>JAODJU010000001.1:2641910-2656799 GCA_026776725.1 Gnathonemus echidnorhynchus
CCCCCGCCCCTCCAGGTTGGGCGTCTAATTACAAAGGGCCGTGTTGATTTCAGCACTGGGAAAGAAGCTGTAATTTGTAGTTTGGCATGGAGTTTGGGGGGGGGGGGAGAAGAGCCTCATCTGGGACACGCCCCCACAAAGCACTCTGAGGGCAGGCAGGCCGCTGCCATCCAAAATGATTTTTATCAGTGAATTAATGCTGGTTTAACAGGTGGAGCCGCTGGAGCCCATGGCTGAATTCTCATCGTCCCAGTTTCCAGTAGCAGTTAACTGGCACAAACACTGCAGGCCAGCAGCCATAAGCACCGCAAATAAGAGCTAAGAGAAGCAGGGGCTGCTAAACAGGGCTGTGGTGAGCTTAGCACGGCCGTAAAACCCACATAGAAATGAGGGTTCTCTCAGTTTTCAGCACATCCATTTATAGCAGAGAGAACCTCTAATTTCAGCTGCCGCTTGGAAACGTATAAACAGCTAGAATGTTCTAGGGTCCCCCCACTTACCAACGTACTGCTCCACATCCCTGACGGTGAAGTCCGCACTGGGCACCTTCAGTCCCAGCCCGTCCAGTTTGGCCACCATGATGGGGTAGTGAAAACCATGTTTCTCCAGGTACCTCTGGGTCACCTGGCTGCCCTGCAGCTGCACAAAGATCTCATCCGCGCTGCCATGGCAACAAGACAGACAGAATCAAAACCTCGAAGAAATGAAAGACCTGCGGTCGAGCTCTGGTGTTGACTATCAATAAAAAACTTTATTTCCCTGCTGAGAATCATTACATTATCAAGAAGAACAAGTTGCCAGATCGATAAAACAGCCTGCCACAGAGAGATGTCGCCTGTCACATGACAGAGGACCCCCGCTGTCATTGGCTGGTACCTGGGAAAGGTGCGAGTCTGCAGCTGACGCACGAACACGGAGGTGCCGGCCTGCACTGGCCGCGTGCCGTCGTCAGGCTCCGTGTAGTCATGCCGGTGCCAGTTATTCCGCTTCTTCACTGGAAACAGAAAGAGGGAAGGAATTCAGTTTAATTTACTTTTATATAGCGTCTCTTACAACAGAGTCACCCCCAGACCCATGACATGGGTGTGCAGTGCGTGGAATACAAATGTAGGATTGTTAATGGTTAATGGTAACCAACCCATGATCTCATAAAACCAGCCCCTCACAAAGACCTAGTCAGCTTTACTTATTCCATTCACTGTCATTCACCACGTCACCAACAGTCCGTTAATCTACAGGGGACAATCCATCGAGCAGCCTGGGGCGCACTGGTCTCTACTTACTCAAGGAGGGTCCATGAAGGACATCGCAGTTGGGGCAGTGGTAGACATCGATATCCACTGCTTGGTGTTCCTCAACTTGGACGCAGCTGCAAGAAGATAATTATTGAATAATCTGTTTTTGTAACTCCAGAAACAATGAGCATTCAGTCAGTCAATTTGGAGCAGCGCAGGATTTAAAATCCGACACCCTGTCCCTAAGGTGCTATCATCTGATCGGCAGACAATGCACAGCTCCACAAGTCCAAGACAAGTGGCTCTGCCCTTCGTCAGTGATCTCCCGATGCAGGGAACCTTCACTGGGAAGTCGCTGGGGATCCGGAGCCGCAGCGTGCTCACAGGCCGGGCCAGGGACGAGGCGCCCCGCAGGGCTTCAGTGACACGAGAGACACCCCCTTAGAGACAGAGCCCTGGGTGCCAGATGTGGGGGTGTCCATGTGTCACTGAGGTCTGACAGCACAGGCACATCGGCGCATTAATGGCTGGCGGAACAGCAGAAGTCACAGCACTCTGCTCTGATTTATCATTTTCATCATTTTATTTGCCTTTATGCAATGCATAACAACACCGGGATGAAATACCACTGCTTCTCAGCATTTTCAATTAAAAATTAGTCACTGAATTTTGATTAATTGAACCCAATAATTATAGAATGATCACCTGACCCCAGAGCCGGAGCGACAGAGATAGTTGGGCCCCTGAGCTCCGACGCACGTTGCGGGGACAGGTCTGCTGTAATTATGTGTTTTTGTTTCTCACAAAAGCGAAAATAAAGGACTTGTTTATTAAACTGTCTTTGTTGATATTAATTTAGACTGAATGAATGAATGAATGACGTTAACCCTGTCCGGGGTGGGGGAGTTGAATGGCCCCATGGAGTTTTGCTCTGGGCCCCCAGAGGGCCTAACATCGCCTCTGCCCAACACCGCTGAACGCCACTACTGAACACCTGGTATGGGGCTTCTAACATCAATCTCAAAAGCAATATCAGAAAATCTACTCCTCCTCCAGTTATTTCAGCAGAATCCTGGCCTTCAAAAAAAACCCTTTGGCTACCAAAACAATATCACACATTTCTGTTCTGCAAGTTCTGGGACAGAGTGAAATAGGCTTCATTTAAAAACACACACAGTTCGCTAACCACAGGAAACAAAATTCATCACCATTTGCTATGACCTTTTAGGGTATAAGACAACATCCCATAACACTTAACGCAATTCATTTAGACTTCACATTGAAATAATTGCAATAAAAAGCATTATTAACATTATTTCTAAGTCTAAATTAATATCAAAAGAAGCATTTGATGAACATAAGTGCTTTATTTTCGCTTTTGTGAGAAACAAAAACACCATTACAGCAGACATGTCCCCGCAATGTGCGTCAGGACTCAGACACCCAGCTATCTCTGTCGCTCTGGCTCTGCTGTCAGGTGATCATTCTATAAATACTGGGTTCAATCAATCAAAATAATCAAAATTCAATACTATCACTAAATAATGCTTTAATAAACCCTACAGCACACTGCCTGAATGATTCCTTTGAGTTCCGTTATTAGTGTTAAAAGGTTTCCTGTTTGTTTTTAGACCACTGTCCTATGAATACATGCCTTTTTCTCCGCTGCACCCATAGTTTTATATGACCCTGGCATCTCAAGCACTTGTCGGAGGCCTTCGTCACACACGTGATTTCTGTAGGACTCCCCAAATGAACCAGGGACCTCATCCACGAATGCAGCGAAGCCACACACAGCTCGAGCTGTCAGGGGCGGGGAAGGATGTGGGAGGAGGCATGATGATGAGAAGCAAAAACAACCCGGAAGGTTCTACTAATCCTGAGCACCAGAGAATGTGCAAAACAGTCACAGGCCAATCTTGTCGATCAATGATTGTCAAGGACCTCAGACAGTCCAGGTTTTTCCACTCTCCCAGCTCCCAGTCTAACAGTACCAACTGCTCAGTGCTCTTGATTGGCTAGGAGCCGGGAGAGAGTGAGAATGTGGACCGGCTGGAGGATGGGATTGAGAAACACTGATTTAGAGAGCTAAATGCAGCTGACGCAGTGCGCACAGGGAGGTGAACTTGGGAGCCAAAGTGAATGGAAAAACAGCAGAAGTCGAACTCGTGTTTCTGCAAGAAGTCGAGGCATCAAGCAGTTGTGTGAAAGTGGGCCACCTCAGCTGTTTGCTGCGCCGGTGGGTAGCCCTCTGCAGCTGCGGTTTGACGGCAGGCCTGGCTCCAGCACTTGGCAGACCGTGTCAGGCCGGGCTCGGGGAGCGGTAAGGCGGCGAGCTGAGAACCCCACCGCGTGCCTGCCGCCCCCGCTGCCCCCGCCACACCCACGATAGGGCTGCTCGCATCAAAGGCCGTGGTGTCTCCTCCAGTCGAGAGTGGGTGGGGTGTTAGCAAAAGAGAAGAGGCACATGGCCCAGGGTGCTACTTGGGGAGGGGGGGTGGATTTCTGCAAAGGCAAACAGAACTGCCTTTTCTCAAGGAAGGGACAGCTTGGGAAGAGGGAGGTGGAATTCCAGGGGGGCCGTTATCAGCTTTGATCTGAGTGTGGTTCCCGGAAGAGGGGGAAGGCAGTAAATACAGCCAAGAGCATCAGCTCAGCAGGAAGCCACTGGCCTTTGGGATAGCAGGCACGTCGCACGCCGTTACCGTGGATCAGGACAAAGAGCACGTGCAGATGCCTTTCCTGGTCCAGACCACAGGAAGCCTCTCTGTATTGGGCGTGCTCTGCCCTTGTCATCTAGGGCCAATGAAGTCCATTCAAGCGCTTCTCCAGGAGGATAGTCTCAAAGAAGCCAGCTGTCTTCTTCAAGGGGCGGGCGACTGATGTCTTGGCGCGAGACTTTTCTCACTAATGAAACAATGGGGAATGCGTACAGGAAGCCCGACAGGATATCGAATTCCGGGGGAAAGACCAGAACAAGCTTCTGTTTGTTGAGGAATTGCTCCGGGGCAGGGAGGAGGTGTGGTTTAGTAGTTTAGGACGCTATGCCTGTGATTGGAAGGTCGCTGGTTTGCATCCTTGGGTTGGCTGAGTGACTTCACCGCTGAGGCCTTGACCCTTGCTACAGGGACTGGCTGACCCTGCTCTCTGAAATGTAGGCCTGTGTCACTCTGGATAAAAGCATTCGCTTAAAAAAAAAAAAAAATTAAAAAATGCATTCCTAGCTGCTCTGTCTCCCCATACACTAACAGATCTGATTCACGGACAGGATGGCATGGTGCTGTATACGGTCATTTTGAGTTGGCAGGTGAGGAACTCGTGTTCTGAGAAAATGGTCAAATTGGTACTAAGGGTGTTGTGTGCAGATGGAGGCCCGCAGGAGGAAGGAGGAGCAGGAGCACCAGAGTGGAGGACATCATTACACTCCCACCCAACAGTCTGGGCAAAAAGCGGGACAAACACGCCTCCTTGGTCATTAACAGCTGATTGGTAGAAATGCTTCCAGCCCTTGGACACGAGTGAGATACTGGTACATTTAGAGAGTCTCTACATCTGACGACGAAGCCCAAGAAGGTCCAAGTGGCATTCTTATTTTTGGAGAACGAGTTTAACTTGCAGGAAAGAGGGGAAAAAAACAACCACTGGCTGAAAAGAGCCCCCACGTTTTAAGGGAGATACTCACAGATGTGGCAGGAATCACACCAACCTGAGTTTTTCCCGGGTCTCCTTCACATTCCCACCCACACATCTACCTTGCTATCGAGGAGCTTCTTCAGAAACGCTGCTCAAATCTCAGGAGCACCGCCCTGCCTTCCGCTGCCCCAGGGCTTGGGCACACCGATTTCAGTTCAGTACTTCTCATTACTTTCCATCATTCTATTCCCAGTAAACTAGTTCACTGCATTGATCTATATTTCAGACAAATGCAGAAGAGGTCATTACAGTCCCTAATGATCGTGAGGTCTCCTCTGCCTGCAAAGGCTCTTTGGGACCAGCGGCTTTGCTATTTAGACTCGTTGAAAAGAGCAGAGTAAGCCTTCCCTTCATACGGTCGGCATAATGAAGTCCGAAAAAGGCCAGTCGGAGTTCTCTCATACGGTAAGCACTTAATTTTCTTCAAAGTGTGCGTTCATCAAAAGGCAACTCTTAAACAAACAATGGAGACCTCCTACCAAGACAAACACCAGGAGGGGAAAATAATGAAGCACCAGTCTAGAAAGAGCAGAGACCAGGGCGAAATGCCACCCTCTCAGCTATCGCCCTAACACAGCCACTGCTCTGCTGCATCTTTCAACTGCCTTTGTTAAGTGGAATTATTCATTAGTCAAATGCCTTGAGCTGTGAAAGAGCTACTACCAGAGACGGTGAACCCTGGGCTCTCCAGAAAGAGTCAGAAAGGGAATCCAGGCGTTTCTGATGGTGAAGATAACGCAGGATTGAGGCGGGCGGGGGCATCCCAAATCAGATCCCAAAGATCGCACACACCTGTCCCTACCTGATCTACTTCAAGACCTTCTGAAAGATACTTAACCGCAGCAATTCCATCCAAAGCGTGCTGCGTGTTCCAGCAGGGCGGGTGTGATGAGACCGTTCAGAGTTGAGGTTTACCTTAGGAGGTGGTTCAACAAAAGGTCTCCATGACAACAGCACACACTGGTAGCCGTGCGGGTGAATTTCTCTGTTCAGCTGCAGCCCCACCCCCTCCGCCAAGCTGCACCCCTAGACGCTCACATTCGGGAGGCGCCTTGCATTTTAAAGCCCGACAGCAGATAACCATCCAAGCCTCCCTTTCCAGGAACCACAAACCTAAGAGAGAGCAGTGAAATGCACCTGCACACACAAATGATCCCGCAAACTCACCATTCGATGATTACCGAGAGACCCCAGGAGAAACCCTACACAAACATAGCTGTGGGCCCCGGTCCAGACTATGGATGTGTCAGGTGGCAAAGCTACCCAGAGAGCCGCCAAGCTGCCCCTTCAAGAACACGCAGAGCACTCTTTTGTTTTCTATAGCAACAGTCAAGCTCAAGTTAAATCTGCCTGAGGCAACTAAACAGAGACTTGCATGCAGTGGGATATCAGGTTCCTTTTTGACCACAAGCTCACCTCCCGATTCATCGGGTTCTGACAAAAAGCCCCGAACCAAGCCAAAACCAAGCCCCGAATCAAGCCAAATCAAACACAACACCCAGATCTACTCCATCCTAAAATGGATCAGCTTTGATTCATGGGGCATTTCAAATCACTCCTGTGTATCAATCGTTTTTCTTGCTACTGCATGATGCTCCTCCACTTCCTCAGAAAAAACATTAAGCCCGGACCCTCTGCAGAGAGATGGATCACCTAGAAATTAACGGGGACTGAAGATTCTTGCAAAGGTATGCAGCGCTTGCAGGAACAAGTCTCTCTGCAACCAAAACCACAACAATCGCGAACGACGGTTGACTTGAAAGGGTCTGCAGACTAATTCAGGGCTCATACAATTGAGAATGGCCCTGTGGAAAAAAAATGTTTTCACAGAAGCGCTCAATGAACAGAGCAAGACAGACCTCCTCATGAGATTAACTGATGGAACTGAGGGTCAGGGAATATCAGTGAAGGGTTCTTTGTTACCTAGTCGCCTCATTGGTGGGACAGCAGCGAACTGACAGAGCCTGAAAACTCATAATGAGGACAGAATATGTCACTTTATAGTTGAGGAAACAAGTCCTGCAACGGGGTCACAGGGACCCAGCTTACATTGCAACACTGAGCAAAAACCGCAGGGGTGTCGACAAGCTGGTGTGTAACTCTGGACGCCCACACTGCCATCAGGCTCACTCACTGCTCACAACCCAAGATAATGTCTTATACTGGAGATGACAACCTCTCTGATTAAGCTGAGAATGCAGATCGCAGACTACACACACACACAGACTACCGTTGTCAAAAGTATCAATTCTATTGTGTTTGAAACGGTTTCAATAAACATTTTTCATGAAATCGATTCTGCCGCTTGCACTTCCGCTTCGCTTTCACTGCACTTAACTGATATAGACTGTAGCAGGAGGGGCGTCTGGAAATGCTTTGGCTTTGTACTCTTTATTGCCATGTTTATAAAGCTTTATGAATGCCTTGTGTTATGAATGTGTTCGTAGATTCTTATAGGCATGGCATTCAAAGGACGTATTACCCATTTATCTTACTGGTTAAAATGTTTATAATTGGTTAAACATCTATGCATTAATAAGACAGTGGTCTACAGTTACTTTTACCTGGTGGTCATGCTCAGCCCAGATGACCTGATGAGGTTAATTGTCTTGATTATCTAAAAAGCCGTAGGAGCCAGTCTGGAGACATAGCTTTGGCTGCTACTTTATCATAATTAATAATTCCTACCATCATTTCAAAATGACTGATTTCATTTTGGCACTAATATTGTCTCTTTAACATGCTGATAATCCGCTTGAGGGACGTCCCCACAATGCCGGCGTCTAACGGACTGCGACCTGACATTTTCTATAGGCCAGAGAGCTGTACTTTCCACAGCCTCAGGCTTAGCACGCTATTACGTTCCTGGCTTGCACATTTTAATTTCTCACACTGGGTTCTTGGCAGTACGACAAACTTACATAAGACTTTTGCTGTTACAGCACAAAACATAATGATTCCAAGCACTTACTGTGGAGCCAGACATATAAAAAGGTACAGAGAGTGCTGTAGACCAGGATACAGAACCATGGCTTTGTTCAGCACAAGAAGCAAGACAACCATTAGTGATCTGCTCCAGAGATACATCTGCAGGCGTGACACTACGGGAACATGTCTGAGTTACCTAGTTCCTTTTCACATGATCCATCGTGGAGTAAACACATCACAGCAGCAAGGTCCCTCAAAATTTGGATGTATGCCAAATCCAAGCACACCAGAGATACCAAACATGCCAGGTTCTCTTTCAAGAATCTCGGACACAGCTTCTGAACTAGGCCAGTCACTGCAGACGTTCCTCTAAGGTCAGATTTTTGAAAAGGTTAATCAGTCCCAAGCAATAGTTAGAACTAATTACCTTAAGGCCCACTTAGCACAGTAAAGCAATTCAATGCTCCAATAGCAAAAGAATCCAGCCTGAAGATCATTCTACTGTTTTATAAAATGCATTCAATCACACATAACCTTACGGAGACACCACCAACAACTAAATAGTGAATGTTATTTCATTTTTGCAAATAAATCTCCTGCAACGTCAGAAATGTCAGGATGAAGGAATCTTAAATTTGTTCCCTCTGGTAGTTGCCCCCAAGACTTCAATATCACACTATATATATTCATCAAAAGAATCAAAGTTAAACCAGGTTATCGTCAAACACAACGATTACCAAATCTTAAATAATAATGACATGTGTTGCCTACTGGTAGACAAAGGAACACATATTATTCAGGAGAAAATATCATGAGAGCAGTCTTTTCCAAATCCGTAATGCACGCTGATCTTAATCATGCTTTATACAATCAACTGAAGAAACCTCAGATTTCAAGTGTGTGACAGAACACGTTACTAGTAACTAAGACACTAATCTAAATGGACTAAATTAGTTGATATATTCAATTTCTTAAAAAATTCAAATAATCAACATTCGCATTAGTACGCGTAACATACACGTAACATTCACCAGCACAATCACACTTATAACACGTGGTCCGGTTACGCGGTTTCAATTAACGTGCCAATTAAGCGTGAATTCAGAAATCGATGAATGACGGATTAGAGGAGAAGGCAGCGCTGCTCACGTATAGCACGTGCGTGTCTCTTTAAAAGGCCGATCTCTAAGCCACCGCTAGGGGGCTCCCACCATGTGCCTATTATTGTTGTTAAAAGGGGGGTATTTAAATGTCCAACCTCGACTGTCAATCAGAAGGCCCGACCACCGTTATCAGACGATTTTCCCCTCTTGTATTATTTATTATATAAGCGACCGGTCTGGCTTAACTTCAGCTACTCTCAAAACCTTAAAGGGACAAAAGATGAGAGCGAGCAACTCTAACGATGCCCTACATCGCAAATTGCACCGACACTTCTTTGTTTAGTTCTCCGTTAATCCCTATTGAAAGACACGGCGAACTGACACCTCACACTACCATTAAACCGTATCCCCGGTTTGTAAAATAACTAAATATAACTTTGCAGTTCTCAAATACGTGTTAACGGGATACGCGGATAACAGCAGGGTCGGTTTTACACGAGTGACGGGTAGTATTACCTACCCTTTTGCACAGATGCATATTTTAAACGGCACAGTAAAAATCAGCCACTTGCATTGCATCGCTCATTGAACAACTTCATCGAAATTTTTGACGTACGGTTCTGAAAGCTTTGTACCTTTAACAATCACAGCCGCACTTACAAAAACCGGGCATTTCAAACGGCTCTGCTGTATAACTCGGTTTTCCCAGTTTAGATTAGGGTAAAAGCAGATGTTTGCCCATAAAACGCACACTGGCTGCCAGATACTTCCCGATGCTCCTTCAGAATGGGCGTAAATCCCTGCGCTCCGACACCGACGCTAACGATCTCCCAAGCTGCACCAAAAACGGACAAACGAGAGACAGCAGCACGGATAAACCGACGTGAAGAAGTACGAAATCTGGTTTTGAAAGCAGCTTGCAGCACCCTATCATCCAGATCTCCGCGGGGCTAGCCATCGATCTCAGGTCCTGTAAACTATTCACTGACAGAAATCAATAACTTCCCGGCACGGAGCTCTAAAAAGCACCCCAGATCCGAAATAAAGCAAGAGGGCTGCTTTACTTTTCAGCAGCTTTTACGTGTAAAAATCAAAAGCTCACCCTGCTAGCTGCATATTTCAGATGATAGCTTAGCTGCTCACAGCTAAATCTGAGCTTTGCATGCCAAGCCGGACTGCGGATAAACTTAAATAGAGAGCTACTCGGGGCTTGAAAACCGACGGCCAAGCGACTTCGGCTAACCAGGCGGACAGTGGAGGACCATCACATCACAGGTAACACACGGTAATATTAAGTTAGCAAAGTGTCAGAATGACAATAAAGGCACATGCAGACCCTTTACCTACAAATTGCAACTGACATCGCGCAAGCCCGAGTTTTTAAACACCCCTTAAACGACCCCGGGGCCAGAGCCTTATGGTATTTTCGCACAAGTCGGTGGATGATAGATTGACTTCGTACCTGCCATGAAACCAGTCCTTACAAATGTCGCATTCGATCATGAACCGGCTCACATCGTACGGCTGCCGGCAGACACAGTACAGCGGGACCGCCGCCATCTTCCTTCTGTCCCCAAACAACGCCGAAACGGAGCGGGGAGGGGCTTCCCTCAAACAGTCACGGAAAGACCCGAGGGAAAATCCGAGTAGGCACGAAGCGCCTGCCGGCACGTTTCAGCTTGGTCCCGGTTTCGACGTCAGTCGTTCCAATGTTTTTTCTTTTTCATTTAATCAGATCATATCCAAGAAATCTGACCATACAAAAATGCTGTTTTTAATCTGCTTCCAGTAAATAAAAACCTTTCAGCTGATTCAATGACTAACCTACCTTTCCTATCGTGTTAAGGCTATAGCCATGTCACCTTACATCTGCTCTGCCAATGTGGCGTAGTCTCCCTGTGCTGTTTGCATGTCGTCCCTCAGCACCAAAGACATGGAGTCGGGCAAATTTGTGTGTCTAAATGATGCTTTCGGTTCGGGCCGGCCTGGCCATCTGGCATATTGCGCATCTTTGGTTATGTGGGCCCCAGAATTCATCATGAGGGACCCCGTCCAGTCGGCACAATATTTAGTGCTGCCAGAGTCATTTGCACAAGTACGGTCACACAGGGACTCCTTTGTTTTCACTGACTCCCGCTTTATGTCCCCGAGGTTACTGGTCCACAGGTAAGAGTGAAACTTGGGGTCAGAGCAGAATGTCAGCCATTTCTCCAGAATCCCTGGTACAGCTCCCTTGGTTAATGGCCGCGCTGAAGGGCTCAACATGTGATTATGAGGCACCATATGATTATCAATCATGGGATTCAAACCAATGACCTGACACACAATCAGATAGGTCTAACCTGCTGAGCTACACACTTTTAAAAATGTATCAGATAAGCCGCTAGAATTTTGAATAGATTTATTCTTTATATCCTGAACCCCATGTCATTGCATTATTTATTAGTATTATTGGTTGATGTGCTAAACATTTTTATTATTTCACGTTTTTTGGCATTGTAAGAATTCTATGAATTACCTATCATACATGAAATAGTCCATGACTTCGAGGCAAAATGTAATCTCGGCCTCTATATGATTCCTCTATAGGCAACTTTTTTTAAAAGGCAAAGCTTATACACTTAAATGTATAACCTATAGTTTTATCATTTAGACTGAGCCACTGTCTTAGGACCACAACAGTAGCAAACCGAGCCGGAGACCTGCTGGCTATTATTAGCTTATTATTTATATGGTTACGACTGAGCAAAAACAGTAACTAAATAAAATAAGCAGTAACAGAAGTCTTGGGTTGCATTACGGTCAAAGTGTGTGTGATTACGCCGTAATAAAATAGTCATTTGTAATTGCTCTCCCAGTTAAGCTTGGGCTGTTTAATACATTTACCGGTCCCCTGCATTCAGAAATATACACATGGTGCTTTTTTCTGCAATGCACTGTTATTTTTATCCCGAAATACAGATCGTGCAGTATCATTTGATTTCGGAATCAATGGTGATTTCGTGGCGGATGAATCCATGAGTCGGGCGACGGCTGCCACCTAGCGACACATCCGAGGGTGACAAAGTGCAAAAGTTCAACAAAAGCTTTGGGGCGTCGCCGTCTCGATCGCGGCGGCCAATCGGATCCCCGGCCGAAGCTTTGTAAACAAGAGAGTTGCACGCTGTCACAAAACATCCGATGGCTGGGTCTCGGCGGGCGTCCAAACGTCAACCAAACACCGGGGTAAGACAAGGCGATGCTTTCATTATTTTTATGAGGCTGATGGTCGTGGTGTCCCAAACCTGCGGGATTGTTGGAAGCTGTTCGATCGTTACGCTCAGATCCACAGCAAGTACGATGATGGCAGGCGTCCCATTTTGGTCCACTATGGAAAAAATGATAGATTAATATAAATCCTTATATGCGTATTGGTTTTTTTCTCGACTTTCCTAAAATTAGCTTTGTAATGAAGAGTGTATTTTGCCTTTTTCGTATATGCTTTTTCTCTTTGGTCTTTTTGGTAACTGTATATTCTGTATGGTCTCTTGCGCAACTGGGTCTATACACGCAAAAGGCTTTGGATCCCTATCGTAACGGCTGTGTAGTTTTTCTCGGAAAGTGATTGTGCTTTAAATGCGAATTTACGTAGCAATGGTGATTTGTGCGGGTGGGATGGAAGATCCCATTTTAAATGAGTTACAAAAATGATAAAGCGTCAACCTTCAGTGTAATTTGTGTCAGAACAGTGTGTACAATAAGCGTGACGTTGTTCTTGTTGCAGGGTAATGTGACAGTGAATGTTGTTTGGTGCATAGATACGTGAGAACCAGAGAGAGACAATCTCCGTTTACTTGCTTAGTGTCCATTTTTTTCCCAGAAGGCGACAGTATATTCAACATTTAACTGCCAATTACAGATACAACAAGAAATAACCGAACCTTACTTCCACGCAGTTCCAACAGGTGTATAGAAAAATTGAAGCTTGTAGTCAGTTCAGATTGTTTTGGATGAAAAATGTCAGTAACCTGCTTTATGCACTTCATAATCAGGGACTAGACCTAAAGAAAGTGGTACGCAGGAATGTTTCCTGGAATTTCACACCTGATGCGCTTTGGGAATTTTATCCCTACTTTATTGGCATAAATAAACCAGACATTACGAGGGATGAAAGCGAGCTGTGCTCCCTGCCAGTTCTCTGTCAGATAAGCGCGTTTCTGATTAGCTTCCTCCCTCTTTTTCACCCCAGAAGCGCTTAACGGCTCGCCGAGCTGCCTGCCCTCCCTCGCGCTCCCCAACGGCAGGTTCGCACTCCTCCTTATCGCTGCTGAGCGGGAGCGCGCTCGTACCCAGCTGCAGCGACCGTGTGCCCGCGCGGGGGCGTGCGGCTAAACGGTAGACTGCGCACAGGATGTGGGTACAGCCACCACCCCCCCCATGCTCGTCCAGCGCCCCGCCCCCCAGGCCAGCTGAACAGGATTGTGAACTGAGCTGCTGCTCAGACGCAGTTTCTCCCGAAACTGCCGCGCGAGCAGGTACCCCCCGCATCCTCCCGGGGAAACTGCCAGACGTGTTATGGCTGCAGAAGACATTTCCACGGCCGTTACCAGGCTGCCTGCACAGACACTGATATGATTTTAGTTTTGCTTGTCTGCTGATAGAATAAACGTTTAAACTTTGAAACTGAAACCGTTAAAACAAATGCAGTTCAGTACCCATTCAAGAGAACAACAGATAGACCTGCCGGGAATCGAGCCTGTCACTTTCTGGTTCAGAAACCACACCTGGCACATGTCGCCCTCCCTGAGACCGACAGCTGATGTATTTGTAAGTTGATTGGAGAACACTGATGTGTGACGGTGTTGGATGGAAGCAGTGAACTGGACACTGCAATTGGTGCATGGAGGTCTTTGTGGGGACTGTGTGTCTTTGAGTTTTCATAAGGTTACAACACCACTTTAAAGACCAACTACAGCCACACAATATAAAACCTGCAAAAGGGTTTTTTAAAATTTTCTTTGGAACTGACAGCAGGCAGGAAATTATTTGCTGTGGTTACTGATTTAAGATTGATCCACCCTCATCTGACGCAGTTAATTCAGGAATTACCCATCTAAGAAAATCTGATTAGCGACACCCAGGCTTTTATTTATGTATTTTTATGATACATGTGGCTGTAATTTATCAGTAAAAAAGTCAAAGTTTTGAAGCATTTCATTTGCTAAGCAGCTGGATAATTGTTGGATGTCATAGTTTTTCATTTGCTTTGTCCAGTGAAAAGTAGGGTGTTTAATACTGACATTGTAAAGGACATTTTTGTGCATTTTACTGACACTGTCCTCTTGTGTTCTTTGCGTAAGTCTTCTTCAAAAGGTTGACAAAGAACTCTTTTGTAAATTTACCAGATTTATGATTATGATGTGAACCTCAGTAGTTCCGAATACAGCGAGAGTTTTGGTCTGCCGACAGAAAATGTTATCATTATAATTGAGTCACGGTTGCATTATGCCTAACATTAAACCGTTAATCTGTGCCATCTGTTTATGCTTTGCAATATAAATGCACGTAAATTCAAAAGAAAACCTTTCAGCTTTTCCGTTAAGAAGGCAGAAAATGTGAAATTAGTGCGAGCCCAGTAAGCTTGAGCTGAGTGTCAGAAAATTCCCCGCGTGGGACGGGTGTGTTCCCAAACAGGAAGTCACGCGTGCTGTCACACATATGCTATTCAGGTGCGGTGGACTGATCAGGACACACACCAACCCAAAATGTAACCGCATGCTGTAGGAAGCATATCAGCTTACATTTTCTTTGTGTTATGCTCCAATCAGCCATAACATTAAAACCACCTGCTTAATTGTGTAGGTTGCCCTCGTGCTGCCAAAACAGCTCTGACCTGTCGAGGCCTGGACTCCTCAAGACCTCTGAAGGTGTCCTGTGGTATCTGTCACCAA
>JAODJU010000001.1:2656899-2671380 GCA_026776725.1 Gnathonemus echidnorhynchus
GTTGCCATGAAGGGTGGTGCTTGGTCTGCAGCTATGTTTAGGGTTGTGATACGTGTCAAAGCAACACCCACATGAATGCTGGGACCCAAAGCTTCCCAGAACATTGCCCTGAGCATCTCACGGTTTCTGTCGGCTTGCCTTCGTCTCATAGTGCATCCTGGTCCATCTCTTCCTCACGGCCATCCAACAGAAAGCACGACACATCAGACCAGGTCCAGCTCCATGCTCTATGGTCCAGTTCTGACGCTCATGTGTAGGTGCTTTTGGTGGTGGACAGGGTTTAATGTGGACACTCTGACCAGTCTGTGGCTACACAGCCCCATATACAGCCAGCTGCAATGCATTGTGTGTTCTGATGCCTTTCTATCATAGCCAGCATTCAGTTTTTCAGTATTTTGTGCTACAGTAGCTCTCCTGTGGGATCAGACCAGAGGCAATGGTTTTTTAAATGTATTTTTTAATAGCTTCCTCAGTGTTGCCGTAACCAGTGCATGCTCCTTGCCTCCTCTGAGTGTGGGATTTGCTTGTATGTATGCTGCACATAGCAGGGGGTGCCAAACTGCAGTCTGCGTATCCGGTCTGTCCTGAGCCTGTCCCAGGAATTACAGTGTTCTCCAGCCTGTTTCTTTTTTTTAAAAAAAACTATGAGCTACATTTACAGTTCTAATATTTCTAGGGAGCTACCATTCATGACACGGCAGACCCCCTCAGTGGGGGGGGGGGGGGGGGTCATTTGCTGGGGGAGGCAGTAGAAGGTGTCGCGAATGACTGGGAATGTCCTGGCGATTGGTCTGTCGATTGCAATCCGCCAGTTGCACGCAGATTTACCGCTGCTCCCCAAGGCTGCAGTAGCTTGCCGCTGTCTGCTCAGATGTTTAACTGAAGTTACTAAGCAACAGAGACCCAAACTCGCACCGTTTTTGTAATGAGCTCTGTTCACTTGCAGGTCCAGACCCTTCTACTCCTACTTTCTCTACCCAGTTTTTTCCATCTGTGCATTGGCTGCACCGTAAGTCTGTGCTGTGTTTCCATCGACAGTGACAGACCATTTTAATGGGGCTGATTCTGGGTTATTTTTACTATTTTGCTAATGTTTAGGAATGAGGCAGTGCTGTGAAGGATTTATGGTGGTTTTTAGGAGTTACTTTTTCACCTTCCTTTTTCTTATCGCTAAAGTAAAACGTCATGAATGGCACAATGGCAGAAGTGGTGTATTTGACAGCACAGTACCACACTGCATATTGTGTGGCCTGTTGTTTTTAAGCCTGAAGTAACCCTTTAGATCCATTATGTTCTTTTTCTTTGTCTGGATAATTATTAGCAGAAGAATGGTTACTGTTTTGATCATGACACGTATTCGTGGAAGTTTGGTATTTAGAGTTTGCACTTATTGGATTAAAGTAACTTCTTTTTAAGCAATTTAATACTGACCTCTCGTGGGCAAATAACGTATTTACACGAAATTAATAAAATATACCAGAGATTAATTTGACCCTGGTGCATTGTTTAACATTATTCATATTCATATTCCAATCATGAAAAGTTTTGTAAAAAGTTTTTCATTTTCTGAAAGGAAAAGAAACATGGTTAATATACTAATTCTGTTGTTTTGGTTGTAGGGCAAAGGCGTATGAATTAAACTGTTTGTATATCGTAAAGATTCTGTAATTAATCGCTTGTCTGGAACATTGGAATAAAACTTGCGTGATTGCATTCCTTTTTATTCATTTACTACATTAGGATTATTCTTTGGCGTAATTTGCTTGATGATGTAGAATATTTGTATTGTATTTCACATAGCTTGGAATTTAAAATATAGTAAATAAAAATTATAAAGTGAATTCAAGGTGAATAGGTTATAAAATATGCTGTAGTAAATATTTGTGATCGCTAGATGGCAGCAAAGTTGCATTAGGAGAATAGATTTACAGCGTAGTGCCAGGAAGAGTGAGCTTGTGCCTAAAGAAAGTTTGAATGATCCTGGGACACAGGGCAGACACCAAAAATCCCCCACCCTCGCACTCCTTTTTTTCTCCACCCTGCTTAGTCCCAAGAACAATAAAGCACTATTCCATTTTTATAATTAATGTTCCTTCAATAATCTACGTAAGATGTTATTTTCCGTTTTAGATTCATTTAATCCCCCTGTGAATGCTACTCGTTTCGCTTAGAAGTGACATATTTATAACCAGAAAAAAAAATTATAGAAAAATATAGTGGGATATATTTTTATTGGTTAGCTGCAGCCTGCAGAGGCATAAAGAAGTTGTACACGCTTGGCTTTTCTTCAGAGAATCTTACCGTCCACAGAATACATTGGGTTTGATTGACGGCACTCCCGCGGGTCTAACGCTTCCGCTGGACTTCATAACTTTTAAATTGTGGTGCAAAATGTTCAATCCCTTGATTGTGTGTAGACCTGTAGATTACCGTGTAAACTGTGTTCTGTGTGTAAACAGAAATGTCAGGTAAAAAATAAATAAAGAATATCCCCCCATAATTAGCTATACAGGGTTTGCACGGTCATGAAAATCATGGAAAAATCATGAAATTAAGAAATCACGTTTTCCAGACCTGGAAAAGTTATGGAAAATAAAAAATATCAGAAAGTTTTCGAAAAGTCATGGGATTTTAGAGAACTACGTTTTTAAATCACCATTCGCAGTATAACCCCGTTCGTCTCTCTCCGGCCGTATCTTCGTTATACTTTCCGCTGTTGGGGCAGAAAAAGAGAGAAAATACTGCATTTCCCCTCAATATGTCGCGACATCGCACCTTCCTACGGAGCACTGGCATAAAAATACGCGTTTAAAAACCGCTGTTGACTTGCATTTTTATACCGCGTCAACACGGTACGAACAAACGTGTTTATTATTATTAAAATGTCTTTCAGTACTGAGATCTACCTATTCAATGCTTTTCCATTCAAGGGCAACGGGTTCAGTCTGTAATGCCTTATTATTTGTTTCTGTATCGTGTCTCGTGTTGTTTTCTTACCATATAAGATAACATTTCGGCTTTTAATCATAACCACTGATACTCATTCGCAAAAATTTCAACGAAGAGGTTCGTTGTTTTGTCGTATATGCTGAATAATGTCTCAGTTAGAACAAGTGAAGTAACAGGTAACAATCTGTGTAAATTTATCATTAAATGGCAAAAGTTTGTGCTAAAAGACAAAGTATTTATGCACGCCATGAAAACTGCCCTGGCGTGACATAACGCGATATATGCACTATGAATGTGTCACAGAAGAATGAAATAAAATGTTATTTTGAAGTGTACCCAGCATGTTATAGAGTGTGTAACTTTGAACTTTTAGATGCCATAAACAAAACAAGGTGTGTGTGTATGTGTGTGTATATATTTATATGTGTGTGTGTGTGTGTGTGTGTGTGTTGTCAATGTCATACATTTAGTGCGGTCTTGTGGATTAAATACATATTTTTATATATAATAAATACTGTTAACTTGAAGAGTAGAATGTGTAAAGACCATATGAAGTCCAAATATCAGACGGTACCAAAGAAAGACGTGAGCGCGCATGTGTGTGTGATTGTGTGTTGGTGTTCTGAGACGCGACAGTGCACTTTGCATATAAACACTTAATGTGCTACCTGTGAAAAAGAGGCTCTGCTTTGAGTACAAGCTAGCAGATATTAAGATACAGAATGTGTAAAGTTCAATTTAAGGCACTAGACAGTGTGAAAATAAAGATGTGCGCGCATGTGTGTATGTGAGAGAGAGAGAATCTGTGTCATTCAAGTGGTTACTGAAAGGAACACATTTAATATATAAAATAAACACTTTCACAATGGGTATACAGTCATTTCTAGGTTATAATTCCACGCAGGTGCTATCAGTTGCAACACACCCAAAGAACTTCATTCCTACATGTTTACATGCAAAGTGCACCAGGGCATTACTTGTTGATGAAATTATTATTATTATTATTATTATTATTATTATTATGCATGATATTTCTGCCTTACACATACTATAACATGTTGGGTATTCTTCAAGTTAACATTATTTCATTCTTACATTTGTGTCGTATATCGTGCGTATGGCACATTAGGTTAATTATATGTGTCTTTTAGCACTAACTTACAACTTAGTAATAGTCTCTTGTTATTGCAAATGTAAGGAATAGTTTAATGACTTTCTATCTGGTGATAGCTAGAAAAGACAGTCTAGTCTGGTTAATAATTGTTCAGCTCACCATTAATAGACCCGATGGAAATTAAACTATGAAACTTTTTTGGTAGTGTATGTCTGAAAGAGAGAAAAGCACCATGCACGTCTGTAAAATTATAGACAATGGTGTCATGTGATGATGATCACAAAACAACTTAATGCACGTTAACAGACTCAGCCAAAATGTGTGGATAAAATGCTTTATTATTGGGCATCATGTCAAGCTATTTAGCATGTCTACACCAGTAAGTGTGCTATATAGCATGTATACACCAGTAAGTGGGCTATATAGCATGTATACACCAGTAACTGGGCTATATAGCATGTATACACCAGTAAGTGGGCTATATAGCATGTATACACCAGTAACTGGGCTATATAGTATGTATACGCCAGTAAGTGGGCTATATAGCATGTATACACAAGTAACTGGGCCATATAGCATGTATATACCAGTAACTGGGCTATTTTGGCATCTCGCTGCATTCAGAGAAAAGCACTCTGATCATCTGGGGGAACTTCACTGACTGCTTTGTGACCCAAGTTCTCTCACATGACATGCGGCAGCCTATGGTCAGCCTCCTCACTGAGCTGTATTTCTCGAGCAGAAGGGTAACTGTCAGACCTGGGGTGTTTCGTACAGTCATGCTAACTTACCGTCCAAGAATGAACTCCACACACGAGGAATCATGGGATTTGTTTTGTTTGGCGAGGATGCAACTGATGCATCCTTTATATCTGGGGCTGGGCAAGAATGACATCCAGGGATTTTTACTCTCTTCTGTACTTCTGTTCTTAGTATTGGAACTGGTTTTTGGCAATGGAAGATGACGTCAAACTGGTACACAAGAACAAAACTACGGTAAAGTACACATACTGAGAAACACCCCTGAAGTCACCTTGAAGTTATCTTGGTTTCTATGGTAAATTATCCTGCGTTCAATTATCTCTTGGAACTCGGAAATTCCAAGGTGAGTGACATCACGTCCGACAATCTCCCGTTCGAGCTACCCACATCTCGGAACAAACATGACTGCCTCCATGAACACGCTGCTCTGTGTTGTTGCTTTATAGTTTAGCAGATTTGGAGTGAGATTATTTTTTCCAAGAGACAAACAAGCAAGAAACACGAACTAGTCAAACCACATTAAAAGTTTTATAAAATATTCTAGTACATTCATAGCGATATTCTTTTTTAGAGAGCAAAACAAATACAAACAAAAGACACTAACAAGTCTGGTAAAAATGTGATATTGCAAGCTAGGATACTGTTTAGGGTCATGACATGGTATTCTCTAAATCAAACACGTGCAGTTACATTTATAACTTTTAACACATTTAAGAAAATAAACATTTATGTATAGAATTACTGTGTAAGCCGCCGTGTTGAAATTACGTCACGGCAAACTCGGACAACAAAATCTTGTCGACATCAATGTCATAAAAGAGGCGTGTTTCCGACGAGAAGTGACGTTTTTCGTGGCGTTTCGCAACGTTTTCATCCGAGTTCCGACTGCGAGAAATAATCGAACGCTGGATTAGAGCTGGGGGGGGGGAGGGGCTGCTGGGGGATCTGAGGGAGTGGGCGGAGTCGAGCATGAGATGCTTTGGGTGCTGAAGCTTCCTGCCAAGGTGGTGGTGTCCTCCCTTTTGGGGAAGGTGGCTGAAGATCCCTCTTGGGTTTGTGTGCAATGTGGCTGGCTAACATCCAAGTTGCTTACAGCTTGCTTTAGCTAAACAGTGCACTTCTGTGCCAGCAGGGGGCACCATAAGGCCCTGGGACTGCTGTGTCTGTCTCATGGTTGGTGTCTGGATTCTGAAATGACTCTAGGCATGATTGACGAGTACGGTGCACAGAACCGGGATCAGCATCACTTTAAGCAAGCTGAGATGAGGTAGCTTCTGAGCTCCAGGACCACTGATCCCCCCTCCCCCACAGTTAAACTTACAGTCCCAGTGGGGCAACAAGATCCTCTAACTATAGGACTGCTTTCCTGAAGGCTGAAAACCTTGATTAGCAGTCTTACAATCGTTATCTGTTTGATTAATTAAGCCTGCTCTAGGCTATGTATGAATAGCCGTACTTGAGTTAATGTCCTTTAATTACTCAACATGCTTGGTAATTATTTTAGTATGAAATGGTCGGATCAAAAACATGTGAAGTCGTCTGGTCACGAAATGGAATTGCCATTGGCCTGTGTTCAAAATAAAGAATCCTCCTACGAGCAAATTTACCAAGGCGTATGAATAATTTCTAGACTTATGTTCTGTCAACAAGTGAGTGCACTTTGTTTATTTAAATGAAGCAAAACAGGAATAGTGCCCCCTTGAGGCTGCTCCTGTAAATACGCCATCGTCATGCTTGCTCTGGGTTCCCGGTGCTGTGTGGTGACCCCGGAGGATCAGTTAGCCAGGCAGGGCGCCCCCTACCTGTTTGTCCTTGAGGTCTCCGGGGTCCCGCCCACGTTCTCGGAGGTGGACGAAATACCACAGAGCTCGGAGCTTGAAACTGGTCCATGACGTCTGCGCAAACAGAGGCTGGAGCCGGAGGGGGAGCAGAGTGGCTGAAGCAGCCCATTGAGAGGGCTCCGCCGGCGGCTGAGGCTCCACACAGGGCCCCCTCTGTGCGTGTCTCTTTAAGGCTCTCCGGCTAGTCTAGCTTCCGGCGGCTAATTGGGGCCTTCGCTCTTTGTCTCGAAAGACAAACAGCTTAATTAGGGAAGGCATTTTGGCCGGGCGCTGGTTAATTAAAATAAATAAACCAGCTTGGCATGGTGAGGTCACAGGCTTGCGTGTATTTGGACCATATTTTTATTTTGGAGGGGTAATCTTCCCCCACCTCTCTTCCCTGTGCAGACGATGTGTATCCTTGTGGCGTGTTAGCGTGTTAGCGGTATGCGAGTCTCTCGCTAAAGCTGGAGTTTCCAGGCCATCATTAAGGAACGCAGTCTCTCCCATGCCATGCAACTTTACATCATTTTATTTTTGCGTACGATTTGTTGTTATTATGTTGACTGTCTGATTGTCCGTTTGCACGACACCCCAAAGCAGATTCCTTGTATGTAGAAGCGACACAATGCCAGGTAGTACATGTTACAAACCTTGTCATCCCTCCCCCAGGTAAAAATCCACTGGTGGAGCTGTGCTGGAGACCCCACGAAATTTATTTCTGGAGTACTGTAAAGGGGGTTCGGGTTAGGGTTAGGGTTAGGGTTTGGGTTAGGGTTCGTGTTTGGGTTAGGGCTCGCAGACTCTGTGTGTGTCTGTGTTTGTATACAAACTGTCCTCATGTCCCACAGACAAACTAACGCTGCGGGAAGTTTTCCAGAAAACACGTATCCGCCTCGCCAGCTCGGCTTTAGTTTTTTTAAGATACCAGAAGTGCCAAAGTTTTTTCGTCATCTTTTAAAGCTTCTTTTAGTTGCCAAGTTAGGCACGACGTCAGAGTGAATGGGGCTGGCCTCACAAGATACAGATCGTTTGGGTTGTTAAATTGCAGTTTTGATTTTTGCTCAGGGTAGTATTTCATGACTGTTTTTAGGTTTGCTTGTACAAGCGTGTTTGTGTCTGTGTGCGCTGAGTGTCTGTGTGTCTGTGGTATTTTCGGTTGGTGTTTGCCAGCCTGGGTGATGTGAGGGAACCACAGGGTAGACAGGGGGAAGCTGTGCTGGCTGTGATGGATTCCTGACCCTGGAGTCCTCCCTCCTTCAGAATTATACCCACTTGCTTTGCTTTCGGCTCAGCCAAATGCCCCCCCCCCCCTTGGGTGGCTTGCTCTGTGCCCTTGTTGTATCAAACTTCTACTGTGTTGCCGGTTTCTAGTAACTATATGCAGGAAGTTCTCCTCCGAATGCTCCTGGACACTGAGCGAGACGATGGGTGTGTGTTGAGCATCGGACCATCATAGTGCTTGTTTTTTACGATGGGTGGTCCACGACCCACTTTGAGTCTGTGATGATTCTCCCCCCTCATCCCCTGTTTGCTCCTCACTGGGAGAACCAGGTTGTGTCCTCCTCACTGGGAGGCCCAGGTTGTGTCCTCCTCACTGGGAGGCCCAGGTTGTGTCCTCCTCAATGGGAGGCCCAGGTTGTGTACTCCTCAATGGGAGGCCCAGGTTGCGTCCTCCTCAATGGGAGGCCCAGGTTGCGTCCTCCTCAATGGGAGGCCCAGGTTGCGTCCTCCTCCCTGGGAGGCCCAGGTTGTGTCTTCCTGCCTGGGAGAACCAGGTTGTATCCTCATCACTGGGAGAACCAGGTTGTGTCCTCCATCATGGGAGGTCCAGGTTGTCTCTTCCTGCCTGGGAGAAACAGGTTGTGTCCTCATCACTGTGAGCTTCTGTGTGATGGATGCTGTTTCAGGGTGACATTATGTGTCCTTAGGTTCTTGATGTTTTGTCCAAAGTAAAAATATCCTTGGTTAAGATTTAGGAACTGTGCTGCCACCAGGATTGAGCTTCAAGCAGCCAATAGGAGATGGTCCAAAAGTCTGGGAGGCTGGGGCTGACAGGATAGGGGCCAAGAGCAGAGCGAGAGGGACAACCAAGGGGAGTGAATGAGAATGGGGTGGGGTGTGTTGCCACGGAAGCATCGATGGCTCCAACCTGTGGCTGGGCGAGCAGCTCGCCAAGCAGCACCACGTTCTGATGGAGAGGCAAGGGATGCAGGGCTGCTCCTGGTGACAGGAAGTGGCGTTACGGCGCCCTGGGCTCCAGACAGCGTCCGGTGAAGAAGAGTTCTCCATTTCGTGCCGAGTTCACCAATGACCTAATGCTGGAATCAAACTGAGTCAGCATGTCAGTCTCATGGTGTGTGCAGGCCGTGGCTCGGTGAGGGTGGGGTGTCGGGAGGGGGCGTGGCTGGGCCAGAACGGGGTGTGGGCAGTGCATGTGTGGGTGAGAGTAGGATGTAGGCAGGGTATGGGCGGGCGAGGGTAGGGTGTGGGCGGTGTATGGGCGGGCAAGAGCAGGGTTTAGCCAAGTGCGGGTGGGGTCTGGATGGGTGAGGGCGGGGTGTGGGCAGGGTGTAGCCGAGCAAGGGCAGAGTGTGGGCGGGATGTGGCGGGATGTGGCGGGGTGTGGGTGTCGATTGGGCGGCTGGCTGCGCACATGGACATTTCGCTGAGGCCTCACCGGGGACGGCAGGGACAGGGAGTCTGAAATGCTGCCTGCCGGTGACATGCACACACACATGCACACACACATGCACACACACATGCACACGCACACGCAGATGCACATGGACATGCGCCCGACAGGCAGCTCCCAGAAACAGCCGCCGCCTTTGTTGGCTGCTCACTGGATCTCACACACAGTTAATATGGACTTTTCCCACTGGCTCTGCCAACAGGCTGAAGTCATTTAATGAAGTAGGCCTGAGTGTGCAGGGGCCTGCTCTCTTTCCCTCTCTCTCTCTTTCCCTCTCTCTCTCTTTCCCTCTCTCTCTCTTTCCCTCTCTCTCTCTCTCTGGCTCTCTCTCTCCTCTCTCGCTCTCTCATTCTCTCTCTCTCTCACTTGCTCTCTCTCTTGCTGTCTCTAGCTCTCTCTCTCTCTCTCTCTCTCTCGCTTGCTCACACACTCTGACAGAATGGAAAATGACTCTGGTGCATGGGGCAGGACGGGGGGCTCTGCCACCCAGCGCCCACCCCCCCAGTTCACAGCACAGGGGCCAGACGGGGGCTTATGTGGCACGTCTGCATAATCAAAACACGCCCCTGTATGCTGGCCGGGCAGAAGCGGGGCGCAGTGGTGTCCCCCGCAGGGGTCAGGCGCCGGGTCGCGTCACCTCGGGCCCCTTTGTGCGCGTGTCACTTGGGCGCCGTTCACCTTGGGCCCCCGTGACCCCTGCCCCACCCCCCTGCTGCCTTTTTCCCAGCATTCTCACAAGTGTGCCCCGCGTGCGGGATGTTCCGCCGTCTCGCCAAACACATCTTGGTTCACACGGCTTCCCCCGGCGCCGGCGAGCATCCCGCACTTGCCAGTAAATAGAGCATTTCCCGCGATTCCCCCTCCATTTAGGCAGCCATGGATGCACCGAGGAATCGGAGGAGAGAGTTTCCGGGTGTCTCTGCACGTTTATCCGGGTCCTGGCTGCTTTGCAGTAACATGCTGCCCTTACAGCACTGGCGCTTGTGTCCTCGTGTGTGAGGCTAGGGAGAATGTGCCAGGTCTCATGTTTGGTGGTTTGGGGCTGAATTTCCTCTTTGCTGTGCATGCAAAGCGCCCTTTAAAGTTTCCCACCATCTTGAGTGAACCCTGACGAACAGGAAAACTCTGTCCTGATGAACAGGAACACTGTGTCTCTCGATCCTGGCAAACATCAACGCTGTGTCCATCTGTCCTGACGCACAGCAATGCTGTGTCCCTCCGTCCTGACCCACAGGAACACTGTGCCCCTCTGTCCAGACGCACAGGACCACTGTGTCCCTCAGTCTTGATGCACAGAAACACTGTGCCCCTCTGTCTTTACGCACAGGAACACTGTGTCCCTCTGTCCAGATGCACAGGAACGCTGTGTCCCTCTGTCCAGATGCACAGGAACACTGTGTCCCTCTGTCCAGATGCACAGGAACGCTGTGTCCCTCTGTCGATATGCACAGGAACGCTGTGTCCCTCTCTCTTGATGCACAGGAACACTGTGCCCCTCTGTCTTTATGCACAGGAACACTGTGTCCCTCTGTCCAGATGCACAGGAACGCTGTGTCTCTCTGTCTAGGCGCACAGGAACACTGTGTCCCTCTGTCCTGACGCACAGGAACACTGAGTCCCTCTGTCCAGGCGCACAGGAACACTGTGTCCCTCTGTCCTGACGCACAGGAATACTGTGTCCCTCTGTCCTGACGCACAGGAATACTGTGTCACTCTGTCCAGAAGCCTGAATTTTCCTCTATGGTATTTTTTTTATTCATGCATTTGCTGGATATTTGTTATTTTTATTTTTGCCCTGCTCTGAAAAATGAGATTGAGTTTGTTTATTTGGCTGGTGGGCTGCGGGGGGGGGGGGGTGATCCCTGCCCGCCAACAGCGTGTTGCTGAGCAGACAGACGCGGCCCTCCTTTCCGGGCTTTTCCGAGACGATGCCTGTGACCGCTGGCCGCCAGGCGCCCCTGTCATCGGCAAAATTATTATGCTAATGAATACGCGTCGTTTCCCGGTGTGTCCCGTAGAGGCGTTACCACGGAGACGGGGGGGATGGGGGGGGCCGCAGCCCCCGCGTGTCCCTAGTTGCCACGTCCGTCGCGGATGATGGATGACGCCGGCAGATGTGGGGGAACGTGCCGGAATCTCGCGCTCCACTTCTCATGGCTTTTCCCCGTGTGGCCGACGCCTTGCAGGCGGTCTGCACCGGTGCCCCCTCGCCTGTCTGCCATCCCACCCCCCCACCCCCCCGTGTCCGCCGTATGGATGCGCGACACGCCCGAGGGGCGGGACATCAATCTTGAGGTCAGGGGGTACTCTGGCTCCGTGGCTTACAAAGGGGAAGCGGCTGTCCCCAATTCTGCGGAAATGACATGCTTGGATCGCCCCGGGCCAGGCCTTATCCCTACCCTGGATAGTCCTGTCTCAATCAAGCACTTCGGGGCCTTTGGTGTCTGCAGATCTGCCGGCAAGGATTTGCACTGATGTGGCAGGGGCATGGATACCCTGGCAGATTCAAGGGGCCAAACACTTTACAGGGGCCCTTAAAAACTTCAATAATATGTCATGCCATGTGTGTTAGCTATACCCAGCAGAAGGGGGTCCTCGTTAGGGGTCCTTGCCATGCCTGCATGTGCAGCGAGGTTCCCCACACATGCCTGTTTGCGTGTGTGTGAGGAAGAGGCAGGACATCAAAGGGGGGAGTTGAACATGCCTGCCTGGTGTTCCTCTGAGGGCTGTTAATTAGCGCCAAACGCCAACTGCGATCACAGTGCCAGCTTGGATGAAAAGAGGGAAGAAGGGAAGGAGACAGGGGCAGGAGAGAAGTGGGGGAGAGATGGGGGCAAGAGAGAGGGAGAGAGGAGATGGGGTAAGAAAGAAGAAGAGAGGGAGGGGAGGAGAGAGAGAGGGGGGCAAGAGAGAAGGAGAGGAGGAGAGAGGGGCACAGAGCTGAAACGTTTTTCAAAAGTGAGGAATTCTCTGCAGCTTCACAGGTGTGACTGAGCAGGATGCGCGAGTGACCTCTGACCTGTGAGCTCTCAGTGGCTGCATTGAGTGGTTTGCGCTACAGATGCTTCTGTTTACATCCCGGGGTGACTGGGGTGGGGGCGGGGGTGGTCTGAATCCTGTTGAGTTGACAGTGAGCACACATCAGCTTTCATCTTGGGGATGCCAGACTCACAGTCTTCAGTGTGTGTTTGTTTACATTTTGTTTACAGTGTCTGTCGATGTTTTTACAGAAAATGTCTGCTGGAAATGTTATCTTAACTCTTACTAAACAGGCAGCTTAGTAAATGACTTTTGTAAGTCTTGGTTTTGTAGCTTAATACTGAATATTATTAAATATTACATTAGTTAGCCGACGCTTTCACCCAAACCTATGTTAATCAGTAAAATAACTCAGCCGACCCTGGGATTTGAACCAGCAACCTTATGACCACAAGCACAGGGTTCTGACCTGCCAAACTGCCCACTATGGGGTGGTCTTTGCTTGGAAGACGAATGAATAATTTCAATGACTGTTCAGGCAGCCAGGACTTTCCAGGATAGGCAGGGGTATGAGGCTGCACCCCACAGATGGATGTGCTGGCCCATCGCAGGGCATTCGCCCCCCCACCCCACACACATTTTTGTATTCATATCTTTGTGAGGACTCACAACATTCATTTCTGTAGAAAAAACTGTAATCCCAGCAATGACAATCTTGACCCCTACCCAGGCCTAAACTTAAGCATGTTTATTGCAATCACAGATTTTTATAAAGTTGGACAGAAAAATGGTACCACAAGGTCAAAATAACAGGTTTTTATCACATTGTGTGGACATTTGCACAATTTAATATATACATGACCACACACACACACACACACACACACACACGCAGTTATGTCAGTGCCGCTGGATCTTAAACCCACAACCTCCTCAAAGGGAGTAAACAGAGACAGAGTAAGTCTCCTGTCCTGCGGGGGCCTCAGGTTGGGGCCGGGCCTGGTGTCCCCTTTATCGTCATGCCGACGGGTCTGGGGTGCCAATTGCTGTGTGGCACCGTACAGGACGTCACTCGCTGGCTACAGCACCCGCCTGCTGACTGGCACGCCCGCCGCTCCTGTCTCCCTGACCAGACGCAGCTCAGCTCCTCCAGGCCAGCTCTCTGCACCCGTCAGCGGGAGGGGGGGGGATTTTTTTTAACATAGTCCGTATGCTAGTCTTTCAGTGACAAGCCATCCGATCACAAGTTGGCCCTGGTGTGTCAGAACCCTTTGTGCAAACTTGGTTTCTTCCCAAATCCCGCCTGCTCAGAGCCTATAAATGACACCCCAGGCCCCCCCGCCTTCACTCGGGGAGCTGCAATAACGACTGATAGGGCGGTTATGTAACACCACTCTCGAATGCAGCATAGGGCCTCACCATGCCTGGCTATGGGAATGTGCCACTTACTGTATAAGGCCATTGACTCTGCTCTTTGCTATTTTTTTTTTTACCCATCAGCCCCCCCCATTCCATGGTGCCCCTGCCAAGTCCAGCCACCGGCCTGTTTCCCTCTGTAATGAATACCAATCGCTCACGTCTGGGACGCAGGAGACACCTCGAGAGTTTATTTACCTTCAAGCCGCAGGCTGTCCCACTCGTGGCTGACACGTTTGCGACAGGTCGTGTGGTGTTTATGTTTTTGGGGGACACACGAGGAGCCCAGCTGTGTGCCCCCCCCCCCCTTACTGTGAACCTCATGTGACTCCAGGCCAATTTGCCCCTTTTCTCAGGCTCCCTGGGTCTGCCATGAAAGGCACTTGAGCAAAGGATTGTGGGATATGACGCATTAATGTGCCTGCCTGTGTTTGACTCCGCCCCCCATTTATGACAGGTCTGGTGCCTCCCTAGTACTGAGCCCGAACGCTGTGTTTAGATTCCCCTTCCCTCAAGCCTGTGCTAAGTGGCCGATTTGCGTTTGATTTGGTGTTTTGAGCATCCCAGGTGGAGCCCTGGTCACATCCCACTGTGTCTGTGTGTGTGTATGTGTGTGGAGGGATCCTCTTAATTTTCCAGTAGCGTGTGTCCTGCATGGGACTCCCAATACGTCTAGGCTCCACCCCTGCCTTATACCATATGCTGCCTGGCACTGGCTCCAGCCCCCCCCACCCCCCAACTAGATT
>JAODJU010000001.1:2677814-2690681 GCA_026776725.1 Gnathonemus echidnorhynchus
GGGCTCCAATGCTGGCATCCAGCCCCCCCCCCCCCATGAGCCGATTCCACAGCAGGGCAGCGTCAGGCGAGACCGGAGTCACAACGTCCCACTTCCCGTCCCTGGAAGGTGAGGGGGACAAGTGTGGGAACTGAGTGAGCCGCTGTGCCCAAGCACATGTCACGCCTGCCTGCTGGTGGCTGCGGTGAGACGGCCAGCATGGCTCACTGGGGCTCCGATTGACAGAACGAGCACCAAGAGTCACCAGAAGTGATTTCTAATGTCACCCTTGCACTTAAGACTGATTACCACTAAATTATCTATCGGGAATAACAGGTGCACGAGTGACTCACCCAGTTAGGTCATAAAAATGCAATTTGAATTCATGATAATTATTTGCATTTATTTGAGATGGTAATTAACCGATTGCATTGTGCAGTGTGGGGATTTTACGATTCCGGCGTGTGCTGTTAACACGCCATCTGCCGGACTGTTTATTTTAAAAATAGAGGAAAGAGGGACCGTCAGCTGAACAGGAAGTGAAGGGTGAACTGTAGGTGACTGGTCAGTGCCTGGAGCCAAGGAACAGCTTCAGTGCTTAGGCAGGGGTGTCCTATACGGCTGTGTGTGGGAAAGGCAGGTGGGTATCAGGGAGCCATGAGTCAGCTAAGTTTTTCCCACCTCAGCCCAAACACCCAGAACGCCCAGAGCAGTATTTCCCAGTCTAGTCATCGGAGACCCCACAGACAGTCCACATTTTTGGGGAACTGTCTGCCAGTGAGCTGGGACAGAGCAAAAAAACGTGGACCGTCTGTGGGGCCTCGAGGACTGGGTTGGGAAACACTAGTCCAGAGGATGGTTTCAAAGTGATCGTGGTCTGTCAGCCAGCAGTGGTGGTCTGTCTGACTCCTCTGTGCCCCGGTTTCTCTCTGTCTGCTCCATGGTCCGGCCTTACAGACCCCCCTAGACGGTGCCGCTTGGCGGAGCTGACGAGGCCCTGGGAGGCCGGCTCACACTCCTGTCCTGCAGACAGCGGACAGCAGGCTGGCTCTAGGGGCCACGGAGCAAGTGACCCTGCAGCCAACACTTCCTGGCATATCCGATACTGAGGGTTAGCAGTCTGGGCAGAGCGGATTTGTAGGAGAAACATATGTAGCTACAGTTAGTCATAAAAGAGTACAAGTGCATAAGGAAAAAACACTTTCTTTGTGTAAAATTAGCTGAATTATCATTCAAATATTGTTAAAGAAAATAAAAAGAAAATAGCCCAGCGTATGTATCATTTAACAGACGATGATAGAGATGACAAGATCCGATACCCAGATCGATACCAGCAAAACATGCTGGATCGGATATTGGTGTGGTGGCGAAGTAAGAATCCGATCCGATTTTCCTACAGAGATAAGTTTAACCTGAAAAATCGAGGGGTTCAGCTGCAAATCTCCACAGAGCCACGATCTGATGCCCCACTGGAGGACCAGCCAGATTTTACAGTATTGCACGGCAGCTTCAACTTTCATGGTGTTCACCAAATCAACAAAATCGCGAAAATGCTTGCAGCCTTCGCACGACGTACCATAAAGTCAGGGCTAGTTGTTCAGCCACACGTGTGTCGGAGCTGCCATGTCAGCTGTGGGGACAGACAGTATCCCGCTCACATCCGTATATTTGATACTCGTCGTTTCGGTTATTCTCGAGTTGGTCACGAACAATTAAACAGGAATATTTTTGGAGCTGGCTGAAAGATCACAGAAACTCACAGACGACGCGTAAGCCGAAAACAATACTGCAAATGATTTGGATCACATGAAATCAAATAATACGTATATAAATATTATTAATGCATATTTTTGTTCGTGTAAGTGAACAGTATGTATACAGTATATATTGAATATTGAAAGTCTCAGGCTGGGTACGCCGTGCATCTGTGTCTCACCAAGCAGCCTCATGTCTTAACTGTCTCTGTGGCTGGTGAATTTCACGTTTTTCACGGTAACTTTTAAACTTTTCCATGCCATTCATTTTGCATTTTTAATAATGGGTCCAAAACATAGTGCTTCCGGTGCATACAGCTGTAACTTTGAACATACGGGGGCATAATTAGGATGGTTTGTATATTACATAAAAAGCTATTGATAGGAATTGACAAAGTAATTTTCATGCAAATTGTACAGTACTGTTTGTTTAGAAATGGTAATAAATAGACTTTGTATGTGTCACGATTGTGGGATGAAAGACTTGGAGGTCAGGCATTGTGGCGAAACAAAAAGGGGTTTCTTCAACTCAAAGAACAGGGACTGGAAATGAATCAGGATCACGAGGGATCAAAAACGGGAGGAGTGGAGCAAAGGAGGGCACAGACAATAAGAGGGATCGATGTCAGTGAGCAGACTGGGGAACGCAGGACTGGGATACACATATGTGTGAGACTAACAATGGAGCCAATGAGAGGCAGCTGGGAGTGATTAACACGAGGGTTAGGCGAGATGAGAGGGACAGGGAGGAGACGTGCAGGAATATAAAAGCAAGTGTTGTTCAGGCTAGCAGATTGTTATTTGCAGAGTGCAATGTATATAACTAGTGCTGATTTTTCTTAAGTCTGAATACGGTAAAATTTATACAAACTTAGATGTTGTATTCTTTCTAAAGTTTGGTTAATTATTACTTAAAAGTTTTATCTGTGCTCCATTGAATATTTTATACTGGAGACCTATGTGTACTTTTTGACTAGAAATTCTTAGTTGGGATATATTTTATTATGATTGATTTCTTGATTATATTTCATTTAACAACAGGTTGCACAATTTGAACTTTATGATTTTGGTTAATTTTTGTGAAAGATATTACTGAATAAAACGAAGCAGACTTGTGTAAACCATGTTGGCCTTTGATGTCTTCCTGCAGTGTAGTGGCGTAACTTTAGTTTGAGTCACATGACCATTATGTTTTCCTGTTCTTAGCGTACTGAAACAGTGCCGTTGCAACGCTAAATACAGACAGTTTGCCACCTTAATCGAATGTATTGATACAAATATTCAACGCTTAATACCTGATAAAGGGGAAAAAATATCGGATTGGTATCGGTATCTGCAGGGATCAAACCAGATAAAAATGATATTGGCCATCTTAAGTCTTCATAAATTTAAAAATCTGTGAAGTCTTCAGAAGAGTAAAGTTCTGCATTTCTATGGAGGATTTGCGCTGTGTTAGACATCCAGGACTATGTGTGACACACATGATGTACAGGGGGGCTATTTGGGGAAATGAGGAAAAGCACACAATGTAATTATGGATTTTGTGACAGTGTAAAACGTGCAGGTATGACTGGGCATCTTTGACCCTTGATACATGATTGTTTGAGGTATTTGGGGGAGTGCAGCTTGACTTTATACATTGGGCCATCAAAAATTGGCCAGAAGTGAAATGGTCCGAGGCTTGAATAGGAAGGCTGCCCCCTGCTGGTACAAGTTTTAGGGAGGTAAACCCTGAGCTTAACAAAATAAAGTGTTTGGGTTTTTTGAATTAGTTTGTATGCTTCAGTTCACCCCTCCGGTTCCTGCTGGTGCAAATGATTGGTCAAAACCATCAGAAAATGGTCCTCAGGCTCCTCCCACTATACCTGGGGGAGGGGCTGCAGCATTAATATCACCCCAGCTATATGTGAAGTTTGGTGGAAGGATGAGATATCGTCTGCAAAATATTCTACATGCACCATGCAGTGTACACAAAAAACAACATTAGCAAGATATTAGGGTATATAAGGTAAAAAAATAGTATAGAGGGATCCTTGAGGAAAGTGCTTAACACAAATGACCTGAGTAAATATTCTGCTCTGCATATGAGGCTGAAACCCTTTGTCGGCCCCAGGTAAGTCACCTTGGACTACAATACCTGTGACACAGCGTCTCACGTTACGTCTTGAGCTTTTCACCGATTTATGGCAGTTTTTGAGTTCCTTGAAGACGGCCACCGTAGCCTTGGGCACAGGACAGGTGGGTGTGTGGGTGGCCCCTAAAATAGACATAAAAAGCATGTTACATTTTTCCTAGTTAGAGGAAGAGGAGGCTTTCTGGAGCCTTCTGCTTTGCAAATAAGCCATTCTCATGTCGGGCCTCAAGCGGAATGTGTATCCCGGAGACCTGCAGCACTGCTCCAGTGTCATTCAGGGGGAGTGGCCTGAACAGGTGCAAAGGCAGCGGCATGCAGTGCTGGAAGTGCTGCATGTCAGCAGATAGAGAGAGAGAGAGAGGGGGAGGTTCTTTTCATCTACCGCACATTTCACAAGAAGAGGCCTTGGTCAACAGATAACCTCATTTGCACTGTATTTTTCTTTTTTTGCTGCGGGCTGACATTCATTTCACGTGAGCAAAAAACAGCTGCATACAGAAATGTATTTTTAACCCTTTGCAGTGAGTGCTGCACCCCCCCCCCCAGTGCCTTTATCCCTGGGTCTTTGGGCAAACTCCCTCCTGGAGTCTCCCAGAAGATCTCAGGACAAAAAAAAAAGACGGGGTTCAGTCCATCAACAATGACAGTTGTGTCCCTTGGGGAGACACATCAGAGCACTAGAAATAGACCCTGGGCTGTGCTGTTAGATGCAGCGTCCTCCCCCATCGCCCTATAGTGGTTTGGCCCACTGTGAACTCACAGGGGGGCAGTCGGGCCTAAAGACAGGACATGGTTCTCCAACTGGGGGCCCCACATGGCCCCAGCCAGACCAAGGCCTGGCTGACCCAGCTCAGCTCACATTTCTGGTATCTTCTTTGATTTCTAAGAATGTGAGCCGACTGTTGTTTTGATATTTATCTAGAGTGAGGTTTTTTTCACCTTCTATTTCAGTGTTGGCGACATCACGCGATAGGTGGCCCATACCATCCTGCAGAAAGTACCCATTAAGGCACAGCTGGGTGACCACTGCCAAAACTGTGTGTTTATAAATAGCAAAATTCTCAATAAAATACGCTTCTGTCAATAATGAATATTAAATAACGGGAAATATTGCGTAATATGCTAAATAACTAAAATACATGCTTCAAGGCCACATGTTTCTAGCCAAGAAAACAGAAGTGGTTTCTTTAATGTAACGTGAGGATTTATATTAATTATGTCTAGTTGCATGTCTGAGAGAATAACACAAGTCACTGACAGCAGCTTTGAGTAGAAGAGGGCCAGTGTGGCTCACAGACAACGTCAGTGTGCTGGAGCATTCAAAAATAAGTTTTATTGTTACTTATTGGAATATGAACCGCAGCTAAATATGAATATTTGTTTTAATGCTTTCATACACATTAAGAGAGACCTGGCCAGCTTCATTACACTGTTTTTTTCGCTTAAAAAAAAAACAAGTTATTTACAAAGTTATTCAGGAAGTGGCTTTCAGGCAGCAGCACTCCTTATATAGTTCTTGGTTGTTACACTGAGATTTTTAGATTTTAGTTTTTGTTAGATTCTCGATTCTAGATGTTCTAACTGTGTCGTTCTTTTGCTGTGGCCAGCCACGTCTCATAGCATCCATCCTGGTCCCTGGAATTGACCAATTCCTGACCTAAGATACCGACCCTCATGCGGAGCAGGTTAGCTTCTGCAGATCTTAATTAAACATCAACACAGTGGCATTTTCTAAGCTCGGTTAAGGCTGTAGATGGCTTACAAGATGTTTTTCTCTGAAGGTTCCGATTCTGAAAAAAGGAAAAGTTTCCAGAGGACATATAACTTTACTAAACTGCATTATTTCATTCTTTATGCATTATGTTTGTTTTTGTTGAGGGAGGAACAATTAAATTTTCATAGAAAATATGAATTTTATTTCCATAAACTGTCACATCAGTTGAAACTGAAAAATATTTAACATTTATAATATTTCAGTTTGTTTTTCTGGAACTAAAATGATATATATTTTTTCTTTGTAACTAAATTATGGATGTATAAGGTAGAGCTATTGTCATCATGCAGACACATATTGGTATAAGTGACAAACATGATGAATTTTTCCATAAAAGAAAACGATCCATGTTTTTCTGTTTTGTCTTAGTTGATCCAAACCCTGTTCCCTTCACCAACTTCCACGTGAGAACCTTACGGTGACAGTAACATGACCCATGGCATCTGTGTCAGTGCATTGATGTGTATTTGCAGGGTTGTATGAAAATTTGGCAAGAATAGTTAGTTAAGTCTTTTTTTAAGGAAAATACGGCAGTTCCCCAGGATTTGTAGGGGTGGACAGTGAACTTTGAAGTTTAGAGTCATAGAAAATCTTCAGTGTGCTTTTCTTTCAATCTTTACACAACAGAAGACTTATTGCTCACATGACATCCATGCCTTCTGCTGTCTGTCTGGCCTTGGATTCAAACGGGAACAGAAGGACCATCGAGTGGTTCTAGCCATTAAGAGCTGTATTTTTAATGGGAATTATTTTAGTGTTAAATGGGTAATTGGAGTGTCAGTGAGGTAATCAACAAGTGGGGAGGGGGCGGGGGGAGGCAGACTATGGGGGATCAGAGAGTCAGGGAGCGGCTCTGATGCTGCCCTGAGGTGTCAGAGCTTCGGCCACCCTACCCGCTCCAACACGATCCTCAGAGACCATGTCCTGGGTGCCGCAGTGAAGACAGGCACTCAGCCTCTAAGGCCATCCTGTCTTGGAAAACTGAATGCTGGCTGGTGAGGCATGATGGAGAATTTCATCTGAAGGAGATGTTGGGATTAGTCTACATAGGAGTTTCCTCTCCAAAAACATTCTGATTAAACAATGTAATGTCTCCAATACCTCCACACTACAGAATTATACACTATAAATTTGCGCTGTGATGTCATGCTGCCAAGTCAGGTGGCCTTTGCCAAATCAAGACAATAAATCATTAAAAGGCTATTCTTTGCAATTACCAATATTTTAGTACTTAGGGTAGATTGTCCCGTTTCTCTGCTGTCATGGGTCTTGTATAGCTTTCACTTTTGAGGCACTAATTTTAAACGTGTATCATTAAAGAAGCTACGCAAATAGCACTTGCATTTCTCGTAATAGTCCAGTTCCCGGAATGTGTTCTGTTCTGCTGTGATGCTATGAGGAATTGATACTGCTCCATGATTGGAGTCGAGTTCCCTCAAACTGTTGCGCTTCTCACTGACCGCATGGGAACTGAAAGCCATTGGTGGAGCCCGCTTGGCTTTTGGTGGGAGAGCCCTGGTCTGTGGTTCCAGCATCACCAATCTAAGGACCCACGGGGCTTTTTGCTGCAAATTGTGGGTCATTTCTGTCTGGCTGTCACTGGACACAGAAGAAGGTCTTTATCCCTTTGAATGACGTCATGGTTGTTGGCGGCATTTGGAGTCACGGGTTTGGTGTAGGCGAATAGCACGTGTCAGGCCTATAGCCAGAAATGAATTTGGTTGGGGGGGGTCTGGCAGTAGATTTTAGTTATGGGGGTTCTCATCCATAGATTTTTCTGAATGGTGGGGTCTCCCTCCATAGATTTTGCTGAATGGGGGGGTCTCCCTCCATAGATTTTTCTGATTGGGGGGGTCTCCCTCCATAGATTTGCTCATGGGGAGTCTCCCTCCATAGATTTTGCTGAATCGGGGGTTCTCCCTCCATAGATTTGCTGATTGGGGGGTCTCCCTCCATAGATTTTGCTGAATCGGGGGGGGGTCTCCCTCCATAGATTTGCTCATGGGGAGTCTCCCTCCATAGATTTTTCTGATTAGGGGAGGTTTCCCTCCATAGATTTTGCTGAATGGGGGGGTCTCCCTCCATAGATTTTTCTGATTAAGGGAGGTCTCCCTCCATAGATTTTTCTGAATGGGGGGGTCTCCCTCCATAGATTTTCCTAACCCAGGGTTGGCGCCCTTGGTGGATCTTGCCAGTATTATTGAGGGGGGTTCAACCTTCTTGCTTACATGCCTGATCAGTAACAAGAACAGGAGGGCTGGTGAAAACCTGGAGACGCTGAAAACTTGCCATGTGTTGCCAGGCCTTCACCTGCTTTGCTGGTTGCCCTTGGCTGTGGTTGGTTACCTTTCGCGATAGTGAGGCATGATCTGAGGTGGGTAGAGCGGCCGTGAGAGCTTGCAAAGCTTTGTCAAGCTGTTTCCCTGGAAACCCACGATAGCTCAGGGTTTTGTTTTGTGAAAGTCGGGTTGCGCTAAGTGACAGACATTGGTTGTGATGTTTTTCAATTCTGTTTTTCCTCAGCTGCAAGGCAAAATTAATAGACTAGAAAAAAAATAGCAAGCTGTTTTTATACTGTCAGTGTCATGGTGTGAGATGGAGCTTAGACTGGTTCTGGGACACTCATAGCACTGGTTAATTTCTAATAAATAAATTCTTTAGTTTCTAAAGAATTTTATCCTTATAATTAGTTTCTAATCACAGCATGATAATCACACTGAAAATTGTCAGTCCAGGAGTAAGTTTTACTATATTTATTATTAGTTATTTTCTGTTTATCTCTTTACATATTAAAACAAAACCTGCGCTGACATGTTTGCATATCATAAATGATTTTGGGCTCATTGTTTTCAGTCTTTAGGAATAATTTCTCTTATAGCCGTCCCATTCTCATGGAGAAGGTAAACAACTTGGGCTTTAATATGAATTACACATAGTTGTAATATTTGTGGCTACAGACAGAAAGATTCTTAACTGATTTGGTCTTTGGCCCCAGCTGACATAATTTTGGAGAATGTAACTTTCCAAAAAAAATGAAAATGCAGTGTTTCCCCTACCATTGTATTAGGGGGGCACCCCGTCCCCCCTTGAAGGTCAATTTGATTTTATTTAATTTTATTTTCTATATAGTGCCAGATCACAACAGAACTACCTTATTTATCTTATTCACACAACAGCTTGTCATTTTTGTCTCTACACAGTTGCTTTCTGTATCGCGCGTGGTGGAGTTCCGGCCCGATGTGCGCACACAGACACTCGCGCACACAGACACTCGCGCACACAGACACGTGCGCACACACAGGTGAGCACACTCCCAACAGCGGACAGAGAGCGTTGATCGGAAAATATTTCGCGTCAACCACCTGAAAAGCAAACAAAAATATCTGTGTTTTTTAAACACTCCCAGTTGTTATATTGATTGCTGTCATTAAAAGAAAGACATAAACACCATGAATCCTGTTGGTGTCCATCTGCCCCCCAAAGCTGTAAACCTGGGGGAAACACTGAAATGTATTAGCCGAAAGTTCAGTAAAGACTGGACCAAAATCAAACTTAATGTCATTGTTTTGAGTGTCTTAGTCATTGATCATGCATTTAGTAATTTCACTTATGGTTGTTTTTTTTTCTAATCTGTTTTCATTCAGTGTCATTTTTGCCTCTGGTTTCGGGATGCATTGCAAGGCTATAACGATGTTGTTAGTCCTAGAATACGTTATAAATCTGTTAATTTATTAGCCCCACCATGCACTGCAAATCCTTTAAGTTCCTTATTCCCAGAATGCACTGCAGCCCCTTTAAGTTATTAGCCTGGTGTTTCCTCTGCTTCCATGTGGCAGTTCCATGCAATTCTTGGCTATGCTATCACATCTTGGTGGCCCAGTTGAAGAGCTTTTAAGAACTCGTCAATATGATCGAGGGGCCCTCCTGGACCGGAACCAGAAGGGCTGCGCATGAAATCACATTCACTCAGAGGAGCCAGATGTTGGGGGTGCACACTGTACAGTGCATCTGTCGGTGCAGTGTCCTCATCCTGCCGCTAATTGCCATCAGCATGTATTGACCTGGCTTGATGGGCAACAAGTGGCCGTCAGGGGGATAAGAGGGCAGGTTGGCGGAGAATCATCGCAGATGTGCAGAAAACTTCACTCGCACTACCTGGGGACCATCGCTCTACGTCTTGGAAGCACTTTTACACTTTGTTCCATTGCAAGAAGCTGATAATGCAGCATTTCTGAAATCCAAATTTTTTTTTAGGCTGGTCTCATTCCATCTACCGTACCTTTTTCTGTTTTGACGCATATGGGGCTTCTTGATTTATCCGGAACATAAACGGGGGTGATCGGGGGGTCACAGCGGTGTGTGGGGTCTCCCCTGTGACAGTTGTCCGCTGCCGCGTCTCACTTACAGACATCCGTCTGCCGCTTCCGCCTGCCCCGGCCGTGCTGAGGTCACAGCCATCTGTCCGGGTCAGCTACTGCCCGCTGTGACCCGCTCTGGGTGACAGTCCGTGATGTTTGACCCCTGCTTTCCAGGTCGCAACCCCCACCTTGTGCTCCCACAAGCGGCCATCTCCAAAGCAGGCTTGTGTTTGTGCGGTAGCCTGGGTAAGTGATGTGTGGTGTCTGTACCCACCATGACCCCCCCCCACCCCCCACCTCACTCTCGGCACCCCATCCTAGGAAACCCGGGTCCATCTGGAGAAGCCTTACATCATGTTTTTTCCTCCACCCCCCCACTGCTTTCTCTCTGCTTGTCTCTATCCTCCATCTTCATATCTCTCTTTTTCTCATCATTCTGTTCTCTCAGTGGTGTTATACAGGACATTTTGTTGAACTGCAACTTGTACAGGACAGACCCTTACAGTTTATCCATTCAGCATAACTCTTTGCGTTTTTTCCTTTGAAGTTGTACACTTCTCCCTTGGGAGAGAACTTTACTCCAGCAGGTTAGCAAATACGTCCTTTTTATTTCTGGATTCCGGCACTTTCTGCCAATCGAACCTAATGACCCCAGAGAGATGGTCCTCAGTCCTAAGCAGCCAGTGTGGTCCAGTATGCTGGCGGACGTGCATTAAACCCAGCCATGAGCAGAAAGTTTGTCTTACTCAAAGCAGGTCAATGATATTTGCAGTTTCTGTGGTTTTAGTTAATAAAATACCTTCCAGAGAGAGTGAGAGAGATAAAGAGAAAAGAAGATAGTGAGACAGTCTGGAATTCAGGAAATTGAACTTCCCACACGGTCGATTTTTTCCAGTTCTCAGGAATTCTCAAGGCTGGAGAGCAAGGAGGAAGAATCCGAGCGTCTGGCTGACGTTCCGTTTTCTAGGAACGAGGAGTCTTGGTATTCCAGCTGTGCTGACGGAGCAAAAACACAGGAGACAAGCGGAAGCGTCCGTTCGCGGAGTTAGGGGGATAGATTTAGGTCTCATTTTCATAAGGGGGGTAGCAACGTTGGCCATCCTCAGCCTCTCCCGCCGATTCCCCCTGTCTCTCCGGGCGTGAAATGGCATTTTGGGTTTCATGTTTCATAATGGAAGGATTTGGGGGGGGAGGCTGAGATAAATCAATGAGCCATCTGTGTTCCCTGTGCTGCTGTGAATGTGGAGGATGCTGTCATGATGCAGAGTGGGATTTACGAGGGAGAAGCTTTGGGGGGTGGGATGGGATGCCTGTGATGGGACAGTACGCTACTTTGGGGGCGCGGCATGTAGGGGAAGATTCTGCGGAGGCAACGTGGAGAAGGAAGGGGAACAAGCCGCCAGATAGAGGGATGGCGTGTAAGAGGAAGGGTTAGTTTGGGATACGGGACGCTGTGTGTAATCCGGACATTGGAGTGTGGGAAATGGGATGCGGGGTCGAGGAAGGGAGATTTGCTCCTCCTCATATGCAGCCTTGGTGTTGTCAGCCTTGAGAGCCATATCAGCTAAGGGCCCCCCGAAACGTGCAAGGCTGAGCCCGACCCCCCCACCTCCGGACAGGTGCCTCTCATTCCCCGCTGAAGGACAAAGAGAAGCACACAGGCGGTGTGGATGCTCTGAGCTGAGGGGGCGGAGTCGGGCTCTGCTGTCCCTCTGGTTGTGGTGGTGGGCAGGGCTTTCTGCCAGAAGGGGCAGGGACAAACGTGCGGTTTCTGCTTCAAGATGTACGCATGGTGAGCATTTCCGAAATCACAGATAGAGCTTCAGGGGCTGTGGCTCCGGGTGTTGCTAAGAGTCCCAGCATCGCCCCCTGCTGTTCATAACGGACACTGCGACACTCCCTCCATAACCACCAATGGAGTTTAGCTTTGTGCGGATGAGGCTAGAATTCAACACGATACTCTATTGCTGTTCTGAGGGTCCAAAGCACTCCTCGAAAATCGTGCTACCTGAGCTGCTTGCTGCTCTGCATTACTATTGATTGCTGAGATGTTCACAGGAATCTGCTTCATCTATGAATCAGAGCTGCGTTGTGCTGGATCGTGACTGTGACCTTCACGGCACTCTGCAGCTAAGCCGACAGAATTCTGGGCGGAATCTCGAGTGAAAGCTGGAATTGTGTTCCGGCCGTCGAGATGCGGACAAGCTCCCGGAAGACTCTGTTATCCGTGGGAGCTGCTGATTGGTCCTCCACGCTTTCTGGAACTTTGCTGTGTGATGTGCTTAGATGAGGGTGGATTTCAGAGTCCAGGGCTCCTTGCCCACGGTACAGGGGAGCCTTATGTCCTGGACCATTATGTAGCATTAAATGTCAGCCCTGCCAGACATGGTCAGAGGTTCAGCCCCGTCAGCCGTCCTACATACCTGACTGAGGCACAGAGCCACGCAAATCCTGTTTAGTGGATAGTTGCTGGTTAGCAACAGCACTTGGTAGAAGATTCTAGATGGTGGACTGACAGGTCATACCAAAAAATAAATATATAAAAATAAAGGCAGACATTATTTGGAGGGGAGGGGTGTGTAGGAAACTCCGCTCAGCAGAAGTGTCCCACTGTGTGTGGTGGGAAGCAGACATTAATCAGCCCCCGCCACTGGGAGTGCTGGATTGGGGTGTTGGTCTGCCCGCCCACAGTGTACTCCTGCTCGCCCACAGTGTACCCCTGCCCGCCCACAGTGTACCCCTGCCCGCCCACAGTGTACCCCTGCACGCCCACAGTGTACCCCTGCCCGCCCACAGTGTACCCCTGCCCGCCCACAGTGTACTCCTGCACGCCCACAGTGTACCCCTGCCCGCCCACAGTGTACCCCT
>JAODJU010000001.1:2694488-2707390 GCA_026776725.1 Gnathonemus echidnorhynchus
TACCCCTGCCTGCCCACAGTGTACCCCTACCCGCCCACAGTGTAGCCCTGCCCGCCCACAGTGTAGCCCTGCCCATCCACAGTGTACCCCTGCACGCCCACAGTGTACCCCTGCATTCCCACAGTGTACCCCTGCATTCCCACAGTGTACCCTTGCACGCCCACAGTGTACCCCTGCATTCCCACAGTGTACCCCTGCCCATCCACAGTTTGAAACTGTAAAAGGACGACTCAGGTGTCGATATTCTGCATTTGACTTGCCAAAGCTCTTCTATATTCATCCAACGACCCATTTTCTGTATAATTTATTCAAATGAAATATTTTTAACGCACACAATTACATGTTGTTTACAAGGTTAATTTAGAGTAATTTGTTTATTTTCACTCTGTATTTACAAGAATCATTGTTTATGTTTGCATTTGAGTCATTGTATATGGGAATTTTTAAATTACTCATTTTCAATATGAAAGTGAATATTCTGTAAAACCATTCAGAATGTTCTACTTGTGTCTGCATGGTTTTTTCCCTAAATTGTCTGTATTTATTCTTCATGTTTTTTAATTGTAATCTTTAAGTCTTTTAATGTTAAGGAAAATCTGATGTTAGATGTAATACACATTTGGGTAAAAACAGCGAGTGTAGCAGGTATGACGGAAACACAAACAGGCCGTTTCCGCAGCACCTTCTGAACTGTCCTTTCTAAAATGGCAGATTTTCCTTTCTGACATGTAAGTTTGACTAATTAAAAGAAAAAGTTCCAAGTGCTGTTTCAAATCCCCCATAACAGAACCCTGCAGTGATGCTGTTTCAAATATCCAGTCTTTTATATGTGCAACTTTTATACAGGGTAACCTTCTGTTTCATGTAAATTAAATTTATTCTATAAATATATACAAAGTCTGTCCGAAATCTGTCCAGCTTTGGCATCCTGATCTCACAGCCATGTTCATGCCTTTATGTGAACGCTGTACACTGGAATTCCTTTCATATTAGTTAACCTCAAGCAACTCATACAGATAATTTTGCATCTTTTTGTTTTACAGTTCCTTTTTTTGACTCTGGCCAAAATGTTAGGGGAATTCTGAATTTAAAAGCCTATTTAAAGATTACCAACCCTCTCTGGGGTGTTTCTGTGGTGTGTGAATGTGTGTGCCTGGGTTGGATGTTTTTGTTGTCATGTTAACTAGCTGTGGGTGTTACACTGCGTAGGTGACATGGGTGTTACACTGCATCGGTGACCTGTGTAGAAGCCTGCTCTACTTTAATGCAGAGCTATAATTTTGCCCATTTACCAGCCTCAATGCATTCAGTCCCAGTTTCTTACATTTTCTAACATCTAAGGAAGAAGTACTCATGTCAGTATTTGAAAGACTGACTGGACTTTCTGAAAATATGACATCATTAGGATGTATCTTCCCTATCTGTATTTATGCTTTTGTAACAGCGAAATGTCTGTCTGCCAATTAGAAAGCTGGCCTTTTTCCCCTTGTACCTTGTTGAATTATTTGCCCAATAAGAGCTAATGACTTGCTTTAATAGGCTGGCAGTTAGAAGTTGAATATGATATACTCTATGGTAGGCAGACTGGCATCACTGCTCAGGCTGGTGCTGAGAAAAGGTGTGGCTCATTCATTTGGTGAGGTTTTGGTTTGGAAGGCGTGACCAAGTCGCTGTTTTTCACATTCTGTAGAGGAAGACCATTGGAAAGGAAAATATCAAATCTCAGCCTTCACCTGAGAACCACTCACAGAAAAGGCAGAGGAATGTAGTGTTTAGCATCAGGAGTGAATAAAGTTGGGATGCAAGGCTGAGACCACAGCGAGATGGTGCTGGGCCTGGAAATCACATGCTGGTCCCTCATATTGTGATGCAAAAAGCAGAATCCTCCAAGAGATCATAAAAGCATTGCAGAGGCTTCAAGAAGTGAGCGAAAGCGGGTGCCCTGAAGAGTGGGCAGCAGAGCTGGAGGGTAATTCCGCAGAGTCCCTGTTCTCACCAGGATGTCTTCAGAGGGAGCTGCTAGCTGGGGACAGCGGTGTCTCCTGCCACAAGGCAGCATGGAGGTCAGGGGAGGAGAGAGGTGGCACGTTCTGGGTTGTTTTCAGAAGCACCATGAACCAGCACTGAATGATTAGCATTGAGATCAGAACTGCAACAAATGTTGGGTCAGGTGCAGGGGCGTATACATGGGTGGGGCCACACTGGCACCAATTGAATCCTGGGACCAATAGACTGCACCCTCCCCTGTCACTCACTGGTTTAGAACATATCATTGATTAAAGATATGGTTGGCACCCCTGTATGAACTATAGCCCCTCTTATATCCCGTACCATAAAAAAAAAGAATCACCCTGGTCAGTAGTAACAATGGGGGCATCGAGCAGATTTGCAGGTCTTAACAACAACTGTTTTTCAGCTTGTTGAGCGACGTTAAATAGAATCCCTGTTATACACATCACAGTTTTTCCTCATCTTCTCACAATTCCTGCAAATTGTAAAATTGTTTGAAACATTTGAAATTAACATTCTATTTCTGCAGGACCATACTTTGCGACAGATATTGTTACTATGACGACTCCCAATATTATGACAGTATAATTTTAAGGCCGTATCACCATGGGAGTGACCTGCTTTGAGAATCATGGATTCTGGAGCCCGCCTCATTCCAGGCATCGTTGGAGTGTCCACCCCCCCCCCCCCCCCAACCTGTCAGAGAGTTCCAGCGGAAACTCATGCACACATATACACATACACACACACACACACACATACACAAATGTGAAAGAATGCTGAATAAATAAGTTCAATATAAATATAATGTAAACGATATAGTTTTATTTGTATTTATTTTCGGTGCTTTTGTGGGAATGTGGCCACCAATTTTCAGACCAAGTCTACTGTGAAAGAGGATGGACTCTGCACACTAGATGCTGCTCCCAATTTTTTAATACTCTGTTACCTTATGTGACGTTTCGGGCCCAAGCTCGGTCTTGGTCTCGCCTCGGTCTCGCCTTGCCTTGGTCTTGGTCTTGTCTCGGTGTCACTCTGAATTGGTCTTAGTCTTGTCTCGGTCTCAGTGCACTTTGGACACAGCTTCTTGGTAATGACTTGGTTTCGGTTTACGTGGTCTTGAGTACAACATTAGTGTGCAGTGTGTGTGGCGTGGCTGCCCAGCGGTGCAGCATGAATGGCGTGTGCAGTGGTGTGGTTTGTGTGCGCCGTGTGTGGCGCGACTGCCCAGTGGTGTGGTGTGTGTGGCCCGGCTGCCCAGCAGTGCAACATGTGGTGTTGCATGTGTGGCGTGTGCAGCGGTGCGGTGCGTGTGGCGTGTGTGGCGTGGCTGCCCTACGGTGTGACATACCCAGCTCGTGTGCCGCAGCTGCCCAGCGGTGCGGCATGTGCAGTGAGCGCGGCGGAGCGGTGCGTGTGCCATGTGTGGCGTGGCTGCCCAGCAGTGCGGCGCGTGCGGCAAGTGCAGTACAGCCGCCCGCGAGCCATCAGTCGAGCTCTTTGTTATGCCGCAGATCCGGGGCCTGAGAGGACCACTGCAGGTGTCAGCTTGAAAATCCTCCGGCGAGCACATCTCGTCCGGGCCGGCCCCGCACAGAGCGCAGCCCCCTCTGTATAGAAGCATAAATCCTCTGGAATCCTTTTTCAACCCTTTTTTCATTCTGGGGGGGTTGAGGAATACAGCGAAAACCCCAGGATGCAGGCGGGAAGCTGCAGTGAAGGAAGGTACTATTTTGGGTGAACAGTCCCATTGTTTGTAGCGGAGGATTCCCTTCCCTGCCTCCCGCTGCCCCCCTCACGCCCCCCCCTCACCAGCTCCCGCACCACCCTTTCAGAAAGTCCCTCTTGTCTCCTCATCTGTCGCGACCTCATGGCGGTCACACTCTGGGACGTGTTCAGAGGAGAGCCCTTTATGTTACGCTTCCTATTCACACGGGCTGGGCTCACTTAAAGCCACAGTGTACCGTCGGATGCCAAAACCGGGCCCGGAGTGAGAAGGCCTGGCGGGGAAATGGCTGCGTATTGGGCCACAGCCTTTTCCCGGCTCTTCAGAGACGTACAGATGGGGGAGGTACCTGCCATTGGGGGGGCCAATGGGAGAGAGTTTCAGCTTAATCTAATTAAATTAGATTAAATGGAATTTCAGAGGTGTCACCTTAGAGCCTGGATTGCAGGTACTCTTCTTCAGTGTAACATTTAATTTACTAACTTGAAGGGTATGAATAGCAGTAATGTTAATGGTCAACTACACACACAGACACACACACATACACCCATATATGTAGGTAATGTTTTATTCATTGTTTAATATGTAACTCTGTTCTCAAACACTAATGATAAAATGAAACCACAATATCTGTATAAATGTTTAATATTTCGGCCAGTTTAGTTTTTATTGTCTAATCGTGAGTTCAGATATGTGTGCTCGTGTGTGCTTTTATTTTGGCACCGTGACGCTGTTATCTGTAGCCGCTGATCTTAAATAAAAAAACAAAGGTGGGAGGAACAGGCTCCACATGGGCTGGGCCCGGGCCGGCGCGCCCACACGGAGAGGCCCCCGCATAGTGTGTGCGTCCAAAAGCCTTCCAGTGCACCCACGCGGCCTGTCAGCTCACCCACGCAGCCTGCTGCCGTTCCCACGCGGCCTGCCCACGCGGCCTGCCCATGCGGCCTGCCCACACGGCCTGCCGACGTGCTCACATGGCCTATTGGGGCGCCCACGTGGCCTGCTCGCGCACCCATACGGCCTCCTGGTGTACCCACGTGGCCTGCCAGTGCACCCACGCAGCCTGCTGCAGCTCCCACGCGGCCTGCCCGTGCGCCCATGCGGCCTGCCGACGTGCCCACGCATTCCTGTTGCCATCGCTGCACAGCTGGAGAGTCAGCTGCAGCAACAGGAGAGTCCTGTGTGCCACTTCACTCTGCTTTCTGGGGGTTATTTAGCCCTGGTGGGCAGCAGTTCACACGTCCACCGATTGGGGGCTGTGCTGCTTTTACTTGCTGCTTTTCATCGTACCTTGACATGACAGGTGTGTGATTTTGGAATGAATCAGCATTGACCTCTGTGCTTTACCATAAAACTGCTTTACTTCACTGTACAATTAGAGGCAACTGACCCAATTTTAAGTCTCATTCTTAAAAATGTAAAAGCAGTGTGCAGTGCGATTGAATGCTCGGTTTTAGCTATGAATTCTGGGATTTTGTGTAATGTCATGAGTGAAGCTCTTACACTGTTTACAACTAAGAAGGAATACCATTAAAAATCTTATCTTTAATAAACCCCTAATTTTAACAAACAATTAAAGTATAAAGTATATCGATATAAATAGTCTTATCCTATAGGCTACTGTCCTGCCCTTGCTTTGTCAATGTCATTTTTTTTTTCTACGCTTTTCAAATACATTGTGCTGCACCCCCCAGTCTTTGCTGTGGACCCCCAGTGAGCCATAGCTCACTGATTTTCAATAAAATATTTATGTGCTAAATGTGTGTGTTTCTGTCTCTATGCAACTGGATTTGTACAAATTCTGTATGAAAACAACTTTTTTGGCACTTTTGTTTGGCCTGCAATATATAAGGTCTCCTAGTGGCAGGAGCTGCAGGCAATGAATAAATGAGCTCAAAACTTAAGTCAACGCAAAGTCACACAGGTTCGTTGTCGGTGAAAAAAGACACACATGTAGCTTGAACCCAGGGAGGGAAAGACTGCTATAATAGCAAATCAAAAGCAGTCGACCATTTTTTTAAGAGTTTCAAATTTAAACTGGGTGGGAAACCAGAAGTGGCTGAGTGTGGCAGTATAAATAGCCGGCCGACATTTTGAAATGAGCGATGAGTGTTGTGCAAGCGGGAACGCTCCAGGACGCGGTGTGACGCGCCGCAGGCCCGTGCGGTCGCATGGCATCCCTGGGAAAGTCTGCAGCCCGGCGTGCCAGGATCTGCATCTCAGCTGGGGACAAATACCACACGGAAATGAGAGGAAGCCGTCCGACGCTGGGAGGCCCACGGACAGGAATGTTTCACTTCAAATGGAAAATGTTTGCAGCTGTTTTTTTTCCTTCTCTGGCTCCACTTCTCCTTTCCCTCTCTCCCTCTCTTCTTCCCATCCAGCTTCTCTCTGTCACTGCGTGTTTGTGTTTGTTTTAACGCACGCTTGCCCACTCCTCCTCTTTCCTGCCGCGTGGACCCGCTTCCGGTTTGGACTTATGCAGGCGTTAAAAAGGGAAAAAGAAAAAAGAAAACACATAGCACAGGGGCCGGCCAGAACCGTGACAGAGCTGTTGAACCCCCACGGAACCTCCGAGGAACAGCGCCGGGCTGCTTACGTCCTGCTCGGAACCGGACCCTACCGGCTGGACTGTGTGAGATGGGTTCTGGCGTGCCCAAAAGCCACAGTCGGAGATCATTGTGACTCTGTGACACCCGACAATCCTCCAGCTGTGTCCATTGGGGCCTAACCGTCCATGTGCCAGATTAACCCAGACCCCCCTGGGTAGGCCGCCAAGCTCGGATCACAAACGCACTTCTGATGGCGAGTTCTTCTGGGCCAGACGCACGGGCCAAACAGATCAGAAGGAAAAGAAACACCCTCAGGCCCTGCTTTGAAATTTCACACTTATTGGGTGGGTGGAAAGTTCTGATTTAAACTCAGTCTTTCTCAGGTTAGAGGTTCTGCTTCCAGTTTTGCACGAGTTCCTGACATCTTGCTCTTAGGAGGCTCGAACAGCTCCAGGGAATGCTTCCTGCGGATTCGCTTCCTTTCAGCATCCTTTTGGCCATTCCCATAATGCACCTGGCACCGCCGGCGTCTTCTCTGCATCTGTTCTAAATATGTTGAATATACACCATGGTCGATAAGGGACTCTGAGCTCAAGGCCATTTTAGCGCTGTGCTGTGGCTTCCTGTGTGTTTCTCTGTATCGGATCAGGGGCTACATGTTGAAATGCGAGGACCCCGCTCAGTACCATACTGGATGGGTTTGCCTTATCCAGACTGCTTTATTCCATCAGCCCCAGCTAACTGGTACCAGTACCTTTCGGTGTCTGGTTTCCCGTTCTGCTCCGGACTTCCTCCATTCTCTCTTTCTTTCTCCGTTTTTCTTTTTCTTCCTTTACACACTCCGTTTCCTCCTTATTTATGCCGAGACTATTAAGTTTCAAATTAGCTTATACCCATTTTGTGCCTGGGGGGATGGGTTATGGCCCAGCGGGATTGGGGAATGGGAAGATCATGTGCTCCCAAGACACGTGGGGGGGTTGCGTTGTGAGGGGTTTTTTTCAGAGTTCACCCACCTTAGCGCCAGCTACCTGACGAGGTCTGATGTCGGTGCCGATGGCTCCTTGTTGGCTAATCCATGCTTTGCATCATTTCTGTTTTATAAGAAAAAGGGAATGAGACAAAAATACCCCCCCCCATAAAAAACCTTTTCCCTGCTGTTAGACCTACAGGGTGTAAGGTTCCCCACTGGCAGGGGCTCGCGGGGCGCAGATGGAATCTGTCCGAGACAAGTTGTTGCTTCCGATGGCGGGATTAGCGAGGCTGCCGCTTGGGGCTTGACGGGGGTAAACAGTGCCTGTGTAGTCAACGCCGCGTTCCTGGTGGAGTATCTGAACGGGGGCGGGGCCGGAGCCGGGGTGGCGTTCCTGTCAGAGCGGCGACGTGGCATCGACATGCTTCCTAGAACGCTCACAGCATGAGGGTTAAGCTCCCCCACACACAGTGTCCTCTGCTCTCCCTGTTTTCTCCCGTTTGCCTCCTTACAGGTGCCTTATGCTGGAGCCTCAGCTTAGACCATGCCCACTTTGTCTAGGCCACACCCATCACAGCTAGGCCACACCCATCACAGCTAGGCCACGCCCCCTCACATTCATGGCCACACCCCAATTCACAATGTTATTCCCAGGCCGCCGGAGGCCGCAGGCCCTCTTGCATGACCGCCTCTGTCTAGCACGACCCCTTCCAGAGTCCTCATCTGTGACCAGACTTCAGCCGGGATCATGTTTGCACCTCAGACATTAATCTGTATCCCACATGAAGGGTCATTGTTCTCACAAAGACCCGTTCACTTAATGACAAATGATGCCTTGTATTATAATTTTATATATTTTATATTTTGTCATTTTTATGCTGTTTAATATGTATATAATATAAGCGTATGTGTGGCTTCAGAACATGTCAGCTGTGGGGTCTGATGATGTTGGTGAAGGTGAACGAGGGATTAATTTCATCTAATGTTTTCATGGGTTGACAACAGTTCGGGTTCAAAATGCTGAGGCATTAAAATATATCTTGAAAAAAGTCAGTCCGTGGTTATGGGATGCCTCCCCAGCTTCTGTCTGAGAGGGTTGTAAGAAAATCGGACAAGACATGAAGTGGAAGGGTCCCTGCTTCTTATTCGTCGCCGTTTCGCAGGCAGAGTGGGAGTTTTTCTCTCTGTCGAAAGCCAAGATCCAAGTAAATAAACACTTGAAAACTGTCCTAGATTTTCAGCTGGATTCGCCTATTATGACATCAGAGGAGGCATCGCTGCTCCTTGACAAATTATCCGTCTCTGTTTATAATTTACAGCGAATTCCCTGTGTGTGAAATACATTCGCTTTGTGTATCAGTCACTTGGAGAAAAATGTATTTGAAGAGGAATCGAGCTCTGAATTAACCTCTGTCCTATCCCCATGTCTTCTTGGAGAAAATATTGCACAAAGTCTTTTTGTAGGATGTCCGCTCCAAAACAAATACAGGTAAATATTAAACATAGCAACTGAATCTTTCCTTTAGAAGGAGCGCATGGTAGACGGAGTAGTGAATGATATTTCTGTCCTCGTCAAGGATTGTGGCCTTTACCTTAGACTCTCCTCCATTTATGACATTGACACTTTTTGGGAGATATTAAAGTGACTTCAAGGGCACAACAGCACTGCCTGTCTTAGAGTTCCAACCTGCAGGCCGCCATATTGGAAAGTTCATGCCCTTAACCAGTACCCAACCAACAGCTTGTTTTGTGCTGTCAATGTGCTCGCACCCCCCAAGCATGACTGTATGTTAGCGCCCCCCCCGGGCCCCTCCACTGAGGGCGTGAGCTGCTGGCAGCGGCGCTTGGCTATTGTCTGCCTGCTAGCTTCCTCCTTCTCTCCATCTCTCTTTCTCATTATTTACTCATTAAGAGGGATTTTGTCCTGACTCCAACTCGTCATGATACCCATTTAGCATGCTCATCAAAAAAAAAAAAAAAAAGTTATGAATATTTAAGATGCGCCGGTGGGCCAGGAATACAGAAGGGGGGGGGGGGGGAGAAAGAGAGAGAGAGGGGTAACAGGGAGAGTGGGAGACACAGAGTAAATAGGATTAACTCGCTATGCCCCAAGGGGAAGGAGCGGCTGCTGAGGACCAACAGAGCAGCAGTGGGGGGGGCCAGGCGGAGAGAAAAGCCTCATTTTGATATGCTGAATGGGAGGGAGGCCGTCGTGGCTTCCAGTGCCCTGGGGAATGGATTGGACATGCCCCCAGGGTACAGAGAACCCACACAAGGCTGGGACACGGGCGCCAGAGGCTCGCAGAGGCACAGCTTGGAGGGAAGGCGGGGTCCCCGACGGCCCCCGGCTGCCGTCCTCCCACCGCCGGGGGCCCCGCCCGCCGGCCCCTCAAACCCCCGAGACCCCGTGCACTCGGACCTCGTTCCAAAAAACAGAAAGAAAGGAGAAATTAAAAACCAAAAAAAAAATTGTGGCAATGCCCCGATTCCATCTGTTGACACGTCAGGCACCGGGGGCAGCGAGCCAGGCCGGTCTCCGCGGCGTGGCCCAGTGATGCCGGGCTGTGTGCCGGCCGGCTCTCTGCGCCATCACAATGTCCTGTGCTCCGGTTCCCCGTCTATTGGGTGCTGCACCAGTTTTGAACTCTTATTAACTGAGGCGAGAGTCACGTATCTCTGTGTTAGAGTCGTGATCCATTTTCCTGCTTGGTTGGTCATTGAAGGAATTGTTAAGTTTCTGTTGGTTTAATGTGTTGTGTAATGTGTTTAATTAGTGTTTTTGGCTTTACATGAGACATAATTGCAGCTGTCACCTTTCGCTGTGACTCTGCAGCTCTCACTTGTGAGCACAGACCGTCTGTAATACTCCAGAGGCACCAAATCAGTTGTTGTTCAAGGTAACCATGAAGAAGTTGGTCACGAGTGAGAAACATTTCTGTTGGTTCTGCAGTGAACACTAGGTGGTTATGACTGTATTCAGTACAGTGAGAACATGGATAGTGATTAAAGTGGGATTGTCTTCTTCAGAATGAGAAGTCCTAGGATTTCATCCAAACAGAAACAATCTGTTAATGTGGCTTCATGTTGCATGACGTTTCGTCGACCTTTGATATTTCATTTCAGAAAATCAAGTCTTGGAACTCGGAGGTTATTGCACTCATTGTTTAATAGACTCAACCCCTTTATGGGTTAGAACTGGTCCATGATGTTTGACTTTGAAACCTTTAATGGGTCGACTGTTTGGCAGGAGGAAACAAGCTCTCCAAGGTGCCCCATAGTTGATGTAGAAAGGGGGTTTTGGTCATATTTAGAAGGTCCCCTAATTGAGGGGGGCCATCAAGGTTGGAGTAAGCAAAGTGCAGCGATCATGTCGAGATTAGGCCTGAAGGAGAACTTGTTGCTCCTGCCGAGAATTCCAGGAGCCATGCCCATCTTTCCCATGCTCCATCCTAGCTGCACACCTATCTTGACATCTCCCACCACGTCACCTTCCCAGAATGCACTTTTCTTCTGAACACTAGCCGCGTGGATCCTGTCTGTGGTAATCGCTCTCCTTAGCCAGCTCAAATATCTCGATCTTGTGTTGGCGGGATATTCTCAGAGACGGTGCTGCTGGATCCAGTGCAGTATTGTCGAGGAGCTGCACCATTCTCAGCAGGAAAACAAGGTAATAAACACAGACATTTGTGAGGATTCAGGGACCGCCTCGCCGAATCTGGTGAACGTGCGTCTCTTAACAGGGTCGTGAAAAGCCAGAATGAGTCGGCCTGCTCTTTTGCTGCTGTCAAATGCAAAAGGAACTCATATATAAATATATATATATATATATGTGGAGTGGCATCATGGGAAGATGTCAAGAAAAACCCCACGTTCCTTGACAGATGCATCATTGTGGATTCTGGACAAAACAAGGCCTTTCTGGAATAGACTGGCTGAAGATGTTCTTCATTTGGAAAATAATATAAAAAGAGTAAAAACCACTAAATCATTGTGATTTTTTTTTCATCCACATCTCTCAGCCAGTTTTGACAGCAAGGAAATAATGTGCCATTAAGTTGCTTTTCAGAACCACTGGTTGGAGGGCCTGCCCCAGACAGTACAAAAAGATCTTCACTGTCCATCTGTTGCACAGACGTCCTTGTGGTAATCATCACTGTCCACAGCTTGTTGTTTTCAAAGACCGTTTACGGCACCCCGATGGCTGGAGCGGCACGAAGCCACAGCACCAGTTTGGCATGAGTCACAGAAAGGTGGTCCACCAGACGCCTGTGAGCGATGGGCCCGGTCTAGTGAGCAACGGTTCATTATGTGGGGGGGGGGTTGGGGGCACAGACGAGGGAGCGACTGCATGACGCGAAGGCCCGCTCCTGTGGGTGGGGAGCCTTCTTGCTTGTTTTCCTCCTGCGCGAGCGAGTCGCCTGCCCTCGTGTCCTTTGTGGCGGTCAGCGTTTACCGAGGACGGGTGCGCAGTGCCAAGGCGGGATCTCCAATGGTTTCTGCATGATCGCGTGACAGGGTTAGTGGCGTGCGCAGACTGCAGGCCAGTTGGCCGCGAGGCGGACTCCACACGAGTCGGTCTGGGTCGCCTGCCATGACTCCACTGCGCTCTGTGTGCCTCCTGAGAACCTACCGACGCCCCCAAAGTCCCACTTGGCCCGAAAGACGGCATTCGGAGCACCCCACGGCCTTCCGCCGGTGCCAGGCAGCCGGATAGACGTTGGCCGTCAGCTTGATCACAGGACTGGTGAGGTGAACGAGACCAGTCGACTCTCCTACCTACAGTGGGCACTTTAGCTCGGCTGGGATCCGGCCGGCTCTGGCTCTGGGGCCTGAAATCTCCTGGAGGAAATAGAGAAAGAGAGAGAGAGAGAGGGAAAGGGAGAGAGGGAGAGGGAGGAGGAGAAGTAGGGAAGCATCCTCCAAGGCACCACACACGTCGCCTCACTTCGCCAGTACAAGGAACCACAGTTTGTCATCCTTAGGGGGCATCTGTTTTCCGTGCGATGGTACGGCCATTCCACGCTCCATTCGCCTCGGCGCTACAGCGCAGACCCCCGAGCCGGACTGGGAAAAAAGTAACAAACTTGATTAGAGGCTGTGCCCGGAAACGGGCCGGGAAGCGGCCCTCCCAGCGGCCACCCGTATGAAACCGTAAATGGGGCAATGGGGTCAGGGTGGAAAAAAAGAAGAAAAGAGAGAGAAAGAGAAAAAACACAAAGAGGTGTTGTAGGCTGGATAAGCAAATGCACTGCATTCCTGCCCCGTCCCCCAGGGCATTATGGGTTATAGGAAGGCCTGCTTTAGTTCCTCTTAATCAACAGGCTCATTTGAAACGTCGCACCCACCCCGGGCCCGGCGTTCAGGCAGTACCTGTAATCAGAGGCAGCCACTGCCATCCGAGGCTGGGGGTGACCGAGGGGGGTTCTGGACGGCCCCTACTGGACTGCAGCCAGACCTTCAGTCAGCGCAGTTTTCCTCTTTGGCTGGAGCTTGGAATACATTAAGCCGTCGTGTTTCTCAGAGCGCGGTACATCGGCTCTTATGTACATGTGTTTTAGATCAGATTCATATATTTACATAAAGAGCAGGAGACGGCACTACGGGGGGGGTTATTGTTGGTGCCCCCCCCCCCCACCCCCAGGCC
>JAODJU010000001.1:2753442-2770968 GCA_026776725.1 Gnathonemus echidnorhynchus
ATTATATATATATATATATATATATATATATATATATATATATACAGGCTGCACAATGGTATTCTGCAAGCACAGTGGAATGCATGAAGGAGCTGGTTCAGGAACTGCAACATGCAAAACCTAAATGCATGTGTGTGTTCGTTTGCACATGTGTGTGTTTTCTATCTCAGTAACAGTGACCTCACCGGGCCACAGTCATGTTGCAGGATTCTTAGCCCTGACATCCAGCTGCAACTCGAATGTGATCGCAGGAGTGACCTGCAGTTACCTGAAATTCAGGCTCTGCTGACATGTTCTGTCATGCACCTACCCCTAAAATAGTCATGGAAGTTCTGAGTGACGCTGTCTAGTACATTCATTTAGAGAAGACACTGAGTGGGTGGGAAAGGTATTAATGATCTAAATAGTTCACATTTTTGCTCCTACCGGGAACTGAAAGGGAGCAAAAATGTGGGCTGTCTGGCAGGGAACTCGGAGGGAACAAAAACATGCACTGACTGCGGGTCCCCAAGGACCGGATAGGGAAATACTGGTGTAAAGGGTTGTGTTTACCCATACTCTGCTTCCCAATATGGGCCCCATCATCCCCTTCCAGTAGCTCACACTTCATGTCTCCACCAGCAAGTAGCATCTGCTTATTCTGTGAAGACCCCTCCCTCCCCCCCAAAAAACAGTCTCTCCTCATCAAATGCTGCAGACGATGCCTCTGTTTGCAAGCTTAAACTTGGGCAAGGCGTAGGAGAGAATGAATTACTGGCATGACTCTTGGCTTCCAGTTGGCAAGAAGTGTGCAAGAGAAATTGACAGGGGAGTGAGCTATATCCCTCAAAACACCTCGCCCCTGTGTTACGGCATTAGGAGTCACCTGAGTTAGTCACTAATGCAGTACAGGTATGAGATCTGAACTAGGTGTGGTCATCTAAGTGCCTTACCCAGATAAAAGCCGTTACACACAAGACAAGTGCATGAACAGTTACTGGAGGATCACAAAAGGGAAAATAGAGCGTGTGAATGATGGTAGGTGAAGCTAATTCTGTGGTCACACGTCCTGCATGAGACACATTCTGAGAGAAACCTGAGCCTGTTGAGAAATCTGTCCATCTGAGTCAAGTGGGATAATATCAAGTATAACCTGAGAGCTGCAGCACATCACGTTAGTGGGACCAGTTGTCCTGAACCTCCGTCAGTCGCTGGACCATCAGATTGTCGGATCTTGAGTCAGCACATTGGAACAGGCATGGGCAGCCAAACCCCTTTCTGCCTCAAATGTGCATACGCTGGATTTGCAGAATTGTGTTTTAAAGAACTACTAACCTTTAGTGATGCAGGTCAGTCTTTGCCTGTGGCTTTTGGTAATTATGTACTTAATTCCAAAAAGAATTTTTTTAGATGTGTCTGCTACTTGTCCAGATTAATTCATTTCTACAATAATCAATCAATTTGTCAATCAATCAATGAACAAAGATACCTTAGAATTTCAAAATTTAGATTTTTATTATGTGTTGAGGACATATTTTTCTTGGTTGGCTTCTAGCTTGATTGTGTCGGCAACAGAGATGTGCACATCTTCTGTTGAGAAGGTTACAGGCTTCTTATGTTGGCAGTGCGAGAGCTCTGGGTTGCAGCATTGTTTCAGGTGAATTTATACAGACTCAAAGTAACAGTATAGCCTGAAAACCCAGTGTTAAGAGAAGGTCCAAGAAGGGAGGTCCCTACAGCATTTCTATAAAACACATTCTTCCACGGAACCATCAACCTCTGTACAGCTGCCAGCCGTCTTCCCTTGAGTACGAACACGATCCTTTTCCAAGAGGTTCAGGGCACAAGCTGGGGGAGTCACACCGCCACCCCTGCAAACTCTCTCTCTAAACGAAGCCAACTGGTTGAGCATTTTGTGTCTCTTGGTGATGCCTGATGGGATATTATATTTTGAAGATGTTTGGCACAAACAGCTCCTACCGCAGGTTCTGAACAGGCACCCAGGTTCTTGCTGGTGGGTGAATCAATGCAGGTGAGAATCAGCGCTAAGAACGATGTTGTGTGCTTGGAGCTCATGGCCAGTTCGTATGTTCTCCTTGTGCTGCTGATGACTGCAGACCTTCTCTGACCATGAGAGGCATTTGCATTTGGAGGAAACTTGAGTGTAATGACTGAAGACTGCCAGAAATGTTCTGCTCTTGTGGAAATACCTTCAAATTTGTTTCTTCTGAGTTTTTGGTTCTTTGTTTTGCTGAATAGAAAGATTAAAGATCCTGTGGTTGGTGTTTCAGCTCTTGGGACATCGCTGTGAAGAGATAATTTAGCAAAGCTCCATCTACCCCCTAGCTGATTTTCATGTAAATATAAATCATTGTTTTGTGGATCTCACATCACTGGGCTCCATGTCTGTACTGTGCAAACTCTCTGGTCTCTGTCAGTATAGTATTTGTGTTCTTCATATGGCTGCAAGTGTATTTTGTTTACAGATTCTGCAATGGCACTGAAGGCACCCTAAAGCAATCAAAGGGACTGGCTGATTACCATGTGTTCAGGGTGTGTTCAGGGTGTGTTCAGGGTGTGTTCATTCCTGCGTTATTGCAGAAACATAAAAATAGGAAATGGGTACAAGGTCTCCAGGACCCTGACCAGGATAAGGAATTTTAATATAGGATGGATGGATGATGGATGGATGGAAGGAAGGAAGGCGGGAAGGAAGGAAGGAAATGAAAAGGTATCCTGAAATCTACATTGATAAGAATTTGGATATGAGTTATAAATATCTGAAAGATGTGAAAATATATTCTGACAAAATTTACATTTTTTGAAAGTCAGGGGCAGACCAGAATAAAAACAAATGGGTGCGTGTTGTTGTGAAACATATATACCTGGGTTGCACTTAAATGTTACTGTTTTAAAGAAGCATGATGCCTTTATAGGATTTACAGATATGCTGTTAAAGGGAATATTTAATGAGCAGTATGAACAATGTCATACATTTTACATAAACTGAATTTTAAAAGTTCTCAAAACATAACAGTAACCTCAGAAAATTATGTCAATTAAAATTTTATCATCTGGAAATTTGCACCTTACACAAACAGATACATTAGGTCTGTTTCCCTCATGGGTCTTTCGATGTGTCTTTTATTGCTATTGTATGTGAATTCAATAGATATGTAAAAGTGGTTATATTATTTGGCATAGTCACAAAGAGTTCTTTCAGGTTCAAATTCATAATTATTTCATAACCTGCCTCGCTGGAACATGCTTTGGAGCTCTATAAAACTATGTAACTGTAACTGTATAATAAACTATGTAACTGTAACTGTATAATAAACTATATAACTGTAACTGTATAATAATCTCCCTGCTTTATTGTTGCTGTCTGGAGAGTCAGTGCTCGTAATATACATCTGTGGTTAAGATGACAACTTGTAATTTTAGCATCTTTTTATTTATTAAGAAATATAATTAAGCTGATCACAAGATTTAATGTGAATATATTCGAAAGGGGAAAGTAGTTGCTTGTCTTCTGATTAAATTACTAAACATAATATAGTGATCAATAGTTTTGCTTTGGGTGATCGTTAAATGTGATTAAATATATTTGTACATAAATTACATCTGTTTAATCTTTTTTTAAAAATAACGTTATTCAGGCACCATCCCCACTAATTCGTTTAAGCGGGGTTGCAGAAGAATGCACATTTAATTATATTTTAAGCAATTTTATGACTATTAATTTTATTTTTTATATAGGACGTGGTACGCTAGGTTCTAAATTTTTGCAGCTAATATATTCTATTGGAATATTTCGTTTGTTTTTCTACTAATGTCACGTTTCCAATCTACACAAAGATAAGTGTATGCAAAAAGTGAAGAAAAACAGCAGCAATTGCAGCTGCAATTATCAGACTGTGGAGACAATAAGGAAAGACTATAAGCCCTTAGGAAACCTGTATTTCGACTTAGATTAACTGTCAAAATGACTGTTGTAATGATCAAAGTTATCATCAATAAGTGAAATTTTCGACCACATAACATTTGCAGTAAAAACAAAATAATAATACTCAAAACGTAAAAAGGAGAACACTGAGTAATCTACATATACAGCATAGAATGGCTTTTATTTAACTAATAAAGCAGCTACCTTCAGAGATACTTCATGAAATATTATAAGATATTTCGGACAGCTTATTTCATATTTTCTCCTGTTTCATGCTTTACGTGCTTTATAATGTATTGGTTACGCAAAAGGGGACATATACGCATAAAGGGGACAGAATGAGAAGGTATTGGTTTATTGTGACGGAAGTGCTATCTTTAACGTGCATGGTAAAAAGAACCGGCAATGTCCTTTAATCACCGTTGTCTATTCCCTAAATGGACGCGATAACTTTCTTCCCTCCGTTAATGGGTGGGGGTGGGGAGGGGGGAACATATGGCACACTGTTACCTTTGTGATCCGACTTCAACATCCGCTAACGTAGTAGCCTAATATCTTTATACATGAAATACTTCAAGTGTGTTCGCTACCTGATACATTTAGTGAAGAATAAACTACGGTGTATCTAAGTCTTGAGTTAACTAGTGCAGGCTACGTCTGTGGACTTAAGAAGGGAAACAGGGGGTGATCTTAGCTGCTTCGGGAGTTAATTCATTGGCTTCAGGATTCCAGAACCTATAACCCCCCTAAGTCGCAAACCCGCACAGAGACGCGCTGGGTAGCCCAACGCAAGTCTCAGTAAAAAAGGCAATTCGTTTGTCTGATGCGTTTTGTTTTGGTATGTATTCCCTAAAGGTATGTAAATGTTTTTTCACCTGCACCTATTAGTTCATCTTGGCGGACGCCTCATTTCGACCAAACGGGCGTCCGAAGAAGGCAACTAAGCTGAATAACGAAATATTCATATAAAAGAATTGCGCACCAAGATATTAAATCAGTTCGTTAAGTATGAGTCGGACGTGTTTGTGATAGGTTACAAATGATGTAATCACGAGGGGTGTTTGACGTTCCATATTGCATTCAAGTGAAAATGATCGTTTTGTAAATCACTGCTTAATCGATTTATGTATTTTGTTGATAGCGCCTATATATTTGTAGGCTTGCAAATAGCCATATATATATATATATATATATATATATATAGTTTTCTGCATACTATATTTCCGTTTTACTAACAGTATACAATTAAATATTTCAACGCCCATTCAGGTCTAAAATATCCATGGAAGTAAGGATTTTAAAAATATCTTAAACGTATCATAAATTGTTTTTGCTTTTTAATGTATTATTTGTTATATATTCACAAGTTTCAATAATTAGAAAACAACTGCAAAGAAAAATGATTAATCGCTAATTTCAAATATTTCTATATATGAACTTTCAAAACTTCCAAGTAGTTCGACGCTAAAAGCCACAAATCATAATATTTCCCGCTGTATGTTTTAAGAAAAGAGTTTAGCCCGACACATACGCAGGTGTTGCTACCGCCTTTGTTCGTGGTCGATTAAGCGACTTTTCTTTGTGAGCACATGGCCTCACCGCTTAATAATTTGTAATACTGTCATTTACGAGACGCTATCGGCGGACCAAGTCTGCCCAGTAACAAACTGCCTTTCTTGCTCGCGAGCAGAAGATCCATTGGCTATGCAAATTGCAACAAAGGGGAGGAAACAAATGTAAAAACAACTAAAAATGTTTTAAAGAGACATTTACCACATCTACTTCAAGTGAACGTACAGCTTCAGTTCTGGGCTGTTGAGTTGTGCAAGCAGTTACCCACTGCATAGTACGCTTAAGTGGGTTCCAAATTGGCACGCCAACCTAAATATGTTTACTGCTGGTGTACAGGTAAACTGCTATTCTGTGCAATGATTTTTTGTAAGAAATGTTTTCGGCGGTAGTTGTTTTGATGTTTTGTGCGGTTTATGAATAAACAACTGCAAAACTGGTCTGTCTTAAGCTTTTTTATGCAAGCATCACCGGCGGTTTTGACTGGTTCAATATATGCACGATGCCACTTTAATCTGGTGAATAATTTCTCATATTGATGTAGGTCAATGTAATATCTATAGGCTATGCAAAAAACGTCTTTGCTCACATTGCTGAAACTACACATCTCCATTCACCATTGCTATCAGCGTCCGTTTTCCAAAGTTTGACAGAAAGTATAAATAAATAGATGATGCTCTCAACACATATACCGTACCATAGTGTCCTTAGTGTGCTGTCTCTCCGGCACAAGCTCTACGACAATTGCATTTCCTAGAAAGCTATTTCTAGACCGGTAGTTTAGACCTTTAGGTGCTGCAGTATTCAGAAGGAAAGCATGAACCATAACACGACATATTGAAAATATATGAAAAATATATGGAATACACGAATGCTTTTCTGCACACCGTGCGTGTTTTTGAAGTAGACAGAAGGTTAGCATCTATTTTGGACAATGCAACTCACACACTACGAACACTTTAATCACACGCTATACAAAATATACATAATCTCTATCATAAATCACATGAATGCATTGCATGCATTTTTATTGCACGGTCAGTGTGTGCTATACATAAGCATTTCACACGTTAGCTATTAGTTTGTCAAGTGTGTTTCACTGGGAGAAAACGCTATCTGGTGTGCCTATTTTAATGTGTTCGCACGTGTAAGAGAGTCGAGCTTAAAGGGTGGTGGACTGTCTGAGGGTGGGCATTTTATTTAGTCATTCCTGCATTCGTGAGACAAATGTCACTCCGACTGACTACATGAGAACGTCTTCGTCCTGCATCAGCTTACCGAAGAAAAAATGTTTCATGTGTGCATGCATGGACCGCGAGCCAACTGTTCGACATAATGAGATCCACTGTTTGAGGCTTGCGTCATTTAGAGCAACAGGCGATCTTCGAATGTAGCTACAGGAAAGTGAGAGCAGAGCCGAGTGGCGAAGGAAAAGTTCACAAGGGGAGGCAGGAGTGTTCTGGGTAGCCCTGCAGTCTCGCTTGTATGCTTTCCTACAAGACTTCGCTTCGATTTTTTTGTACTTTCCCCCAATTGTCATTGCATGTTTCAAAGAGTGGTCGTATTTGACAAGGAAAGAACTAAAACAATCATGGAACTGCTTTGCTTGGAGGACGCCACCGTAAGGGCTCGTCCCGACCCGAACCTCGTCTACGATGACAGGGTTTTACAGAATCTATTGAGGATTGAAGACAGATTTCTCCCCCAAAGTTCTTATTTCACATGCTTTCAGAAGGATATTCAGCCATTTATGAGGAGGATGGTTGCAACTTGGATGCTAGAGGTTCGTACTGTGAGCTCCGTTTAACTGCATTTCCGCGATGGTACCTCCTTTTTAAAGCTTTCTGAACACTTTCCTTCTCGCAGCCTGTCGTCCCTTTTCATGTCGAGTGAAAATAAACGGTTTGCAATCTATATAACGAAATGTCATTCACGGTATTCGCCGCTTCTGTAAATGTAATCATTTTCAACACTTTTATAGTCGAGCTACGCTCGTCTCGGAAACAGCGAGGGAGACAGACAGACAGAAAGAGTCTCAATACAGAAATTAAAAAGACCTTTCAGTTTGAATGCAGGCAATGTTGAAAAGGTGCAGTGTGTTTAATTGTTATTTATTTATTTTTTCGGATAAATATTTCCATGCACACGTTTGCAGTCACCCACTCTATAATGCAACGTTAACGCCATGTTGTTTTTCAACAAGCTTAAGGTCGCGTTTTTTTCGACGACTTCGTAGTCCTCTAAAACACTATAACAGTTATTAAAATACACATATTTAGATAGTCGAGCATCTACACTATACAGATCTTGGTCAAACATATGTGGGAAACGTATCATTAATTTTGTATAATTTTTTAAAGTATTTGTCAGCGGAAGGGGTGCGGGGCCGAAGCTCTCTTCTACTTTCTGTGCTGCCATCGAAATCCGTCATCGAAGAATTAAGTTCGATTATTAATAATCGCTTGAAAATTTCTAGTCGGGAACTGTCGGAAAACACAGAAGACAATTAAAGCTCTTTTTTCATGTCAAATTTGTTCATTTTATTTGCGATCCTGATTTTAAATAATTTTTTGAAATAATTATTTCGCCTGGTGCGTGACGCATTCAGCAGCAGCCACACGCTACTCGGCTTTAATTTTCACGTTTTAAAACATATTAAGTCGACCTACAAGTTTAACAATTGTCGGGAATGATGTAAAAATGACTACCGATCATTTTGAAGTGAAAATTACATCTTTATACAATTTATTTATATTTTTAAATATTTTATGAAAATATGACGAATTAAAAAAACAGTTCTCGAACTGAGCTGCATGGGTGTTTTTTGGCTACGGTGATTGTGACTTGAATTCATTTCTTACTGAATGAACTGAAGGAATGCGAGCCTATTAACAGCTTCTGCTTAGGTCCTTCCTTTAGCCTTGCAAAAATCTATTCGGAAATAATTGATAACGTTTTTTGTAGCTCAAGGGCAGGTCAATTCGTGACGAAATTGCATCGGTTTCTAATAAGATACGGCGGCTTACATATTTTATTTTATCTTATTTGTTGAATACATGTTTGCCTGAATGCAACATATCCATCCTGATGTGTATTAGTAAATAATTAAATTATTATATAAGGTGAACCACGTGTCGCATTGCATTTAGCTACTAGATAATTCGTTTGTGTCCCTCCCCAGGTTTGTGAAGAACAAAAGTGTGAAGAAGAAGTTTTCCCCTTGGCGATGAACTACTTGGACAGATTTTTAGCCGTTGTTCCCACCAGAAAATGTAATCTGCAGCTGCTAGGAGCGGTGTGCATGTTCCTCGCTTCAAAGTTAAAAGAGACGCGACCATTGACAGCAGAAAAACTCTGCATTTACACAGATAATTCTATCAAGCCGCAAGACCTCCTGGTAAGCAACTATGAGCAAATTATTACGCATTTTCAGCGTATGCGGTAAAAAAAAAAACCGTTTCTCCACATTGCAAGGATTTTCAGTTATTTACTTTGCCTTAGCATTGAAGTGTATATCTGTTATCGTTCGTTGGAGAAAATAATTCCGTGGCAGGTTTTTTTTACATTATATACCATGATTTATATTTTAATCAGAACGTCTGGCTATGTGCCTATATTGCTTTAGGGATTTAAATAAATGCGAGTTGTGTCTGTCGGATTACTTGTATAAGGTTTGAACGATGCATCGTTACGAAAAGATTGACTCATTTGACGTTAACTTTATATAATACATCAAGACAGCGTTCCGTGCCAAAAGTTGCATTCAATAACATAACTGGAGGTATTGCAGTACATTGAGCTCCGAAAACGGTCTCTATCGCCACCTAGTGTCTAAGCTTTTCAGTTAAGCAGCGACCATACTGTTGATCTCTTGCCAGAGCTCGGATTCCAGCCAAATGCAGGGGTGAAGGGGTGGGGGCGGTTAGGATAAGAAAGGAGAAGGACGAGTGATTTCTGGGTCATGTCATTGTACACCACAAGTTTGGTTAAACCCTTAATGGTTGATGGTAGGTGGATTAAAAGGCATTCAGCTTACAGGTAACAATGACATGTGTCTGCCACCAAGTATGTTACTTGCTATATACCAGCATACTGCAGTGTATCGCAAATTATGTATTTTAGAAGCAAGAGACAGAGATGTGGTCTCACGGTCTTGTCTTCAAGAGGAGAACCATGCTGCTTATGATTTGACGAGGGCAGACCATAGCTGGTAGGGTTAGGGTCATATTCTTCACAGGCAAAACTCTTGACCAGAGTCCCTTGTCCTCCAAGCACAATGAACTACATATCTGTAATGTTTTCCTTATGAAGTTCACAGCACGTAAGTCTAAACATTTTCTTATATATTTCTGTCTTCTCTGGATAAAATAGTGTTTTCTACTTTGGAGTATTTTCTTTGGTGTGGGCCTTCCACTCAGTGTTTTATATGGCCTGATATTATTTTGGGAGTTCCTGTTGGATCAGGATGTCTGGTGGCACGATAGCATCGCTGCTACTTGCTGAGAGTTAGGCTGACCTACACTGGGGGGGGTCTCTGTTCATCCCTGTGTCCCAGGAAGCTCCATCCTGTTGGTGAATCGGCCCTGTAAGGCGGCTCAGATTAAAACATGCTGGATCCTTGCATCAGATAAGGATTTCCTCCTTGTCGTTATGTAAACATCTTTTCTGTAAGCACCGGATCCCACTCGTGTTGCAAAAGAGTCAGGGCATAATTCACTGCATGTGGAAAGCCATGTCCTAGAATATAGCCTGCATTGTCTCTTTTTTCCAGTGACTACTGTACAGTGCAGTCCTGGTTAACATTACCCTGGATTGACTGTATACTGCGTTCCTGGGTGTCTTTGCAGTGCCTGGCTCTACAATGTATTCCTGGGGACTTTTGAGCTAAATAGAAAGTGCAGTGCAATCCCAAGTAACTGTCTAACAAGTGGGTTCCTGGTAAACACTATACAAGACTGGCTGCATGGTGTGTTCTTGCTTGACTTTGCTCTGGATTAGATGTCAGGTACATTCATGGGTTCTGTTGTACTGGAGTTGGCATACAGTGTGTTGCTGGGTTACACTGTTCAGTCAGGGAGGGTTTGCTTGTTCTAGTCATGTTTGGGAATTTAGGACTGCATGCGTGTGGGCTGAGATGGTGGACCAAGGTTTGAGGTCCAAATCCCGCCTCTCCACCCACCACTGCTGTGTCCTTGCGTGTCCTTGGGCTCACTGGAGAACTTCTGGAGTGACACAGCTGCTCAGGATGCGTGCAAGAACCATCAGGCTTAGACTCTCTCTGCATACCTTCGGTTTCTGAGTACGGGGGAGGGGCCCATGCATGAAAGTAGAGTTGAAAAGTAGACTGGCCCGGTTCAGGGAGGGGCTCTCCCTGAAAGCAGAGGGGGTTTTCATAAACTCACTGCCTGCTTTCACAGCGTCTATGTGGCCTCCATTTGGCCGATGGGTCATCGAGAAAGGAAACGGATGAGCAGCTCTGTTTGATGTGACAACGTGTCTTAAAACCCACAGATGTGATGGGTACGGGCGCAACTGCAGGAACTTGCAGCGCAGAGGAGCTTCCGCACGCATGTCCATCGCATGCATGTCTATTGCACGACAGTTGTTGACTCAAGCGACACCTCAGCCTTCATGCCCACTTTGCTCAAACCTGAATATTGACTTTGACTCTTATGGTGCCGGTGACCCATTGGGCTCAGAGGATGGATGAACCGGGACTGAGATGCCCAGGGTCAAACTCAGGCAATTAAGTATTTGGCGAAATCTAAATCTAACTGATGTTAAAAGGTGGGACTGTGATACTTGAAAAGGCTGATTTATACCTCTGCATAGAATGTTCGCCATGGGTAGCCGCGTAGCTATGAACCCCCCTAGAAAATTAACTATAGGCATCAGGCTAAGGCTTAATCTACAGCATAAGGGAGGGGCTACCGTCAGCGTAGATGCTACGCAGGAGTTTGCATCGTGTGATGATCTTTGTTTGCACAAACGATGTCCCGGTTGCCATGGTCTGAGTTACCATACTTTGACTTTACGATCAGTATTCCAATTCCGTTCTGTTTTTCATTTTCAGTACATTATCCAATAAATTACATGAGAATTCATTCAACAATTTATCATAAAATAGGCTTTTTAAAATTATTTGGCCCAGCTGTAGGCTAATGTAAGTGTTCTAAGCATGTTTAAGGTAGGCCAGGCTCTGAAGTTAGGTTAGTACTATGTACTATTTTAAAATGCATTTTTATTTTTTTTGTGTTTTATGATGGGTTTATCGAAACATAACCCCATAATAACCACATTGTCTGTGTATGGAAGAGGATTTAAGTATTAAGAACAAAGTGTGTCCAGAAAATCAGGTGTGGACAGGCAGGCTGTTTACAAAGAATCATAAAGCTTTCTTTGAGCATCTCAGGTTGTTCATACTATCATTCATTACATAGTCGTTTACAAGTCTTTGCTCATTTTCTTCAGTATAAATGGACTACTTTCTTCCCTTGAGGGTTGTCAGGGGGTAATTGCTGACTTCTACACAGTTGTGAAGTCAGATGGACAAAGGGGAGTTGTTACGTAGCGCTGGCGTGTGTCCAAGCCCAGAGATCTGGGAAGCTCTGAGGACGAGTGACCCTCCTCCTTCAAAGCAGTCTTTTCTAGGATGGAGAACTATTATCTTCATAAGAAAATGACAGAAGACAAACAATATGTAGGCCTTTCTTATGAGGAGCTTCTGGGGTTTTGGCAATGTGACGTCTGGATTCGCCGCATTTTCACCAAGGCCTCATCAGTGGCCTCCCCTGTGATGTGCGTTTAGCCTGCTTTTGAAGTGGGGGTATGAGTCGTTGGCTAGACACTCTGCAACATGGTTGATCTAGACTTATAGCTAGCTTGAGTGTGAGGCTGCTCACTGGATTGGACTTAAAGCCTGCTGAGTGAGACACTGCCTCATTTGATTGTTGTTCATGCTGAGTTGTGAGTCTGCCTTATTGGATTGTAGTTAAAGTCCACTGAGTTAGATGTTGCCTCATTGGATTGTAGTTAAAGCCCACTGAGTTAGATGTTGCCTTATTGGATTGTAGTTAAAGCCCACTGAGTTAGATGTTGCCTTATTGGATTGTAGTTAAAGCCCACTGAGTGAGATGTTGCCTCATTGGATTGTAGTTAAAGCCTGTTGAGTGAGATGTTGCCTCATTGGATTGTAGTTAAAGCCCACTGAGTGAGATGTTGCCTCATTGGATTGTAGTTAAAACCCCCTGAGTTAGATGTTGCCTCATTGGATTGTAGTTAAAATCCACTGAGTTAGATGTTGCCTCATTGGATTGTAGTTAAAGCCCACTGAGTTAGATGTTGCCTCATTGGATTGTAGTTAAAGTCCACTGAGTTAGATGTTGCCTCATTGGATTGTAGTTAAAGCCCACTGAGTGAGATGTTGCCTTATTGGATTGTAGTTAAAGCCCACTGAGTTAGATGTTGCCTCACTGGATTGTAGTTAAAGCCCACTGAGTGAGATGTTGCCTCATTGGATTGTAGTAACTGTTCTGTTTCACTTACATGTCTAAAGAAGACACATGGACTTCTGTCATTTGACGCCTGTATCTTTACCACTATAGACCATGGGGAAGTTGGAAGTTACGAGAAGTTGCCTGTAACTTCAGCTCAAGTTCCTTAATGCTCAGTAATACCAGTTTTTGAAGTTACTGTTTTAATCAAATCAGTCTGTTACTGAGTAGCTTACGATATTTTTCATGATAAATGAGCTATAATGCTTTGATATTGAAGGACCATCTTAATCATTTACATGGCTTGAGTTTTTGACAGCTTTTGCTTTTGTGGAATACCTTCAGTTCATAAAGTTTTGTTTAAACAAAGGTTAGTGGTAGGACAGATACCATTTGTCAGGTTACTTCTTTGGTTCGAAAAAGATTTTCCCCATCACACACAACAAGGACGCACGAGAAGGCGTCTTCTCAGACTTGAACTGGAAATACTGCCTCACTACTTTAAGCCTGAGCGAAGAGTCTTCTTGAGTAACATTGAGAAGCCGTTGATCTCAGGATGACTGTAAGTCAAGGCTGCTTTTTCAGGTTTGGTTGAAAAATGAGATGTTTGCAGTCTGTCCTTTTGCTTTGTGACTTTAGTCAGGGCAGGACATTACAGAAGCTTTAGAGCGGTGGTCACCAACCCGTCGATTGAGATTGAGTGGTAGATGTTTTGAGACTTTCCCTGTAGCTCTCGAATGTAATATGAAAATAAATAATACATATACATAATGCATGATTAATGTTCCGTTTTGCAGGCGTCTCTCTCTATCTATCTCAATCCAGCTGCATTTTTCGGTGGAGCAGGTGCTGAATTAAAGTGACCAATGACAGGAGAGTACCGGCATGTTCATTGTTGCAAATATCAGTGTGTGACACTGGTTCATGTTACTTTGCTAGGTGGCTAACAATTAGCTAGCATAGCGGAGGCTCCACAAAAGAAGGTGAAAACTGCCAATTTCTATCCAGAATGGGAAGAGTGTATTTTTGCCTATGTGAATGACAATTGTGTGTGTATATATGTATGCCTTTATTTTTTGTGTTGGAAGGAAATTTAGAATTTAATTGTTACAACGTTATTTTGGCTGAATCTGAGCTGTCTTTTTCTCTCAAGGATTAAATAGTTAGTTATTGTGTTTCATCAAGGCTGGGGTTAGGGATCTTAGGCTTAGAAAAGTTGGTGACCACTGCTGTAAAGTGAAATTGTGAAACTTTTGTCTATAGAGTTGTCGGTTCAAGCCTTTATGTCATCCTTGATATCTTAGCTTTGGAGAATGTGCTTCTCTGTGTTCAGTGTGATAATCTTTACTTTGCTTCCTTTGAATGTACTAGTCAGGAAGCTGACTAATATGCTTCATCCATCCCCTCCTAGGACTGGGAGCTTGTCGTCTTGGGGAAGTTGAAGTGGAACCTCGCGGCTGTCACCCCCAATGACTTCATCGAGCACATTGTCCGGAAGCTTCCGCTGCCCGAGGATAAGCTGGCGCTGGTCCGCAAGCATGCTCAGACCTTCATCGCCCTTTGTGCCACAGGTAGGCCCTCAGTTTTGATGTGTCCGTGTCAGGGCTCCGTCAAATGGGCACACTCAGATCACAGAGGGGTTTCTTTGTGGAGCTGCAGGGCCTGTGGCACAAAGGCCGAAAGGGCAGATCGGTCTCGCTAAAGCCCAGACGGACTTCAGCACTCTTTATCACCACAGGTCTCTTCCCTCATCTCTCACCACAGCTCAAGTCAATTGCAAGTGGTCACATGAGAGTTGGCACAAGCAATTTGCTGTGATGAGAGGCATCTTAATGCCTCCATGGGAACAGCTGCAGATTCCCTCCTTTAGTCACATGATAATACTGTACATCTCGAGTAACAATGGCTACTGCAACCCCATTCTGCTTTTTCTTGGGTCAGTTATGCTTGACTGAGATGCATTTCTCCCAATGGTTGGCCTGAAAGAACCCTGGCTAACAGAGCGCCTGAGGATGTCCCAGGGTATCACCTTTTTCTCCTCCCACGGCTTTCATGTCCTGGGAGTACCAAGATGTCATGACACTTCAAAGGACGAGAGAGGGCCGCCTCCCTGTTGGTGCTGCTGTCATCCATGGTGGCAGTTTGGCTGGGAGTCAGGTGGAGATCATGCAGGGAGTCACAGGAGAGATGCAGGTGATTAATGGCTGACAGAAGGAGAGGGAGAAGGAGCCAGTTTCGTCACCGTCTTCCCATTCTCAGGCTTTGCTCCTCCTCCAGGGCATGGCGTCCTGCCCCGGTTGGGGGGCCATTGTAGTGTACATCTCCCAGCCTGCCTCTCTCAGTTGCTGGATAATAGGATCCAGAGGCAACCAGACCCCCCTCCAGCACACTGGACCCAGCCAGGTTGGCTCCACCCCATCCTCCACCCAAACCCTGCCCCACCCCCTGTCCAACCAACATTCTGATATCAGCAAAGATTAATGTGGCTGGTTTGGGGTTCTTGTTGGGGGGTGTCACTGAATCTCTTTTAGGATGGTTCAGTTTTGAGATCTTGGGTTCGAGGTACCTGAAAACTCCATCAAGGAGGCTGAAACTGGGCTCGTAGACTTGCTGTCATCTCGTGTGACAGACGGCACTGGGAGACAGGGTTTAGGAGCGTGTCATTTAGGGGGTGTGTTTGCTTGCGTGTTTGATTATTTGCCAGGTGAGACGTGGCATGGCGTCTAAGTCACAGAGCGGGATGTTGTTTGCGAAGCAGCCGCGTCTGTGCCGTCGATCCCCAACAGTATATCTCCTGGATTAAATTCCCCTAAAGATTTGCTGAATGGGCTGGATCTGGAAGCCGAAGGGAGGAATTTCCATGGGGATTTTTAATTGCGCCGCACTCAGCCATCCAGCTGCTGCACCTTCAGCTTTGTGACCATTGAAATTCCATTTCAGCCACCCCCCCCCCCCCCCCACACTTTTCTTTAGGACTTTTATGAACCAGGCCCGCTGTTGTTAAAAGTAAGAAAAGAGTAAAAGGGATGGGGGGGTGGGTAAGGCAGTCCATTTTTTATGCTCTCCCGCTCTTGATGAAACGGTTCCGTTTGAGGCACTTGGTGGGATTCTGTCAGGCGCCGGCGGCCGGCTCGCTATTAATTAATAACATGGTTGAGCCTTTCAGGGCTATGCAAATGGGCCGTGCCTCTACTGCAGGCGGGGGAGGGAGCGGACAAAAGGCGGACCCTCCATTTCACATGCGGAGGCGTGCGAGGGTCAGGGTCGGTGGGCGCACTCCATAGGACACGCCGGCACTGCTCGGGGTGGCCCCCGAGGAATGGGCGGGAGGGGGGGTTGGCTCATTAAGGGGAGATTATGCTGAAGCCTTCCAGGGAGACGCCGAGCGGCTCTTGTTTACCCAAACAGGGGTCTGGGACTCGTTTCGGAGAACATGCCGGGAGGGGAGGACCCCGTAGTGCCGCACGGATGCCAACCTGAGGTCTTGGGTGAATCAGCCAAGGACCCACCTGCTCGGGCCGGAGCCAATCCCACTCTGCTTTCTGACTGGACCCAGTGCTCTGTTGACATTGTCTTGACTGCTTTAGTGGAAAGTGCAGTATATGTTTAACCAAAGTGAGAGTGGAGGTCAAAAAAGGGGGAATTCCAGGAGACTCACAGGCCTTTTCTGCTCATCTTTTGTCTAAACTTATTTGTCTCTTGTACCCAAATGTCATCTGCAGGCCTGCCTGGTAATATGTGTATGTTTTAAATGGTCATGGAATCAGTCAACATACTGTGGCCATTTTAAACACTCTCTTTATCAGCAGAGTGGTGCCAGCTGTGATTCACAGCTACAGAACATCCGGTCATAGCTGGCGCAAACTCAAACTTCAACTCACATTCTGTGGAGCATTTGAAAATTTTAGGTACTCTGAAGAGCTTTAGGACTGTGAAGAAGTGAAGATCTGTGGAATCCTATGGGACTCTGTGGGGTTTTTTGAACTTTGAGGAATTCTGATGACCCATGGGACACTATGGAACTCTGTGGAACTTTTTGTACCTCTGAGGAACTTAAGAGCTGTGGAACTCTTTGGAACTGACTGGATAATTTTGAAGAACTCTGATGACCTGTGGATCATTATGGAACTCCGTGGAACTCTTTGCAAGCCCAAGGGGCTGAACAGCTGTGGAACTCTATGGAACTGTTTGGTACTTTTTGAAATTTGAGGAACATTGATGACTTGTGGAACTGTGAATAAGTCTGAGAAACTGTGGAGAGCTGTGGAACTCAAATCAAAGCCATTGCCTTGTTTTCCACATTATAGTACTTTTTTTTTCATCTGAGTATCTCTTTGGCAAAAACTGGGAATTCCTCTCCTGCCAAAGCATCTCAGTTTTAATTGTACCGAAGCATGGATTGCTTGTCCGGGGCATGTTGTTTGGATTAAGGCCTCTCCCCTGTCCGGGGCGTGCCGTTTGGATCAAGGCCTCTCCCATGTCCGGGGCGTGCCGTTTGGATCAAGGCCTCTCCCATGTCCGGGGCGTGCCTTTTGGATC
>JAODJU010000001.1:2787057-2807048 GCA_026776725.1 Gnathonemus echidnorhynchus
GTGTGGACCACTATTTTCTTTTTGATCCTCACAATTTTGGAATCCAGTCGCGGGCCGGATTGAATGGCTCAGCGGGCTGGATTCGGCCCGCGGGCCGCCAGTTGATGATCAGTGGTCTATGATCCTTGGCTCTCTGCGGTCTGTCAACTTCAGTTCTTGAGCTTTCAGTGACACTTTTAATAACACGCTTTAATTTAAAGTAAAAAGGCACAATTTCAAAAAGTATCCTTTACCAATATTCGCGGAATCACCCGATAAGTGCTCATTGTCTTACGTGCGAGTCAGACATCATGCATTACTGAGTTACATCCAAAGTTTATTCCCAGAACTCCACGATGCTGCTTTAGCTCTGCCCTTGGCGTGCATAAATAGGATTTCTGTAAAGAGCTATCGGGTTCTTGGAAGGTCAAGTGGTGTGTTATATATTATATAGGGATCGGGGAGAGGTGGAGCCGTAATTGAACAGCGGAGCTGAAAGACTGGCAGTCACACGGACATAACGCTTCGTGCTGCGGCTCTAATTTGCGCTGAAAGAGGTAGCTTTAATTAGAAACTTCAAAAGAGCTGCTCCGTATGTGTGAGCTGCGAGCGACCATCCTAACCTGTCTGATTGGCTCCCGTGCTTCCAGTCTCCTGCAGAGTGACTTACCGCCACTAGGGGGAGCCCCACTGAAGCTTTCTCCGGTTAATGGGTATTCCATTAGCGGCTGAGCGCAGTTCCATGAGTCAGCAGAATTTTAAGTTAGCGGTAAAAGCCTTTCATTAGGTGTGTCATTTAATTTAAAAAGTCTCTATATTAAGGACACATGCCTTAAGGTGCCAGCCCACTAACACTAGATGGCACCACGAAACCATAAAAATTAATGACGACGCATAGATTCCAAACCAAAAATAAAACACATTCTCTAAAATAACATCTTTAATAAAATAACAGGAACTCGATACATGTATAAGTGCGAAATGCTTAACAAAACAAGCCCATCTGTCTTTCAACTATTTATACAGTACTGGCCGGGTCATAGGAGGGCCTATAGGCCCGGCAGCATTGACTACGGTACAGTCTGGATGGGCTGCGAGTCTGTTTGGTCTGAAGATTACAGGAGTACCACATTAAGAACAAAAATGATCAATATAAAATAGGGCGACAGCTTCTGCTCAAACTTTTTTACCTTTTAAATGTTTCCGCTTATTTCGACACCGGGTTGATGTGAACTAGCCTAACAACATCAGAAATATAGTACAGTAATAATAAATTTAATAAATAAGAGTGCTTAGGTGAGTACGCCCAGAAAGACCGACAGATAGAAATTAAAACAGCTCATTGAAGAAACGTCGATCTTTGTCTCTACCTGGGTAGCATTACTTCACTTATACTGTGAGATATTAGTGTTATAGTAAGTGTCATCTCTAAATTGTCTATATTGTACGTTTGATTGTGTGCCCTGCGATGGACTGGCATCCCGACCAGGGTGTAGACCAGCCTCATCTGCCCTGATGCCGGCGCAGTCTCCAGGACCGTGACCCTGACCGCGGTAAAGGATTAGAAAACGTTTGGGATAGAACATCAGCATTGTGCTGTAAGCTGCTGCCTCCGTATAGCCAAATATAGATGCAACATCTCGATAATTTGCTCCAAGCAGTGGCAAAGAATTAAATAAATGCAGCAACCACCCTTAAAAAAAACAAAATTTTATTGTAGTTTTAGGAATACAGTAGACTCCTGTGCACAGCACATACGTAGAAAAATAAAAGGAAACCCATTTTATATATATATTAGTATTCTTACTCTCGTTGTCATTTTTTTCAGAAATAAATGATTGGAGAAGTCTGTTGCTTCCTGCTAATTTACAATCGTAGTAACAAATCGGAACTAAGGCAGGAGGTGAGGTATATGTTAACAAAGAGAGGGGGTGGGAGGAAGCACATTCCCCTCAGTGCAGGAATACGAAACTGATAGCGGACGCACAGAAACAGCACAGACCGACACTCCGCACCCCCGCCGGGAGCCTGGGGGGCAGACCCCCCCCACCCACACTGGCTGCCCTTTCGCCAGAACGTCCTTTCGTATATTTTCATTAGCATCTTAAGCTCATCCCCCCCCAATTTGTCACGCTGACGGTGGTGCACAGTACCCCCCAGGGACTCCAAATCGAACGGCAGCACTTGCACAGCAATGAACACGACATCGTCAGGTTCATACAACGCTTCCGTTTGCCATGAGGAAAGTGTCCCGCTGTCCGCAAGGACAGGCAAAAAAAAAAAAAAGATATGAATGTCTACATATGCTACAAATAAATTATAAATATATAAACAAACAAACACACTCTCATCACTACCGCCCGGACACTCACGCTCCATAAGAATGAATTTTTTCGGTGTTCGGTTAGTTTAAAGCGGAACCTCGCATGCTGAGGCACAGGGGAGACCCGGAATCAGGCCTTAACGGGCTGTCAGGCTCCCTGCCCTAAACTGTAAACAGTCCGTACAAAAAGCTTCCTTAATTTTGGCGCAGCTCACTTTGAAAACCTCCTTGCAAAAATGAGGAAATAGGCCTTCCTTCCCACGTCCCATCTGCCTTTTCATGAACAAAAATAGTCCCATTCCTGGACAAAGGACCATTGGCTCAGAAAGGGTTGAAGACCAGCCCTTGTATTCAAGTAGACGGCAGACATTTTGTGGAAAACAAACAAGCATGGCAGAGGCCTTGATGAACTGCACAGTGACACCTCGCCATATTCCACACAGACTGTCACTCAAATTAACATCAGTTCACCTTCACACTCACCAGCAAATACAGTAACTATTGCTCTTTTGGGATAATAAAATGCCCAACAGCATATTCCCAAATAAATAAATAAAATAAAATAAAAACTGAATAAAACACACAAGACCGATCTTCATGATCTACAAATTACCGGCCGTTGTTGATATTTTGCAACCAGAAATATGATCTGCTTCAGCAAGTCAAAGAAAAACATCAATCTTTTGCTCTGGTTTTCATCATTCCAACATTTTTACAGTGTTTTTTTATTTGCTAAGCAGACACTTATCTCAAGCACCTTACGATGATTGCATCTATAGATTTTACATGTTTTGTAACCCATTTCATTCAGCAAAACATTTCCTGGAGTCAAGTAGTTACATATAACATCGGTTCCCCAGGTCAGGAGCATCGATTGCAAGTCCTGCGTACAAGAGCCTAGTAACTCAATATCTTTTAGCAAAGTAACTGAAACGTACTTCGGACCCCAAGCATTTGGGCCCCAATGTAATCTCGGAAAAGTTGTAAAAGCACATTTCTTTTCCCAACAAATGTTAGTTTTCTTTGGGATAACAAGCTACAAGCGACTTGCCAGACCCAACGTCAACAACTGGCTGAGTCTCCATTACTGAATGCATCTATTTACAGAGTGGGGGGGGGGGACTCAAGTAATGATCCTCATTTCTATACTGAGAATTACCTAAAGCCTCGATCTCCATTCACATCTCAAGCCCGTTCCTGATCACGGGTTGGCGCCTGTCACGGGCGCATGAAGGAGCCAAAGGAGAAGCTCAGGCAAAGCGAAGGCACCGGATCCTCACACGGCAGCGGGGCTGCGCTCAACACCTCGCGGTTACCAGCAGCGGAGGCGGCGGCAGAGCTCTTAAAGGGGCCGGACGGAATATAAAGTTTTGTGAGCATGATGTCATGCAACCTTTCAGGAGGTGGCCGGTTGAGGTAATAAAAAGTATCGATTTCACCTTTAAAAGCTAAGGATATTAGCCATACCAATGACAGGATGAAGCTTCTACCATTTACGGCAAGCACCCATATAAAGGGGGGGCAGGTAAAGCCTGCCCCCCTTTATATAATAACAATAACAACAATAAAAATGATAAGCAGCAAAGTATGGCATATATATAGGTTCTAATACAAAGTTAACTACCCAAATATACATATATAAAGACAGAATAAATACCATTAGTTATAGTAGCATTTTGCAGTCAGTGTGTATTTGTATGAATGTGTGCATATATATGTACAGTACCAGTCAAAAGTCTGGACACACTTGCTTTTAATGCATTTGTCTCTGTTTTAGCTGTTATTCACCTTCTAGTAAAAGGTCTTGAGGCGATGAAGTAATACATGTCAAAAGGATCCAGAAGTAGCCACCTGGGATGCTTCTCCAACAGTCCTGAAGGACTGTCCATAAGTTCTGGGCACAGGTTGGCTCCCTTGCTCTTACTCTTTGACCCCACTGATCCCAGACCAGCCCTGTAGGGTTTAGGTGGGGGGGGGGGGGGGGGGGGAGTGTGGGGGCCTGGTCATCTGTCCCATCACTCCATCTCTTTTGCTTATTCCCAGGATAATACAGCACTTACATAAACTCGAGTTGTGCTGAGGGTCGTCATCTTGTTGAAAAACAAGTGATTTTTGGTAGGCGTGTCCAGACGTTGGATTGGCACTGCATGTATACATATATATATATGAACACAAGCTGGGAAAACATGCACGTGTGCAAATTAGTGAGCTCCTGTGAGCGTAGCTCATATCCGAGGGAGGAAGTGAGTGACGGTCATGGCTGGCGTGGCCCTGTTGCCTCTCTTGACGCGGCCGTGCTTGCTGAGCGCCATGTAGAAGCCCTGGTAGGCTGCTGACTCATAGGCGTTGTAGTTGTTTGGCAGTAGGGTCTCCTTGAATTTGCACTCGTCACAAAAGGCTGCCTGATGGTTGAGGAGACACAGTCAGTGACGTGGTGAAATACAGGCACACGCACGCACGCACACGCACACACGCAGCAGTCTGCGTATACATGACACCAGTTCATTCCCGTCACTAAAGTTTCACGAGGCTATACTTACACCCAGCTGCGTAGCTAAAGATTTTGGGCGGCCTGACAAAACGTCACCCCCGCTTACATTATAATTTTATCATTTTACATTTTCCAGGGCCCCTGAATCTGCTGGGTATCCATGCCCACCACTCTGGCCCTGCTTATGATTAGCCTTTCATAAGCCGAAAAATATCGCTCCTTCTCACATCTTCTTCTGATCCACAGCCCCCCATTCAGCAGGTCTATCATGAGTTATGCCCCGCACTATCATAAGCAGTCCCGTGTCACCGTTTCACCTCCTGACCAAAGGGCCTCTGATCTCGAGGTCAAAGCCATAACTGCCGACTGCAGCCGATTCCGCGGCCGCCCTTCTGCTCCAGGAAAGCGCTCAGGCTCAGGCTGGGCGCTCCCCGGAACGCAGCCCCTCCCCCTTCAGACTGCGGAGGTTGTTAAATTCACCCACCGTATAATTCCACACCCATTAGAGCGATCAACTATCTAAAAATCTCATCAAATTATATATTTAATCGATGATTTAAGCATAAAAGAAGGTGGATGATTACAGAGCGATTCTTATTACCATTATATAACACTTTCAGTGCATCTTATTTTAATTGAAACATCTGCCCGGTTAAGCACCGAAAAGCTTTCAACACTGAAACGCCTGCGTCCACAAATACGCCTGACATAGATTCATTTTCCTTGATAATTTCGACAGTAAGCAGAAAGGAGCCGCACCACCAAATGCACATCGCATGCATGCGCTTCTTAATGCCCCGGTTGTTTAATCCCGCATAAATCCAGCGTTATGTCGGTTTGACAGGTCCGTACTCACACGCCCAAGATGCACTATTTCGGGGAGAAACGGCGAGATCCTGCAGCATCGCAGCCTTAAGACGCGATGAACAAGCGGCCGAAAACCGCTGCCAGTAAAATCATCTTAAAATACCTCTCTAATGCGAAAGGTCAGCGATGAAAGCGAAAAACAGTGGAAATCCCCTGGGATCCAGGACTATTAATATTACAAGGGATTCAATCGCCATTATGTCGCTCGCATTTTTCCTAATGCCTCCCAATATTACCTACAAAGAATTCAATGATTGCAAATGATGCCCGTTTTCAGTGAAACTGACCAGTACTAACATTTAATGGCGAAATTCGCACATCCACAACGTTAACACAAACAACAGGCTTAAAGTGTATGGAAATGCGTCTCTATACATGCACACGGCCATTTGAATTAATAGCAATGGAACAAATTAAAGTCATGGGTATCTTGGAAGATGACAAAGGTCATTTCTAAAATAACGATCAGGTGCAATGAAACGGATTCGTTTCATACAATAGAACACCGTCACACAGACACACATAGAGTTAAACGCATTACACACAGTCTACAGAATCCCTGATTTTAGAGAGTGCATTAATCTGGCGCTTAGACGGTCTCAGAAATAGCACAAAAGAGATTAAACTGTGCATACCTACCGTTCCGTACAACCTTCCTCTGCTGTTCATTGCGACAAATAGGCCACTGCTGACTCCGTACAAGCTAACGACTCCCCGCTCTACCGTGGAGATTTCTATTAGGGCTGATCAAACAAAACATCATATGTTACACATCGCCAACGACACCAATCACACCGGCACTATTCAAGTATTATAAGGGAATTAAACGACGTGCACTGCGGAGCGGTGGCTGTAACCTTGCAGGATGCCCTTCTGCTGTCACCGTCTTTGTTTTTGCGCACATTTTCAGACTTTGCATCTATTTGTTTTATTTTTAAGATTATCTCCCGCAAGTGCAGCTTCACCCGCTCATAACTACCCCTTACTGGGCCGCAGAAGGAGCCGGTGTAAAAATAAGTTGGCATCTATATTCGTCCAAGCATTCATGTAATGTTTGAGGCTGGGAAGACATTTATCACTGATGGATACCTGGTTTTTAATAGATTTGTCTTTGCTTTAAGAGCCACGCAAATGCTGCCTACCCTGCCGATTGAATATCATGCAAAATAACACGGATACAGATGCCGCTCAGGTACTAATTACTTGCGGGCACTTATGTGTAGTCTATTGCATTACATTTCTGGATGCAACTCACTGTACTGGTTCTCATTATGTACACCGTTTATCCTGCCGTCTGGAAGGATCTGAAGGTGAAACCCGATGCCCACATTGCAGTACAGCCTCCGCACTCTCTTGATGCCCAGCAAATAGTCACTCTCCCAGTTCAGGTCCGATTTCTCCCCCGAGATTCCCAGAATGGAGTGGGAGAACAGGGTCTCCCATCTTTCCTCCAATATACTTGCATTAGTCCTGCTTGGAATCGGATATGATGACACAACCCCCACTAGGAACCCTAGAACAATCGCAGTCAACGTCCAGTGCGTGCCGGCCTCGTAGGACATACTGATGAGGAACCTTTGCGCAATGGCCATCCGGTTTACCTTCGGGACACGTGGTCAAAATTAATGGCCCTAAAAATACCACTCTTCTTGTTTTTCGTCCTTCGGCATGCTGGCAGAAGCTTATTTTTGGAAGGCAGATCAGGATTTCGGGCATGAAACGAAAGCCCGGGAGGAGATGAGAAGGAAGCGAGAGCGCGGCAGAGCTTGAGGTGGTGGCGGTGGTGGTAATGATGATCATGTTTTGCCGCTCGGCGCTTCTCTCGATGGGCAACGCTGGCCGTGGAGAATACCTCTCACCAAAAACCTATCTCACCTTGCCTGGCATCCGCATCTTCGTGACATCACTCTGACTTCATCGTAGCTCCGTCAAAACTGAACAGGCGAAGGAAGGAAAGTTACAAGCCGGCAGAGCGGAGCCGAATCGCGGAACTGCAGCGTCAGCTCAGCTGGGAGCTGGGACTTCGGCTGAATGCTCTCCGTCCACATGCGAGAAGGGGAGAGATACGCCTCACTGGGTGCCTTTGAGCGATCCCAGAACGTGATGGGCACTTTGGCAGAGTCCAAATCGGGCCGGTGGTCATATGTCTGAGAGGAGGCTTCCTTATTTAGAATAACGGTTTAAAAACAGTGCAGCAGTCACAGCAGAGCAATGGCAATCTTGTGGGACACTTCAACTGCTGCCTTTTTGAGACGTTTATAAAACACAAATTATGGAAATTGCAATGTAATATATCTTTTACTAAACTGGATGGATAATAAAAGCATCGCGCATAACCCGAGACACTGCGTCCTTTGAGGCTGAATATTGCACCCGTACTATTCAAAAGACGCACAGAGATATGGGGATTTTCCCCACCTACTATAGCACGGAATAAAACTGTCCGTACTTCAGTATCACGGCTCGGAACGTATTTTGCCGGTGCGCTGGAGACAAGGGGTCCTGCGTGTACCATAGCAACGCCGAAGGGTGGCGCTGTTTCATACGAAACGCTTTTCAGGCGCAAAGAATGTTAACCTACACGTTTCGTAGGTGTAGCGGCTCATAATCGTAGGATAGATCCCAAAAAACAAGCGAACAAGTAGAATCGTCAAAATACAGCATTCCACATACACAGCGTTTTAATGAAACATCTAACATTCTCAGCCTAGGAATACCATCATTATTAAAACGCATAGGCCTAAAACAATACTAATACTGATGAACAGAAAAGCATAGGAAAACAAATAATGGAATAAGGTTTTCAGGAAAAAAAAGTATAGCTTACTATACAAGGGAGTTTTGTGGTGAGGGAAAGTCGAATAAACACTTGGCCATTTTAAAATCATTCAGAATATTTATTTCAGTAAAAAAGTCAGACTTCATAATCACTGATCTTTGATTCTTATAGAAAATCAGCACCCGTACGGTAAAACAAATGCGACAAATTGGAAACGTTTGATAAAACCGAGTGAGACGCAACTCACAGGACATGTACTCGTGGAATTGTTTATACATTATGTTTACATAAATATTCCCTGATTTGGCATTTTTAATGAAACACAAAGAAAAATGGCAAGTGTAAAATTATCCCCTACACACCTGAACTTGGTAGTACAGGACACCAATTATGGTAAATACAGAGATCACATATTAAATAACTTTAATAATATTTATAGTGAAATAAACGCCTAACAAAGAATAACATAAGAAAAATCACAAGAATAGTAGCCTAGAATGAAGTGCTTACAAAATGATTTCATGATCAGAAACCAAAAGGCATGATACCTCCAACCGGCATGAATACACGGGGATTGTATAGTAATGTGCAAAGTTACCGGAGATTTGGCTAAAACAACGTTCATTTGAGGTCTGCGGCAAATAACACCCCAGGTCGCATGTACCAGAACGCTGAAGCGAATGTTAAAATTTAATAAAATGCAAAAAAAAAAAAAAAAAAGAAAAAAAAAAGAAATATCAGTAAGTATGACGTAAAGCCGGTTGATTTCTCTTGAAGGAGCAGCTGCCTGCAGGCTCGGGTGATGGAGGCAGGGATGCAGACCCTGTCCGCCCACACCATAACTTCCTGTATGGCCCCTCCCTCCCGTTCCAATACAAAACGCAACATCCTCAAACACCCAGTTCCCAGGACTGGTGGACCATGGTGTCCTGTGACGGGACATTTTCAATCGGTTTCTTTTGTTTAACAAAAAGATATATATATATATTTAAACCACCGCAAAGCTTCTAGCCAGCTGTGACAAGTCTTTGGTATAACCTTATAATCTTGTATATTAAAAGCAAAAATTAAAAAACAGCCTTCTGTGGCATTCCAGGTAACATATACTGCTGCGTTGTGCAAATACTATATACACAGGAAGATGACAGTCTTATTAATTGATGTGATTCAACAGCTTGAAATGGTACATAAAAATAAACTAAAGCATGTAATTATTTCTCGTAAAATTCATACTGGGAACACAAAAAACTGGCACCTTGAAGTTGGTGCTGTCACAGCTGTTAAATGAGGTCCAGCTGCTCTAACCTTCCGTAGAAAGCAGCCGGATATCAGAACATCAGTGGGAGAGAGGATCGATCGTGACCGCGAATCAAACAAAATTATCTTTCTCCTTTCACAAAAGCAGAAGGCAACACCCGTAGGGTCACGACACATCCAACAGAAACAAGCACGATTAGAATGTGTGCTTACGACTTTAGAAAAATAAATACATATCTAGAAATTACGATAAAAAATTCCAGGCACTTTTTGAAATAGATAATTTAGTTCTATTTTTAACCAAGATAAATATTTTCTGAGACTTAAATATTCATTAAAGCTAAGAAATGCCCTAAAATTGGCTGTACATTGCACGTAGGTAATATTTTAAAAGAATGTGTGTTGTAGTGACGTCGGCCACGTTGTGGTCTTTGGGGGTCACACTCCGGCGGGATCCCTTTACGGCGGAGATGGGGGGCGCTTTTAATGCTCCACAGCCGTAGGGCAAGAGACAGAAAAAAAACTACATTTTATCATACCCTAAAATGAATCGCCACACAAAAAACTCGAAGTTGGATTTAAATAAAAGAAACCAACACCATATAAATATCGAAAAAGTGCTTAAAATAAGCACAGGATTCTGGCTCTGTAGGTGTCCACCCGACCGCTCACGGTCATAAACACATTTGTAGCTGCACGTCTGCGCTGTAGGCTTCGCAAATGACTACGGTCCCTGATCCAGCTCCACCCTCTGGCCTGTGCTTAATCAGAGCGTCACCCTAAACCGCCACTAGCTCTCGAGTAATGTCCCACCGCAATACGCATATTGGCAGAAACTTGGGAATAACCTCTCTGCCGAGTGAATGGCAGTCACCCATTTTACGGCATATCAGAGATGCTGCTTGATGGACATCAAACCAGAAATCTGTCCCTTTGCTCAGTCAGGAATTTACTGTAACTACATATGAGAATAATCTGTTGACCGTATGCTGAGTAAACTGATTGACATTGGTTTAAACTCATAAAAACATCCCTATCTCATGAGAAACAACGAAATCTCGTCACAGGATTCTGTCATGCTAAACAATGTTACGGTATTCTGCATGGAGGATCCCACGTTTGACAAAATGGCATTAAAAAACCCCAAAACGTTGGTGTAACTTAGAAAGGCTTTTACCGGCAAATCGCACCCAATCTGTCTCACCATCTTTAAACTAGCGACACGACAGGAGCAAGCAGAACCTAAATCAGAATCAAACGGGGTGCTGCAGACATTCCTGTGGGGACAGAAGATGTACTTTTAACACAGAACAAAGAAAAACGTAAACGTTAACCGCCAGCATGAAGATGCAGGCCGATAAACAATGACAGGATCCAATCGGTGCCTTTAATGGTTACCAGGGCAACGACACCCACAAGATGGTCCAAGCCAACAAACAAGTGAGGAAAGTGCATCAGTAAAACCGACGTCGGGAATGGAAAAGCTCCTCAGGAACCAACGGGAGCGGAATGGTAATGGCCCAAATGGGTCAGTCCAGTTCAGCAGGCCGTGGGTCCACTGTGGGTCACTCACAGCAGTGACAGAACTGGGCTGAGAGCCCGAGTGACATGTCAACGCTAGATACACAGCCATTAATGCACTTCTCATGTCTGTCTGGGAATACTCGAATGTCAGGGTGTGCCAGAGGCGGAGCCACAGGGGTACTGGTCACAGCTGAAAGCTGATGGGCTCCCAGAGTGCCCACTACCCTGTCACTCAATGATTCAAAACATATAATTGACTAATGATAAGGTTGGTCCTTCTTGTGTCTTGCACCTCAAAAAAAATCCTAGAATTACCACTGAGGTGTGCTACAGGTCTCCAGGTCGGGGGTGGGGGGTGTGGGGGGGGTCTGCCTAGCCTGAGATGAAAAGGTCAGAGATCTTTTAAGTACAGGCATCAAGCACAGGCTGGCACTTACCAAACTATTCATTCCACATGGACGATGGCCAGATAGACCACGCTCTGTAAGGCCGCCTGCTCGCACACAAACGTAGCACAAAGCCAGCTTACACTGCTGGGCCACTGGACTTCTACCAGCCAGACAGAGGCCATGGGAAGGGTGTTCCAGGCAGGGGAGGCCAAGATCAGGCCTGGTTCTGTCACGGTGGCCTGCCACCCCCTCCCCCCCAACCCTCAGGCCCTGAGGTCCCTCTGGTCAAAGACTATATGTTTCCCAAAGTAGATGGCCATGAAGCCGAACAGGGCGGAGGAGGCCATGTAGGTGGTGACCGATTTGGTCAGCTGGACAACGGTGCCCATGAAGAGCGTGGGGAAGACCTGAGACAAGAGGAAGGTGCCGTCCAGCACGGCAAAGTCCAGCCCCACACCCCGTTTGCCCGGGATGGGGCCGAGCACCGGGCCGCAGGGCTGGGCGCAGTCATTGTCACCGCCGAAATGCAAGTACCCGCTGACACTGTCGTGCTTGGGACTCTGGAACCAGGCGCCCTCCTCACCGCGGGCCTGCGTGGGCACACTCCCGCTACGCGCACTTCTGGCTCCCGGCATGAAAACCTGAAGAAGGGAGGCAAGCGCACAAAGGTGAGACATCGGCCCAGAAGATCCGGGACAAAAACTGCCCATTTATGACCAGGAGGGCAAACAGCAGGAGTTAAATATTAACACTCAGAAGTTCTAGTGTATTTTTAGGGCGGGCTAGTTATACCGGTCGGCTTTCTGCTGCCACGTTATTTTCGTGTTTACCTGATCTGCTGGGTCAACATCGCAAGAGCCTGGAAACAGAAAGCGGAGCGCGAGAGAGGACGTGCAGATGGGTGTGGCCATGGAGCTGGGCTCACCTCTGCCTCCTTGTGGTAGTGGCAGGTGAGCGTGTAGGGCAGCGTCTGCAGCGTGGCGTAGGCGAAGCCGGTGAGGGCTGACATGGCGGTGACCAGCGCCACGCTCTTGGACAGGCAGATGACCAGCGCGGAGGCCGTGAAGCTGGCCAGGCTGCCCAGGTAGATGCGGCGGGAGCCGAAGCGGCGCACCAGCCGGCTCATGGCCAGCGAGAGGACGGTGGAGGTGGCGCACTGCAGGAAGAGGCCCAGGCTGCCCATACGGATCCCTGGAGGGGGGGGAGCAGCCAGATCAGGCGGCTTCTGCTGACTGACTTACGGTACAACAGCAGAGGGGGACCGACCGTGAAGTCATCCATCCATCCATCCATCCATCCATCCATCCATCCATCCATCCATCCATCCATCCATCCCACATAAACACTAACTTGGGTCACCATGACCCTACAGCTTAGTCCTGGAAGGACAGGACACAATCCCAGGCTGGCGCACCATAAGAGGGGGGGAGTTAGGCTGATAGGATGATTTGAAGGACCCCAAATAATTTGGAATGTAATTGTACTGGTCTGTGTTGGGGGCCCCATATGATGTGTTGTCATGGGGCCCAAATTCTCTAGTGGTGCCCCTGCACCCAGGACAGGATTTTCAGATTATGACTGCACACATGCACAACTGCACACATGCACAACTGCACACACACACACAGAAACACACACACACACACACACACACACACGCACACGTGTCGGGTAAACATATCTTCATTCTCATTCATTTGAGAAATATGGGAAAAATGCTAAAGCTAACTATGACGACCTTAACCCCTATCCAGCCCTAACCATAACCATAAGTAACTATAAGTAACCATAAGTAACCATAAGTAACCAAGCAAAATACAGTTTTTGCATTTTTAGTTTTTTCATTGCAGTCACAGATTTTTATTAAATTGAGTTTTCCCTTATGGGGACGAGGAAACTCAGGAAACTCACGGATATTCGTCACGTTGTGGGGACACTGTGTCCCAGTCTGTTACCACTGTCAAGCCCAATATTATACAATATAATGATGACACTTTAATCCCAGAGAAGCCAGTCGGTACTAGTCACGCATACCCGGGAATACCCAAGCATACCCGGGCATCTCCACACACGTCAAAGCAGAAATCAATATGCTACAAACACACTGGAATATCGCTTTACGAGCGTCACATAAAACGCTATACTTGGGGAAATACTGCTGCCTTAAATAGTGAAAAGAGCCAGAGGGTGGCCTGCTTTAGCCGCCGTGTCAGCGTGTCAGGACCGGCACGGCACATTTTGGGAAGGTGCTGGCAAACGGGGCACATGCTTCTGCCGCTCCGGGCCGGAAGGCCGACGGAATCTAGGCAGGAGACGGGGAGAAAGGGTGAAGGGTGAATGTCAGTGTGAGGCTAGGATTAGGGGTTGGGTGAGGATTAGGATCAAACTCAGAGCAACGAGGTTTTTAAATGACCCTCTGTCTGTGGGGTCCCGTCTGGTGAAAAACACAGCAGGATGTGATTTTTGGGGAAGACAGAGGGGGGCGACACTGAGCGTAGAATGAGGAGGGTAGATAAAGTGGTATATTGGATCGGAGGGGCAGGGGAGGGAGAGAGCCAGTTTAAATTGGATATCCGAGCACTTAGGAGGGGAGGGAGAATAATCCATGTGAAGTCAGTCCAAAGTAAACAAGTAAACAGAATGACTAGTTAGAGTTAAATGCAGGCTGGGCTGAATGTCACAGAGGAGCCGTTCAGGAAATCCGGCGCTGAAAATGACCGTAGCAACTGGTAAACAAAACCATTCTGGAATCTCTCTCTCTCACATACACACAGCAGTTTCTTTAGTGTCATTGTGTTCAGAGTGTGACGTTCCGCCCCATCTGACATGCATCTCTCAGTCAGGGCCAGAGAGCTGGAATCAGCATGGGGGCCAGAACAGAAGAACACAGCCAGGAAAAGCCCCATAGCAGGGGAATGAAGGGTCATCCAGCAGCGGAAAACAGCCGGCCCCGCTGACCGGCCAGCAGCGGAGAGCGCCCCCCACCCCCCTGCGGGACAGCCGGCCCCACTGACTGGCCTGCTGGGGCTTCCCCAGATGTCTGCAGCTGGCACTGGCTCTATGCGATCACACACAGGACATTTCTTTACACCCCAGGCTCAAACAGTGACACTCTGCACACTCTTTCTTACTAAGCCACAGGGTTGCACTTACATTTATCTATTTAGCAGATGCTTTTACTGGAAGGGAATTCCTGGGAGTTAAGGGCCTCGCTCAAGGGCTCAATGGTGACATCACTCTGCTGACCCTGGGACTCAAACCAGCAACCTTCTAATCATAAGCATGCCATCCTAACCCGCGGAGCCGCACACCACACCTAGTAGAGCACCAAAGGAGCCAGTAAGTCCCAAACTGTCTAGGACTGTAACATCACTCCTTAGGTACAAGCCCTTGTACCCTCCCTGCACAGCTGGGACATAAATATCTACCTTATTTATTTAACACTCTGCACCACTTTGGCCTCTTTACCGCGTAATGCACATATGCTAATATTTCCCTGTAGTTATCTATAATCTATGTCCATGTTTGTTGTGCCTTTATGTCCCTTATGCTACATCAGTCCTGGATTAAGGCAGACCAGCACCGTACATACTGCACATACTATATGATTGTCTATGTGACAAAACTGATTTGATCTGAACTGGTTTTGTAGGTTGGGGGGGGGTGGCAGATAGGGTGGGGGTCACTCTCACCTTCTTCATAGCGCTGCCTGGACGGCGTGCCAGGGGCGGCGCTGGGCACGCCCTCGTAGAGCCCCTCCCCCACAAAGTCCGTGTAGAAGAGCACGAAGGACATGACGGCCATCCATCCACAAAGCTGCGCCGCGCACAGCCGGCGCATGACCTGCGGCACGTCGCAGTACCCGCGGTAGACGGCGGGGGTGACGGACCTGCACGCGCGGAGCAGACAGAGCAGCGGGCTGGCCCCTGGAGCCTGGGACCGGCAGTGACCCGGCGGCCAGCAGGAGAGCGGGAGGGCAGTGCAGCGGACAGCCTCCGGGGGCCCGGGCTCCAGAGCGGTGGGCCGTGTGAGCGGCTCCTCCACGGACACTTTCATGGTGACCAGGACACTTAGGATGAAGATGAGGATGAGCACGGCGAAGAGGCTCTCCTCCTGGCCCCCCAGGTAGGCAGACAGCACCCCCCCGCTCCAGTCCAGAGCCGGCAGCAGGTATCCCACGCAGCCCCCCAGGCTGACCATGAAGGAGAACATGGAGAAGGCCTGGCCGCAGGCCTCCTCCTCACCGTACAGGTCGGAGAGCAGCGCCTCCAGCGGCGTGAAGCACACCTGGCCGCAGAAGTCCAGCAGGCCCACGCCGAGGATGAGCAGGCCCACCTGCAGGGGGCGCCCTCCGTGGCCGAAGTGGGCGGCCAGCGCGTCGGCGTGCGGGATGATGAGGAGGGACAGCAGCACGCCCAGCGAGAGCAGCCAGATGAAGGGGCGACGCCGACCGTAGCTACTGACGCAGCGGTCGCTGGCCGAGCCGATCAGCGGGATGAAGAGGAGTCCCAGCACCGGCCCGATACCTGCAGCAGGAAAGGGAATCCCCGGAGGGTAAGCGGAGGGGGAAAGACGCCCCCCAGAGGTAAAACTGTGTAACGACAAGCTGATTGTGAAATACACCAAGAAAGTTTACGACAGTCCAAATTTTAAGTCTTATTTTTTCACCAAGAAGAGAATGGAGTTGGGCTTTATTTCATCGCTTGCTCTGCAAAGTGTAGCCGTATGGATTTAGGCTGGTCAGGAAGCAGGGGGGGGCAGTGAAGCGTTTTACAAAGTAATAACATGTCAGAGTCCGGTCTAATTGGAGAGGCCCCGCGGGAGAGCCTGTCCGATCACATGCCCGCTGGGTGGTGCAGGACAGAAGCCCCGCGGTCAACAAATGGTTCCCATGGCGTTAGAAATGCTGAGATGCGTCCACATGTCATGCAAGAGGGTTTGGGTGAAGGAAGGTCTGTGGACAGCAGACTGATTAATTCATTTTATGTATAACCTGCTTCTGTCCTGCTCACTCTCATTGTGGAGAGCACAGGGTGGCCTGACACACACTCAGAGAACAGATAATTCACACACACACACACACACACACAGCCAGCTGGGCAAACTGTCATCACAGCCCGCAAGCAGGCCACACACGCAGACCTCAGATCAATTTCCACCACAAAGTACTTCTTCAGCATGACCTTGTGACGAAGGGGTTACCATGGGAACACCCCCCCACTGCTCCGAGACGGCCTGATGGGACACGACAGAGGGCTGCCCCTCCCCACTGGAATAAACTCCACCTGGAAACATCAACCTCCAGCTGCAGCCACCAACAGGGGGCGCCACATCTTACTGCACCACTAGAGGCATTTCACGTTTGCATTTACTGGCTGCTTTTGTTTAGTAACTGGTGAGAGGGGAAAATATGCCAGCTGAGATCTATCCAGCGGCCCGGCTGAGGACCAGATGAAGGTCAGGAGTGTTTTAATATGTAAACCCAGAGAAGCTGCGGGGAGGGAGGGTTACCTCTGCCGCATACTGCGTTCTCACCCTGTGAACCTCCATCAGAAGTGCCTTGCTGTGACAGGTGTGTGTCCCTGCCCCCTCCCCCCTCTGTTTGGGACTGAAACGTTAAAACGGAATGAGGAAGAGAGCAGAATGGGCCCAGGGTGCGAAAGTCGTCCAGCAGTCGCTCCCCGATTAACCTTCAGACGGCTTTTTGGCACGGCGACCATACCACATACACACATCATACACACCACATACACACATCATACACACATCATACACACCACATACACACATCATACACACCACATACACACCACATACACACATCATACACACCACATACACACATCATACACACCACATACACACATCATACACACCACATACACATGTCATACACACATCGAACACACATCATCTAACATTTAAGTTTAAAAAATGGTGATTGGGAAAGGAAGAAGCGGGGACAAGGGCCAGAACACAGAAGACGGTGGTACCGCCGTCGCAGGCTGCTGTGGTGTCGAGCGCGGGCCCCCCCAGGGGACCGGCCTGGGGCCCCGTGCCAGGCGCTCAGGAGACAGCGGGTCGCTGTCCCAGACAGATCCAGGCTGCGCTGGGGGGGGCAGCCAGCTAGCCCGAGACGCATACCCTCCCCTGCCCTGCTCAGCACACGCACCCACGCACATCCACATGGCTAAATACAAACTGTTCTGTGCAGAAATCTACAGCTGCCAAAGACAATTATGTTGAAATCTTTATGTTAGTGCAGAACTATGGTTTTTTTTGTCTGTTGAACTGCGTCAGCTTCACCACTTTGAAACCTTTCTGAGACTATTTACAGCAACCATCCAAAATACCCACATATTTGTTGACTTGGTCACTAACTTTCCAAGTTTGTATAATCAATACCTCATCACCTTATCTAACTAATTAAATTAATTAGTTAAGTGAGCTGGTGGTGAAATTCAACAAGACATCAATAACATTTTAGACGGCAGAAGAAATTCTTATTCATTTTTATTGTGCTATTTTATTACATACATTCTAGTCTTAAATTTAGTTTAGCGTAATTTTTCTGAGCAAATATGCACTTACTACACTAATAAATAGCTTTAAGCATTTAAACATTAAAATCTTTGATGGCCTAAAACTGCACTGTATACCCACAAACACACACACCTTATACATGCACACATGCAAACAGACACATGCAGACAGCATGCAACACACATGCACTCAGAAAAGCAGATGCAGAAACATTTTCCTTGGGATAAATAACATCTGTGCTCCAAGCCGAGGGCGACAGGCTGCATGCAGCCTTGCGGTGGCAGTGGGGGCATCCCGACAGATGGTGCGGGGCTGCTAGCGTATCCATGGACACCTGGCCGCCCTCACGCACACCAGTTACTACGCGGAAACAGTCCCCATTATCACCCCGAATCTCTGCTCCAGGGCCCTCAGGCCAAGGGCTACATCTGGCCAACATCTCTGAAGCCTCCTTCCAATTAGCACCTGACCACAGCCCAGATAAAGGGACAGGTGAGCGACCTCTGACCCCCGGATCAGGCTGAGTGCCGCCCCAGGCTCTGGAGCCGCGCCTTCAGAACAAAGAGCTCTCTGATGCACCTAGAACCTACTTTTTACCTTTACATTTAAAAGAAACCCTTTAAGTACTTCTTTTTTCCTGGGATGGAATTTCTTTAATCTATAAAACAATGTTGACAGAAAAATGATTGATTTAAAAGATGGTTAAAGTTAATCGCAAGGAGAACAATGAAAACTCAGTAAGAGTCTGTTTCCCAGCAGGCAACATAAGACTTCGCTTTACAGCAGAGCTGCATGCAAGTGCTGCAGTTTGTTGATCTAAATATTTGTCTCATTGAGTTCTTGCTGTGTTTGTAACACATCGTGTAGCTCCTGACCCTGCACTGCTTACCCTTTACCTGGACTTTCGCCGGAGTCTGGCCACACTTACGCCAAGTTGACTCCTTGACAGCCGTACATTTGTAACGTGCTATTTGGCTCTGTTTACATTTACATTTTACTCAGCAGACGCTAAAGCGACATACAATTCAGAGAGCAGGGTTACACAGTCCCTGGAGCAAACGGGCGTTAAGGGCCTCGCTCAAGGGCCCGACAGTGACGTCACTCAGTCGATCACAGGATTTGAACCAGTGACATTTGGATCATGGATACAGGATCCACTGAGCTGCACAGCAACCCCACTGAATAGCTGCTTCGGACAAACGCATAAATAAATGAATAAATGCAAAGGTATGAAGAGGAACCTGTAGGGGGGGGTATTTACACCCCAGCGATGGAGTCCCAGACACAAACACCCCAGACCTCCTTACCGAGGACCATGGTCATGTACTGCTCCTCCACCCCAGCCTCCAGCAGGAGGGGGGGCACATACGTGACTCCGGCCGCCACACAGATCTCCAGCCCGCAGGTGAGCGAGTTGAGTAGGACGAGCCGCCCCTGGGCTCTCCATCCAGGCATCGCTGCCAGCTACGGGCCCTTCCTGGGGGGCCGCGGGGCCCGGGGAGTTCGGGGCGGGGGCGGGAGAGCGACTGGTGGGTGGTGTCTCAATATCTCCAGGGGTTCCATCCTTCTTGAGGCATACTGGATCTGGATCAGAGACGGAAAGGGAGGACAGGTGACTCGGTCCTAGATTAAAACCACATTAAAATTTTCAAGAGGATTTGAGACATAATTGGCAAAATATTCATAACAGACCCTTCAGCCCACAAAGCTAACCAACAACAGAAGGCTTACGCTGGGAAATGAGGAACTCCGTATGGTTTAGAACAGGGGTCATCAACTATATTTGTCAGAGGGCCAGAGTTTTACCAGACAGTCTCCTTGGGGGCCGGACCCCCAAGA
>JAODJU010000001.1:2820576-2835903 GCA_026776725.1 Gnathonemus echidnorhynchus
TAATAATAATAATAATAATAATAATAATAAACCCAAGTTTCTCCAGAAGGAACGACATCATCGGTTGGCCTATACATAAAATCACTCAAATCCATAACATGGTTAATCCCGATTAATCCCTTCACAGTGGCTGAATAAACATCTGGAAAGCCTCGTTCATCAAAGCGTTTCTCCTGACCCTTATAAATGCTCCCAATATATTCCGTAACTACTGCTATAAACGGGTTTTTAAACTTTTGTAACTGCCCAATAAAAACAAACTGCAGTTTACACGGCAACTGGAAAAAAATGCAGAAAACAGCAAACAGACTATTAATAAAGGCATTTAAAATGACAGAAGAAGCTTTAAATTTCGTTAAAAATTCTTAAAACCAAACCTATCGATTAAGTGTATACTGTATAGCAACAGGTGAAGAGTTGCGTGCACCGTGTAAGCCAAAGTGGGTTATACCTGGAATCACGTTTACATAATAAATACCGAATGAACAAACGTCGCATCCCTATCTGTGCCTTGTATTAAAAACTAAACAAATCCCACATAACAATCAAAATCCTTCCGAGCTCTACATCCATGTGTCAAAACAAGCAGAATCTCTCCCAGCAAAGTGCTCGTAGAAACAGGGAAGGACCGCAGACTACAAAAGCCGCGGTATCTGAGCCAACACGTACGCTACAGATTTATCTGAAAACCAACAAAAATTTATTCATCCGACTGATAAAGAAACCGGTGCCTAGTGTTAAGCATTATAGCAGCACGGCGGCGCATTTCTAACGAAACACCCCGCTTTCGTTACACCGGAGCGGATCCGCTGTCCAGGAAAAATACAACAAAAACTTTGAAAGTCGATACATGAGACAGATGTATCACGCAGGAAGCGGAAGTTATTATAACATACGATTAAAATAAGACAAAGTCGATTATATATATTTCCCCGCTGCTGCCGGAATAAGGGCGCAGCCCCTCGCCCAGCAAAGCGGCGCTCCGCGCTTCTCCGATCGGCTACCTTGCAGGAGCGGCCGCCGCAGCCCCGCGCACCAACTTGTTGCCGTTTTCCGTACGATCTGTGAGCCCCGCTGAGCGCGAGGGACTCGTCGCCCGGTGACGTGATCAGGGAAAATGCGGGCAGGACAAAACAAAAATTTGGCATGGGAATGCCCGGCTCCACGGAGAGGCGGGTCGTTTTCATCACCCGTTTCTTTCCTTTATATTGGTCCCCCCCAGCATTAAATGATCTTTTTTTTTCTTTATTCGGCAAAAACGTGGGAATACAGGGCACCGTAATTCTCCATATGGGCGTCACATGTTCCATTTCATAACCCTTTTCTGCATAAATTCATAGTCACAGCTGTTCTAAAACACACCAGTGTTATTCATGCTTTCCAACGTAAGGCAAATCGCTGTAAATGGTCGCTTCTATAGTGCTGTGGTTCTAAAGTGATTCATATTTTTCATGCCAGAAAAGACGGACACAGAAGTACCTTCTAATTGTGGTTATTTAAAGTCTGAAGCCGGACAATCATCTTACTATTATTTGCGTTTTATTATCGTTGAGTGGGTAGGTGCAGGGAAAGATTTACTCACAGATGAACTTGTCACTGCTATAAAAAGTACGCATTTAACGCAGGAGACAGCACATGTACGCAGATCCTGACCGCCTCTGATTGCATCCGACAGTTATTTGTAGACAGGCGAGTTGGCTTTGGCATGATACTGACGAAAATGATTAGCATGTAACAGCTAGGGTACAAGGTACAGAATGATAACTGCATGAATTACTATTTTTATTTATCACAAAATGACGCTATTTGACGTAATATAAAAATGAAATCTAGCGCGCCAATAAATAAAATTTATTTTCAATAAAAATATGCTATTAATATAAATTAATAGATTTAATATATCACAGAGGTGCCATAAAGTCTTTTTGGCAGACTCAAAAATGATGAAACAGTTGGGGCAGAAATCACTGGATTTGCAAAAAGTATGACTTTCTAAACTACATATGAAACTTGAAACATCTTCAAAAGAAGTCACTGAACTAAGCGGCTCATATCTTACAGGAAGACGTCGTTTCCCGTCAGTCTGCAACGAGTCTTCCTTCGCTGGAACCTGTACCGCGGAGACGCCACGCGGGAGCGCACGTGGGTGGTGCACGTGGGTGGCGCTGATCTAGGGATTACGGAGTAATGTTCTCCTCTCGGGAAAAGGTGCTAATCCGTCGTGTATGTAATGTTTGATGAATCATTTGTTACTCTTTATGGTAAAAGTGAGGTAGGATTTTATTGTCATTCAAAGGTGACAGCAGACCATGACAGAAAGAAGGGTGACTTACTTTAAATTACAATATTTCAAAAATGTATTCTTCTCCAAACTACTGCATTGCAGCTAAAGCGCGTGGGCTATCTATAGACATGCTACCAATCAGCAAAGCTTTTTTTGTTACATCCATAGTTCCTTGCTGAAGAACCAAAAAATGAAAACTGGTCAGTGTCAGAATGGCCGTAACATCATTTTAGAAGGTCGAGCCTGCAGGTGCAGTGTCAGACAATGGCACGGACTCAGCTCCGGGGGTATCGCAGCTGATCTGGGGGGAGCGAGGGGGGGTATGCTGAGAAAGAAAAACTATCGGGATTCCTGCTTGCTCAGTCATGTTCTTGGAAAGGAATAGAAGTGGAATTGCTCAACAGTGGATAGGAAGGCTGAACGTGCGAAGGGACGACATCCCCGCGCAAACATGATGTCATGACATCAGCAGGGTGTGGGGGCGTGGCCTGGTTTGGGCTGCTCAGAATAATCCAACGAACAGCTGATATTTGATGATGCGTTCCCGTACCAAGCTCTCGCCCCCTGCTGTGAGATGTGAGCATTAGCCACAATTCCAGGATGGCGGCAGCCCTTGAACAGCAAAGTTCTCTTAATCACGTTTCCACTGTTGTGCCAAGCAAGGTGATCCAGGCTGCCCTTATTTGCCTTCTCATTGGACTGGGATGCTGAATGAAAGGTGATGCTGTAACACAGGTTAGCAGCAAGCTCCAAGCGAGCCTAGGTAAAACCAACCATTTTTGTAGCACTAACTAGTGTTCTGACATGTCATTGAAATATTGTCAGACAAAAACATTATTTTAAAACAATAAAACACATCGATGTTGACCTGTTTTTGAGCACCCTTGATTTGAAATGTATGGCATTTCATTGTATCTGAGTTCACTAATCATACACAGGCTACGAATTATAAACCAGATGGCTTCTCAGGGTTTATCGTGCAAAACAGGCCAACAGTAACGGAGAAACAAACCTTCACAGCATATATTCTGGTTCTGGGTCCAGGACAGCATGACAACGGGAAAAAAATGCAGGGGCTCAATCAATGATCGAATGGCAGGCGTGCAGGGTTAGATTTTACCGCATAAGCATTTTTTTTGGCCTGCAGATGTATTGACAAAGCATTTTACATACAATGAAACTGTCAGTCAATGATTTTAAATGAGAGATTTTAAAAAATATCATTAATTAAAAATAAGTTGAACATGAACTGCTTATAAACAACATGAAGTGCATTTACAAGAAAATTGACGACATATATCCAAATAAGAGTATTAATAACAAAGAGGTGACGATTATAAAAGTCTGTCATGGTCTCAGTTTGTCAGCCCAAAGTTCCTTTGATTCTGTCTCGCGCTTTGTTGTGGTTCTGACGTCTAAACCACAACTGACATTCTGCCAGGTTTTTTGTCTGTTAGTAAATGTCTGCTTAAGGATCAGAGCCGGAATGTCCCTCTTCATTCTCGATTTAAGTTCCTGCAGCGCTTCAAAACTGCCGCCTTCGTGCGCTCGTAATGGCGCCCTCTGGTGTTGCAGGCGTGGAAGAACAGCCTCGTCTCTGCATCTGCTGGGCAGCACACTGCAATGCAGCAGCCGGCCAGCTGCAGCGTCAGGGCTATCGGCGTTAGCAGAAACCTCCTTCGGTGGCGTTTTCGGGTGACCCTGATTGGAAAGAGAGAGGGGCGAAGTCCTCCACGCCGTTAAAAATGTGCTCTCCAGCTTATTGTTATTGTTTGTAATATATATTGAAAAATGATACATACACACAAATAATAGGCTACATGTACATAGGTTATATTTATACTTAACATATAAAGTATCCAGAATAGCATAGTTCAATCAGATCCTACACAGAGATTTAAAGAGTGATTAAAATAAGTCGTGTTGCTTTGGATCAGAAGTTCAGATATTAATAAAGCTACATTTGTTAGTCAACGTGTTGCCCTCCCAGGGCACGTCAGCAGGCTGGACTTGGCCCAGGACAGAAAACACCATGTCAGACTGCCTGTAAGATCTTCGAGGTACGAGGTGATGTCGAGAGAGAGACTTGGGGATTCTGGAAACATCTGCGGAGCCCAAATGCTGCGGCGGGCAGCATGAGAGGCACAAACAGGCTTTACATATAAGGCAGCAGTCCGCCATGACAGGTTCATACACTGTCCCCTCCCCGCCCCAATGCAGAATAGGGCAGTGGTTTGATGGTGCTATTTTCAATGGTGTTGGGGAGTTGGAATGTGAGTTTGGAGAGCTGGGGCCTTTGACCTGCCAGGGCCCATAACGGCGGTGCGGGCGTGTGGCCCCCCATGTACGGCCCGCAGGCCGACCCCCCGCTGCACACGCTCCCAGCCGGCTCAGGTAGCACCTGGTCCTTCCTGGTGCTCGGCGCGCACCCCGACCGAGCCACGCAGCTACGAGACTGACGAGCCCCCCCGGGGGCTCTGACCAAACGTGTGAAACGGGACGCCCACTGCGGGGCACCTCCCCCCTCTACCTTGTTCAAAAATGAAACATAAATCTCGCCGGGTGGGGTGGGGCGTTCTTAAGCTGTCAGTGGGGGTGTCTTAGGAAGATACTGCAGCTACCAGCGCAGTGAGAGTAAGAAGTGATGGTGACCACAGCAGGTGCTGAGTGCTCCTCAGGATAGGAGCCTGCACTATATATACAGTATATATATATATATATATATACACACACACATATATATAAATATATATATATATCTATAATAGAGCGTAGGTAGTAGCAATTGCAATGAAACTGAATCCCAACATCTCATCTTGTACTCCCACGAGACATGCACACACTCATACAGTATGTAAGGTCATCGGCCTTGCAGACTCCAAGGCTCCTGACCCCAGAATCTGCCTTGGGCCACCGTAAGATTCACTCCCACAGGCATATATATATATACATATATATCCTCACGCGACCCATTTCGCTCTCACACACATGCATTTATACATAGTTATGTCTGTCTCATGGGAGAGCTGGACAGGATACCCAAGGATCGAATTTTATGATACTTGCTATTTGTACAATGACAATAAAGCCGTTATATCTTCTATCTATGGATGTATCATGTAATAAAGAGTGATATGGCGTGCAGTATACAGTGATATGGCGTGCAGTATACAGTGATATGGCGTGCAGTATACAGTGATATGGCATGTAGTAGACAGTGATATGATGCGGTAAACTGGATTTCGGTTGTACGCGGCAGAAACGTCAGCCTGGAGCCTCCTACGTGTCACATGGAGGACACTCCTTAGCTTGGGGGGGTGGGGGGGGGCTCGGATCAAGTGCGGCCTTGACCTGCGATGACCAAATCACACATTCACATAGACGCCTCATCTGCTCCGTTCGAGGAATCCAGCTACGTGTGTCTCATGTTGGACCTTGAGGTGTCATTGGTGTCACAGAGAAAGTTCTGGTGGAGAGAGAGACGGGGGGTTTAAGCAGGGAAGGTGCAGGTAGGGTGTCAGCAGAGGGTTGGGGTGCAGAATCGCTGTCAAAAAGGGGAAACTCAGGTCACCTGAGACTGCGATATTTTTGCTTCTGTAAATACTTGTTTGTTCCTCAGAAGAAAATAGTATTCACTGCATATAGTTCAGTCAGTTGAGTCGCTAAGCTTTCTGGAGGGAAGCCTGGCTATGCTATTCATAAAGCAAACATATTTGTTTGACTGACCTCTTTTTTTTTACATATTCTGCGAAGGTATATAAACATATAACTTGTGAGCTCGCAGCAAAAACATTCGAACATCAAAGACTTCAGTGCTTTATTTAACAAGACAGAATGGTGGCTTTGCACCAAACAGAAGGATGAATAGAAGAGAGAGCAGACTGAACACCGACAGGAAGGGCAGCTCTCTGGGTGGTGGCACCTGGCTAGCTGGACAGCTCCCACAGGGTGGAGGGGGAAAGGGCGCCCCCCCTGGAGGATTAGCACACACTTCACTGTCAGCATGTCTATCCTTCTGTTTACGCCAGGGAGCATCTGACGTGCCGTTCCAAAGGGATGATTGGATAATCAGAGTGGATAGGCAGTCCCCTCCACCCAGTGGTGAGCACAGCTAATCAAAAAGTTAGCTTTGATATCTGCTCATCCGTTTACTCCAAAGTTTAATTCGATGACGCTAAAAAGATAAACCACTAAAGTATTTAGCAGAAGCTAGCGATAACCGCTAACTGCTAACTTTTATTATATGAATTCAGCTTGGGTTTGGTTTTAGGCTCTGAAACCCTTTTAAAAACTGAAATTCTAACCTGCTTAGTAATTAAGTTACATAGGGCAGGAGTGATTACCTGGGGGTATTTAGAACTTACCCAACTGGGGATCGTTGGATTCTGCAGAGTCTCTGGAATAAATTTTCTTTCAATGGTATTCTGTTTGTGGAATATAAGCATTTTTGTCGGAGGAGTCCTACTCTGCCACTGGCTCATGCTGACATTTTGCCCTCAGTGAAGCCGCATGAGGTCTACAAATATGGCGCCGTTTACCCAGAACTAAGAAGGAGGGTCTCAGCTTAATATTGGTCTATAGCTCTGTCAATCAGAACCCAGAAGATAAAGGAAAATAACCAGGGACTGAAGCAGATTTCTTACTTAGCTAGATAACTTGTCATATTTAAGGTAGTCTGGGCTAAATGTAAGTGAACGAAGATAAAGTCCATTTAATCTAGGGTATCTGAAAGCTGACAAGTTATGTGACTAAGCAAGATATCCAGCTTTGTGATACAGGCCCCAGTTCTCTGTTTAGTTCAGGGTACCACAGTTTAAATGGACTTCGTTCACTTACATTTATCCCAGACTAACCAATCACTTCTTGTCTTTATACCTCGTCAGCCAACAGCCTCCCAGATAGACTGTTGCAGACACGCCCACAATAGACCAGAGCAAATATGTGTGATTTTAGGATTTACGAACATTTTTGACCTTTTACCTTTATTTACCTGCGAAAAGATGCTAGAGGATTTACAGTTAGCGGAAATAAATTCAGAGGAAGCTAACTGGTCTGGTGATGGTTTTCAAAGGTAGCGGAAATGCTAATCTGCTAATGAAAAAGTTACCCTCGCCAATTAGCGTTTAGCGGATTAGAGGAACCCTGCCCACCCATCACAGCCGCTGCCCATGATGACCCAAGGGCCCTTGAGCCAGGGCACTTAACCCCAACTGTTTCAGGGACCATCTGACCCTGCTTTGGATAAAAGTATCTGCTAAATAAATAAAATGTAATGTAACGCCCAGACCTGAGCTCCATACCCCCACGTGGCTGCCCTTTACTCTCGCTGGGACACCAATTTCTCCCTTCCTTCCTGGTAAGGCTTGGTCTCCTGCTTCTTCTCAGGCATCTGCCGACTTGTTGTCTTGTTCCAGGTGACCTTTGCTCTGGAGGTGGCCTGTTAGACAGTTGCTCCATTACCGTCTCTTCTTGCCGTCTCATGGGGCCCTGGAGAGGAGCGAGTTCACTTCCGAGTGCCACGAGAGGCTCGTCATCAACAGCTCCATTTGTTCGTGTGGTGTTTCACAAGGCTGGACACTGCCCACCTCTCCTGCTACAGGAGCTTCTCCGGGCGAGACTGCGGTACACATACTGTACAGTTATCGTGCATTATCCTGTAGAATAAGCAGTATCTTAAGCTGCTCGTACCATCAAGGCCCTGGCCTCCACGACAACACCTAACTCACATCAAACCTCTTGGCCAGCTTCCAGAGGAACTTGTAGATGCAAAAGGAGAAAATGTTCTCCAGATTAAAGAGGTGTACCAGGGCCAGGATTGGGGGGAGAAAATTCTTCCTTTAGAAACAATCTGTGTTCTCTATCAGTCTTCATGTGAAGAGTATGTTGGATGTTATAAATATTTTTTTTTCGCTCCCTTAAATATCCTTGGCACCCTGCATGTGTATTTCTGTGGCCCCCAGTAAAATCTTAATGACCCCCCTGTATGTGCCCTAGCAGCAGATCGGCAGCCCTGTGTGACAGCAAGTGGAGTTCCCCGCTTTCCTTTTATAAGTCCGAGCATGTGCCCTCAGACCGCCTGCCCTGACTCACAAGTGAGATCGCAGATGATCTGGCTGACCTTTCCCTAAAGCCTGAATACAGGGGCCCTTTCACACCAATATATCTGCCTCTTAAAGTGGACACTCCTTCATCTTCCATATTCCCATTCCGCCCTTCCGTGCGCTCGTCTGAAATGTCCCAGAGATTTGTCACACTTCAGGAGAAAGACGGAAGAAGAGGAATGGCTTTGGTGAAACGTACTAAATGAATCGGAACAAACCGTGCTTGTCAGCTCACTAACTCCCCCGTCTCATTTTGGCTGATTTCCTCAGGTCAGGCCTCAGCTCAAGGCCCATAAACTGTATAGTGGTGTCTGTTGGTAACTGTCCCACAAGGAGCTTCTTATCTCTCAGTAGACACAGCAGTTTTCTGAGGATTAATCAGGGACCAGTACACATTATCTCATCCATTTTTACAGAAAATATAATTATAGTAAGGAATATTCCTTTCCTGTACAAAACCATTTCAGTACAAAAAGTGGTATATATGTCAATAAAGTATATATTCAAAATATGTTATTAATTATTTTCTGTTTACATTGTTCATGATGGATTATATCACAGAAGTAACAGCAACGTCAAGCTCAAGGGATAAGAAATGCTTAAATGCTATTGCTTATAACAATAGTGTGGGCACTGAACTCTAGTGTGATGTATGTCAATGATATTGTGTGCCTTATGATGTCTTAGAGGAACCAGAATACAAAGGGGTCTGCCAATCAGATCACTCACATGTGCACAGTGCTAATGGGAAACACCAGTGGGAAATGCCAATGGGACTCTGCCATGGCAAATAATTACAAACCAGCATCCAATAGAACATGATAACACAACATAACACAACATAACACAGCAACAATTATTGGTTTAAGGCAGCACAGGGCACAAGGCTGGAGTTCACCTTGGATGGGATGCCTGTCCATCACAGGCACATAAACATGCCACAAACAATTTAAAGATGCCAAACCACCAAAAACATCTGCTTCAGGTGATCAGTTTATGACTGTCCCACCCCGGGCATGCGCTTCCTGTGCCCTGTGTTTACTGGAGCTCATTCCATATCAGCGCACTGGATGAGTGCCTCGAGAAAACTGACAGATAAAAATAAACTATGTGTTTTTAGTCTCAGCTCTATGACAGTGCCTCCCCGGAGAGCCTTGCAGCCACCATGTTCTAGCTGTGATCAAGCCTTTAGCTCACTATACGGAGCCAAGTGCTCAACATCCAGAACTATACTTCCTGCCCCACAGAAAGGAGCAACTGTGACTGTTGAACAAAATAGTAGAAATTACATGAGCACAAGGAATTGTCTAACAGTGAAGCACATTATATAAACCAAAGCCGATCACTAGGCCACCAAATGTCCTTGCAGTCAAACCATTAAGATGAGTACTGTATGTCGTAGCCTAGAGTGCCACCCAATAGCAAGTGGACATAATGCTGCGTTCCATTTACCTCGGAATCCGGAGCTGGGAATGACGTCACACCCGAGTTAACCGTACTCCAGTACAGCAAGTCGGAAAGCCATTTAGCAATACCAGGGACTTCTTTCAAAAAGCAAGATTTCTTGCATAGCTGGATAACTTGTCAGATTTAATTTACTCCAGTTTAAATGGCCTTTATCTTACTTCACTTGCATTTAACCCAGACTACCTTAAATCCGACAAGTTATCCAGATAAGCAAGAAATCCTGCTTCCTGAAACAGGCAGCAGTTCTATCCCCGTTAATCGTTAGCCATTGTTAGTGTCAGTACAGTTGATAACAGCACATTACATTTTGCACATTAAACACCATAGCAACAAGTCCACAGATAAGTGGTTGGACAGTACTGTGTACGACTGATTTAATGAGTCACAAATAAGATGTAAGTGCTAATAAACAGTATAAAACTACGGCTTTAACGTCTGAACGGTGCAGCCATCTTGAATTCTGATGTCAGGGTTGTGTAGATTCCTCCAAGTAAGAATTTCGACGTTCCAATTTAAATTTCTGAGTTACGAGCTGAAATGGAACGCAGCATAACTTTGGTGGGCAGAGTTCAGCTATTGCACTACTAGCAAAGCTAACTTTTTCATTTGTGGATTAATTTTCACTAACTTTGAAAATCGTTTGCACACTAATTTGCTTCCGCTAAATTTAGTTCTGCTAAATAAATCCAATAAAAATTTTCAAAGGTAAAATAAATAATATTTAACAGTCAGAAATGTTTGTAAATCCTAAAATCACATGTATTTATTACGTTCTGTTGTGGGCACATTTGCAGCAGTCTGTCTGGCATGCTGTTGGCTGACTATGTGCAAACACAAGATGATTGGTTGATGACTTGTAAAATTTAAGGTAGTCTGGGCAAAATATAAGTTAATGAAGATAAAGTCCATTTAGACTGGTGTACCCTGAACTAAACGAAGAACAGGGGATTGTATCATGAAGCTGGATTTCTTGCTTAGTCGCAAAACTTGTCGGAAAGTTTAGATTGACTTTATCTTCGTTCACTTACATTTATCCTACACTACCTTCATGTACAACATGTTTTGGAATGACTTTACCCTTTACCCTTTACCCGACATCCGGCAAGGCATGAAATCCAGCGCTGAATGCGTACTTGATCGTACTTGTGATCTCATGTACCCATTTTACGTCATCTTCCACTGCCAAAGACCGATTCCAATATTAAGAACACAAGTGCAGGTAAAAATCCCTGGATGCTGGTCTTGATCCTCCCCAAATATCAAGGATACATCTGTGGCATCCTCGCCGAATGAGGCCAATCTCAAGTTTGCAAGACCGGTCTTGCCAAGAACACAAGCACAGTGTTTGCATTCTTGGCATCGAGATTCACCCCTGCTTCGTGATGCAGGGTCCCTGGTTGTATTTTCTGGGTTCTAATTGACAGAACTATAGACCAATAATGAGCTGAGCCCCTCCTTGCCAGTTTTGGGTAGATGGCGGTGTCAGAGGTGAGGCTTGTGGTGAGGGCAGCGGAGCACCACTGGTGAAACTTGCTTAGGGCTCCATATGGTCATCAACCTTAGGCTTAGAGTGGGTAGGGATACTTGGTAATGCACCCTACACTCTGTCCTCCAGGGCTCTCTGGCCCCCCCCTCAAAATCTGTCCATATCCCCCCCTCCCCAAATTAATGTCTGACTAAGGGCGGGTATGTCATATTAGCCTTTTTATTTAAGTTCTGCTGTCTTTTCGTTTCACCTGTTTTAGATTCATCTGATGTGATTCTTGGTCATTTATTGCCTGACAGAAAGGGCAGAATAGTTTAATTAATTAAAAATGTCTTTGGCTCCGTTTTCAAAAAGGGCAATCAATTATTGGGATTCTGCTCTGTCAGTTTAAAGTATTATGCAACATCTATATTTATTAAATAAGTGTGTATTGTTCATACGCTTCTTTTACGCTACCAGCAAAATCATTCATGAAAATTAAAAAGATCGATACGGCATTGCGTAGGATACTGATCTTTCTCCATAAATGTGGCTAGCTTTTTTTTTTTTATTTTATAAAAAAAAAAAAAAAAAAAAAAAAAAACATCCCGAGCAATAATGAACAAACTAAGTGCCATAGCGCCCTCTGTTGGACAGTGTGTGCGGTATTTTAATTAAGAACACGGTGTTCCCTAGATCGATGAATTTCCCGCACAGCTGCATTGCAGCTACAGTGAGATCCAGCTGCACACCTTAATTTTTCTAGGTAATTTTAAAATATATTTTTTTCTCCAAAGACAGCACTGCATATTACTAAATGACGTGTTTTAAGCAGTCTAACGGTTGTAACCGCTTTTGACAACCTTGGCTAGTGACCCAAAGTTGTAGCTTTGGGGAATCTACTCTGCGTCTCCAGGTCCCAAACTGACTAAGCTGCGCTGGTCATGTGCAGAGATCATTAACCCAAATAATGTGGCTGTTGATATTTAAACTCAATAAATAAGCCTTCATTTAAAATAGCGGTCAGATCACATCCATTATCCATGATGGCTATTTTACATATAATGTGCATGTTAAAAGTGAGTCACTGACATTGACGTGAGGAGGAAGTATATGCAGTATATGCAAGTCAAAATGCAAAGGTACAGTTAGGATGACTTCAGGGCGAGCACAGAAGTGTGGGAACGTACAAATATCAGGAGGGAGCTGGAGAGTATTTACAAGATTAACATTTTGAAAGATTTCAACGGGGTCGTTCTGCGTGGTTTGCACGGCCTATGTCCGGCGAAGCGGTTGCACTTATCGCCGTGCGTGGGATCCCCGGTTTCCGCGAGCGCTGGGGCGTCCCCCTGCACGGACGGACGCGCGGACCTGCGGCGCTGTGATGCCGGCATGGACAGAACCGCGCTCATCTTTCAGTGTTATCCCGTATAAACCGATGGGCAGCGATGAGCATCGCAGACCAAGCTGCGGAGTAAGTACCAGAGCATTTCAGCCTTTGTACAGTGAAAACAACCGTGTGACATCGGGTTCATTTGTAGGCATTTATTGCTATATATTGCTATTTATTGCTAATATTGTATATATTGCTATTTGCGGTGAAAATGGATAACAGAAATTGTTCCTCTTTGATTGCCATTATATTGTAATCCTACTGCCCGAATAAACGATGGAAAAAGCTGCAATGTATTAGGTATGAAGAGTCAGTTTTTGTGCTGATGTGGTTATTGTCTCCATTATTAAACTGAGTTTTTAAAGAGTAGCAGAACACATTATCCTTATATGAATGGAGGTTGTTATGTAATTAGATGTCGGTATATATTTGGCGCTTATGCACACCACAGCTATACGCATTACTTTCTCATTTAACCCTGTGGGTAACAGAATAGCCAAACAGACTCCTCGTATACTTTATTTACGTCCAGAACGGGCTGTGTGGACCGTCGCTTTAACTGAAACGCGACAAATGTTAAATATCCATTATTAATTACTGAGACATATTCACAGCGAGGTTTATAAGCCATATGCCCCAGATCTCGGCCTCCAGGGTGATTTACCCTCGGCGGCTTTGGTATCGTTAATCCCTTTGAGAGAATGAAGCAGGAGAGACTGGAAATGATGGCCCATCCGGTGGACAGTCAGCCGGGTAGCCAGCGCACCTCTTCCCGGTAAACGGGATTCTGTAGAGAATATCGTGTAGCCTACTAGGTGTACTAGCTGCAAGGAAATAACAAGAGAACGATGCAGAAAGAGGAACATGTAAGGATTCCCTTTAGCAGTAGGTGGCGGAATGATGCTCGACGCTTATGGTAGGAGTTTAGGTTCGGGCGTGTGCAGTTTGCGCGCTTTTCCTGCGCAGTTTGCGTGTTCTGCCAGCGGGGGTCAGTAGCCTTCCAATCTATTACGATGGTCAGCCGCTGCATTACGGTCATGCTCACACCCCTAACCCCATAATTATTAGGAGAGTGGAAATATGTGTAAAAAGGCATCCATAAATAAATAAACGTATATAATAATGGGTAACACTTTACTTGACGGAACATATAAATAACTCAGTTACCGCTGAAAAGGAAATCATGAACAAATATAGTCGATACTTGAGATTAAAAATGATGAACGAACATGAGATCAGTATTTAACTTGTGTTGTTCATTACTTGCTCCTTCAGTAGTTCACAAAGATTAACAGAATTAACAGATATAGTAACATGTATAGTAACTGCTTGAGATAAAAGGTGCATCACGATTCATTAATGATGAATTAACATGAGATCAGTATGTAACTAAGACTTAGTGGTTAATTAATAGACAAGTAATAATATAATACTATATAATGTGTGCCACGTCAAGTAGTGTTACCCATTAATGATCATCATACAATAACCTACAGATATAATATATTCTATTTCAAAATTTACCCTAAAATGTGTAATGTATTACAGGAAACAGTGCTTAATCTAAGGCTAAATATGCTAGGCTAAAGCAGGCATTAAGTTACAATATTGCATAATTTTTAACAGCACAGATACTAGAAGTGATCTGGAGATGGTGAATCAGCAGAGAACCAGTGGGCTGCCTTTGCTGAGTAAGGTAGGACCATGACCATTATTTCATACCCGATATGTGATTTCAGATCCTAGGGGAGCTGCTGTTGTACCATTGAGGGAGGGTGCTGACACCTTACCTGTAATCATATGGAAATGTTAAAAGGGTCAGCGCGTGAAACAGTGAGGTCTACATCGAGCCTCGGACATGTTGAGAGGAAAGGAGCCTTCTGCGGAAGTTTTTGGGAAGGAAGATCTGAGCAACTGCTGCAGATAATCCCCCTTACATTTCACATGTCAGGAGTATCGTGAAGGGTCTGAATATCTTGCAGATGAAGGTACCTATATGATCCATCAAGTCTTTATCTTGTAGAAGCACCTGGGAACAAATTCTGTCTTGCTGATTTCTGTGTAAATGATGGATTAGCCTTGGCACATGTGAAGACAGTTAAACCCTGCACTTTTAAATTCTTATTTTATAGGCACCAGTTAAGGAGACTGGAACATCTTCAGCAGTATGTGAAGTTATAAAAAAGTGGAACATAGCGTTCCCAGGTGTGCTGGTGCTGTCTCACCATGTGGGGGTGCTCTACAGGCACGAAGTCGGGGGGGGGGCTACCCTCTGATTTGAACACAGTGGTTCAAATGAATGCTTACTGGAGATACACCGATGTATCAGTCAGCTATCGATATTGGCCGATATGGTAACAATCAGCCATCAGCCAATGGTTAAAGACAAGCCGATATTTACTACTGACAATCCCCTTTAAAAGGGTGACCCATATTGCTTTGCACACCTGCATACTAAAGTTAGAAAAATGTCTGCTGTGTGGAATTATTTTAACGTTAGCTAAAACTACTTTAGAAATGCGTTTTGTGATTTGTCTGTTATAAATACAGTGGTACCTCGGTTCTCGAACTTAATCCGTTCCGGACTCCGGATCGAATCCTAAAAAGTTCGAGTTCT
>JAODJU010000001.1:2855770-2867632 GCA_026776725.1 Gnathonemus echidnorhynchus
CCCCCCCCCCGCCCGTAGCCGAACCCCCAGCCCGCCCTGCCCTTGCACGTCCTTCTTCAGCTCCCTCCTTCTTGGCACAGCAATGGAAGGTGGCAGCAGACTCAGGAGGGCGGGGGATCCGATCGGGTTCCCAGAAATGGGCCAAAGTGCCATCAGGTTTCAAACTTAGATCCTCAAAATAACTTCGGGGGTTAAATAGCCGCCACGTCCCATCTAGGTTTGTAACCCCTTTAGCTTATATCATAAAATCATTTTTTAGCTGTAATAGTAATATTATTATATAAATATCTATCACAGCCTTGCTGATGTTAATTTAATCTGCAGTAAAACAAAAATATATAGTATAATTTTTTACGTACATAATTATATGCAGTGGTACTGACTACGTAGAAATTATGTTATACTAATTTACCTTTAGAGAAGGTTTGATGTTGCACAAAAAAATCCTCATTAAATATCTTCCTTCCTTCTTTTTTCTGTACTGATTAGTGGTGCAAGAGTTACTCAAATTCAATATAAGGGTCTTAACTGAGTTGATACTCCACCTATAGGACAAAGGTTTAACTACCATTGGATGAGAGTCGCAGAGCGGTCCACCCGCGGTAAGCGTGTGAGTCAGCCCGCCCGCGCAGGGTGGCCTGTCAGTGGCTTGTCATCCCCGCTCTCTGTCTGCAGGCTCAACCTCTACGAGGTGATCAAGAAGAACAGCTTCCAGGGCTTCAGCCTGACACTGATTCGGCGCCTCGCTCACTCCATCCTCAAGTGCCTGCAGATGCTGCACAGGGAGAAGATCATCCACTGCGACCTCAAGCCGGTAGCATTGCTCGCGCTCCACTTCCTGGTGCTATGAATTATGGGCCGGCTGTGTGGCTGTATGCGTGTTGCACTCTGTAGGTTATGACTCTGTGGTCTGTGAACAGAAGGACACCGATTCAAATCCTGTAGTCTAGAGAGTAATTATATAAGCACAAGGTCCTTGAGCAAGACCCGTGACCCCCACAGCGCTAGTGACTGGCTGATCCTGCCCTCTGGTATTCAGTCGTACGTCGCGTTGGGCAGTGAGCACCAGAGAAGCCTGGTCACAGCTGCTTATGTAGCAGCTTCTCATGGCATTGAATTGAATTTAATGTCCACTGCAGAGGGAAAAGGGGCGGATGGGCCATTTGATTGATGAACTGACCACAGAACAAGGTTTTGCTCTTTCTCTCCACAGGAGAACATCTTGCTGACACAGAAGGGACAGTGGAATATCAAGGTCGTCGACTTCGGCTCCAGCTGCTACGAGCAGCAGAGAGGTTTGTGGTTCTCTCCGTTCTAACGTGTGGGACTACAGGTATATTTGTGGCCCTTTTTTGAAGAACCGTCCGCAACAGCAGTGTTTCTGTCCGGATGGCTGCAGTGTACACCTACATCCAGAGCCGCTTCTACCGCTCCCCGGAGGTGATCCTGGGACATCCCTACAGCATGGCCATCGACATGTGGAGCCTGGGCTGCATCCTGGCTGAGCTCTATACCGGTTACCCACTCTTCCCGGGGGAGAGCGAGGTGGACCAGATGGCCTGCATCATGGAGGTACCCACAGCATTCTCCATATAATGGGACTGAAGCACTTGGGTGAATCTCGGTATGCGTAGTTGACCATACTTCTCATGTACCCGTTTGACATCATCTTCCATTGCTGAGGACCACATCCAATACTAAGAAAGTATAGAGGACAGTAAATATCCCCAGATGTTGGTCTTGCCTCATCCGAAATATCAAGGATCCATCGATTGCATCCTCGCCAAACGAGATCGATCCCATGATTTATTGTGCCCCAAGTTCATTAAAGGTACTTGAAGGCAAGGTACTGTAGCAAGACCGGCCTCGCTTGGTCTTTGCACTCTTGGTACTGAGATTCACATCTTGTGCAAATCCAGACTAACAGAGTCACATTGACAATACTGCTGTTTTTTTTTCAGATACTGGGAACGCCGGCAGATGACTTTGTCCAAACAGCGTCCAGAAGAAAGTTATTTTTCGGTAGGCAGTTCAGCTCCCATCCATGCAGCCATGCCTCTGTAACAGAGCCAACAACAACAACAACAACAACAATAACAATAACAACAATAACAATAACAACAACAATAACAACAACAACTTCATGGAGGCAGTACTGAGCTGAATCATTATTCATGACTGTAAGATGCAGATCGTGCCCTGCGATAGGCTGGCTGATGCAGATCTTGCCCTGCGATAGGCTGGCAGATGCAGATCTTGCCCTGCGATAGGCTGGCATCCCAGTGAGTGGCATCCTCAGCCTCACTCTGACCCTGTACTGCTTAATGGTAATGGAGGATGGGTGGGTGGATGGATGGATAATAATGACACTTTATTCATCCCTTGGGGAAATTCTCTTTTTGCCTACGCCATCTCGATGTCCATGACACACATGTAGGTGAGAACTAGCTTGGCGATGGAGGGCAGCCACCTGCAGCGGCTCTCATGGGGCTGGGGGTTGAGGGCCTCGCTCAAGGGCCCACAGACATGAGGCTATTCTGCCAGGGCCAGGTGGTGAACTTAGACCTAAATTATTGGATAGTTTAGCTGACTGGCTAATTTATCATCTTTCTCAAGATTCTCAAGGCAACCCCAGGAACCTGACGAACAGCAAAGGCAAACTGAGGACGCCCAGCTCCAAAGACCTCGGCGCCGTGCTGAAGACCAACGACGTGCTTTTCCTGGACTTCCTCAAAGGCTGCCTCATGTACGTGCAGGCGGGCCGCCGCCGTCGCGGGCCGGGGGGTGTTGTTCCTGCCATGACGGCAGCTGGGGAGTCTGCTCGACGTGTCATCAAGGCCGTTGTCTACTGGCGCGCAGGTGGGACCCAACGACACGCATGACCCCCGCCGAGGCGTTGCAGCACGACTGGATTCTGGAGGGCCGGATCAACAGGTCACGCATCAGGCACCGGCCTCTGAGATATCATTCTGTGAGCCAAGTCAACTCGGAAATCAGAAACCAGCATGTTCCCACCAAAGCAGCCAATAATAGGACAGGTATGAGGCCTGTCCCCCAGTGCTCCTTCCCTTCCAGCCGTAACTTTTACAATTTTTCCCCATTTAGTTCCCCAAAATAAAGTACAGTTTCTGTTTCCTGTTAGCTGTTTGTATTATGGAAGTCGTCATATTGGTGTTTGTTAATGACAGGGGCATATACAGGTGTGAGGCTGTGAAAACTGATTGGCCCCCGGCGTGCGCCCTGCCCTGTCAGTCACCAATTCAAAACACATCATTGGTTAATGAGAAGGTTGACCCATCTGTATGAATTATGGCCTCTCTTATGCACCCCAGCTTTAAAAAATTGTCTAATCGCCTCTAGTTAAAAGGTCTAATTTGATTGTCTCTTTGCCGTCCAGCAGAAAAGGAAGACTCAAATGGCCCTGACAAGGGCAGGGGTCAGAGCGAAGGACAGGGAGGAAGTACAGGGAGTGACGAGCGTCTGGGTCCGGCTGGGGAGTCGGTGGTGGGGGACAGCAGTGCTGGCAGCTCGGTGGAGACGGCGACCCAGCAGGTGATGGGGGAGAGACCGGTCCACATCATCATCGAGCCCAAGTCAGAGCCCGATACAGACAGCGAGAGCCAGGGGCAATCTTCTGACCCCTCCCCTATGGTATAACAGCCAGGGCAGGGTGCTGCATGGGGGTCTTACATGTGTGCGGGGCACATAATCTGTCAGAGCTGGTCACCTGACTCCTAGGTCATAAGGTCAGCGACGCCCTCTGCAGGACACATGGTTTGTGTGTCACTGAGATCTGCAGTGCGATGGGAGTTAGTAGCAACAGCAACATGCAGGTTAACTCTCCGGATCCCAGTGACAGATTAACTGTTGTGCTATTAAGTGGAGGCACTGCGCTCACGGTCCGTGTTTCCGTTTTTTAATTAATAGCTGAAGCCAAACTAGATTGTTAGGGAAACTGTAGCAGCTGTCTGACCCTAGCTATGGGTACCATGCATATGCTTTGCTCTAAGTCTGGGAGGCCTCAGAGAACGATGTGGAGTCTGACAGTGGGTGCTGAGGAGCCACAACGCTCTTTGGATCTGTGGGACTGCTGGACACCTTCATCCGGACTGAGGCCCGAGGTCACCGAACTCTCCGAGCTCCTGCACAGTGTATTGATTATACAGGAGTGTTTAGTGATGCAGAGAATTTCCAGTCGTCCCATAATTGCGAGTTTTCTGTTGGATTGAGATTCCTTCATTGCAGAAGCACAAACACGCATTCTTCGTTCTGTCCCTTCAATCAGTATATTTTTTTTGTCTCGAAAATGTGAATCTGCGTCATTCAGCAAGGTTTGAAGAGCAGACATACAAAATACCTACAAAAATCTGATGATAAATTTAATCATGGTCAACATTGTTATTTTATCTGTGTCCCACATGTGGGAAATTAGAGTATATTTTTCAGTATTTATTTCTGATCACTGGCTTCTGTTTCATAGTTGTTTAGAATTATAACACTTACTATGTCATGTGTTTATATATTTTATTGTTAAAATTAATGAGTTAGCAGTGATTCAATATTATAAGATTTTAGATATTTCAAAAAAAAACTTTTTATATGTTTTGCTTCATTTTTGTACTCCACGCAAATAATAATGTACATGTTACAGAGAGGTGAATAGGTTTTACTTGTTCATCAGTAATAATGTATAGGTTATAAATGATCCTTTAATGATCTTTTGTTTTTGATCTAATCTGTTACCTGCTGAGGCTGGGTCTTTTGCTGTAATCAGTAGTGGGCACTGCAGCTCCCCCCCCTCCCCACCCCCCCGCCCCCGGCCGAGTTGCCCTTTAGATAACAGAAGTTCACGCCAAAATTGCCACAAATTTACCAAGCTCCCCCTTTTACGCAGGAGCTTGCGGGTGTTGCCTGCTGAAGCTAGGTTTTTATCTGTAATAAGTAGCTTTTATTTGCTTTTATATTCACGCTGTTGATGGGGGGGAACTCAGCAGGAAAGTGATGGGCAGGTGGCCTGTGCCTTTCAGTATTCAGAGTCCTTGCACTTTACACCCCCCGGCATATGTGAACTGGACACTCAGCACTTTTTCCAAGCCAGCGAAATGCTCTAAATGGTCGCTGCCTCTGGGTCACCAGTCAGCCTCACCTTCAAAGCTACTGAAACTTCCCTTTTAGCATAAGCGCTTTTTTTTTCGATTACAAAGTTACAGAACTCTGGAAAGTTACAAAATGGCAAAGCTCTGGAAAGTTACAAAATGGCAACACAACCAGTGCTGTAGGCTATTCCCTTATCTCTTAGGAATGTAGGATGTATGGAATTTTATTCTTATGAAACAAACCTAAATCACTGGATATTAATCATTCAAAATTATTGCGATATTGAAATGAAAATTGGATTATGTATGAATTAAACAAGTATATTTACCTAAATAAAAAGCTCTTATATGGTGCAATGTACTGTTAATGCACAACATATGAATGTCTTTTATATGTGTAATAAAATCATTAATAAAACTTATTTGAGTGCTACTCATTTTCCCACGTCCCTCACACAGGAAATCGTTCTGCAATGAAACCGCAATACTATTAACTGGCCTAAATATTCCTAAGAATCCTAATTTATTTCAAGCAAATAGTGTGTCACGGGGGAAAGCAACTTATGTACATTTGAACTGACTGCATGAAAATAAAATATTTAGTCAGCATACGCATTGTGACGTCCGGACACCAGAAAGGAGGCAGACCCCGTAATGCGGGAGAAGGGTTTATTGGACTGTAAGCCGAGTGCAGCAAAAGCCAAAATGGAAATCCAAGAGGGTAGTCGAGTCGAGCGCGGAGAGTCAAAGGGATGGGAGAGAGGACGAAGGCAGACCTGGAAGGCAGGGCAGGACAGGCAAGCGGGGCGGGCAGGGAGGCAGGGTTTACCAGGGAAGTAGGGTAAGGTAAGGCAAAGCGGGCAGGGCAGGACAGGGAAGGGAAGGGAAAGGAAAACACGAGACAATGAAACGCTCAATAGATGTCATTCGCATGACAACAATACTTCGCAACACTCTGTGGTACGATTTGGGTCGTTGGATTTGTGCTAATTGCTAGCAGCTGTGTTGCCCCGCCCCTGTGGGCGTGCCACGGATATTCCACTTTTCCGTTTACTCATCCACAGCTCAAACACCATTATTGAGTTTGCTGGTCTGATGGTACAGCAGCATATGGGTGAACATCCTGACCTCGACAGTATGGTGGTAAGATATCAAGCTATGAGCGTAAATTATGGGAGATGGGTGGAGTTGTAAACCCTGCCGATAACACAGCACAACATTTTTTTTTTTTTATTTTTTTTAAAGTTTTGCTTCCTGAAAAGTTTTTGCTGATTGCGACAGGTACCTGGCGGGTATGCAGAAATATAGTTTTGGTTTTGCTGCATCACGTAGGAACTCTGAGAAATTGACAGTTAACTGTTTATCGACAATAACGTATTTGATCACGTTTATGATTCTCGTACAGTATTAAGTTCAACATAATTAGAAGTGTGTTGTTCTTGATTTTTGTTTGTATTCATTGTCAGGTGCATCATGTTGCAGTGTCCAACAGTAGTCAGCAGAAATTCTCATACCTGGTGACAGTAAACACCATTCCAGAAATTCAACTTCTGTGATTTTCCTGATCAGCAGCCAAAAATCTATAAGGAACACCCAACACTGTTCAAGAAGCAAAAACTTTGTTGTGCAGTGTAATCAAAAGCACCCCCCACCAAATACTAACAAAATGGATGCAGACCTCAACTCCCCCAATGTTCACCCCAAAGTTACAGCCTTGTGTAAACCTCAACACACAAAAAAGTAAGCTTGTGGTCAGTGTGTAAGACCGTCCCACAGAAAGCAGCTTCACTGACGACTGCGTGACGATGTGGCATAGCAGCCGCACGGCTGCCGGCTGGAAAGCTCTTCGATGGGCGGTGACCATGGCATAGTGAGCTATCAGCAGTGATCTTCCAGGCCTGGAGGAGCTCGACCTGAACCGGATCCACATGAAGGCATCATCCGAGACCCCAGTCAGCCCTGTTTGCCATCAAGCAAACAGGACAGAGCCCTACAGACATGAACGTTAAGGCTGAAAAACAGCTTCTTCCCATGAGCTGTGGCTGAACTCTGCACCTGTTTACACTGCTGCCTCATGCTGCTCCTTAACACCTGACACACTCGGCACTTTATACACTGTCACCTTTTTTACATTTTATTCAGGTCTAGAGGAATATTTTGCCCACATTTTACTTGATTTTATTTTACAATTTCTAAAGCAGTGTTCCTCAAACCCGTCCTCGTTGACCCCCAGCAGTCCTCGTTTTTGCTCTCTCCCAATTCCCTGGGAGCAGGAAGGTCTGGGGGTCCCTGAGGACAGGTTTGAGAAACATTGTTCTAAAGTATTACTGTATATTCCGGTCTTGTCTTAGTTATTGTTCATTAGTTGTTTATTGCTTCCGGAACTATCCTTTCACATTTGTCTTTGTTGTTGTGTACTGATGCTGTTAGGAGTGAGCCAATCAGTGTTTTGTTGAATGCACATTTGGCCACTGACAATGTAGAATTCTGGTATATCACAGTTAAGTTTACTGTATTCATCACATTGACAATAAGCTACGGAAAACAGATCTAAAATGTATAGGCCTAAATAGTAGGATATAATTAAATTAAATAGTATATAATTATAGCAAGTATATAATTAAATCCTACACCACACCAAAGTCCAGAATACGTTGTGGACAAAGGGATGGACCACACCAAAGTAATTTCATTTGTCAGTTTGACCACAGAAAAGTGAATCCTGCGTTAACTCCGCGCCCGACTTCGTTACGGATGTTTTTTGACCTACGAGAGACGCCGTAGACCGGTCGCGTCTGCACTGGAAATATGGCGGCCGCTGTTCTTGTCTGCCGTCCTACGAGTGTCCTTTCCAGACTTTCGAGTAAGTGTTTGTATTATTGTCTAAAGTAATCTGTATAGCGGCATATGAGTCACCAGTTTTTATACATCACGTTTTATGCGAGTAAAATTAATTGGGTTCTGCGTTTTGCAGTATTTACAAAACAGGCCTGTATGGTGCGCAGTGTTATTTAGCTATAGCCCGTACTTCACATTAGTTTTTCTAACAGCGTATTTAGCAGTCAGGAATGGCAAATGCAAGATCAGCATGCAAGTCCAAGTGTTTTGAATCGGTAACGTGCATATGTAGCTTTATAAGACATAATGCATGGCCCCGTATGTACCGCTACAAAGCATAATTGCTTGTTATTCTGACCCGAAATGGTCATTAATATTGTAGTGTATGTACAGCAGTCAAATGTTTCTTTGAGTGCTTGATTTCATGACTTCAACTATGAATCGTAACACACACACGGTTACAGACAGTCTGTCAGTTGAATGAGGCAAATAGGATATATTTGGTCCGGTACATTAGATATCTGCTTTTCCCAGTTCTGGCTTGACTACATCCACAGAAGCCACAGGAAGCTGTAAGGACTGACTTAAAAAACGAGTTCAAACATTAAAACTAAAGCCTTGCACAGCTGCTTACAATGTGTGGAGGCGTAAGAACCATTTGGCAATGAGACGGAGGTAAACCTGGAAGCTTGGGTTCCAGTAATACAGCGTCAGGCCTCCTGGCGAGGATTCTAGGGCCAGTTTCTTGGCGCTGATTGGTCTGTTAGCCCAGTTCTGCTTCTCCTCTGCAGGTGCTGCGTCTCCAGCGGTGCTGCCGGCCGTCTGTGTGACTGTCCAGCAGCGGGAGATCCACCATGCCGTCATCCCTCTCGGAAAAGGGGGGCGCTCTTCGGTCAGTGGCGTCGCAGCCACTGTCTTTGGCGCCACTGGTTTCTTAGGCCGATATGTGGTCAACCGTCTGGGTGAGTTTCAACTGGCATTGTGGCTCTTCAAATACCAGCCAGCTGGATATGGTCAGTGTTGCCAGCAGTGTTGCCAGTTGGCAGGATATTTTATTTTATTTGATGACACCCAGATCCCCCTCCCCATTCAGGCAGTAGGGGTCTAACTTCCATTCTTATGCTGTTGTCCACAGGGAGAATTGGGTCCCAGATTGTGATTCCCCATCGCTGTGATCAGTATGACATCATGTACCTCAGACCAATGGCGGACCTGGGACAGATCATTTTCATGGTAAACATAGACATCATCCATTCACCTTCTAGCCGCATAACCCAGTCAGGGCTACAGCGGAGACCTGAAGCCTGTTCCAGGCGTTTCTGTGGACACACGCTGTCAGAATGTATGGGCAATTTAAAGACAACTGTTAGCCGAACTGCATATCAGTGCACTGTGGGAGGAATCCCTGGCTGACTGGAGGGAAATCGGAGAGAATATTCACTCCCCACACAGGCTGGAGGTGAGATTTGTCCCATAACTCAGTCGGTGTTCTAGCCACTGTGCCATCAGAGTGACCCAGTGTGAGTTACTCAGTACAGTACAGAAAAGTACATGTTGCTTTATGGCCAGTTAGCTGCAGTGCCTCCCATAATGGCTATAGCACTGGCATGTATATAGTTTTATTTACCTCTGTACTGCACAGTTTTTGTTTTTTCTTCAACTTTATTTTTTAGAATTTTAAACAATAACATGATACAAAAGGTACAAATGTTGGTCTCGATCTTAATACCCCCCCACACCCCTATCCCCTTTAATGCAAAGTAAAATGTAGTAACTAAATAGTATTAACAATGAAAATATACAAATTAAGTCAAAATAATTGAAAATAAATAGATAAAAGTAAATAAATAATAACAATAATTACTTAACATAAGGAGAAATAAATCTAGTGGTCTCTATAAATTACTAATAATTATGAGTATTGGGCTTACAGATTTGAATGTGTTGCTGTGGGTAAGCAGTACCAAGGATCAGTGGTCAGTCGCAGATTGTATTCAATTTCTTGGGAAAAAGAGGGAGCATTTTGAGCTGTACTCGTCCATACTGTTCCATCTCCTGGTATTCCAAATAAAGCTATTTCAGCACTAGGTTTTATGTTCAGCTCAAATGCCTCATTTAGAATTTTAAATACAAATCTCCCAAATCCCCAAAAGCCTCTCGGTTTACAACATGAGCAAAACATGCGCACAAAGTCAGCCTTGGTTAAGTGACATCTGTCACAAGTTTCTTCTAAGTTGGGGAATATTTTAGAAAGTCTGGCTTTGGTGTGGTAGACACGGTGGGTAACTTTAAATTGAATTGAGCCCAGCTGGGCACATGATGTAGTTCGGTTTACCATCACAAGTGCTTTCTTCCATGTTTCATCAGACAATTCAATCCCCAATTCTTTATCCCATTCTAATTTAATTTTGTCTTTTGATGTATTGTTTATGGACATAATTATATATTGTAGAAATTTGACCTCTAGGATGGAGGGGAATTTGCAAAATATGTTCTAATGCACAAGGACCTGACAGAGATGGAAAAGATGGACTTTGAGATTGAATAAAATGTCTAATCTGGAAATACCGAAATGGGTGAGATTGTGGCAGTTTGAATTTTTAGAGAGGAAACTAAAACTAGCAAAAGTGTTGTCAATATAGAGATCAGTACATTTATCAAGACCTAACTTATGCCATGTCATAAACGTGGTCTAGTCGGGCTGCAGGGAAACTATTATTACATATAGGACTTAACATAGAAAAATGATTAAATTTATATTTCTGATGAAATTGGGACCATATTTTAAGTGTAGAGACCACAACGGGACATGACGTATATTGCAAGGGAGAGAAGGGTAGTTTTGTTATTAGAGCTGGGAGTGATGCAGATTTGCAGGTATGTTGAAGTGATTTTCTGTATGTTTGCTGCCCCTAAGATTGGGCAGCGCCAACCCTCCCTCCCTCTCGGTCTTTCAGGAAGTTCCTTACGTACTCTGGGGTTTTTACCTCCCCATAAAAAAGAGGTAGTCATATTATCAACTGACTGGAAGAATGATTTTGGAGGAAAAATTGGGAGGCACTGAAATATATATAAAAACCTTGGTAGAATATTCATTTTGACACAGTTAATTCAGCCAGTAAGAGATAAGTATAATGTATTCCACCTGTCAAAGTCCAGTTTTATTTTATTAAGTAGAGGAGTAAAGTTCTCTTTATGTAAATCTGTGAAGGTTGGTGTGATATTGATACCTGGGTATTTAAAGCCAGATTTAGACATTGAAAAAGGCAAGATGTTTTCTGGTACTTGTAGGGCTAAACTGTTAATAGGAAAACATTCACTCTTCAGAAAATTTAATTTATAGCCTGAAACGCTGCCAAATTCACTTAATATTCATATTACTTCAGTCACATTGTTGTCTGTATCTGACAGTTTTTGATTTGTAATCAAGCAACTGAAATGTGATCAAAGTGTGCATTCTCCGATTTTATGAAAGGGTGTTTTTTGCATTTTGTTTTCATCGTGTAGAAATGACACCGCTTTATATATATATAGCGACCCCCCCCCGTCTACAGGTGTATCTTCTCTGGTGGTGCCCCTCCAGGCCTGGACTGCGGTTATCTTCAGCTCCAGCCTGACGGGAGCCGATCCCCTCAAGCTTCTTCGTCAGCATTTGCACATCAGGGGCTTGACTTGGTCATTCAAAAATTTCCTAGATTTTAACTTTGATAAGCTCCTGTGTTTCTTTAGCAGTATGTTTGGGACCATCATCCCACACAAGATGAAGTGCCAGCAAATGAGTTTTTGCGGCATTTTCCTGAAGTCAACCGGATAAGATGCTTCTGTGTACTTGACAAATAATTTTGCTACTGCCGTCAGCAGTTACATAATCATTGAAAACACTTGCCTGAGTACCTGTGACAGCCATAAATGCTGGTGCCATACCCCC
>JAODJU010000001.1:2939931-2953753 GCA_026776725.1 Gnathonemus echidnorhynchus
CATTGTACTCAACTGGTTGGTTGAAACAAAATCCTGGTTTGGATTTTTACTTTCTGGACCTGAAATGTCCACCTCTGCTAAATATGGAAAACATATTACCTTGGCATCGATCTCCTCTGCCTTCTCATTGGCCTCTTGCTCTATAAAAGCCATCATGTGCTTGATCTTTCCGGCGGGGCAAAAAATACAGGTGAAATTGTGAACGATGACACATAACCAAACAGTCACGGTCAGTCCAGTGCGTCCATTTCAGACTATTAATTTCTCACAACACTTGCACAACGGGACCCCTGTATGCACTACATTTCTGCAGATTTAGTTGAAATTTGCCAGGTAAATCACTAGTGTAACTCAAAAACCACCTGAAAATCCTAAACAATTACTTTTATATAGACTAGGACACGTTATGAAACATATCCGACACAGATAGGAAACTGCACAGTAAACGACACAAGTTGACACTAAAAAGGTAAGAAAAAACGGCAAAATATCGTGACTGAAGCCAATTCGGTGCCGGCTGAGGTCTTATCGAGACACAACGTGTTACTGGAAGTAGGCTATTGCTTATCTTCTCTTACGGTCTTGTGGATTATTGCCTGTACGCGCATCAGCACGACATAACCGGGTGATTAAACGAACCTCCTCAGCAATCGCATCACTCTGCGGTGCATCTTATGGCGAATTCATATGTAATATAGGCAGTGACACAACGGCTGTTTTACAAGCATAATCTTCCGCAGGACTGACGTTTGCTCGATGACACCAATATTATCCCTGAGAAGCGCTTGCGGAGACAGTCTAAGGACAATCAGCAAAGCTGACGCTCATCGCAGCCCTGTTATCCTGCGTGAAACCCCGTCCGCATCCATCGTGTGAAATTACAGATTATACCAAGCTGTTCCCCCATCTAATTCAAGCGTAGAAGGACAGATCTAAATGTATCTATAATAAAAAGCATCCCTGTGCCCCGAATGACATACTGACAGGGATGGCTGATTTGCGGGGGACGAATAAAAGGTTACATTTTCGGATCGAGATTATGCAGGAAACAAACACTTGTGATCCCCAGACAAGCAGGCGGATGTGCACGTTAACGTGGTGTAAATATACGCCAATGAGTACCTGTTTCTGTACGTCGGCATCGCTGAGCGCCATGGCTGCGGCTGCTTATAGAGGATTTCAGATCGCCGGGAATAAAATGTCGTGCAATTTCCGCCCTGCAGTTACAGTGTCGCCTCGGGTTTTCGATGCTCTGTAATTTTCTGAGTCTCGCCCTCGCTGAATAGGTTTCTGTAGGATAGCAGGGCAGTGATGTGCTTCAGTTGCCGCAGTCACGATTATGTTTAAAAAAATAGCCCAGGACGTATCAGCTGATCCCCGGCCAGTCAGTATGACGATCGGAGCGGTCCGTGTCACATGGTGCGTACTGCCTAGTGAGCCAGGGAACGAGAGAGAGAGAGAGATTTCCATATTGAGGACAGAGGACATTGATGAAGTTTGCGTTTAAGTGAATATTTTGAACCCTGTCGTACTCTTATGTTTGCACTGGACAGTTGTCTTTCATTCTTGTTTGCACTGTGTCCTGTTCACTGTAGCCGTTTCTGTGTTGACTGTTAGCACCGGACCACAGTCAACTCCAGTATGTTCACATACTGGCAATAAGGAGTTCTGAGTAAATAACTAATAATTTCTACGTAGGCCCAGACATATAGGTTAATTGTTTCATATTACCCCTGTACTGACTTACGCAGTTTAACAATATGTTCATTCATTCGTTAGTTTTATTTGTTTGTATGTTTGTTTATTTTACGTGAGAGCAAGGTTAGATCCTAATTTGGAAACATACATCTCAATAGTATTTTATTTGCTTTTGGTTCGATTAAATCTCAGTTGTAGCGCTATATTGTATTAACAGCGTATTGACCCGGCATCTTCCTCGCTGCTTCCTCGACTCGCATAACTTAGTTCACAGTTGGTAAAATCACGTGAATTAGGCTAAATGAGTAAAGTTTACTCAGTACATGTCCGCATACAGCAGTATCAGTACAAAACTGAACCACGTGGTGGCAGCACACACCTACTCGTTGTGTGTTTTTAAAGTTATTTCAAATCTTTTCAGGGTTTTGTGCAACATTGATCACGATTCAACAGCGTTACTACGGTCTCTGCAAAGTTAGTGATTTATGCAGAAATTGCAGGGAGTCTCATGGAATTGAACGTATATTGATTTATCTATATCAAGACGAGTGGTAAAGTGGTTAATATCCTTTGAGCCTTCCCCAGCGAACCAGAATGATCCCCCTGGTGTCTGTATTCACAAAGTGACGGCAGGTCTCTCTATAGCCACACGTCGGCTTTTTTCCTTTAGACTGAATGTAGCTGATTACTGGGTGAAATACGAAAAGTAAATGCCAGTATATAGTTGAAGCGGACGCAAGTATTTCCCATTTGTTTAACACTAGTTTAATTGAAGTGGACTAACGAGTGAATTTAGTAGGTTATTATTAACTTGTAGAGAATAAGTGATCGTGAGAGACGAAGACTGAAGGTAAGTATGTTTACGGGGCGTATGGGGACTCGGGGATTGCAGCAGTCAGCATAAAAGTTTGTATGGAAGACTATGATGTCTCAGCTGCAGGACGTTTGACTGGTATGCGACCAAACGCCACCTTATATATCTTCATTATATGGGAAATATCTGAATCTAGAAGCGATGTGAAATTTATCATTACCCTTTTTATATAATCTGTCCTGGATGATCTGTTATAGGGACAGATGTTTGCGTGTTTAAGGACATTGCAGGTAAAAATAAGCAGCAGGCTTTACTAGGCATTCAGATCAATCCTGCTGAACTCCGCAGGGCTGTAACAGCCTTTGTAAATAGCCTACTGGGGAGAGATTGCGTGGTCTTTCATCAATATATGATGTTTTTGTCACTCATTTGTTTTAATACAAATTGTGTTGAGAAAACAGATTACTGAATAGTAAAAGTAAGTGCAGAATACGGTTTCTGGGTGACATCCTCGTAATATCATCTCTTATACGCGTATTATTGTAATGCAACACAACTTGAACCATAAACAGAACCGAACCTGTATTTTGCGGTTACACGTTTTTTTCTGTTTGTCTGACTGCTGCATTTCCCTTGGTCGCCCTCGGTGCGCTACCTGGTATTTCCATCGATTGGACTTTATCAGCATTTGCTTTGGTCATTTTGCTTTTTGCCTTTTATGACCTGTTGTTCGCGGACACGCACGCGCAGCCCCGAGACGCACCACCTGCTTTCCTCCTGATTTCAGTTCTTTTAAAGCCTGAAAGACAAACTGCTCCCAAATGGCATCCCTTGGCTCTCTCACCTCCACGCCCGAGGGCTTTCATCTAGAGACCCAGTACATCGTGCTCAGCTACCTGGGTCTTTCCCCGCCCAGCATGCCAGGGGGGGCATGTGCCTCTGAACTCCCAGGTGAGGGGGTAGTAAGACGATGTGGGTTGGAGGGGTCCGCAGTCATGTGCTGGGAGTCCTGAGTATGATGGACAGGGTCTTGTAGGGTGGGGCTGTGGGGTTCAGCCTCTGACAAATAGGTATTTCTGACAAGGTTTGATCAAAAACCTTTTGATTATGATTGGAGTCATACTGTTTCCTGTCTGTTCCTGGTAATACATCCAGGTATTCTAGCCAGTGCTAGCTGTGCGGCACGGCACAGTGTGACCTGTCCATGTGAAGGAAGACCTTGGATTGGCGGGGATGCATATCATGTGACAGGCAGTCACCACTGCAGCGTCTAGGTCACTGTCGATGACTGTGAAAAACCGACAGTCTGAAATGATGGGATGATTTTATTAAGGAAACTGGTGAAAAGATCCTGTCTGAAAATGAGTGTTTATGGGAATGTGAGGTTCAGACATGAATGTCAGACCCTGGGAAGGACAGCGTGATGCGTCTGTCTGCTTTCCATGTCACAGTGGAAAATCCCTGTGTACGCTAGTCATAGCCCAGTGTCTTTGTATATTTATCCTGGTTTGCACATTACGCCCCACTGATGTCTGTTCCTGTAAGTTGTTTTTGTCAGTGTCCGTCTGACCCTGCCCTTTAGCTCTCTTCCCCTTTTGGCCAGTAGGTGTCGCTGGTCATCCTGCTTTTCCCCTCGCTGTCTCATAGTCCTTCTGCCCTGGTGTGTTTTCCCTGCTCCCTGGGCTGCTGCATAGCTCTATGGCTTCAGTGTGTGACTCAGCAGCTGAAGCTCTCTGGTCATGGGTTCTAGGCTGACCAGCCTCACCTCTTTGTTTTAATTAATTGGTTCTGTTTCACCGGTATCTGTTGTTATCTATTTTTGTTTTCCAGTTGAAGGTTTGTCCTGCTTGTGTCCTATTCTCTTCTGGTTATGCTTGTACTTTTATTCCGTATTAGATGTCCTAGTGTTGTATTTCCCGGTGTGTGGATATTTCACGTTGTACCTTATTTCCGCCTGCATGCTGTGCCATGGCAGTTTGAACTTGTTTCTGTTTGAAACACCTGTAGTGATTTAAAGTGAGAGGCTGTGAGAGAGAACATGCACGGTAATTTGAGAGCCTGGGAAAAATAGATGTTAGCTATCCAGCAGATTGTGAAGCATGTCATGTAATGTTTCTCCACAGCCAGTGGTCACTGGGGACCAGTTTAATTTACAAAGTGGATCAATTTGTGAGAGTGATGCTAAAAACTTTGGTATTAGTCAATTATTACATCTTGCAGGCTGTGATTTCCTTAGAAACTCAAACAAAAACAAAAAGTCTCCATACTTTTGAAACGTGAACTTCATTCTCATGGGTGTCCTGCCAAGGTTTGTTTTTCTGGATTTTAATTTGCACACCGGGTTGTAAAAGCGCGTGTAGACATGCACGTGCACACATCTCCCAAGGTGAAGATAATCACTGCAGACACCACCATAAACAGTTCACGCGTGAAATTTAACCTCTCTCATTTTCTTTTAAATGTTACCCTGGCTTCATTTGTGGCAGCCGGAGGAGTGCTTAAGTTACGAAAGGTGGCCATGCTACCAGAACACTGATTCTCTCCAGCATTCCATGGTTCTGTTCCTCAGAGTTGTCGAGAAAGTAACTCTGACCCAGAGATCAGGTTAGGGAATGTGCGAGTGCTGTCGTCGTAAGATCGTTGAGGGCCGGTGCTGAGGGACCTATGGTTGAGGTGCTTCTGTCCTCCACAGTAGGTGATGATGTGGGGGGGGGTGGTGGTGTCATAAGGCCTGTTGGAGGTTCAGAGGCCTGCCAACATCATCCCGACTGATGACGGCGAGTGGGCGAGGGACGGGAGTCTTTGAGCCCCATTTTCCACCGGGTGACTCTGCGTTCCGACAGTCTGTCAGGGAGAATCTCTGCAGGCGTGATCTCATGCGAACAGGCCTCCTGGCGCAGAGCCAGCAATCAGCCTGCAAAGGCAGCATGGCGCTCCGTCTGTGGCTGTGTGCCCCTACTTATGCACATGAGTCACTGTCTCTTTGAACGGTTACCTTAATGGTAACACTTTATTGCTGGGGTACAAATACTTACAAGTACAAGTAATAATTCATGAACATATATAGTCGCTATTTGAGATAAAAGATGCATCACGATTCATTAATGATGAACGAACATGAGATCAGTATTTCGCCCGTGTTATTCATGACTTGTTGCTTCAGTAGTTCGCAAAGGTTTACAGAATCAACAGATGTAGTGAAATAGTAACTGCTTGGGATGAAAGATGCATCGCAATTCATTAATGATGAATAAATAGGAGATCAGTATTCAATTTGTATTCATTATTTGTTCCCTCAGTAGTTCGCAAAGGCTTACCGAAATAACGGATATATTAACAAATATAACTGAGATAAAATCTGTCATGATTCATTAATTATGAATTAACATTAGATCAGTATGTACTGTAATTAAAGCTTAGTTTGTGGTTGATTAATACATAAGTAGTAGCATAGTACTGTATTATTTGTGCCCCGTCAAGCAAAGTGTTCCCCCTGTCATTAACCCTCTGAGGGCTTGCTAACCCCCCCATGCCTCTTGCTGCTGGCTTCTGTACCCTGCGGGTGGCACTGTCTTGCCCGGATGTGCCACCTGCAGCAGAGGACAGGGAGGGTGAGCGCTGCCGGATTGCGGAGGAGGTGCGAGAGGAGCTGCAGCGGATGGAGGGCGGCGTCTCCACGTGTGAGTGTGCCTCGTCTCCACGTGTGAGTGTGCCGCGTCTCCACGTGTGAGTGTGCCGCGTCTCCACGTGTGAGTGTGCCGCGTCTCCACGTGTGAGTGTGCTGCTGCAGGTCATTGGAAATGAGTCTAACTGCTGCCCGACGCTCCAGTCCTCCTGCAGCCGTGTGTTCAGTTTTCTCAAGCGTATGATCTGACTGCCCCCCCCCCCTATTTCTAGGGTTCAGCTCAACAGATCCCCGGTGCTCTGTGTGGAAGAGCCTCACCTCGCTGGGGTTGCACGTGGCCCATGAGCTGCAGGAGCATCTGGGTCGTGCCTTGCAAACCCTCCTCAGTGTGTGAGTACCTCACGCCCTCCCTGTCAACTAACCAGAATGCTAACATTAGTATGAATGCTAAAGACACGACCTTCTTGTCCCTTTGTTAATTGTGTAAGAGCCTCTGCAGAGTGAACACAGTGAAGACGTAGCTGTGTGTGTTGCAGACCCCTGGATTATGAGCTCTACAAAGCTGCCGTGCAGGATGTGTCCACTCACGCACAAGGGGGCTGGACCAAGGTCAGCATTCTCGACCCTCCATGAAGAGTGGCCATATTGGCTTTCCCTGGCATTGACATGGAGCCCTTAGTGACATCAACCCCACCCCTCCCCCGCCCCCGCACAGGTCCTAGTGCCCTTGGTTTTGCTGCAGGCTCTCCATGAGGAGAACCAGCCCTTGGAAACACTGGTCCCTTTGGGAGTGCGCTACTTAGAAGAGGCTGAGGCCGATTACATCATTCGGCAGGGTGGCTGGGTAAGGGTTCGAGGGGGCAGGTGGGCAGGGGACCATGTGGGGCCATGTTGCCGTAAATAAGCTACATTGACGATGCTGCTTAATACAGTTTTGTTAGTTTACTTTGGTTATTTTGTTAGTCACTATTGCACTTTTTTCAATTCATGCCTGATAAGACAGTAAGTACTAGAGCGCATTACACTGTTTATCCACAAGGGTGCGCCAGTTATCCATTATGAGTATCTTACTGTTCAAAGCATTATTTTGATAACGGCACATATTATTCTGATGTTTCGCTGACATTTGCAGTGAGATTCCAGTGGTACCTTTATTATGACGGCGCGGGCAGAGACCACAGGCACAGAGACCACAGGCACAGAGACCACAGGCGCGGGATTCTGTGGCTCTTGGACCTGTGACTTGCATAGGCAGGCTGACGCACACAGACAGTGGCTTATTGGACGTCCTCGGCGCTCTGTAAATAAACCGCCTGTGACTCTAATCCCTTTGATGGCTGATGTCCCAGCAGCTGTCACATCTGCCCCTGGCTGCCAGGGCAAGCTGACTAAACCTTGCTTTGTATTGGACATCTTATATTTCATCCTGATTGGACGCCCGGCCTGCCTGTGCTGACTGTACCTGAACCTGATTGGGTACCTGTGGGGTGGGTCCCAGTCTGATGGGGGCTCTTCTCTTTTGATCCTCAATACTGATTACAGAAAGTATCTGTCACTGACCCCTGGCTGCGGACATTGGTACTTAAGCTCTATCCCTCCCTTCCTGTGCGATCATATGCAGTGTGGAGACACACACACACACACACACACACACACGTGCGCGCCATGTTTCCTTGTCAGGAGTGTGTCTCCCCAGCTCTGGGCAGCCATGCAGGCCTGTTATAGCCAGAAGTGGAAAATTCCAAAAAGTAGTAATCCAGACCACGATTTTGTTTCAACCAACTAGTTGAGTACTCAGTGAATGTGACTCTTTATACTCAAGTGGTTGGTTGAAACAAAATCTTACAAAATTTTACTTTATTTTCCACCTGTTTATAGTAATGTTGACTGGGTGTGTAATCAAGCAGCATTAACATCTAGTGTCGCGTGATTAGTGCCCCTTGGCGTGGGTGGTGTCTGCCCCCCCAGGTCTGTGGTGCGAGGGGTCACTCGCGTAGATGAATTTAATTAGGTGGTTTTCAGCTGAGGGCTGGTGTGGCATTGTCTCTCTGCATTATTCTCTCTGCTTTAAACACCACCCATCCGGCGACAGGCCGGCATTCCTGTGTCTGAGGGTGGGGGCAGGGAGAGAGTGAGGGAGGGAGGCTGGGAAAAGCAGCGGGAGGTAGAGCTGGCTGTCACTGCTGTGGTGACTCTGCACTCAGCCTGATCTCCTGCCTGGGCGACTCCCTGTCGGGCCTCCCCAAGTCTTTGGTGTCGCTGGGGGGGGGGGTCTCTCCGTGACTCTGCCTCTGACAGTTGCGGTTGCTGCCTTATCGGCGCTCAGGTAGGACAGCTTTTAAATTTGTCCTCTGGATGTCTGCCTCTTTCAGAGCTTGGCACGTGTCAGCGCAGGCCGACCTCTGGGGAAAGCTTGGGTCCTTAGCGGAACGGATGCGATTTAACCCCCCCCCTCCGGAATGGCAGGCCCTCACATAGGTGCTGTCCAGGGAGTGGGTGTTGGCAAAATTGATTCTAAATTAATGATGCAGCCCAAACTTGGGTATTGATGCGAGAGCACGCGCTGATGGATTCCGTGTGACGTGTTAAGGTGGGAAAATCTGGGCAAGGTCAAGGGGAAATTGGAGAGTGGATCCTACAGTTAATCCTTCGAATCTAAAGGCATTGGTTAGGGCACCTGTAACGCTTACCCTCCCTAATCCTGAACATAACTATCATTTAAAGTAATTTTTTAAAACTTGGCTGAGGACAAATGAATGCCATCGTATGTGAATGTATAGTTTGCTCTTCTTGTGGTCGTCGCTGTGTCGCTGTCCAGCTCGTTAAGCTGGCCTGGTTATCGATGTTTATCCCGATGCCTGTTTTGTTGGTTAACTGATGCAAAAGTAAAAAGTTGTTGAAACTGGGCGGGTCTACCCAGTCGATCCGGTGGAGCCCGTCCGTCCTTTAATATCGCCTGGGGAGTGTGAAAGTGCAGTCAGACTAGGGCGGGTGTGCCGCGGCTGTCTAAAACCCCCCAACACAGGGGGTCGAGCAGGCACAGGCAGAGACGGCCGTCGAGGTGAACCTTGGTGAGTAGGCATGTCACTAGGACCCCAGGACTGGTCATGTGACTTCCTGGCATTGGTGTGGGCTGAACCATGTGACAGGGCACCTTAATGAGGCCGGAATGTCACAATAATACCAGAGTCTGGAAGAAACGGAACTGTGCAGGTCAGAGAGCTGTCCTTGTGTCAGTGAGTGCGTGTCTATGCTATGTATGTGTTACATTATGGGGACCAAATTCCCCCACAATGTGGTAAAAGAAACCCTGCTATTTTGACATTGTGGGGAGCATTTTTTTGGTCCCCACAAGGTGAAACTCAATTTTATGAAAAGCTGTGACTGCAATCAAGAAACGAATAATGGCAAAAGTCTTGCATTTTGTTTGGTTACTTATGGTTAAGGTTAGGGCCGGGTAGGGGTTAAGCTTGTCATTGCTATGATTAGGGTTTTTCCTATAGAAATGAATGGAGGGTCCCCATAAAGATATGAATACAAATCTGTCTGTGTGTCTTTTGCATGCTGCCTGGCTAAAAGTCTTTGATTTTCTCTCATATAAAAAGCAAAAGAGTCACTGTCGACTATTGCCTGTAGATCTTAAAGCGAGTTAGCATTGCAGTGCTTTAGATAGCATCATGTTCGTGTGTGTTGTCTTGCAGTCACAGTATTGGGGCTGCTTGTGACTGCATGTTCCGGAGGGTCTGGAACGTGTCCAAAAGCATTCAGAAGCATTCGGCCTGATGTGTCTGCAGAACCTCTGGCCTGTTGCTGGTCGGTTCCCTGTTATGTAAGTGACATTAGGCAGAATCCGGACGGCCCTGCAGCACGTTGGTCTTTCACTAGGGGACCTTGGATGCATATCCTCTATACCAGCCAGCAGGGGGAGCTCTAGGTACAGAGCAGGAAGGCTGGGCCCGGAGCAATCTGCTTCACAGGGACGAACGTGTGCCGGCAGGGAGTAACGTGCCGCGTAACTGCTGCCTGGCAGCCAGGGAGGGGACTTTCTTCCCATCGGCAGCGGGGATATTGCTGCTGTTTCGCTGTCCTGCTGTCAGGACTACTTGAGGCAGCCTGTGTGAAACAGGCACTGTATCTTTTCTCTGGAAGCCTTTTCCTGAGGCCCGGGCGCCTGCAGTGGACCCGGAGGACCACAGTCTGTGGTGGTTTATTTGCCATTAACACAAGAACAGGTAGGTAGGAGAGTTTTAGCTTTTCGTGTTTGGTTTGTATTGACTGTTTGGTTCAGGTGGACAGTCTGGGAGGGTCTGAGGATTGGGTTGGGAAGCTCTGGTATAGAGTGAGTGAGCGACTAAATAAAATCAGAAAGTGCTGGAGAAGTTCCACCCAAAGAAGACACATTCCACCGCACTTGTTTTTTGTTAATATTAGGGTGTGTCACAGACAGCACACATTTTAGCTTATATAACCATAAAATATTAATCTGACGAGTCTCCGTTCCTGTGTGAGGAACCTCTCCATGGTGTGCTGGTAAATGTTCTGAAGCCCTGGGGGGGGATGCCCCGCCTAATTCCTCCGAGAGGAGGCGGACAGAGGAGCACCTGACTTTCAGACCTGGGAGCGAGGGTGTGGCGTGCTGGGCCTGTGAGATACTGAAGGAGCGTTGGGGGTGGGTACCCTGTGTGCTCGGGGTGGTCTGCACCGCAGCTGCCGGGTGGTGTGTGCTGAGTCTGTGAGGTATGTCAGACGGTAACGTCTCTTTGATCACAGGGGGTGCGGGATTGCGGGCCACAGAGGGCGCGTGGAGCAGGTATTAGCTAATCCTGCTGGTGGAGCCAGCTTCTAATTGGCTTACACTTTGTCTGGTGACACATGTGAAATTTCAAGCAGTTTGTGTATGAAATTCTTATTTTATGGCGCTGGTTTGAGGGAATAGTGTGCGTGCCGGTGTGTGTGTGTGTGTGTGTGTGTGCTGCGCTTTGGTAGGAAAAGACCTTTTCATGCACTCAGTCAGAAAGCTGCCCCAGGGAATCATGGGAAATGAATATATCGCTCCCTCTGCAAATCGGCTTAATGTTGTGGTGCCAGGTGGCCACAGGGGTTTAATCCCTGGTTTCTCGCCTCGGTTAGAAGCCTGTCTCTGCTGTGGAACTGAGATTCATGTCTGTGCTGGGAGGGGCTGGTAGCAGCTCACATGCCAGAGGGATCTGAACAGTCAGAATGGGCTCCGGGAACAATGTCTGCAATGAGAACAGTGCCCTCTAGTGTTTGTCCTCAGCACTTGCAGCGATGGTGGCAGTCTGTGGTATCTCTGATTCAAGAGATTCAAGATTCAAGATTCTTTATTTGTCACATACATAGTTATAACAGGTACAACATGCAGTGGAATGAACCCTGACCGATCCAAAGACTATGCAAAAGAGAAAGAAAGAGTAAAAAAAAAAGTGCAGATAAGATAAATATAAATATAAAGTGCAGACAATAAGAATAAAAATTAACAAAATATCCAACATATACAAAATACAAAAAAAGTGGCAAGTGGTGACGCATGAGGTGATGTTGTGCAAAGTGCAGTGTGCATTGAAGTTGCCTTAATGAGTGGATTGTCCATGCAGTTAGGTATCTGCTGTATGATATTTGAGAGGTAGTGGTGTCATGTCCTGGTCGCTTTAAAGCAGCTTCTCTGTAGCATGGATGGATTTTCTTCAAACTGAGCTGGTTAGATTATGATTTTGACTTTATTGCTCACACTGTTTTATGGGGTGGGGTGTTAATATTACTAAGATAAACGGAAATAAGTCTACTAAATATTCATGCTAAATATTCATCTTTTGAATTGGGTCCTAGCCTTTCTCTGGACGTCTATGGTGATCATTTATAATGTGTGACCAATATGGACTCTGACAGGCATCAGATCTCCGAAACACAAGGCCTTCCATCGATTATTACTTTGAAATCTTAGACCACCATTGTTTGAAATCTTGGACAAAGCCAGATCATTCTAGCATCTGCATTTTCCTGCTTGTCTGAACGAGTAACATGCTTAGTGGACGTTTTTGTAAAATAATTTTGCTTTTGCCCTTGAATATCAGCAACCAGCCAATTAAATTAAACTAGATATGAGCTATTAATTGTTGCAAATACCTCACTTCTGCATTAAAAACATGTTCTGATTATGAACAGAAATTCTATTCTATTCTGTTCTGTTCTATTCTATTGCTCTGGTTATGTGATAGTTTCCTAATACAAACTTGCCCCCCTCCCCATAATTGGCTCACTGGCTGCTTTTCCCCCAGTCTGAGGATCCGTGCATCATTTTTTTTTGCAAGATCCAGGCACCTCCTGAGGGATTTTTCCCTCTACACGTTCCTGCTGTTGACATCTAGGAAGCTGGAGGGGGCACTATAGCATGTGGGACCCGTGTGGACAGAGGTTCCTGTACGGCGCCTGAGATGGAGAGCAGGTTTCCCCTGGTCATGCCCTTTACAGTGTGTGTGGCAGTTAAGGATTATGTTGCATTGTTGCTCTTGGTGGATCGGGATCCTTTGCTTGCAAGTGAAACATCAAGCAAGATGTATGAACCACAATCAGCAGGCGTAAATGTGCTACCGTCATCGCGACAAGCTGTTGATTCTCTCTTAGTCTATACTGGTCCCTCCCCTGGTGAATAATTTCAGAGATATGATTTGATACATCTTTTTAAGAGGCCTGTCTGTTGTCATCATTTGTATTGTGACGCTCACTTTGAGCCCTAATCTTTCTGTTGAGGATTTTGATGATTGTTTATAATGTGTGAACAATGCGTTCCCCCATAGGGATCAGATCTCACAAAAATGAGCCCTTCAATCGAATACTATTTGAAATCTTAGACCCTCAAATTTTGGACAAAGCCAGATCATTCTAGCTGTCTATGTTCCTGCTTTTCTGAATGGACGTCATGTCTAGTGGACATTTGTAAAATGATTCTGTTTAGTTATGGTGGCTGTCGTAATTACAGGCCAGTCATTGCTCAGTTTAAGCGAATGGGAAGGCGATGTGAACGTCAGCACCCTTTACGGCGGGGGTGAGGAACCTCTTCTATGTAGGGCAGGGTTGTTTGAAGTCCTTTCAATGCCGCCTTTCTTTACCCTCATCTGATTCCTGGGTGGTGATTTCATTTCTCTGTGATGCTTTCAGGGCTCTGTGATCAAAGGGGACCCATGTGACGTCATCGCTGAAGACTGTGACGATATTTGCATCCTGTCTATGGAGCAGCAGCCCGATCGACCCAGCCCCCCCGCGTCACTCTCAGGCACTGAGCGAGGAGAGCCCTGCTCCTGGCAGACGGGCAGCCCCCCCATTTCGCTGGTAGTCACTGAGTCCTGGTCCCAAGTGGACATCATGGACCCCGAGGACATCAAGAGTCTGGATGGCAATGAAGGTGTGGTGCTGGCTGAGGAGCACAGCGAGAACAATTCCTCTAACTCCGACATCGTCCACGTGGAGAGGGAGGAGGCGGAGCTGCTGGAGTCTGGGGCTGAGGGAGAGGTGGAGGAGGCTGAAGAGGAAGAGAAGGAGGAAGGACCAGGGGCTGAAACCGTGCTCCCAGAACTCCAGGAGAGTCTACTGAGTATACTGGGCAGCGAGAGTGAACTGATGGAGTTGAAGGTGGAGCTCAGCAGCCCCACCCCGTCTGTTGGCCCCAC
>JAODJU010000001.1:2962034-2980618 GCA_026776725.1 Gnathonemus echidnorhynchus
AGGTGGGGGGGGGGGGGGGGGGGTCAGTAGGGGTGTTTCACCTTCTCCTAAAGAAAGAAATGGATGGAATCTGACCAAATTCCCAATGAACCATAACATACTGCGAGATTTTATACCTTAGAGGGAAGAAAAGCCTCATCCTCTGATGAATTACCATCCGTCTTCTCTCTGGGGGAAATGGAGCATAGCGCTTATTGGCCAGGATCCATTATTCAGCAAAATGATACTTTATAGCGATAGCAGGTTAAAGGACCTCAGGGAAACTGCAAGAATGATGCATCAAAGGCAAAACAACATCCAGCACGCGGTCCAGCTACCTCAGCTGGCTGTCTTCATCATCCTCATCGCTACGGCTCTTCCGCTTGTGCTCCCCACTACGGCGGAACGTGTTGGGGGTGAAGGGGTTCACGTTGACCGACGGCATGTGACCTTGACGGGTGGGGTCAGAGGCACTAGTGAAACGCAGGACCCTGTGACACAGCTTCCCGTTGGAGCTTGGCAGGGCTGACTTTGACAGCAGGCTCTATAGAGGGCATTAAACACGTCACACACGTTATTTTTAGGGTGGAGCTATATTGGTCAAAACCATTTTCAATAGTCTGCATTTGCACGGACTTTGGGTGTGCTGGGCGAGTCACACAGCCTGAGTTTCCTCCAGGTGGCATAGTGCAGGGGGGTGCTGGAATTGGTGGGGGAGTCCGGCACGCTACGTGCGCAGTGGCGCGCGTTCTGCGGGGTCCTGTAGGCGGGGCCGGGGCTCCGCTCGCCCGGGAGCCCCCAGTCCCCGCTGCTGTCGCTGCTGTCCTCCTCGCAGCTGGAGTAATCGAGCTGCTGCACCGTCCTGTCCCTCACGTTGGCCACTTCCATCACTGCCACAACGGAGGAGGCACAAGCGACTGTAACAACGCACCTTCCCGGACAGGACCATTCATCTACGCTGATTCCGCAATGAACGCAGGAATTAGCATTTTATCAGAGGAGCCGCTTGCAATGTAAAGCCCCTGCCTGTCTAATCGGCCTAACTGCCTTTGAGAAATATGGCTTAATTAGCGTTTTATGAAGGCCTATGCGTGAGATATTTTGGGACGTTCGTTTTAGTGCATAAAAGTTAAGACTCGGCATTATCTCAGCCGACTGCAATTACACACAGACGGGAAAAACAGGAAAAAAGAAAAGTTGAGATGTGCAGTTCCTAATCAAGTAATTTTAAAGGAAACACCTCTTGGATGGAAGTAACTCCGTATTCGGACTACTTAAGCATTTTAGATCACGTTTAATAAAAAAAATCTACCTTCACGTTTGGATCCGTGCATGTGGACGGCGATTTGTACTCTTGTTAGTACCTACTCACTGTGGAGCTCCAACAAGCTTAAATTTCCCGCGAAGTTCGGCTGAACGGAGCCGGATCCTTTAATTAACGGGACGTCAGACAGATGGTCCCGCCCAGCGAGCTGCTGCACCTGAGCGGCCCGGCCGGCCCGTCGGGTAGGGGTCGCTATCGGCGCCCTCGGCTGCGCTATTGGCTAATGTGTAACATACGGGAACAACAAAATAACAAAAATTACACGTACTACAGATACATATGAATTAGAAAACACGAAGCGTGGCCATTTCATTTAAAGTACCAATAACAGACATTGCAGTGGGTTATATAGACTCAGTGTGCCTGCATGAGCAGCAGGGGGCGCTCGTCCGGCGCCTTCATCGCGCTGCGCACTAACATCCGGCAGGTCGGCGCACCGTGTCTCTGTAACCGGCCATACTTAGGCGGACGGAGATCGGGAGAACTGACGCCGGATCCAGTAATGTAGCAGCTGGTTGATTCAGAGAAGATTCCGTTTATTTAATGCGATCGCCTTTGCTGGGTGGCGCCCCGCAATAGCGGGATTGCTAGGGAAGCTTAGCTGCGACGCATTCGTTTCTCTCGGCTTGTTTTCTCGTGTTGTTATCTGGATATCAGAGGACAGGTCCCGGTGACGATGGTGGAGCAGTCGGACCATGCTCCGCTGCTCGACTGGGAGGAGGTTCCGTCGGGGGAGCCGCCGACTTTGGCTCCCCGGCAGAGGGATGAGTCCGAAGCAGGTCCCGCTAACTGCAGGTCGGGGGGCAGTACCGCCCCTGGCGCCGGCTGGACTGCGAGCACCGGGGGTCCGGTGCCTGTCCCGGGTGTCGGTGGCGGGGAGGCAACCACCTGTGCAGGCTCCGTGTATAACGGATCGGGATGGGAAAATAAATGCCCTGCTAAGGGAGTTGGCACGCTTTCTGGATGGGGAGCGGTGTCCGAGAAAGACCGCAGACTGTCTGAGTGGGAGGAAAAGGACCAAATCGTGGCTGTTTTTGTGGTAACCTTTGATACACGATCAGGTGAGTAAAGGGGTAAAAGGTCTTACATAAAACTTGCTAAAGATGCAGTGGGTATCTCCATGAACGGTGAGGCTGACTGTATACCTCACAGCGGAATCTACAGACCTGTAGTCAATTTACCTCGCAGCTGAAATTGTCAGTATTTTTGTCTTGCGTAGCTCGTATGTTTATCTTTTGTGTTTTATATATAGTATGCTTTTTCTGTGACCTTTGTTGCCCCTCTTGTTGCTGTGTTTATCTGTCTAAAACAAACTCAGCAGTTGCTCCAGGGTGCCACGACCGTCTAGCTGATCACGAGCCCAGTAACTAAACACCAAAGCAACTGTTATTGCTCTCGGAATGGTTACTGGGTACAGTGGGGTATTGTAACGCGGTGCAGGGTGAGAAAGGGACATAATCTAACTGTTTGGTTTGCCTGGAGATGCATTACATGTTTTGCTTGGATTATAAATAGCCGCCGCTTGTCAGCGTGCCGGAAGCCGGACCCGCGGTGACCGAGCCTTTGCCAGGTGGAAGGGCTTTTCCACGTGAGCTGCGCCTCAGCTCGTGCCCGGGACGTTGTGACGTCGGGGGGCGCCGAGGCCACGCGACCGCCCGCAGCGGTGAATTGCACTCGCGCGTTGGCTAAATACCTGTGCGCGTGCACGCGCGCGGGGGCGTGCCGCGTTTCCCGAGGGAGCCGAGTGACTCAGGCGTCACGAGACGCCTTTCCAGTTATCAGATCTCTAGCTCTCCGATCCATTACTCCGCCTTTCATTTTTAATGAGGGAGACGCGCCGACGTCTGGACGTCAGATTGTTTAATGACTTCTCCATTCAGGGCCACTTACTGTGCTCACTGTAGGACGCATCAGTTGTTTTAAACATTTTAAATCATAGGCCACTTAAATCCTCAGTGGTGTAGGTGTGCCACATTTTGAAAATTACTTTTCATATATTTACAGGACAGACTCTCTCAAGGTGACTTGTACTCACTAGTGCCTCTTTTCTTACCCTCCTCCTTGCACGATTAGCACTGGACTGCAGAGGGCCTAATTGGAAAGGTTTGAAAGGAATGGATTGGGTTTCACATTTTAATTAAAAGCTGCAAATTCAAATGCAAATTATCACCCAGATACTGGAACTATTATGCTTTGTCTTTTGTGCTTGATATGCTGTGCAGGACATGTGCCAATCTCCTATCTGGTCCGACAGGATCTCTGGCATGACTGTGCGGAGCTGTGTGGTCTCTCTTTGGGGAAGTCATGTTTGTACCCCTGCCCTGCCTCTTCATAATGGACCCGCCTGGGCTGGGCTTCATGCTCACCGTGCTTAAGGAGAGCACTGCACATCGGTGCGACGTTGTGAGAAATGGAGACCTCAAGATTGCGTTTGATATTAACCGCTAACTTTCCTTTTCATTTGCGTGTGATTGTGAAGTGACTCTGAAAAGCGTTTGAGGGAACGGTGAAGGGGGTTTCCTGTGTCTGATGGGTGCCTTTAACGTTGGGTAATGATGGGCCGCGTTCTGCTCCGTGCTTCTCTGATCTCGTGCTCATTGTGCTTACAGGAAACATGGTGGAGTGGTGTTTGCCCCCAGATGTGAACCTGGAAGGGGTGGAGTTCAAGTCGATGGCCAGCGGCTCCCATCGAATCGCCAATGACTTCATGTAAGGGCCCCCCCTTCCGGAACACGCACGCACTGCATGCCACTCCACAGCCACCCACCAATCCTCCCCCCCATCTCTTTCTAGATATTTCCGGAAGGGCTGCTTTTTTGGCCTGGCATGTTTTGCCAACATGCCCGTGGAGAGTGAGCTGGAGAGAGGGGCACGTATGAAGTCTGTGGGCATTCTGACGCCGTCCTACACCCTACTGTATCGTTACATGCATTTCCTGGAGAACCAGGTCAGGTGGGTGACGCTCTCCCCTTGCCCTCCCCTGTTCTGGTCCACATCGCTGTCTCTTCTGTCTTCCCAGCACAGCTACCAGCTCAGGAGTCCATGTTAAACTCAGGTGCCTTTGAGGCGAAAGTCTGCCGCATGAATCGGTTCATTTGGGCCTCTGCATTAGTCACAGAATAGGAGGGACCTTTTAGAAGAGTTTAGGCAGACTGATTGACGTTAGACACCCGCACAAATGGTCACGGTTTACAGAAAAAGTTTTTGCACCTTCATATTTCCAGCAGAAACAAATGTCTCTGATCTAGTTAAGATTAAGTTAATGTCTTGTGAAAATCATTCCAGGTATATAATGGACATCATGATAAGGTAAAATTGCAAAATAATGTAGTTCATGCAAATAATGACTGTGGATGGTGTCGAAATATTTGTTTAGTGTCTTAATCACACCGTAAAATAGATACTGAGCTAATTTTTGTTTACTTTTCAGTGCAGATAGGCTGTGTGCCTTTGAGCAGTGGCTCAGATCCGAGGTCTTGACCATAGCTTCATCTTGGATCGCCAGGTGTCAATAAAGACCCCTGATCACCCCATGGCTCTTTTTACATAGGCATCAGCTTCAGTGTCCGGGACAGTACTCGCCTCTGGAGGCCTTTTACGAGGACAAGAAGGCGGTGCTGCCACTAGGAGGGAACGGCCTGGTCACTGCCTGTCCTACCAGCACCTCCACGGCGCCCCCTCATAGCCGCTGTTGCATGAACCCGGAGATGAAGGTGGGTGCCGAATTTTGCCGTCGTATATTTACGTTCAGCGATCGGACTGATGGTCGTATACAGAGGTTTACCCGTCAACACGGTTTGGTGTATGTATCCTGCTCAAAGGTGCAACAGCAACACCCTACTGTGATTGACCTGGCGGTCTTTGGGTTATAATCCTGTGATCTTGCTGTACTGTCTGTGTGTGAGATCGGCCTGCCAGGGACTTAAGCATCCCCCCCCCCACAGATCACACACCCGGCTGGCTGCATGTCTCAGTTCATCCGCTTCTTTGGGGAGCAAATCATGGTGCTGTGGAAGTTCGCCCTGCTTCGAAAACGCATCGTCATTTTCTCGCCCCCGCCTGTAGGGGTGGTGTGCTACAGAGGTGAGCACTGTGTCTGTCTGCCCACACTCACACACACACACATACAGTATATTCACATATTATGTTCGACAAGGATCCTAACGAAATAAAGAATGAACAAACATGATTTCCTTCCTCTCCCAGTCCCTGGATGTGAAAACAAATATCGTTAATGCAATAACTAGTGCAGTCACAAAAAAAGCATGAACAGGTAACATTACATCTGCACATCTGCTGCGCGGGTGCTCGTGTGAGGCGTGTGCCCGCTGTGGCATCTGCATTGACACCGAAATGACGAGGGACTGACTTCGCCCAGGGCTGTTACTGGGGTTCCTCTGGAATCCATAAAATGTTAAAATAGATTTAGCAAGTGCTGGGAGTATTTCTGATACATTTTTGAAAATCTCTAACATCCAAGAACAAGGTGGGGGTGTGGGTGTGGGTGGGGGTGGGGGTGGGGAATGTCCCCTGAAGCGGAGTCCCACTCAGAAGTAGGAAAGAGCAGTGTGGGGGGGGGGATGTGATGCTTTTTTTGGTGCCTTGGATGTTTAGCTTAGCAATGAAATCCCAGTTTACACCCACTGCTCCTTCACAACCCTGGAAAGGTCTGCTGGCTGCATAGAACCTTAAATAAAATCTAAAATATTTCGATTTTTTGATTGATGGATTTTTGAGCCTGTTCTGCCTTGTGAGACTGCTGCTCATATCCTGCCTGATGTGCTCTCTCTCCGTCACACACTCTGCTATTTTTGTTTCTGCTGAGGTTATAAAAACAGTATTAAGAAGCACTGAATTTGATGTTGAAAGTCGTGAACCATGGCTCCTGATTACTGCCCCCAGTGTACTGCTGCTGTTGCCTGGCCAACGTCTCCCTTCCGCGGATGGGGGTCTCAGTACCGGAGTTCCGGCCCTTCTTTTACATCAACGTGGCTGACATCGCCGCCCTGGAGACCGAGATGTCCTACGTGGCCTGTGAGTTCCGACCTCTGGCCGCAGCGGTCGGTTGAGGACGACCTGAATGCTCACGGGCCGCCTCTGGCGTGTTTTCTCCTGAAGGCACCACAGAGAAGATATTCGAGGAGAAGAAGGAGCTGTATGACGTTTATGTGGACAACCAGAACGTGAAGACGCACAGAGAGAGCCTGCAGCCGATGCTACGGCTCAACAGTGCGGACCGGGAGAAGTACAGAAAGCTCACAGAGCAGAGGTAGGACTGGATGGTGACGACAGTGATGATGATTATGATGACGAGAGTGACTACGATGATGAAGATGATGATGATCTCTTCAGACAGATGCTGTTATACTCACAGGAAGTGGATGGAGACTGTTCCTCCAGTGAAGAGGACCTTTTCATCCTGTGAGTAGATGCCCTCCAAGGTTAGACTGGCTGTGTATCTCTTTACCAGAGGTCAATGCCAAGGGTTCTCCTATGTCCTGGATGTTTGGACCACCTCTGCACTGTGTTACTGAAGCTCTTCCTCTATCTGCAACAGGTTCTTCATGGAGCTAAACAACCGGATCTTCCAGACGCTGTCTGAGGTGGCGAGCAGCGCAGACCCCACCCTCACGGCAGAGCACGTGCGAGCCATGGGCCTGGACCCCCAGGGCGACCAGGGCTTTCTGGTGGACCTTCTGGAGCTCTATGGCATCGACGCCATGCTTGTCATCGACAACCCCTGCTGCCACTGAGGCTGGGAGCCACTGCCTTCATCCTCCCTGTCCTGTCCTACAGAAACCGCCTTTCCTTCCGGAAACTCTAATCCTCTCCAGCTAGGTGACCCAGAACTTGGAAAGAAGCACCTTCCTGGGTGCCTGTGTGGCTCACAGACTGCCTCCCTGTGCAGCCACAGCCTCCTCTAACCAGCCCTGAGGCTGGCACTGCCTGTGCCCCGAACGTGAAGCCGTTTGCCATGCAGCCTGCCTAGTATGAAATCAGCTAGTATGAAGTGCGTAGGTCTAGCGGCCAGTGCGTCTGTAGTTTGAGCTGGAGTGACCTCTCTTTGGGTTCCTCTCACGTCTGCTGAGGTGTCAACGAGATGATTAGAATTACGAGGGGGACAGCATCAACATTTCACCTGATTTAATGTGCCTCTTCCAGCTACTTGCATCACAAGTACTGCTGACTCTGAAAGTATAGTCTCGCTTTATGGTTTCTTCTCGGCCAACTGATTGTATGGAATCCTGGGCCTATGGTGTGATCCGTATGGATTGCCGTGGGCTTCTGGGAATTGTAGTTTAGTTTCAGTTGTCTTACTGTGGGAGATTTTCAATTTGTCCCTGTGACCAAACCAAATTCACAGCTGCATGTTTTTCTACCCCCCGCCGGCATGCACCTGAAATCGTTATTTTAAGACTCATTTTTTAAATAATTTTCCGCTTTTTGGGTGACATCTCTGTGTGCTGGGGGTGGGGGGGTGTTCTGCTTCTTGATGTGATGAGTTTGCACAAACCGCAGCAGCAAATCCCCCTCGTGACCTCAGCTTATCGTTTGTACAAACTAGCCTTTCTTCAAAAACAAGAAACAGGTCCATCATTCCTGTGTACAGTGTACAGGGGAGCCCGCCGGCTGAAGAGTGTTAAAAGAGGAATATTCTGTTTTTCTGAGAGGACCTGCCATGTTCTGGAAAGACGGCAGCAAAGAGGTGCCTGTCAGGAACAGGAATAGGTGAAAGTCTCGGGAAAGTCTAGGTCACGACAACAGAGGAAGGAGCGAAGCAGAAGTGGCCGTGTGAGATCTGAGGAGGAACAGCTGTGACTCGTGGTTGAGAGATTCCGGTGATGCGCGTGTGTGTGTGTGTGCGTACGTATGTGTGTGTGCACACAGTGAGGACCCGGCCTGTTCCTGGTGTGTGTAAAGAGCCGAGAGCGGCACCCTCCATACGTGTACCTATGATACGGTTCCTCTTTTTCTGAGGATGCTAATAGATGTACTTTAAGAAAGTATTAAATATATACTACTTATTAAATACTAGCCATTCAATGCTGAGGGAAGCGTATAGTGTGAATCCACAAGTTGGAGATGAGTATACAGTACAGTTTTAATTTGTATGTTGTCAGAGACATGGAGGTGTTATACATTATTTTTACATAATGACTGTAAAGATACATGTTTTTGCACAATATATATGTGTTAATGTGACCCTCAAACTGCCAGTTACACTGGATATAACCTGTCAGAGGTACGGTTCAGGTCCAGAAAGCAAAAATCCAGACCAAGATTTTGATTCAACCAACCAGTTGAGTATAAAGAGTCTTAGTCACTGAGTACTGAACTGGTTGGTCGAAACAAAATCTTGATCTGGATTTTTGCTTTTTGGACCTGAACTATACGTCTGTGACCTGGAAATCGTGAGTTAAAGTGACAGGCTGATTTAGCCACTTGGTGAGTGTTACACCACCAACTATAACATATTTATTGTGCTTCTAGTCTGACCAACCCTAACTGTAATTTCTGTTGTGAATGACCTGAAACTGCCAGCATGTACTTGGCGTGACGTCGGGGTCAGAGGTCATCTTTGTATGCACGGTACTTCATAAGACTGCTTTGTTTCATTAAAGCGACTGACTCACGTATCAACCTGGTGACGCCATAAGCATCCATTGTGCCTTTCTCACTACTTCCTTCTGGAACATGAACGGCCGTAATGATGACTACCAGAGATGGGGGGGGGGGGGTTGATGATGGAATTTAGGGGTTTAACATGAACAACATGCTAATATGCTAATGCAGGAAGTGAAGTGATCAGAAGGCTGCTTCTTGACATCCCAGACTCCATAGAGTGATTTCACAGTTGGACCCTTCCGGAAGACCCAGCTGCTTCTGGGACTCTCTAACCCTGCCCTTTCAATTGTCTGCAAAATCAATAAAGTGTCATGTAGCTCAATCACATCAAAAGGACAAAGCGGCCCAGTGATGTTCATTGGATGCTTTGTGCCTCATTGTGTCACGTTCAGCTGGAGATGGTCCCTGTTACTTGGCTGGAGCTCATTCTAGCCTGGAGGGAATGCAAGCTTCTCGCACGAGAAGGTGTGTCACAGCAGTAACACACTGAGCCACACCGTCTGCCTGTCGATGGCTGTGTGGCGGCAGCCACAGGTAAGCTCCTTTATTGTGGCTGGGTAACTGTGAACCTTATCTGGGCTGCAGTGGAATTTCAGCTGTACGGAGGCGTCAGGTGACATGAGTCAATGTGTGTTCAAGGTCACGCCCTGAAGATACACGCAACGCAGGAAGCCGGCGCTCGAAGATTTAACAGCCCCCGCACGGCCTCCCATAAGGCTTCTCTTTGCTTAGGGTTTAAGTGGTAGATTAAAATATGTGCTTTTCCAGAAACTCACGGAAATCGACATCCTTCTGTGGGGGGGACTGGAACAAAGGGAAGAGTTTGTTTTTACAGACATAATCTAGACAGAAGTTAAGTAGTTCATGTTTTATTGGTTGATTTTATTTCCAGATGAATCAGTGACAGTCCGTCACCCTCTGGACCTCCCAGGCCTGCTCCAGTGAGCCAGGGCCCCTTAACGCTGGGGGGCAGCGACACCCCACCCCGCCGGTGCTCAGAGTGACTCAGACAGCAGCTGGTCCCTCCGCTCGGCGCTGCAGAAGAAGCGCAGCTTCCGTGGCAGTAGCCTCACCTCCACAGCCATAGCCTCGTACTCCTCGTTGTCGATGTTATAGAAACCGGCGCCCTCCTGTGGACAGGTTGAGAAGTGCAGGTCATCGAACAGCTGTGTGGTGAAAGGCTGGATTTTATTATATGCCTGAGTAACTGACCTCGGGCAGGCCGATTCTGCACACGCTCGCCTGAACCTGCTGTCCCCGGGCTGAGCACAGGCGCGCATCTACCGTCTTCTCAGTTCTGAGGCCGCATTATAGGGACCACAATTCATACAGAGGGACAAATCTTATTTTTAGCCAATGATATGCTTTGAATCTGTGTGACAGGGGAGGGGGCACTCTGGAAGCCAATCAGCTTTCAGCAGGGACCTGTGGCCCCATCCCCATGTTCACTGACGGACACCCACCCAATGGTGATGAACTCTCCCACAGTCAGAGAGTCGGGCTCCAGACACACCAGCATGGAGTCCTCAGGACGCTGAAGGGGACAGTGTGTCATTCTGCTCTTCATTTGTGCTCAAGAATTTCAAATCAATGTCATTTTTATATAGAGCCTTTCACAACACAAGGCACTTGGCAGAAGTGTGTGATGATCCATTATTAGTTACTAGGAGAGGAACCAAAAACCCCCTGATAAGAAGCACCAGTGGGGTTCATGGTCGACCGGCTACCCAACACCTCCCAGTCAGGGAGCCTCACCTCCAGTGCTGGGTTCCTGTTGTGTGTGCTGATTGACAGCTCCGCCGTGCTGAGATCCTCCTGCACCCAGACCTCCGGCTCCTCCTCCCGGGGAGGATCTGTGAGCACAGAGGAGCAGGTGATCGGGCAGCTCCGGGGTCACCCCGTCCGGGGGCCCCGCTGGCATTCCCTGGTGACAGCAGGGGGGGGGAATTACCTTCCACCGCAGGGCTCCAGTAAAGCCTCAGTCGGCGGATGATGCGGTGAAGCAGTGGGGGCCGGGGGGGCTTTTCTGTGGGCTCGTCTGGGGGGCGGGGGGTCGGACCCAAGTACGAGAGGGACACCTGTTTGTTCTGGGGCCACTCCTGACCCAGGGAGCAACAGAAAAGAATGAGACGGGAAACAATACATACAGAAAAACAAAGTAACTGATAAAGAACTCCATAGGGAGCCAGGGAATATGCTGACTCACTGGCGACCCCTACTGACCCTTATCGTGCTGAACCAGTGTGCCGCTTTTGTCTTCAAAGGACCCAAATACCAATACCTGGCAATAAAGACAAGGAGCCACATTGCAGTGACGTTCAGAACCTTCCAGTGGGCAAACATCTTTATCTGATGCTGGTTTACTGGACATATTTTTCTGGTGTACCGCCAGTAGCTAACTGAAGGAAACCTGCACTCCTCCAGCACAGAGCCCCCACCGGAGGTACAGTGGGGGGGTGGGGGGGTCTGTCACCGCCGTTACTCTTACTTGCTGATGGAGGTGGACACATCCCTGAAGGCGCCCCAGCGAACTCCCAGCAGAGCAAACACAGGCTGGTCCTTCTCTCCCTGTGGGTGCAGACAGAAGACGGACAAACCGATGCAACGTCTGTTCATCTAAATTCCGTTTCAGAGGCCAATGATCAACGATCCATCAGACTACACCCTCAATCTTTAACCTCACTACACACTGCTTTTTACTTCATTTACTTGGCTTTCATCAAAAGCAACCATCTACACAACTGTTGGGTTACGGCCATTCCGGTAATGCACACGACTTTCTGGCTGCCATATCGAGTCGTCATGCTAGGGAACTACCTCCATGTTTCAACCATCTCCCAGAATCACCTTGATCTGCAGAACATCCAGAGGCATCGTCTCCCCCCTCAGGATCGACAGCGCAGCTGATGTGATGCTTCTGAGGACACGGGGAGAACATCACCTTCACGAGGGCACATGCTAGAGTCCACGCGAGACCATGTGACCTATCCGTGCACGAATGCCATGTTTGCCTGGTTCCGCGATGGGAAGGGAGGGGGGGACTTACTTCACAGGGTTGTCCGTCGGCAAATACAGACTCTGGTTCAAGGAATTCTGGGAGCCCAGGGGAATGAATCCTATGGGAATTTTACGGAAGGAATCCTGTATTCCAGGGACAGGGAAAATCTGTGTCAACAGCCTATGATTTGTTCCATCTGAATGGTAGCCATGGAAACGATCGATAAAATACTCACTTGGTCATTTCGTCGGAGCAGACCGGTAATAACCTGCACACAATTATGGCATGAGGTCAATGTAACATATTACATTAATTCTTGATAATTATGGGACATTTAGAAGCACTAATTCACCAGAAGCGCATCTTTCAGATGGTGGGCGGAAACCCATTCAGACATGGGAAGAACAGACTTCGGCCCCATGTGAGAAGTGGGGATCGAATCCCCTGCCCTCAAGGAATGATGTCACAGTTTTGTCACTTCACTAATTTAGGACAGCAAAAGTACAGTGTATGTCACACAGTACCTCCTGTAAGGTGCCATCTCCCCCAGCAACAATCAGCATGTCAGTGTGTTCCAGCAGTTCCATCAACTTCTTGGCCTGACCCTCGTAGTCTGTCTGCATGGCGGCATGAAATGGACGGTTACCTGTCACCATGGCTACCGCGTGACCGCAGGAGAACCACACCAAGGAAACAACACGCACCTTAACAAGTGTCACCTGAACCCCAGCCAGGTGCAAGATCGGGGCCGCGTTCTTCTCAAACAGCTTGTTAGCTTTCCTGCGGCAGTAAGAGGAAAGAGGGGTCGCTTTCAGTGCTTTGCAGGGGCAAATCCTGCTGTATTGCAGGGATCAAATAAATAGGTTTCATGCAAATGGGATTAGCATCTGCTTTGCATTCTTTGGGGTAGGTGGGCAAGCACACATACACGAACACAGACAGACACAATCCCAATGTCCCCCCTAAGGCCTAAACCCTGAACCCTCACAGGCTTAACTGACATCACCTGGTAAGTGACTGGGTGTGAGAGGCCGCAGGGGCTCGAAATGGCACAAATAGGAATGGGACAGCACATTGCAAGGTTACCTTGACAATGTCAAAACATGTTCTTTACTATTGTGGTTTTGGGACTTTTTATTTTAAGATTTACACTTTCTTCACAGCCAAGGCACTTAAGGGACCGACTGCCTGTCATTTGTTTTGGTTGCGTTTGATGTTGTCCTTCACTGCAGCCCAGGCTATGTAAACATTAGTTATACAACTCTTCACACTTAAACTGAAACTTCTTAGGAGGCATGTTGGACTCTGATTACCTGGCAGATTTCCTCATGTTTGATGTTAATACAGTGCATTGTGATCTATATACTTATCCAAGGACTGCTTCCATCCTGAATTTGCCAAAGTGTCGATAAAGTGCACATCACGCAAGCTGCACTCAGCTTATTTGAGGGATGGGACACCCTTGGATACTTGCGGTACACATGTGAACGCGGTCGCCAAGTGTGGTAGTGTACAAGTGTGGACTTTGCGGGGCAAAGGGGACAACGTCTGTATAAAAGCGTATTTACACAAAGTGTGCTTAAAGGGCTCAAAATGTCTGCAGGAATGCCCTAGTGCAATTGTGGATTTGACAATGGGACAGCCCTAAGACCTCAAGGACTTAGCAGGAACTCGCCTCCGAGTCCCCAAGTGTGACAGTGGACATTAGGTTACAAACATGATCACGCACGCACATAACGCACTTACCCATTGCAAGCGGCGGGATTAAGAATGACAGTGGCTTTTTTCAGCTGCTCCTGCGGTAATATGAGCTGACGGCCGAATTCCTGAATAAATGGAAATGCGCGTACTCAGATAGCACTCTTCGGTAATGGAAAACATATAAGTATAAATAATGAGGTGACGGAGGAGACGGTGTCACCAACACAGACAACAGAGCTACATAAAGGGCAATAACACGTAATCCTCACCCGGGCCTCGAGACAAGCCTCTCTTCGTAGTACGCTGTCACTGCAAAGCATTAAATCATCATATATTGTATTATACACAAGGTTTTGTAAAAATTAATCATAATGTCACTGACAGGTTGTCATAACAGACCCAGTTAAAGGGTCTTTTCTCTAAATTTAAAGCAGAAGCTTTATATACTTTGAATGCCATAAAATACCTAGCTTCCTACATTTATTATTGCATTATTTGTTATAGGGTTACCAATGTTTTCCGTAGAGCCAATGTCCTCCGTATGACAGAACACAAAACCCGAAGGTTGATTTCTTCCAGTGATTTCGCAGAGTCCTCAAAACCTTCACCACACGGGCCATGGTCTTAATTATAGCAATTTATTTACACAAATCTGTCCTCCACAAAAATGAGTTGTTCATCACGATTGACGTACCGTGCTTTATAATGATCATGCACCCGTAACACCTTCTAATGCACACTTCACACTACTACTCATAATGGTTGCGACGCTAAAACTGTCCTCCCTGGAAGGAAACGTTGTCCATGTTACTAGGTTCCTACTAAAGATTTTCAGAAATCCTCCGTGTAAGTGTTTTGAATTACATTTACTGAGACATTATTTTCAATTACTTCAAAGCATCATCACTGTTAATTCAACAAAACTGAGCTTAATGTCTTATAATGATTGAAATATAGAACACGTGTGTGAATAAAATCGAAATTGGACTACATTTACCAAGATCACACCACGCTCACGGGGCCTTGCCCTACAGGGATACCAAATGTTGCATTTGTAAAACCGCTTTGGAAAAATATGAAAATATAAGCATTCTATTATATTGCATTAAATATAATCTATTGTTTGATTTTCCTAAAATGAAGTTTTTAAAGGATGGCGATGTGATGCCGTTTTTTAAAAACCTGGCATTATGTTAGACAGCTCAGGCTGCCGGATTTCTCTTCAATATGGCGGCGCAGATGGCGGTAAATTCAGGTATAATGTTTAATTTTTTTCTCATTTCAGATAGTGAATGGCACTGTGAGCCACAATAACATGAATTACTTAAATTAGGTATTTTTTTTCCAAATGACTTTGTAGTTAGTTTGGTACCCGTATCTTGTTTTGCTAACAAACAGTAACGAAGAGCTGTGGAGTCAAGTACAGACCGTAGTAGTGCGGAATTAAGGAAACAATTTATTAACCGACTAGTTATTCAGTAACTAGTCATATGTGAATTTTTAGGCGAGTCAGCTAATTTTATTTATGTAAGTAATAATAATACAATATTTCAGATAGGTTATATGAATACACTAATTTGAAATGTGCTCACTATGGCTGAGAAGCGCCGGCGGGGATCTTTTCTTCGTACCGCCGCTGCAGTTCTAGTTGCGGCCCACGCTAGAGCAGCGTTTAGAAAAAAAGAACACACAACTATGAATAACTGTGTACACCCCCTTATTTATCTGCGTGTTTATATTTGTATGTTCAGTTTTTCTACAACCCTATTTTCTCCACACGCTGTGCTAGAATTTGTTCAGTATATGTGTATCTATGCACTTCATTTGCTTTGCTGCTGTATGCAAACGAATAGCCCGGAATGAATAAAGTCCGATTGGCCAGGGAAGTATTCCGACTAACTTCAAGTAGTCAGCAAAGTACGCTTGAAGTTACTTTCGGTTAGGATACATAATGGCAGATAGCCAGCTTTAAAACAAATTCAAGGCTGTTATACACAGAAGAGTGTGCCATTATTTCCCCAAAAAGGCTAACATTTTGTATCCCGTTTAAAAACTAATGAAACGTCTCGTGTTATGACATTCGTTATGTGTTGTTACAAATCTTTCATTATTATTATTATTTCTTCAACTGAAGATAGTTTTTTTTTTTTTCTTTTTTTTTTTTTTAGCATACACACTGACCCCGTGTACAAATCCAGAAATAAAATGAATAAAAATATTCTTCATAGTTACAGTGTTAGATTTTAACATGTTTAAAGTGCATGTTTATGCTCATCAGGCTCCAAGTTTGTGTACTGTACAGATGTATCACGCTGTAATGGTAATGTTAATTTTATGAATTATCTAGAATTAAGAATTTGGTTCCGTTTGTTTAGGCTGTTTAAAGTAACTGCTAGAAGTGAGTCTGTATATATACGTGCAGAAGTGTTGTGGTAGCTGTTGCCTGGTTTGTCTGTTCTCACTGAGATCCTGACAGGAAGGTCCAGTAATATATGTGTGGGAAAAGGCTGCTCCGGTCCCTGTCGCTCCGGTCCCTGTCGCTTTGTGCTGGGGGCCACGCTGTAAAGCCTGTGGGGTTCTGCCTGCAGGAGCCAGCCTCTGGGGGCCGCTGAAGGAGTTGTGGGAGACCGTGGAGGGAGCGATATGGAGGAGGCAGCCTGAGAGCATCCATCTCCTGGACCTGCAGCTGAAGAAGCACAAGCCACAATTCCTCTCGCTCTTCAAGAACCCGGTGGGTGGGGGGGGATTCTTTATACATCTAGAAGTTAAAGGACGGGAAACGTTGGCGCCTCTTTAACCGGCCGTGTGTGTTTGCCGTCACGTGCAGCCAAAGAGTTTGGAGCAGAGAGAGATGGTGAGGAAAGCCAGCACGGAAGGCATTGCCATTCAGGGCCAGCAGGGGGCGCGACTTCTTCCCGAACAGCTCCTGACGGAGGCCTTCATACTCAGCGACCTCTTTGACATTGGGGAGCTGGCGGCCCTGGAGCTGCTCTTGGCGGGTGACTTTGGCCTCCTCAGCTCCCCTCAGGGGGGTAATGGATGACTCGCTGGGGCCGGGGGGTGTCCCTTACCGCTGTATGTTTTTCTCCTCCCGCAGGGGAGCACCAGCAGCCCCATTTCCCTGGACTGACGCGGGGGCTGGTGGCCGTGCTCCTGTACTGGGACGGGAAGCGGTGTGTGGCCAATTCTCTGCGCTCCCTCATCCAGTCCCGCCATGGCAAGACCTTCACACTGGACCTCAGGTTGGTTATGGACCCGAATCCTGCCTCCTTTTCCTTTCGGTGCCCCTTGCTTCTCCCTGAGCTCTGGGCATGCTCACTCTCGCTCCCCCTTCTCATGTGCTCCATTGGGCCCCTTCAGCGCCGAGCTGGTGTCGCTCACCACGCGCTTCACGGACGAGCTGATGAGGCAGGGCCTGGCGCGCCGTATCCTCACGCTGGTCTCGGAGATCAGCGTCACGCGGGAGTTCGAGCGCCTCCAGAAGGAGCGCGGCCTGGGCAACGAGAAGCACCGGAAGGAGGTGAGAGGGAGACGCCAAGGACAGTGTGTACCCTGCCATCTTTTTGACAAGTTTTTGCTGAGGTGCGTTCCGCTGCCTCCTACAGGTCACCGACCTCATCAAGGAGTGCCGCCATTCGCTAGCAGAGTGCCTATTCTGCTGGACCTGCCAGTCGGCGCTCAGCAAGGACGACACCTTGGCCCTAATTGGCTACTTGGAGACGGTAACGGTGGAGGCCGACGGCTCATTGGACAGCGTGAACCTGGCATTGCTCATGGCCCTGCTCTACTGCCTGGATGTCACCTTCCTGGAGCAGGGGACGGAGGACCGAGAGGGTGGGAGGGTTATAAGTTTAAGCCCTTTCTGAAGTTTTGATGTCAGTGATGGTGCTTTGCGCGTGCGAGGGCCTGCAGTGAGCCCCCCCCCTCTGCTCTGCAGACCTGCTCCAGGCGCTACCCCTGCTGACGGAGAGACAGTACGTGTCTGCGGTGCACAGCCGCCTGATGGACGGCCAGCCATGGAAGCTGCCGGGTCTGCAGGCTGTGGCCCGCCTGGCCTGGGCCCTGGCGCTGAGAGCCCTCTCCCAGCTGCCCCAGGGAGCCGGTACGCAGTCACCACACCGCCCCGGAACACGCTTCTTACCCCCTGATCTGGCGTTTTAACACCCAAAGTTTTGGTTGATGCTTTTGCATCTGAACACGTTTCTCTACTCCGTGCTGCCGCGTGCTCTGAAGGACTCTTCCTGCCCCCCACAGTGCTGCTGGAATTTACGGAGGGCGATGAGTCCCTGGCTGACCAAGCCCTGCTGGACGGCGTCTTCCTCTTCCTGACGGAGGGCGTCCTGGCCAGTGACGGCTTCCCCCAGGAGGAGTTCTACACGCGCCGCCTGCACTCCCTCATCACCGACTTCCTGGCGCTCATGCCCATGAAGGTAGGTGGGGCCCCACACTCTGCACCCCCTCCCCCCCACGTGACCCAACACCCGGTGTGCTCTTCCAGGTTAAGCAGCTGCGTAACCGTGCCGACGAGGACGCCCGGCTGGTGCACATGGCGCTGCAGATGGGAGGCGAACCCCCCACCCCTCTGCGCAGGGACCTGGACCACCTGATGATCCTGGTCAGAGTCCCACTCTGCGTCCGCTTTCCGGCTCTCCGCGGTGCCTTCCGGAAGGATGACGCTCTCTCTCCATCTGCAGATCGGGGAGTTTTACAGCAGAGACACCTTCGGCCTGGAGCTGGGCCTGGATTTCTGGTGTCCCTCTGAGACACTGCACCCCCACCACCCCTCGCTCAGTGGCTCCTACATGGGTGTGGCCCTGCAGAGGCCCCCTCATAAGCAGGTCAGGATGCCCCCCCCCCCCCAAAAGAAAACATAGAAAAACAACTTATCCATGCAGTGCAAGCAGCTCTAAGTAATCCCTTCCACAAACCTTTATGTACCTTTAAATTTTATATGTC
>JAODJU010000001.1:2995524-3016033 GCA_026776725.1 Gnathonemus echidnorhynchus
CTGGGCACTGCAGCCCGTCCCTCCACCCCACCCAGCAATTTAACCAGCTTCTCCTTGATGTCTTTCATTTTACACTCAGAAAAGGCTTGTGGGTTGTTTTCTGTAAAAAAAAAAAAATCTAATAAAATTTTCTAAGGTATAAAAGGTGCTGTGAAAGTCCTTTTTCCGCTGGCTCAGATTGATGTGGATTCTGTGGTCGGCGCCTAGACGCGACCACTTTAAGGGGCAAGGAATTTGCTTTATTGGACTTGAGACCATGTACTGATATTCAAGTCCTTATAAAAACTAGATCAACAGGCATCTGCTTATAGCGCCTGGGGAGACAATTATGTACCCAAAAACCACCCCTATTCTGCTTTATGTTTATACTAGGGCTGTCAAAATTAATGGGTTAACACGGATTAATCCATCATCATGATTAATCTGATTAAAATTTTAATCGTTTGACTGCACTAGTTTGTACTTTGAAGTACATTCCAGACTGTAACGTTTTAAGTATGGCTGAGGAACAGATGGAAGGACAGTAGTGCTCATTTTCAGGTTCATGTCTAAATAAAGGACATCATACTGCAGTCGTCTTGGGGCTCAATGTGCTGCTCTTACATTTGAGTTTGACCACATTTAATTACATTAGGATGTCAATGCTGGATTCCCCCTCTACAAATGAAAACAAAAAGTGAATCCAAGCTATTTATTTACTCTGCTAAAGAAATACCTCCATTTACCACATTTGGTTAAATGTAATATGCATCATGTGACTTATTCCATAGGTTGAAAGCTTTGCAGAGCTCAGCTGGAATTACACGGACATGCGAGAGAGCAAACTTTAATTTGCAAAACAGACCATTTTATGCATCTTTCACCTACCTATATTTCACAGGCCTTGATTGTTTTTAGTCTGTGTACATACAGCTCAGCAAGGCAAACCCTTTGCAGCCATGTTAACTGTCAATATACACGCCTACACTTAACAGCAAAAGCAAGTTATACATTAATTATACAAGATGGAATAAGGCTGACCACTGCTCTATCCAGCAGGCTGAAATACTGTACACATCAAATGCAAAAATGTTATGGCAGATGCCACCAGCTGTTTGACAGAACTGTGCAAAAAGAAAAAAAAAAAAAAAGAAGTTACCCATGGTGCCTTGCACTCCCAGAGACAGACCTGAGGGATTAGATGTAGTTGCCTTCAGAGTACCAAGGACGAGAGGCAGCTGCAGCATAGGAAGTCCCCAGCAGCTGCTCTGATTCCCCCCCAGGGTTTGCTTATTTGCAGCTCAAACTGAATTTTGCAAATAGTCTCAAGTCAGTAAAACACTTCTGACTGGCCTTGAGTTGCAGTGTTTGGAGACATCCATGATAGGTGCCCAGGCTCTCTGTCCTGAGTGTCCTAGTTCTCTCTTGCTGATTTTTGTGGCCAGGCAGTATGACTGATTACAGATAATACCAGATAGGTCACCAGGCACCACTGAACTGACCACGGTTGGTGGCTGTGACCTCCTTTATCCTGTTCAGACTCTGATACAGAGTCTGTTCTCCCTACCAGCAATATCCGATAATCTTCTGCCTTATGGGAAAAGATGCGAGTCCCTGGGATTCTACCTCAGTTAGGGTCATGTTGGAGGTGATAGAAGACCACAGATTCTAGTGTTGATTTGATTGTTCTGCACCCATTTCCAGCACCATCCAGCCAGGATGAGTAGCCCTTGCAGAGGCCAATTGGCACTATTTGGAAGATTGAAGGTGTCTGGTGTTCAAACTTTCATCAAGTCAGAAAATGTTCTTCTTAAGAGCATATTTGAAGGCGTGTGAAACATTCCAACTGGGCCCAAATACACCCATCGTGGTCACTGTAACGTCTCAAATGCTATTAGGGGTTGGGTTCCTCTGCACCTTCCGATGTACCACCGTAGCTGGGCGATGGCTGAAGCACCTCCCCCTTCACTGCCATGCAGATCGCCTGCAGCCAGCGCTGCTTCAGGTCTTCAGTCTCCGCTGCGAAGCTGTGGACCGACTTGGACTGGGAGAGGCGGAAGCTGGCGGGTAGTTCCGTGTGTCGGGGGGAGTCCTCCACGGTATAGCCCAACAGAGGGATGGTGGACTGAGCCTTCACATCCTGTGAAAGAAGGTGGAGGAGGTCGGTACTACCAAGGCATGGGTGGACATGTGTGGCTTGCAAACGTCAAGTGTGAGTTTGATTTCTTACCTGAGGTGCCCCATATAAGTAGAGCACCAGGGCCTCCGTCTGAGGGATGACACACCACATCTTCTGCCAGGGCTTGGTCTTCTCGCTGTACTGTAGGAAGCCACACATAATGCTGTTCCCTGAGAACTGGGCTGCCTCAATCTGGGGAGGATGGGGGATAAGAATTGGCTCATGGCAGGCAATGTCCTCGAGAGAGACAGACAACAAACCGGCCCCCAACCCACTCCTCACCTCCAAGATGCCCTTCTTCTTGGCTCTCTCTTCGCTCTCTGTCTGGCCTGACAAAATGGAGTAGCAATCCTTGCACACTTTGCACATCTTGTGGCCGTCGTACTGCAGTGCCGCCTTGTAGTCCGAACACTTCCAGCACACCACCTTTATATCGGGACCCCAGAGAGAGCAGGACAGTCGTATAATGTGGGAATCACATGATTTTCCATGGACCTGTATGTCTGCTCGTTCTATACCGGCTGCCATACGGATGTGGCTGCTAAGTGGTGACCAAGTGACACATGGTCAGTAAAAGGGTCATTTAGGCTCACTTACGTAACCACAGGCTCGGCAGTGATGTCTACGGCGCGTCAGGGCGTTGAAGGGTTCTTTACACTTCATGCACATGGTCACCTCATTGTCCCGGATCCAGCGGGGGGCACGCTTGCCCAACTCAGCAGTCTAAACACACACGCGCAAATGTATGGGTATGATTTATCAAATGTTACGCTTTTCTACAAAAGGGCCAAGCAAAGAGCATACTGACTGCCATATCATCCTCTGCCTCCCTTGATGCAGTCTTGAAGGTCTCGTTCTTCTGGTGGAACACGGCAATTGCCTGTTCGAATGCCTGCAAAACGGAGACTAAATCAGTACATTCCGTTCACCACCCTGGATTAGCACTAGAGATATCATTGGTCGAGAAATCGCATACCTTTATCCAGTCCTCTTTGTCTTCTGCAGAACTAAAAGAGGAAGAACATTCGATAATTAAACTCAAGGACTCATTGCCTGAACTTCATGCAGAGATGAATTACCAGTCATTCGTACTTGGCCTGTAGCTCGAGTGTCCTCTCCTTTCCAGACACCTGGAATGTGTGGGGGTAGTCCTCATTGGTGGTGGCTCGCACCTCCATACCCTCAATGCCGATGCGTGTGCGGACCGTATATTTCTGTCCAACCAGGCTGAACTTCGGCACACAGTAGAACAGCATGTTGTTGAACTGAAAGAGCGGATGGCAGAGTTGATCAGAACGACAGGCATCTCTCCAACAAGGCCCAAGGGCTGCATGGGAGCCCTTCATTCTGTCCTCACCAGGAAGAGGTATCTCTCCATGGCAGAGGTGTTCCTTGCCGCAAGCTTGAGGATGCTACCCTCCTTGATGAACTCATTTGAGGCATTCACAATGTCCTCCTCGCCTCCCAGCATCTCATAGATCTCCAACAGCTTCTTGAGGTTATCCTTCGAAGGGAAATGACAAAAGTTGAGCTGGACTTTTTCATGGATATCTTAGCACAGGAATAGCATAACATCCCTATTGCCAAAAGCATCACAATATTCTCTCTTATTAACAGCACCTAATCATTGCTAATAAACTCCCTAAGCTCACCATGTTTCTAATAACTCAGGGGAGGAAGAATAAAGATCAGAACCTCCATTGGTTTCCAGCAGGACCTCAAAAATAGCACGACTGCAGGCTGTATTATGTCACCGAGTAGCATGGTAGTGTTTCTCTCAGCAAAACCAAGGGAAAGTCCTGAGCTTGCAGAAGTGCCACACTGAGCTTGCGGGATCTCCCCATGAAAAAATGTGCTTCCATGCATCTAACCTCTGTGTCAAACCTCACAGGACTATGCAAGCGAGCTAAGAAGAGCAAAGCTAACTGACTCAATCAAGGTTGCGGGAAAAACACTCAGAAGCACTGCAGAGTTCTATTTCGAACGTGAAAACTGCCCAGGGTTCTAATGTTCCCACACAGTACATCAATATGGCCCAACTCACCGTCTTCTGAATAGCGCTGTTGGAATGAGTTGCTGCCATGGCGATGATCTCCAAAGATTCTGATAAACAACATCGGCCAGTGTTTAAAACCAACAAATTGCTGAGGAACTGAAGCTTGAAACAGGCAGTAAAAACAGCAAAACGGGTAATGAAAAGGCCTTACTCTCTGCATCCGGCCGGTCTACAGCTTCCTGGGGAAGCTTCTTCAGGTAGTCCTTGAGGAGCATCTCATAGCGTGGGACCCTCTGCACGGGCTCCAGCATGTGGTGCTGCAGGGTGAGGCTAGCACACTCCTCCTGGCTCTATGAGAAAAATGGGCACAGCACTTAAGGGTCTATGTTGACCTGAACTCAACTTTGGATCTTGGCTACATAGGTCTGGAAAGCAAGCCAGTTAGTTAAAAATGGTAAATTCTATGGCTTCTTGGATTGAACTCACAGAGTAACGAATCTCAACTGTATGTGTAATTGACCTTTTTTCATAAGATGTTGAGATCCCCCTTTGTTTTAGGAATAATGCATTAAATGCGATAACACCATGCATCTTCTGCGGACCTGAATGTCATGAATGATGGCCTTAAACTGAGGGGACTTGTCTGTCCAGAACTTCAGCAGCTCCATGGCCTTGTCAAAGTTCTTCACGTACTCAGCGTACATCTTCAGAAATGGTGTGTGCTTCAGCAGAATGTCTCCGATTCGGGGCTGCGATGCCCTGGGAGGAGACACATCCATGTGAAACTCCCACACGTACGTAAACCAGCATCGTACTGCAAACTGACACATCAGGAATGCAACACTCTCCCATCGTCGCCAGCGGGAAAAGTGGACTGGCCCAGCCTCCTCACCAATAGCTCATGCGCTTCTCCAGGTCTGGCAGCAGGAACTGGCTGTGGAAGGCGTTGATGGATGAGATGTTGGAGAAGATATTCATCACCACATCTACTGGGTATGTGCCCTTCTGACCCTCGTCTGTCAATTTAGCACGGAACACCTGTGACAAAACAGAGTCTTACTGCAGCTGTCAGGAAACAGATGTGTCCACTCATTTGGCACACTGTTCTGTGTACTGTTCTGTGTACTGTGGTGTTAATTACCCCTCAATTACGATTCCATTTTACTTTCATAAAAAAGATTGTGAATATAATGTACATTAAATACAGGAGAGACCCCTAGACAGCATTACCAACTCCAAAAGACCATAAAATCATCAATCCCAGAGAATAACCAAGGTAGTTGGAAAATCGGTTGTAAGAATTTCCAGATGGCTGAGTTTTCTGGCATAATGTGAGATGCTAATTGGCGGCGAAGATGGATGATCGAACAGGAAGCCACATTGGAGAAAAACTTTCAATTAGTTGTGGGAAGCCTGTTGCTCCAAGGATGTTTGGGTGTAAACGGACTCAGACAGCAAAAGCAGATCACAGATAACGCGATGGCCTGCTGGGATGGCTGCTGGCTTCACCACTGACCTTATCCAGCAGGTTGAGTCGGGCCACGTAGGCTCTCTCCGTCATCAGTAGCTCATTGGCTATCTTGTACAGCTTCTCCTCATTGCTTTCCTACAGCGAGACAGATGGTCCTTGAGTGAGCCGGTTCACAGCATAATCATCCCTCAAAGCTGTAAGTGACGTTTTCTGGTTTTTTGGGGATTCCCATAAAGGAGTTTCATTTGCCTAAACCATGGCCGTAACCAATCACATTCTTACTTGTGACATATACAGTTATAGTACAATCTTTACTGACATGAGACATGAGAATAATGAGGGATAGTGTCTGGCTCAGCAGGCTAAGCCTCTGTGCCTGTGATCAGAAGGTTGCTGGTTCGAGTCCCGGCCTCACGTCCGTGGGCCCTTGAGCCTTTACCCCCAGCTCCATGGGCATTGCTTACATGCGTGTCATGGAGCGCGATATGGGGTAAATGAAAAGAGTATTTCCTCATGGGAATCAATGAAGTTTTGTAATTATTACCTCAATAATCATAAATCACCATACTAAGAATTAAGACCCATAGTAGTGGGTGTATGACAAGCAAAGGGTGCTGTAGAAGCAGGCAGGGCGGCGACTGGACGGCTCTGCATTATCAGTGCAGGTAAATCTGCACGTAGAGCAATACGGCTAATTCTGTAACCATGTTTCCGGCTATAAAATCAAACCATTCTACTGCTGAAAGGACTTCCTAAAAATTACAGCCCCTGTCATACTTCCATTTTCATCACAATTAGGCCTCTTCCTGTTCCATGGGAGACACAACCAATGATTGCACACACACACACACACCGACACACAGACACACACACACACCCAGCTCCATTGTGTCCAGGTGGGTTTGCTCATGCGGCTCTTAGCCGCTCTGCATGAGAACGCCTTGTCAGAGCCTGGGCCCACTTCCCCTAGCTGGCCTGTTTCCCCTTCAGCCCAAGCCGCACGACATGACCCTTTAAATGGCGACAGAACTGAAACAAATGGTCTGCAAATCCATGGTGTGAGCCCTCTGTACAAGGCCACGTGCACGACCCCACTACAAATAAGCCAGGCGCCAAGGATTCTCACAAGGGCCCTTAGCATTTAAGATGGGAACTGCCACTACAAGGGTTTGAAGGTTGACTGTTGGCAGGGCTAATGTGACAGGAAATGAGGTGAAATGCTGATGCATTATGGGAAGGATGGGGAATGAGCTAACAAGTGGAAAACGGATGTCTGTTGTTAAGCAAGCCTTTACATTCCTCTAGGCTCAAATGCAATCATCCTCCAGAAGGCCACACGATCACCTTCTCTTCTCCTGTCCCTACATACCCATAATAGTGCTATGACCACATGGGGGCCAATTCAAGTCCGCTCCTCACCTACTATCAACAGCAGAGACTGCAGATATAGTGCACTCTGCTATAGATCCCCTGGTGCATGGCCTTGTTAAAACTGAAGCTGTAAGGTGAACAACAGGACGAAGCTTCACCACCCAAGTTATTTAAAAACATATTTAGCGTCATTAACAAAGCAGTATAGAACGTAATTTCTTCCTCCACCATGGTGCAATGATTAACACAGCTACACTTGTCCTCTAGTAAAATCACCGCACCTCCCTGCAGAACAACAGGATTTATTCAGGTCCTATTTTCAGCCAAGGCAAATTTTTCTAGGTTATCAAGTTCTGCACAGGTGCGGATGATCTTACCATTACTACTGACACACTGTCAGAAGCCAAAGCTAAGCAATACCTCTGATATCGACCCTAAAAAGCAGAGCCGTTAGTGGACATGCTTTCGCAATTAAGGCTGATGTTGATGCACAAAGTCAGAGCCCCAGGGCAAACTATGCTCTGTATGCAGACGAGCCCCATGCAAACCATTTCCTGTAGCTATTTCTATCTCGCTCTTCGAAACTCTACTCCGTTCCGTCTGTCATGTCTAGCGGGCACAGCTTCAGTTAAGGAAGACCGGAGGTATTAAAACACGCTTAAGAACAAACGGGTCCGAGAATAAAGGTGAGGATGAATTAATAAATGAGTGACAGGGCTCAGATGAGGCGGCGGATTGGGTGCCCGCCTGAACACCTGCGGTGTCTCTTATTCATGAGGCGACCTTATGCAGCCAGCTGTGTTATTCGGTTACCGTTACGCAGCCCTGCGACCTCTGGAGCAGAAAACGGCGACTAGGCGGCTAAAATGCCACCGAAAAAAGTGACACAAATGCAGGTTCCCCAAGGGACCTCGATGCAGCAATATGGGGCAGCCCGTCCACCCCACTCACCTTAGTCTCCTCCTTCTCCTCGTCTTTGCTCGCCTCCTGCGGACCCTCATCCTCACGCCGCCCGTCCTCCTCTGTTTCCTGCCTGTCAGTCGCTATGCTCGGCTCTGCACATGTGCCTTTGATCTCTGCTGAGGGCTCCGGGTGCTTGTCCTCTCCATCCCCGTTGACCAGGACCACGATGGCCGCCTGAGGCTCCATCTTGCTGTCATCGGGGGCAGTTTCTGGGGCATTCGCCGTGGTCTGTGAGCTCCCGCTCAGGGTGGGTCTCTCCTGCTGGGGCTCCTTCCACTTCGACGGGGGTCTGCTCCCTGGGTTGCAGCTGGGTGATTTGAGGGGTGATCTCTGCAGCGAGCTGTCCCTTTTCACCTCGCTGGGGGGGGAGGAGGCAAGAGAACAGACAACCAGAGATTGAAACAGGAGACTGAGCCCAACAGCTAGTGAGTGAGAGAGCAAAAGAAAGAGAGAGAGAGACAAAGCGAGAGAGAGAGACCGAACAGGCGGTGGGGGGGGCAGCTGTTGGGCACTAGAGCCTGTGTGGGAAGGGTAAATACAGCAAAAGGAGGCACTGTGACTTCCTGTATGTGTGCTTTGGTGGAGGATGTGCGAGAGGCCAGAAGAGTGGCTGAACGCAGGATGATCTTCTTTCTGGAGAGTGCGGCAGCCGGTACGCAGTGCCGCTGTCTTCCTGACCCACATTTGTTTTACTTAAATTGCACAGAAAACACCTCCCTGAGGGCTAACTTTGGCACAGACACTTCCAGAAAAAGACCTGAAGCAGATGCATTGGAGGGAAAAAAAAAAAACAAAAAAGAACAATCCCCTTTCCGAGGGATTATAAATAACTGGAGGAAAACACAGACAGACACAGTAGCTCCCAGCTGCCCTGCTGACTGTGGGAATGCAGGGGACCAAGCAGGCCTGCTAGACGGAGGCCTGCCAGACCGAGGCCAGCGTGGCGTGGCTGACTGGGCGAACCCCCGACCCGGGGCAGAGAAGGCCGTTCAACCCCAGCGGGATCGCCAATCCAGCCCACCTGCCCAACACCGGCCCTCTGTGCCCAAAAGGCAGGAGACAGCAGATTTTCAGCTCCCCACCCCATTAGGACTATTTAAGGAGGAGGAAATGATGACGTGGCCCCCTACGTCCAGGTATTATCTGGGGATATTTGCCCATGTTCCCTGACATATCCTGCTCCTGTACAGTAGAGGTTTAGTGCCGCAATCCGCAGATTAGCTGCACCTCAGCCAGAGTTACTAAAAGCTTGACTTAAATGTTTTTTAATCCAAGATTTGAAATCTATCACTAATGTCAAAAGCAAATCCAGCTTACATGCACTGCTCATGTGCAATATTGTCTAATACAGTGGCTGTCAATCTTTTTGGCCAGAGTTCCACTTCGGATCAAACCAAAGTAACCAAGGAGAGAATATGAAAAACATCTTAATCAACTAAAAATGACTAGAACATTTTGTTTTTATATCACCTAATGTTACACTGATTTCAAATGTTCAATACCTGTTTATATCAGTGCACACAATAGATTTTCACGCCTACCACCTGGGGGAGCTCCGAGCACCACAGTTTGAGAACCACTGTTCTAATGTATGAATAATGACAATGAAGAATTAAATGACTTTCCAGACCATTCTCAGAGAGGTCACTGGAGATGCCCACACTGACAGACGCCCAGCCCAGTCCTGCACTGCGTTCTTCCCAAGCTTCCCAGTTCCTACCTGTTCTCAAAGCGGCTGATGAGGGCAGACACCTGGGATTTCCTCTCCCGGACCCTGACCCTGCCCTCCTCCTCCATCGCGCCTCCGAGATCTCCCGTCTGGGCAGCAGCTGGATGCGGTTCTGTCACCAGGTTCTGGAGGTGAGGCGGCTTGGTCGGCACTGATGGAGGAAAAGTTCCATATCACAGACGGGCCACAAGGTGGCAGCACAAATGTTACCATGAAGAAAGCATGACAAGTAGAGAACTAATGCTATAGCTGATAAATATGATATAATATAAATAAATAATACCATTTAAAATCTGCCATTTAAGATACTGTAGGTACTGAAATACTGTCACGGTGCAGCACAATTACTGCACTTTTTAAAAATGTTACTTATTCTATCCTATTTTCTATCATATTACTTTCACAATGATTGACACTCTCAGTAGGAGGGTCTGCAACCTCATTTCGTGCTGCTTGAGCGTGATGACGATAAAGTTGACTTTGAGCATCATTCTACATATTCCTGTTGCATATTAAATGAACAGATCGTGGGGGTGCAGGCCGGGCTTCGGCAGAGAGCTTAACCGAATGGGCGCCTGTAGATCGGGGGGTGCGGGCCGGGCTTCGGCAGAGAGCTTAACCGAATGGGCGCCTGTAGATCGGGGGGTGCGGGCTGGGCTTCGGCAGAGAGCTTAACCGAATGGGCGCCTGTAGATCGGGGGGTGCGGGCTGGGCCTCTGCAGAGAGCTTAACCGAAGGGGCGCCTGTAGATCGGGGGGTGCAGGTCGGACCCGTACCTGGTGGTTTGGGCGCCGGTCCCCGTCCATTTAAACACCTCTCGCCATTCCCATGCACACGGCTGGCCGTCTCTCCGGATGGGACACGTTCACAGGGCTGTCGGATAGTAGCTGGTGAAGCAGAACACAGGGGGTTAGTCAGGGTAACTGGAATGCTGTTTAGCTGGTTGTTTCTGACAGAAGTAACGTGTTGTTTGATAGCACTGTGCTTACCAGTCAGGCAAGCGAAAGTCCTATAAGGGCCCTCAGTCATAAGGCTCTGCAAGACCTCTAAACCATGACAGAATCATTTATGGCATTTCTTTCCTTAATGGCTGCTTCCTGGTAAGGTCATATACTCGTAGCATATCGCCACAGAACAGAATAGATATTACACAATGCATGCTGAGTCTTGGACCAGGCAATTGAGGTGGTATTTTCAAAAGCAACACCATTCTGCTATTTGGAAATATCTCAGTGATAAATTTTGCTGAGTGATGTTTTTTTGTCGCCGAGATTTCCAGATCCTGTGGTATACCATATTACCTTAATTCCGCTAAAGCTTAATTCTACCTTTCTATCATTCCATCCAAAGTTCCCTCCAAAGATCGTGCACCTTAAAAAGTTTAACCTCCACGGTAAGCACCGGTTATGCTTTCTTCAAGAAGGTATCAAAAATACGGTACTTCAAAGTTGGTTTTCCATTGATGTAAAAACTGGTTCCGGAGCTGAATGACATCACAGTGCAAAGGAAAAAAGGAGATACAACAGAATTAAGGAGCCATTAAACAAACACCAAGACTATATCATATATAATCTTGCTGTGTAAAAATTCTGGAGTTAACAAATACCGCTCAATCACAGTTAATGACACCTTCTTCCAAAACAGTAACACACACGAACTGAGTCCAAAACACCCCCTTTAAAGCATTTGGATGCAATTATTATGGACGACCTATTGGAAATGTCAAAAGCTGACATTAACTCCTGCTACAACCAACACAATTTACACAGCTGCATGACATTTTCCTTCATGTTCAGCAATTCACATTAATAGCCACATTAATCCTGTTGAAACCAAGATATTTATAGAGGACCTTTGTTAAAACTCCAATTTAGGCCATTTGCTCAAAACTCCCACAAACGCCTGTGTGCTGAGCACCAGTCTCACACCAAGGCCTGGCACAAGTGTTACTTCCCTGTCTGATAATGCAGCGGAGGGAAATGCCTGCTTTGAGCAGCCTACCCCGAAATCTCGTACTGATCAGCGTCCAGCGAGCCGGTCAGCTCTAGGCACTGGGGAGGAGGTACGGAGCGTGCACCAATATGGCGTGTTGCTGCACCCACCACACAGCAAGCCACCCCAGGGATGAGAACCTGAGTGCAGCAATACAGCAGGTGATACCTCAGCACCACACTGGTCTGAATGGAACAGTGTCAGCTTTTCTTCTGTTGGCTGGAGTGCCGATCCTTTCACCAACCCCCAAATGTTTCCCTGTAAGTCGGAGGACCTGCTTGCTGGGCTGGGTGTAGGTTAAGGGCCCTGTTCGGAGCGCAATGGAGTAGGATCATTCCTAGCATTCACAGGATTTGAACCAGCAACCTTCCGATGGCTGGCATGGATTACTAGCCTCTGCCGATATGCCCCCCCTATTTCGCACATCACTGGCACCAGGGAGCCCTTTCTGACAGAGAACCAAATGCTGTTGGTTCTTAAATATTCTCTACTTTGAGTTTTACTCCATGAGGGACTGTAAGTATTGAAAGCACAGAGGACAAGATCAGACGATTAAACAAAAAATAAATCATCATATATTTTCTTGGCTAAGAGCAAACATCTAACAAGCTGAAATAAACAGGCTTATTTGGAGTCACTGAGGATAGAAAATGTTTGATTCTGATTAACCGGGTCAGCTTACACACTGCTAGCTCTTCGGTGTCTTTAAAACTCTGAAATATGGTCTTGAAATGCTGCACTCTCTGAAGAACCCACTTCTGGTGCTGTTTAGGGTACCTGAACCTGTCCTGTTTGTTTACAGCTTTTTATGGTCCTGGACTTTCCTCACTATCTCAGAGGAAAGAGGTCAGAGTGACCAGATAATCCATGTCAGGGAGGACACTCTGAGCTAGGACAGGATTTGTAAACTGCCATTTCAATTAAAAAGACCTGGATTTCACTTAAGCGCTGAGTTCTTGCTGTGTGCTGATTGGTCAGTCCCCTTTAATCATGCATGTGTCACTGATGTTAACGTGAAACAGCTGGACGAGTCCTTCAATCAACGAAACAAACCAGTTCAAGTGCAAGAAGAACTGAACTAATTAGCCAAACAGGTTTCAGTTTTAAAGAAGTTTGTAAAACCTGAAGTAGGTCAAAGTCTCCTCACTGACATGGAGTAGGTGGTCACCAGAAAACAGATCACTGCAGAAACATACCGACATAGAGCAGTGTCCCTCAGATTCAGCTGGAGGCCTTCCCCCCAGGTACCAAATCCTGGCTTTAATCAAGGTCAGGGTTAAGCTCAGAACCAGGAGAGGTCACATGATCTCAGGGGCCTCTCATGCATGCCAGTGGCCTGAGGTCTCCACAGGTCAGTGCTGGAGCACAGATCGCATGACTGAGTGAAGAAGGAAGTGAAATCCTTCCTTCCATGCAGCCGACCCCAGGCGACTGCCAGCCTTCATGAAGGCAGTGATCATGGCTGATAACCAGACTACAGTCTGTCTTTGTGTTTGCCTGTGGCTCTGGGGGCCTTTACGTTGAGAGGGCGTCTGCGTTTCTGGCCGAGGGTTTCTGGTATCTGTGGGGCCGTGACTGAGCACGACCCCTTAAGGTCAGCCGCACAGCCTAGCCACCTGTACCAACCCTCTCTCAGATCCTCCCCGTAGGCGCCCACAGAATCGAACCACCTCATTAAGAACAAACACACACAGTGTAATGTGACTACAAGGCATGCAAACCTTTCCAGCAGCAAGAATTACAGCATTACATTCACAACCTTCAAGAAGAAACAGTTTAAAGCAGTTATATTTTATCTATATGCACAGGTAACCTGAGTAATCTGGTCTGAGGGTCACTTGCAGAGCAAGCTACCCATTTATCCATTTATTTGTTTAATACAAAGCAACAAACAACTGGTTTGCATGTTCTCCCCGTGTCATCGTGGGGTTTCTTCCGGGTACTCCAGTTTACCCCCACAGGCCAAAAACATGCTAAGGTTAACTGGAGTTACCACATCGCCCATAGGTGTGAAGGGTGTGTGAGTGTGCCCTGCGATGGGATGGCACCCCATCCTGGGTTATTCCCTGTCTTGTGCCCATAGGCTCTGGAGTCCTGTGACCCTGAGTAGGGCAAGTGGGTATAGAGAATGGATGGATTGTGGTACAATCTGTAAGCAGCAGCAGTTCCAAGAGCAACTGGGGATTAACGGCCTTGCTCCAGGCTCCGAAAATGATATCACCCTTCTAGTCATGGGAATTGAACCAGCAACCTTCCACACACAAGCAGCATCTTAACCCTCTGAGCCACAGTGGCCTGGTCACCTGGTTGCTGGGACAAAACAAATAACTCTGCTTTTTCCACATTAAATATACATGGCTGAAACCATCTAAAGAAACCTGTGTGACATTTTACTGTGTCTGCAGTGAAGGGGAACCTGTCCGCTGACGCGACGCTCCTCACTGCGTACTGTGCCACCCTTACTGACGTGGCGGCCTCGTCCAATCGCAGATGCTGGGTTAAATCTCTTCATTAGGCTGCCAGGTGTGAGGCCCACAAAAGCCTTTCAAGCTGCCCACACTGGACACTGTCACTTCATAGAAATTGAGCATTTAACAAAATAGAGAAGTGAAAAAGAATTAGGGGAAGGATATTCAAAAAGCATAGCACAGACGTAGCCCAGCTCTCTTCTCCAATAACCAGAAGCCCCACCCACGGCGCCCCACTTCCTGGGGTATCCAGGGCGAGGAGGGGTGAATTTTCCCCCGGCAGGGAGCACAAAAATACACATTTACCATGGAAGAGAGTGGGAGAAAGAATGAAAAATTATAGAAATTATAGAAGGCTCTTCTGATGTTGAAGTCATTTTTAGATCACCACAAGACTTCGAAATTGATTTTCAATATGAATTTAAACATAGGATACTATAATTATGTAGGTGAATTAGTTACTTCTAATACATTTGCCCAGTTGCACACAGCCTGATGCCCAGTTGCACACGGTCTGACTTACCAGAGTCTGACACAATGCTATCATGAATGACGAAGTGTGTGCAGAGACTTACGATGTACATCGAATGGGGAGATGTCTGCCACTACTGACGGTGGTATGTACCTAGGTATTCCTCAGGCCTGCCTGGACAAGGGGACATTGTCCTTGGTCTGCGCATAGACGCCCCGACTGTGTCCAAGCTTTGGGAGAGAGACCTGAGCTCTGGGCCTGTTCATGAATGCAACCACCGGCACGTGTTGAAGGCAGCCATCTGAGTGATGTGATCCTCAAACGAGGCTCTCAATGGCTGACTGAGAAGCTCCACTTTAGGGATGTGGACAGAACTTCCATGCACAAACATCCCAGGGTTACCCAGCATGCCTGTTTATTGTTTGTCTAATGTGGAAAGTTTATTACGTTATGTCACGGGATATTATGTACTAAGAACTGCTAGTGGCCTTCCTGCTCTCTCTCCTCCCGTTAAATTATTAATAATTGTACAGGATTTTTTTTTTGCACCACAGATCACTCTGTGTTTTTCACTGCTGTCTGTCGCGTCATAAATGTTCCACGGTGAGATCAGGAGGAACACCGTTTTGTCTGATGGTGGACGGTACGTGGCACAGACAGCAAGGCGTTACATGACACGAAATATGCATTAGCCCCAGGTTAGAGACTCAGCAAGTCTCGATTAGCAGGTGGAGCAAACAGACATGTTTTTGATTAAATACATTAAAGCGTGGCCTTATCAAAGCCAGATTTAATATTTACTAAGTCTGTGAGACAGCAGGGAGATACGATACGTCTGCCCTCATCTCAGGTGAGAGCAGGAATTACAGCAGCAGGAGGCTCCAAATGGCTGGTCAGCCCATCCTGACACTCCTCTCTGAGGACACAGCAGGACCCCAGATCTGCCCTCATTTACACAGAACCTTAATAAAAAGTCCAGAGGCAGGTGTTGCCGTCAAGGAGTAAAAAGAAGAAAAAAACTCAAATAGACTGCTTTTATACCCAAGACGCATGTAAATAAACTAAGTTTAAACTGGCACAAAAAAAAGGATTTTGCAGTTGACATTCCTGTAACTTAAATTAAACCCTGTCAGCAAAAAGCATTGGCATCAGGAGAAGCAGGTACTGAGCAAACGAGCAAAACGTATTCGTCCGCTTACCTGAACCTGCCAGCGGGGTCTAAGTTCACGGCCCGCGACAGCGCACCGATCTGTACCAGAATCGGAGCCCCGCCCACCCCCTCCTGCAGCTCATTCGCTGGGGAACTCGCCCATGTGACTACAATATCACGGCACAAAAATGCAGGAGCACACGCAACCTGTCAGATGAGCGCTAAAATTCCTGAGAGCAAAGGCCACCGCGGGCTTGAGCTGCACCTCGAGCAGGAAGTGTGTGCCACTGCCTCTGAGACGCTGTCGTCTGTTTCTTCCTGTGCTTGTTCCTTTAGCGCCACCTGAAAAATGCGGCCCAGAGTGTGACCAAACCGAGGCCGAGAGCTGCAGGCCCGTGTGGGCGAGAACCACGCTGCCCCCTGGCAAACCCCCCATAGCAGCTCACAGACACGCTAAGGGCACCCTGGCCGGCTTGGGGGGGTGGGGGAGTGGAAAAGGGACTTCCTCTTACCTTCAAAGGACCCATGTACTGTACAGATTGTCCCCGACTTGTGTCTGGGTTATCTTCACAACAGGGTGTATTTATAAATGGACATATGTCAGTATTGGTACATACCAGGGATTCTCAAAGTCCAGACCACAGACCAAACCACAAGATAATCCGGACCCAGCTGATGATGCACCTTATGTATCAATACAGTTAACGTGCAAAGGCTTAATGTGGTTTTAAGTGCAAAAATACAATGTAGAACCACCAAACCTGGCATCATAACTCACCCTAGTCCCCCTCCTCCCAAATGACAAAGTGTCAAAACTATCAGCCATTAAACTATTAAACCAGTCTTTAAACAGGGCTGTGAACTTTCACGCTTTCAGACTCTCACGCAAGAAACCTTATGACAAATCTATTCCATTACAAACCTAAAATTAGCTACATCGGAAGCGCTGGGGTAGTTTGCAAACTGCGAAGGTGGTAAGAGCAGCGGTAGCCTAACTGCTAGGGAAGTGTTCTTGTGACTGAAAAGTTGCTGGTTCGAATCCCCCACCGGCAAGGTATGACTGGGCTACCCTGAGCAAAGTCCTACCCCCTGGGCGCCGAATTAGCCGCCCCTGCTGTATCACATATGGGTTAAACACAGGGGACATGTTTTGTCTCTGTGGTGTTTCAACAATGTTTCACATTTACCAAAACTGCTACATCTGTGTTTGTGCAGACTTGTCACTAATCGAAAATCTCACCCCAGCCAGCTGACTGAAGTGGGTAACGTTGTTTGCGTTATAAACTGATGTCTAATACCAAACGTTTTTGTTAATTCATTAAAGTTGAAATGCTGACTTTAACAAAAATGTGATGCGGTCAGTTTCTTTGAGATCCCTGGTATATACAGTACAGTGTAGACTTGTTAGACATTTTCTTACGTGATTCTATAACTTCTCTTTCATATTTTTTATTACTGTTGATCAGTTATTTCATACACACGTGTATATCCTGTATGCGGCCAGGTAGGATAGCAGTGCGAGGCGTTCAGCTAGCCGCAGTTTATTTTCACATACATTTACGTTTTGTTCTTTCCAGTTGTATGTGTGAGCGGCCCTAAGTCGCACAGGCCATACGTCGCGGACAGCCTGTTTACGTACGCAGCCAGCCCTCCATATCCGCGGGTTCAGCCAGGCATGTATCGAAAATATTCAAGAAAAATAAAACGCTCCTATCGTTCGGATTTGCCATATCGGTGAGACTGAACGCCAGAGAGACTCCCCTTACCCATAAACCCACGCTGCTTTACTGTGCTGATGATGAAAGACACCAGTTTAAATTTGGCATATGATCCCTGGTCTTTAGAGTGAAGGCAAAAAAAAAAAGATTTTATTTCATATTATCAAGTCATTTATTTGGCTGCTGTTTGTCCCCGTGTTTATTTGAGCAGTACGTATTTGTGTAAATACAAATACTATGACATTTTATATAAGGGACTTGAGCATCTGCGGATTTAGTATCCGCCGGGAGTTCTGGCACCAATCCCTCGCAGAGACAGAGGACCAACAGTATATTTTTATAAAATTGAACTAAAAGTTCAAACGGCCACATTTCTAGTCCGGATTTCACACCAACATCTTTCACATTCCGGCCTGCACGCCCCACCTCGACAATTTATGCGCTGGGTTAAATTTACTGGCAACGAGAGGCTTCAACTTCCTCCTTGCTGCAGTGAACGGCACCTGCCACCGGGGGCACTGCAGCGTAGCCTCTGGCTAGACAGCAGGTGGCTAAGCCAGATAAGCACTCGGAGAATGCTAACAGATACTCTTTGCGGTTCTCATTCATGGTGTACTTAAAAAGCAGACATATATATCTGCCATCTGTTGTGAATTCTTCCTCATTTAGTGGAACACCAGCCTCCCAGTTAGGGATGCTGCCCTGTGGATTGGCCGTGTGTCCTTTCAGCTCTGAAGACCGGTCACCCTCTGGCCTGTTAAATACCCACTGCTTGGCTTGAACCATTCCATGCTACTCGGGGGGGAGGGTCACCACATCAGGACCAGCTGAGTGCCTTGTTTCATCCCTGGTAGCTCAACAAGCAAAGCATTGTGCTAATTAATGCAAAGGTTGTAGGTTCACATCCCAGGGTGGACACATAAAGCATCAGATAAATGAATAAAATAATAGAAGTTACGATGACAGCTACCTGACCTATCAATGTTTGGTTTAATTCATTGGGAGCCAATAAAAACCCTCATAATAAAGGGGTCAAACCAATGGATGACCAACGGCAGACAATAATCCCACCCACCATGTCCAGAAGCCTTTACCCTGCCACCTTTTGTACCTGGGCACTGAAATCTCCTTTACATCTGAAACGTAAAAGGCAGGCTAACGCTGAAAAACTGAAGGCCTGCAGTAGCTAGGAAGCAGCCCACTGTACCACCTCTTTGAGGTTAACACTCTGCAGCTATCAAGACACACTTCATTCCAAAATAGCTTCTCATCTTGTCCCCACATAAATCACACAGGATGTTACATTTCTTTGAGGAGGTATAGAAGAACTTTGTTTCAACAAATGTTATAGTACAGAATTACTCTGTACCTAAGGACGAACATTAGCGTGAAGGTTCCCAGCTGCCCACTTCTTTCGCTAAGCCTGCTCAACACGTCCATTCTCAACGCAGCTGCCTCTGATGTCAACCGGATGAAGTAGTCACATGAAGACGAACTTGGGTCAAAAGGAGAAAGACGACCCTGTCAGGAGTGTGAGGGCGGTGGCTGTGAACGAGCCCTTACTTTTATGCTGGAAGGCGTTCAACCTCACCCGAGGTTCACCACCATCAGCCTCTTCATCCACCAACGCCTGGACGTCATTCGCCTCTGAAATAAACACAGACCACTCAGTGCCTGACACCCAGCTATGCACCACTGCCAGTGCAGATCGTGCGAGATGAGGTTTAAAAACGGTGATGTGAAACTTGACGTTTAAAATGTGATTATTTCATGATTCTTGCTTTAGAAGACTGCAGGACTCACAACTACTTTGACCAAGCGTACAGTCGCACATCTGTCTTACTTCTATACACAGTTAAACATGACGTGATCAGTGAGTTTGAGAAAGCCTTTGTCACGGAACCACATATCACCTGCTGCCATGTCACTGAATGTCACAGCCAGGATGTGGCCTCATGACCTTCAGCACCTATTCCGAAGGCAAACTTAACCACTGCTTAGTGATCAGGGCACTCTGCCACATGAAAAATCGCTTTGCTTGGAGAACAAATTTGAAATTAAAACGCAACGACTCTTCCAGATGATGGTGGCAGGGAGGGGACTGGATGTCTGCAGGGTTCAGTGTTTTGAGACCTAGAATTATAGGTTCTTCACTGACCATCTGGACACGTCCATCTAGATCAGCCAGCGGGTCAGCAATCCAGGGCCCAGCATCTGGCCATGCCCACCCCAGTAAAGCCTGACAAGAAACAATTCCTTGTGTGTTTGACCCATATGTGACTTTCGTGACATAGCAGGGGGCAGCTAATTCAGCGCCCGGGGAGCAGTGCTTGGGGACGGTACCTTGCTCAGAGTACCTCAGTGGTGCCTTGCTGGTGGGGGATTCGAACCTGCAATCTTTCCTACAAGAGGAGTGACAACAGCGCCACCCTGTTGGTGAAGGACAAACCCAAATCACAATATGGGGTCAGGGTAATGGAGGGTGAAAGCCATGAAGGTATAAAGGTTTGAGGTTCCTGAATCTGTATTTGGTGTTCAGGAATCAGCAGTAAAGTGTCTCCCAGATGGGAGACCAGCCTGCAAGTCAATGAGCTCTCTGACCAGGAAGCACTTGACCAGAAATCCTCCACTACCTCCCCTCATTCTCACCAAGAACAACCCAAGTGCACATCCTCCATGCATTAACTCCTCAGAGTGAAGGCAGGAAATGCGTATTTAGGACTTCCTTCTCTCAGATTTCTACACCAGATACTGTCATAGACATGTTTGTGTAAAACCTTGCCTTGTACATAACCACACAATAAAAAAAAACAGCTTAGAAAAAAAAAACAAGGTTGGGGAAAATCACTCAAAACCAAATGTCTATCCAACACTATCAAATTTAATAATATCAATATCCAAAATTCTCTTCTCAGACACTTTCTTGTCACCTTCTTCACCCGATTGTCAGGGTCAGCCCCTGTTGTCTCACTGTGTCCCTTCCCCGTTTGACCAGCAGGCGTTGCTGGTCATCCCGTCCTT
>JAODJU010000001.1:3068021-3080700 GCA_026776725.1 Gnathonemus echidnorhynchus
AGTTCTCCCCAAACGAGCTTGATGGGCCGAATGGCCTCCTCTCGTTTGTAAATTTCTTATGTTCTTATGTTCTTATCCAGCTCATTCAGAGCGTTTGGGAGGTCTCGGGGTCTCAGAGACGCCATCTGGCAGAGGTCTCCTTAAGTCACTTCGGGTAAAAGCACCAGTTATGCAACTGACCATAAATAGCGTCAGAAAAAGTGCAGAGACCAGAGGCTGATACCAAACGTGTAAAAAAGAGAAGATGACAGGTTATTTCCCAAAATAACTTAGCTTACGTTAGGGCAGGAGACAAGCGATTGACACCTACAGGGTGAGCAGGCTGATGTCCAGACTCCGCCAGACTCCACCATGACAGTCTAGCAACCCATGATGTACCAGGCCACACACACAGAAGCCTGAAGTCCAGTTTCACGACACCAGTTCCAACACCAGCATGCAACATGTTCGGAAATAACACACAAACCCTATGTTTGGTTAACAGACTGAAAAAACAGTGATATCTAACATATCTCCTTACTGACACACATATGCCTATTCAGGCTGACTTACACCTATTAAATACAGTCATTAGTAATTCATGCTGAATGATACTCGGTGCTGAACAATTCTCACTTCAGTGGCTTGAGTAAAATCTTAAACCCCTCTAGTTTATAAACATTCATTAATTTTACACAATTAAAATGACGATCCCATCTTTGATGCAAAATCCCGTCTTTGATGGATAGATGTTGAGAGGAAATAGATATATCGAACTATCTGAGGCATGAGCCACATGACAGGGGTTGATGCCTCTCAACGCCTCGGAGTCTGTCAGAGCTGAGGCGCTTGTCGGTACTGGGGGCCCGTGCTGTGACCCGTTTGGCGGTGTGCCCCCTCGCTGTCACCACCTGTATTCAGGGTGGACAAATGGGCCGTTGCCCAGCTCGCCAGTCCCGCAGGCACCCATGCTGTCTCTGAGGCCATCACAGTATCACACTGTGCCATGCTATACACAGGGTGTGGTGCCCACGCGGTGGGGGTGTCTGCTCGGTCTGGCACAGAAGGGCTCACAGGAAACCACAGAGCGCTGCTGTGGAGTGGAGTGTCTTAATTAACTCAACACTGCCATAGCAACACCACAAAGCCAGAATAACAGTACATCTAAATATTATAACTTACAGGGTCTCTGAATAAAATGTGACTCACTTACTGATGTGGGGATGTCCACATCCCTGGACAAAAAGAGGTGTGGAGTGTGGGTTCAGGTTAAGTTATGGGTTCTCACCACATGGAAATGCAAGGCTTGTGGTCCCCATGCCAGCCACGTGTACACAGCATTAAGTGAGGGACAGGAAGGGGTGCCAGTCGAACGCCAAAACAGTACCACTGCGCTGTGACACAAAGGCTTATTCTTTCAAAGAATCATTACACTCACTTTTCCGTAACACGCGTTTTCCTCCATTAGGACACGCTTCTGGGGGAAAACATTTGTTTCATTCTAGTGACTCCGGACCCTACCTGACATTTCAGGAACCAGAAAACCAAGCACTTTACGCCGACGCAAGTAGCTCAGCCTGCATAGAGCAAGAATGCGCGCCTGACAGCGAGAGCTGCCACCTCTGCTCGCTTTGCACCAGGAACCATGCGCACAACTACAGCACTATAGTAAGTGACGCATAGGGCGATGGCACTTATTAGTGACTAGTTTAGTTTTCCTTTGCATCTCCCCAAATGCACGGCCAGCCCTCGGATAATAATAATAATAATAATAATAATAATAATAACGACAACAACTACTACTACTACTACTACTACAATAAGCAGTATATATATACACCTCACCTGAATCTCCGTCTGACGTACCTTGGACACATACTTCCCCAGTAACGGTAATATAAACCGGACGGGTCTGCATCGTACCTCTCGTTAAAAATAAATTACTCTCCGTTATCGATCAGGAACAAATGCTGCGATCAGACAAACAGAGCGATAACTGGGAGTTAGGAACCAGTGACAGCTGCAGCGGTGAATGACCGTACCTCCTGCAGCCTCTCCAACTCCCGCTTCAGTGTCTCCTGGTCCGCCTCCAGGTCAGTGTATTGCTGTTTCAGGCTCTGGTTCTCCTCCAGCACCACCAGACCGCATTCCGCCGCCCGGATCTTCTCCCGGTTCGCCTCGGCCAGTTCCCGTGTGAGCCGCTCCACCTCAGCCCGGTACCGATCCACGGTCTCCCCGCATTCTCCGCAAGCAGCCATCGTCCTTCGCACGCTCTCTCTCCCCCGTCACACCCGTCCTGGCGTCGGACAGACAGAGAGGCGGAGGTCGAGAAAATAGTAAAAGAAAATCTCTCTTCGGTGGTATCAGATTAAGGGGAACCCAAGAGGAAATGAAGATCAAGCGCACAGGCGCTCCTCTCTACGGCAAGACAGATCCGTTAAAGATAGAAAAAGGAATCCAAATAGCCCCCAATGTGCTACTGTTAAAACAGTAATGTATTAAAGCCCCCTTATGGCATGCTTTCCTTGCCACGATAATCCAGACATCCACTGTCTTGTGTTTTTTGCTTATTCATGCAGAACTAGACACCGAGCCTCCCGGCCGCCCCGAAGCCGAGTGTGCAGCGCACCGCTTCCATCCATCCCTTTGCTGGGTGACGTCACTGTCTCCGCCGGGCTCCCGATAAGGTAACGGGACTGAAACTGCAGTTCTTACTGCTCTTAATGTTCAGGCATCACTCTAGAGACATCAGTTTATATATATATATTGCAAAAAAAGTAATAACAAGGTACTAGTTATGTTTTTAATCGCTTAGCGTTGGAGTCGGTATATAAAAAAAACTTGCATTATTGGAATCTCCCCCCACCCAGAATCGAGTCATATTATTTGGCTCTGTAAAATGCTGATTTTAACGCGTAGAGGTCATTGAAAAAGTGAAATTCCAATTATTATTATTCTTTTAAATATTCTGTGTGTTGAGAGGGAATCCCTGAAGATTAACTTTGTTTCCTCGTGGGACAGTGATATTACCGATGGGAGTAAAGAAGAGCACTGGTACGTACAAGAAGATCTAAGTATATAATCTAAGTAGTATATAAGTAGTAGTAGTAAGGTCCAAGAAGATCTAAATTTGAAGAGGTTAATTAACTAGAGCCACTTGTATAAATTGTCGAAAACATAAGACACAATAGTTACATAAAAGCAAAATTTAGTGAGCAAGCATGGAAGTATGTTTAGTACACGTTTAGTCTGTCTCTGGATTAGCGCACTAGGGTGGGCGACTGTCTCTGTCTCCTCTGAACTGGGTAACTGAGTGACGGCTTGGATTAGCGCACTAGGGTGGGCGACTGTCTCTGTCTCCTCTGAACTGGGTAACTGAGTGGCGGCTTGGATTAGCGCACTAGGGTGGGCGTTTAGCGTCCCCCATCCGATTACAGTCCCACAGGCAGCTCCACTGTGCCACATAATTTATGCAGTCTCTGAACCCTGGAGATAATGACCCATTAACTAACAGAATTAGTAGAATTAGCAAAACTGTAAGTTTACATTTAATTAATATAGGTTGCCTTTTCCTGAATGCTTGCCAAAATATCAATTGTACTAATGTGATTTTCATACTTGTACATTTCTAGGGTGACTAATCCATGTTTCTAAACTGTATCTATATCTTCTTATATTTACTACCCCCATTGGAGAAAAACAGTCACAGTGAAATACAAAATCCCCCTTGTTTTCCTATAACCATGTAGCTCCTGCTACCATATTTAGCACTCTTTATGAATGCCGGACAGGTTAATAGACATTATATCAAACTGTAACTGTTTATGGGCTTAGTGACATTATTTCAGCCTCTGGGTAAGTTTGATCTGCAGTGACTCTTTTACATGGATTAAAATATCCACATCAGTGCTATTTTGTGAGTAACCAAATTGTGGTACTCAGTAACTACACATCAAGGGAGGTGGGTGAATAGCTTAAGAGTTTAAAAGCTTAAAATGTTATATTGTTTTTTACAGTGAAACAAGACAATTGCTGCAATAACACAAGCCATTGGACTAAAAGCAGTCGCAGAGATTAATCCAGAGTCACTGTCCCACAATGCACCTGTCACATCCTGCCCACCACGTCCACCTGACCCTCCTGTCTCCTCCTGGGCATGGCCCTAACAAGCCATGTCTGTTGCTTGTCTTGCCTCTTGTTCCTAACCCTTGTGTTAATCATTCCAGCTGCCTCTCATTAGCTCCCTCATTAGTCTTGTATATAAGTGCTTCCCAGTCCTGTGTTAAAAAGTCATTGGTGTCATACACTTGTGTTGCCTGTGCCCTGCCTTCCTTCATTCCTCCTGTTTTGATACCTCGAGATCCATTTTATTTCCAGTCTTTGTTCCGCTTAGTCAGTAAAACCCCCATTAGTTTTGCAACCTCCCCTGCTCTCGCATCCTCCGTCCCACACAACATGACAGCATCCCTTCACAGGTAAAATGAACAAGAAAATTAGGGTAAAGGGTATGGGTTTTGTGTTTTTTTCTGGAATTCAGAGTAATCCATAAAAAAACAAGTCTCTCTGTATTCAAGTGTATTAAATGAACATTGTGACACTGCTTGGGAAAGAACAAGGTTCTTCATCTCGGTCTGTCATTCATTAGTCATTTTGTATCTCTCTTCAGGGTGAATACTGTGTTCCTCAATCAAAAGTGAAGAGCAGGTAAAAGTGAGTCACTTCTGGGAAGTGATCTGGTTTATGGACCCTGCTCTACACTCTGTCAGCAGCTGTAATCAGGAAACCATGGGCAGCACTCTAATGTCGACGTGACAGTAACACGAGTCAGTTCTCTAAACGCGGGGGGAGTTTGTCCACTTAAGAGAGGCTCATATCAGTGATGACAATGGTACATTAGTATTAAGCACATCTTGTCATATTTGGGGTTGTAAACAGCTAAAGAGCTATTGATTAGTATGAGCAGAAAGGAATGGTAGGTAAGGGATCAGGTCATGAGGTACAAATTGAAAGAAGCATGGCTTTCTGCATTTTTTGGTCATTTATTAACCTCCACAGTTATTTCAGCCATTTTGGGCAGTGAAACACCATTTATCATACAACACATGCTGGGAGATTTATAGTAATAACACAATATTAAATACCTCATATTCATGGAACTCTCTCCTGTTTTGTCTGTGTTCCTCTCTCTAATATGCTGTTATAAGCTTCATATGCGCTCATCCTCCTGCCCTCTTTTTCTTGCCCTAGTCACTATAGTCTCCTACGCCTCTTTAACTTGAGCTTTTATGACACTGCGTCTCTTTGTACTTTGGTTCTTTGTAATGATGGAAGTTGTGACCTGCATACTTAGACCTGTCAGCGCTGACCATCTGCTGCCTGTTTAGTGGATGTTGGTGGATGTGTTCATACCCCCCTCTTTGGGGTGATGGAATGCCATTCTGACTTTTAATGAATCAGAGGTCATTCAAAGGTAATACCGAAAAGTATGCTTTTTAATACCATCACGTTCTTTAGCAGTTAGCAGTCTTATAATGGCAAAAGCTTATTGGTGTGATTTAAGTGAGAATGAATCTCAACGATCCAGAGTGATACAGGTCCAGTCCAGAGATATCTGCTGATCAGCTGCAGCTGAATCTTGGGCTGGGGTGAGGATCTGAGGGAAATTTGGCTGAACCAGGGAAGGACAGACACAGTGGGATGGAACTGACCAGGTTGGACACAGAGATCACCTTCCCTCCCTGAGTACCCAGTAAACAACCTGAAGTTGATTTCAAGAAGAGCAGCTGGTGCTCTTATTAATAGACTCAATAGTCAGATCCTCAAGACATTCTACACCAGCACCATCGAAAGCCTTCTCTCCAGCTGCATCACTGTCTGGTACAGGAACTGCAAGGCTTCGGACTGGAACTATCTGCAGCGGATAGTGAAAGCAGCTGAGAAGATTATCAGTGTGCCCCTACCTCACTTGAAAGACATTTTCAAGACCCGCTGCTACAACAGAGCCAGAAACATAGTGAAGGATCACTACCATCCGCTACATGGACTTTTTTCACTCTTACCATCTGGCAAATGGTATCGTAGTTTTTGTTCTGCCTCCACGAGACTGTATAACAGTTTCGTTCCACAAGCCATCAGGGCTCTGAACGCACTTTAAGTTCAGATCATAGCTCTTCCGAAATACCTCATACCTGCATTTTCATGTTTACTCTGTACAATATAGCAACCATGTGCAATAGTACCGTGTGCAATATAATATAATAACTATGTGCAATTCCAGTCACTAAGACTCCCCACTCAAATAATACTGGAGTGTTGTGTACTGTTCTGTCCATTTATTGTTCTGTCTATTCACTGTAACTTGTTGTGCACTGTAATGTTACCGCACCTTTTGCACTGTATTGTGTTGCCTCTTTGCACCTTTTGCTCTGTTGAATGTGACGTTCTGTGTTACTAGATGTTGCACCGGGGCCTTGGGGAAACGTTGTCTCATCACACTTTGTACTTGTATAAAGCCATTGATGACAATAAAGTAACCTTAACCTTAACCTTAACCTTAACCTTAATATAAAGTAATGTGTGGACCATGGGTGTCAGCTCACCTTTCTGAGGGGTTACTTGGTCTAGATGTGCCCACCGCCTCCTCAAAGCCACCTATACCTCACCTATACCAGGTTTGAATGAATCAAGACACCATCCATCCATCCATACATCCATAAATCCATCCATCCATCTTCTACTGCTTTTCTGGGTTGGGTCGCGGGGGCAGCAAACTAAGCAGGGAAACCCAGACTTCCCTCTCCCCGGCCACTTCGTCCAGCTCCTCGGGGGAATCCCAAGGCATTCCCAGGCCAGCCGAGAGACATAGTCCCTCCAGCGTGTCCTGGGTCTTCCCCAGGGCCTCCTCCCAGTGGGACATGCCCAAAACACCTCAACAGGGAGGTGTCCAGGAGGCATCCTCACCAGATGCCCAAGCCACTTCATCTGGCTCCTCTCGATGCAGAGGAGCAGTGGCTCTACTCTGAGCCCCTCCCGAATGACTGAGCTTCTCACCCTATCTCTAAGGGAGAGCCCAGCCACCCTGCAGAGGAAACCCATTTTGGGCCCTTATATTCGCAACCTCATTCTTTCGGTCACTACCCACAGCTCATGACCATAGATGAGGGTAGGAACGTAGATCGACTGGTAAATAGAGAGCTTTGCCTTTTGGCTCAGCTCCTTCTTCACCATGACAGACCAATGCAGCGCCTGCATCATTGCTGATGACCAATGCAGCGCCGCACCGATCTGCCTGTCGATCTCCATTTCCATCCTTCCATCACTCATGAACATGACCCCGAGATACTTAAACACCTCCACTTGAGGACTCCCTCCCTAACCCGGAGAGAGCACTCCAAACTTTTCTGGCTGAGGACCATGATCTTGGATTTGGAGGTGCTGATTCTCATCCCAGCCGCTTCACACTCGGCTGCAAACTGCTCCAGTGAGAGCCAAAGGTCACGGTCCAATGGAGCCAAAAGAACCACATGATCTGCAAAAAGCAGAGACCTAATCCTGAGGTCACCAAACCGGACACCCTCAGTGCCCTGGCTGCGCCTAGAAATTCTGTCCATAAAAGTTATCAGAATTGGTGACAAAGGGCAGCCCTGGTGGAGTCCAACCCTCACCAGAAACGAGTCAGACTTACTGCCGACAATGCGGACCAAGCTCTGACATTCCACCAGATATTCCCAGCAGACCCGGCTATATGCTTGGGCCTGCCAGACCTGACCGGCTTCCTCCCCCACCAGCGGCGCCAACTCACCACCAGGTGGCGATCGGCTGACAGCTCCTCCCCTCTCCTCACCTGAGTGTCCAATACATGTGGCCGCAAGTCCGATAACACGACCACAAAGTTGATCATTGAACTACGGCCTAGAGTGTCCTGGTAGCAAGTGCACATATGGACACCCTTGTGTTTCAACATGGTGTTCATTATGGACAATCTGTGATGTACAGAAGTCCAATAACAAAACATCATTCGGGTTCAGATCGGGGGGCCTGTTCCTCGCAATCACACCCCTCACTGTCATTGTCCACATGAGCATTGAAGTCCCCCAGCAGAACAAGAGAGTCCCTAGAAGGAGCACTCTCCGACACCCCTTCCAAGGACTCCAAAAAGGGTGGGTATTCTGAACTGCCGTTTGGCGCAAAAGTGCAAACAATAGTCAGGACCCCCCCACCCAAAAGTGAAGGGAGGCTAGCCTCTCGTCCACTGCGGTAAACCCCAATGCACAGGCACCCAACCAGGGGGCAATAAGTATGCCCACCCCTGCTCGGCACCTCTACCTGCGAGCAACTTCAGAGTTGAAGAGGGTCCAACCCCCCTCGAGGAGACTGGTTCCAGAGCCTAAGCCATGCATCGAGGTGAGCCCGACTATATCTAGTCGGAACCTCACAACCTCGCGCACCAGCTCAGGCTCCTTCCCTGCCAGAGTGGTGACATTCCATGTCCCTAGAGCCAGCTTCTGCAGCCGAGGATCGGACTGCCAAGGTCCCCGCCTTCAGCCACTCCCCAATTCACACTGCACCTGACCCCGTTGGCCCCTCCTACAGATGGTGAGCCCATTGGAGGGGGGACCCACGAGCCTTCTTCAGGCTCTGCCCAGCCAGGCCCCATGGGTACAGACCTGGGCACCAGGTGCTTGCCATCGACCCCCACCCCAGGTCTGTCTCGGGGGGTGGCGGTGACCTGTGCCCGGTCGAGGGAAAACATGAATCCATGTTGTTTGTGATCATAAGGGGTCTAATGAGCCGCACTTCATCTGGTTCCTCACCCAGGACCTGTTTGCCTTGGGTGACCCTACCAGGGGCATAAAACACACAAACCCCTCCACCACGATAAGGTGTCCGCTCCAGGAGAGGTCAATCAAGACATGAATATGTCAAATTTGACAGAGAACAGGGTCGCCTCCGGTTGTTGGAGAGAGGGTGTGACACTCTTTCACTGGGAATCTGGTACTGGTGGGAACCTGTGGTCCTCTCTCATTGGGTATCTGGTACTGGTGGGAACCTGTGGCGCTCTCTCATTGGGTATCTGACGCTGTGGTGCTCTCTCATTGGGTATCTGGTATTGGTGGGAACCTAGGGGCTCTCTCATTGGGTATCTGACGTTGAGGGGAAGCTGAGGTGCTCTTTCTTTAAGTATCTGATGCTGGTGGGAGGCTGTGCTAATTGCAAATGTAACTAAGTTATGTACTGTATATTGGCTCTTTTTTTGTTTTATTTTCCCAATCACAAACATTCATTCTTGCCAAATAGATATTAGTGAAAAGTAAATGAAAGTCTATCAAATTCTAACCTTTGTTTTTAAAATAACTCTTAACTTCAAAAAATACTCTCCCACTCATATCAGCAGCCACTTAAATTACCAACATTCACAGTGTTGCTTGTGTATTTTACATTGTTTTCTGAAGCTTTATGCACGGTTGTACACCCTTGAATTGCTGCCCATCTAGCTGCAGTCCTTTAAGCTCTCACATCTCCCTGGGTAAATAGTTGTTTTTTTCTCAGGGATTCCATTATGGAGCAAGACTGCAGGATTCTGGCCTGTGTATCCCTGCTGGTTAACAGGGAAGGCTACCTCTTCCTGCAGTTGATGGATTTCAGAGATGTCTTACTTGATAATAATACAATAGAGAGTGTTCATCTCTAATTACTGGCATTGTATGTATGAAACTCTGCCTCTTATACCCACAGACTTGCTTCACCTTTGCTCAGGTCTGGCATGCTGCTGGTTGTTGTGATGGGTTAATCAGTTGCTTTGATACAGTGATAAAGTGGGTTTTTAAACGGAGTATATTACCACCTAGAGGACATAAATAGACATTACATATTGAAGTCAGCCAGACTTCTTTACATCTTTAAAGTTTGTTTATAAAGCCAAGGGCACAATCCTAGGATCTCTACAAAGCTGTACTGGATAAGCAGGTAGACGTTTCATGGATAGCTTACATGTACAGTATGTATGGCATTCACATAAACAATAAATAAGCTGAACTTTATGCTATAAAATCCTAACTTGAGGAACAATAAGTTAAACAGTGGGACATTTTCCAGAGAGCTAAATTCAGACCTGTCAGTTTTTAAAATGATCTAGGTGACTTTCTCTTCCAAAACAGACGTGCCTAAAAAATCTTTGCTTCTGTTGATTTCAGCCTTCAGCTGGTATTTATTTGTCTTTTAATCTATGCTGCAGTTCACATTTTCCAAGTAAAAAACTACTACATATAAATAGATATATAAAGCTTACATAAAATGCAAAAATATCCATTAGAACTGTATTTCCTTTTACTGAAATGTCAGTGGGAAAAGGAAACAAAAGGCCCTTTTGTGTGATAATGAAGGATTCGAATACCAAAGCAAGGTCATAACCACAGTCCACATTTAATCCGGTTTATCCGGCCTAATCAAGTTAAGCATCCAACACGGACCATCAGGGAGACTGAATAGAGAGGTCTGACACACACATACACACGCAGTGACACGTTCACTGTGACACACAAACACACAAACAGTGACACGTTCGCTGTCACCTCAGTGCATTTGAGAATGAAGAGTGTGAGTTCAGATCCACAACCATGTGGCTCAGGCAGGATTACGACCTGAAATCCTGTGGGATTAGGGCGCCGAACACAGAAGCACCACCAGAGCGCCATCCTTCCTGAAAGAGCCGCGTATTTCCTCTCGTACAGTAATGCATACGCTGCCGTGGCAGCAGTTATAAAGTGGATTTTGCCCTGCCATGCCTACCTCACAGGCTCCTTCCTGTCAGCTTTAAGGGAAACAGCACCGAGGCTTGATTTCCAACAAGACCTGGCTGCAGAACTGTATTCATCTTCCTCTGTACCTTTGTCATTTGCTGTCCCACCACTCTCTCTCTCTCTCTCTCTCTCTCTCGATCTCACATTCTCCCCATCTCCAGCTCCACCTTCCCATTCTGCCTGAGCACACCTGAGACGTCCTGACGCTCCACACTCTCCCATGCCTCTCAAGAAGGACTCCAATGGCCAGGACAACTATGGCTTCGCTGTGAGTACGAGAGTTCCTGTCCTCCCAGGATAGCTACTGCAACTGCTGTTTGGATTCTGTTGGATTTTGGGAGATTAAAAGGCAGTTTGGATTTCTTTTGTCACTCGTGCAAATCGATAGGTTTGACGTGGGGTTATAAGCTAATGAATGTGACTTTGATCAGTAGTAACAACAGTGTGACTAGTTAGAAACTGTTAAAAGTTTTCAGAGGTCTTGTAGCTGGGTTTATTTCTCTATGTATCCATACATGTTAGGCTAATTTGATTAATTTAGGTTGGAAAATGCACGTGTTTTCTGTTGCACTTAAGAAGGCCATAGATTGCTTCTTTTGAATTTAGTGATCAATGGTCATTGCTGACACACCACAGCACACAGTGCACAAAAACAAAATGTGTTCTCTGTATTTAACCCATATGTGACATAGCAGGGGGCAGCTAATTCAGCGCCTGGGGAGCAGTGCTTGGGGGCGGTACCTTGCTCAGGGTACCTCAGTGGTGTCTTGCTGGTCGGGGATTTGAATCTGAAATCTTTCAATTACAAATACGCTTCCCTAACCATTAAGCCACCACTGCCCACAACAGGGTATAACAGAGTATAGCTTTCACTGATGACTACATATTGGTACAGAAGGGAAAATGTCAGTCCAGCAAGCTCAGTTTAAAAAGTGTTAGCCTTATCAGTTAATGAGTAAATCTCTTCTACCCATATAGCCAGTCCCTACACAAATACTGCGGAACTGGTGTAATATTATTATTAGTGGCATGTTGTTCTAGAACAAAATGGCTACTAAAATTGGTCAGATGATGCCATAAAGTGGAATTTGTGCTGAGTCCTGCATAGAGTAAAGGGCTGAGAAAATACAAACACCTAAACCAGAAGTTCAGCTGCTCGGAGACGAGGAAGGGGTTCTTCTCAGTAACAAAAAACCTTTATGACGCACAGGCAACATGATTAGGCAGCTTTATTAATTCAATTCAACTCAATTCAATTAACATTTATTTATATGTAGCACGTTTTTGAAACATTACATTGTCTGAAAGCGCTTTACATTATCCTTGCCCAAAGCCCACAGTGAGCAAGCCAGAAGCAACAGTGGCAAGGAAAAACTCCCTAGAAGGAAGAAACTTTGGGAGGGACCAGACTCAAAGGGGGAGCCCATCCTCCAGGGGGCAGCAGACAAAGTCCAAAGTAACAAAGTCCCAATTTATAAAGAAAAATTTCTGCATAGCCCAGGTAAAAATGCGGAAGGTCCAGCTGATGTCAGGACAGGCAGGTGAGGAAGCTGCTTCTTTCAGTGGGATGGAGGGGGGCTGTGGTCAATTATTAGACCTGCAGGGGATCAGGCTACGGCTTGGTACTTTTATCAAGACCAGCTTAACAAGCATTTCAGCTCCAGCTATACAAAACAATTAAGAGAATTCAGATTTTCAATCAAATCACGCAGGAAATGCAAGTGTCAAAACCCTTGTTGAGAATCATAGTGGGGATCGCCGTATGGGTCGCCCTCCCGCCGTCTCCTATTCGTCCTGCTAGGGATCGCCGTATGGGTCGCCCTCCCTTCGTCTCCTCCTCGTCCTGCTAGGGATCGCCGTATGGGTCGCCCTCCCGCCGTCTCCTCCTCGTCCTGCTCGGG
>JAODJU010000001.1:3084953-3105333 GCA_026776725.1 Gnathonemus echidnorhynchus
CTCTAGCCATAGGCAGAAACACGGCCGGCTCTAACCATAGGGAAAAACACGGCCGCCTCTAACCATAGGGAAATACACGGCCGCCTCTAGCCATAGGGAAAAACACGGCCGCCTCTAGCCATTGGGAGAAACACGGCCGCCTCTAGCCATAGGCAGAAACACGGCCGGCTCTAACCATAGGGAAAAACACGGCCGCCTCTAACCATAGGGAAATACATGGCCGCCTCTAGCCATAGGCAGAAACACGGCCGCGTCTAGCCATAGGCAGAAACACGGCCGGCTCTAGCCATAGGGAAAAACAGGGCCGCCTCTAGCCACTGGGAGAAATACGGCTGAGTAAACTGAATGAGTGATAAGTTGTTGAGTCATTATCCTCAGCATGAAAAATATTTTCACCCGTGATTAATTTTCCCCCCTTGCAGACTTCCCATCCTCCAGGGTGGCACCTTCACATTTCTGGCCCCATCCTTGGCACTACTGTCCACCCCGAAGTGGACCTGCCCAGCCTGGACTCAGAATGCCTCCTTGGTGAACATCTCCTCACCAGTGTTCATGGAGGAGTGGCAGAGCCGCCTGAGGGAGGTTAGTTCCGGAAACATCCAGGCACTTTGGGTCATTAGAAGAAAAAACGCACCGAAGGCCCAGACGATTAAATGAATCTCATTGTAAATTTAAACTATGTGTATGGAAGTATGAAAAAGAGTATGAAAGAATTTTGTTTCACACAGATGTAGGGAGGTGATGACTGTTCTCTGTGGTATTAAAACTAAAATTCATTTTCTCATTGCTTGGGCAGTATTTCCCTAAACAGGAATTGCTTTCTTGAAAGAGATGCAGTTTTTCTTGGTAGCTTGCACATTTTATTTTAAAACAATGTCTTTCAAATGACTCAGTGCATTTCACAAAACCACATGCACGCACGCACGCACGCACGCACACACACACACACACACACACACACTCAGGTTTGTAATTATATCTTTGTGGGGACTCTCCATTCATTTCTATGGGGAAAACTCTAATCACAACATGACAACCTTAACCCCTACCCAGCCCTAACCTTAACCTTAAGTAACCAAACAAAACATTTGGCACTTGTACTTTTTTCATTGCATTCACAGATCTTTGTGGGGGACCCAAAAATGGTTCCCACAACGTCAAAAAAACAGGATTTTATCACATTGGGGGGGGACATTTGGTCCCCACAAAGTAATATAAACCTAATCCACACACACACACACAAACACACAGACCAACTGTAAAGTCTCACTTATTTTTAGCCTGTGATTTCATAACCGCTGAGTCCACAAAATAAGATATTTGCATGAACATGTCATACACACTTCTGTTCTCGTTCATTCTCTGCTCCCTCTCTCTGACTATGTGTGAAATATAGTCCCCTCGGTGGTTACCACAGATTACAGAGGTTCATGGGCTTTTTCGAATATAATTGGCTCAGCTTAAACTGAAAAGGCAGCATTACAGCACAGAAATAGCAAAAGGGTCAGAAAAAGACCACGTCTGGTCATCGTGCCTGTAGGTTCCAGTCTCGAAAACAGAGCCTTAGGTTGATGCTTTTACTCTCTCTCATCCGATCTGCAAAATAAAAGGGGGAAAAATACATGAGACCACTTGCTTAACTCAGAACAATTTACCAAATTAAATAATACGGTAGTATATATGAAGTTTTCCATGTAATAAAGGGTTTTGAGGTACTTCAAAAATAAAGTGAGAGAGAGACAGAGGTGGCTCCATCCTCCACAGAATAACTAATTACTTATTAATGACCTCCTCTGTCACGCTTTGACGCTCTTAATAATAATAATAATAATAATAATAATAATAATAATAATTGATACTTTATTAATCCCCGTGGGGAAATTCTTTTTACGCCTCCCTCAGCTTAAAGGCACAAACATTCATCTGATATATCACTGGAAAGAATAATTACACAATAATTTCCATCAGCAACATAAGACTTATTATACCTTCAATCCATAAACTCAAATCAATATGTAACTTAAATTATCACAAGTATATTAAAGCTCCTTCAATGTTCATGGGATGCCATGATTCGAGGATAGAACAGTGTCATTTCATTGAAGGCCATGGGATACAATGGCTGGGAGAACTGAGCAGATGTAACTGAAGAAACAACCCATAACCCTCCAAGACCAGGACCATGACTCCCTGGCTCTCTCACTTTGCCCCATTTCTATATAATTTCAGCTAATTACAGGGGGTTTATCCTACAACTTTGCCTCTCCCCCAAAACATCCATGCCCTCCATACATCTTACAATGATCTCTCTTCATTTTTGCATAAAGTTTTGTCTCAATCACAGGCGTCTCCCTGATTAAATGATAACGGAAAATGCCAGCATGGTGAATACCTCCCGGTCAGGTGACTCAGAGTGACTCTGTCTCTGAGCTGATGCGCATGCCTTCTTTGTGGCTTGAGGACATTGGGTCTCTCATTCTGAGCGATCAAAGCCATAGGCCCTAAGTCTCCAAGAGGAAAAGCATTTCCTGATTGAGGTTGAGAAGAGAGGAATATTATGGAAAGTTTAGGCCTGCATATTTCTGGAAGGGATTTCGATGACAAAAACTGAAAGTATCCCAGTTGCACAGGCCACCTGTTTCTGTGGATCTCTCCCTTAAGATGATGATACACAGGGTAACTTTTTGAGCTACGTTGCTGGGCCATTGCCAACCAGATGAGGGCAACTCATCTGGATCTGGATGTTTGCAAAAAAGTTGCCCACTGCTAATTTAAGTATTTCAGACTGAAATTTGTTGTCCAATATCAATGGGACAGTGCCAGAACAACACTGATCAGCAAGACTGCCTGGCAAGATGCTCAAAAAGTTGTCCTGTGTATTGTCACCTTTACTTTCACTTGAGAATTCCAAGCAGAGCATCCACGAAAGAAGGAATATGCAGAGTGTTTTATTGGCTGGAAAAGCAGATTTCCTAAACTCACTGAGTCATTTTATTGTTGTTTGAGATGAAATCATCAAAGTCTGACCTAAAGTCAGGCTTGCTCATCATATATTACAGCACCAGGTACCAAAACTTACTCAGTCATTGTGTAATCCAAGAGCTTTCATTAAAATTCTGAAGGTCACTATGTCCACAGAAATGATACTTACTTACAAACTAATCCTGACCACATATCCCTTTGATTGAATGAGTTTTGGAAATTTGCTGTTCAGTTGTGGAATGGTGATGAAAGTTGCCCATTAAACCTGACTGCAGCACACATTTCAACATCACCCTGTGCACAGCAGGGACAGCTACACTAACATAATGGTGTGTCTCCCCTAAACCTGCTTTAGGGTTCAGTAACATCTATAAACAGGAACCCAAGTCAGGTAGAACTTGCACCCAATTTGAATGTTTTCAACAGCAGCAGGTGAAATTCACCACTGTGCCTACACTCTTGCCTTAGCTTCAGGTCAGTCCTTGCTTTTGGTCCATCACAGTGTAACTCCAGGCCCATTACTGTATAACTCCTGGCCCATCATTGTGTAACTCCAGGCCCATTACTGTATAACTCCACGCCCCTCACAACATAACTCCAGGCTCATTACCATGTAACTCCTGGCCCCTCACCATATAATTCCAGGCCCATCATTGTGTAACTCCAGGCTCATTACTGTTTAACTCCACGCCCCTCACAATGTAACTTCTGGCCCTTCACCGTGTAACTCCAGGCCCATCCTGTTACGTCGGGTACAGGGAAGCAGGTGAAGTGAGCCATAAATGCGAACAAACAGGGTTTATTATGGGGTAACTAGACACAGCTGAAAACACCAGGATTCCACATGTGGTAACAAGGGGGTGTGGCACACAGGAGGATCGGACGAGCAGGTCATAATAGAACCCCCCCCCCCCCCCCCCAAAGGCGCGCACACCGGGCACGCCTTAAGGAACTGGAGGGAACAGAACTGGGGACAGCACAGGACAGGACCTAAGGAAACAAAAGCAAAAACATCAACGGACCAAAGGAAACAGCACGGACATGCAGAACAGGGACCAAGACAACAACCAAGACAAACAAACCAGAGGGAATGCAGAAAGACACAGGGACACCAAAAACAGGAACAGAGAACCCAAGGAGGGGGACAATGGAGGGACAACAGGAGGAGCAAAGGGACCAGTAGGGAACAAGGGCAGAGCAAACACAGGGAGCAGGGAGCCGGAGGGGCAGTAGGCGACCGCGAGGCCGGAGCAGGAGGGACCCTAGGCGACCGTGAGGTAGGAGCTGTAGGGGACGATGAAGGGGGTGCGGAAGAAGATGGAGGGACAGACGGAGGGGACGAGAAGGGAGGCGAAGGGGACACCGGAGGAGACGAGAAGGGAGCAGAAGGGGACACTGGAGAAGGTGAGAAGGGAGCAAAAGCCACGGCAGATGAAGGCACTGGCGACCAACGAGTCAGAGCAGGGGGCACCGCAGGTGACTGTTGAGCCGAAGCAGGGGGCACCGCAGGTGGCCACCGAGATGCCACAGGAGGCAGGACTGAAGGTGGCCGACGAGACGCTGTAGGAGGCAGGACCGAAAGCGGCTGATGAGACGCTGCAGGAGGCACTGCAGGTTGCAACCCAACCCCTACGTAAGTGTCCTCTCCCCCTTCTGGACACAGAGAGTCAAGGTCCAGGTCGGGATCTGCCATGCTGCGGTAATGGTCGGAGCAACCCACCAGAGGGGCTCCCCGGGGCAGTCACCAGGGATATCCCCAAGGGGTCCCAATCAAGCACCTCCCTCCCTGGAGATGGAGGAGGAGTGTCGGTCTGATGGTCCGGGACCTCCTCGGGGACGAGGGCAGGGTCCAGGGGATCAGGAACCATGGGGGGCAGAGCAGACACAACAGGCAGGCAGGCTTCGGGCATAGGCAAAGCAGCAACAGGCAGGCAGGCTTTGGGTGCAGGCGAAGCAGCAACAGGCAGGCGGGCTTCGGGCACAGGCGAAGCAGCAATAGGCAGGTGGGCTTCGGGCACAGGCGAAGCAGCAACAGGCAGGCGGGTTTCGGGGGCAGGCGATGCAGCAACAGGCAGGCGAGCTCCGGGTGCAGGAAACGAAGCAACAGGCAGGCGGGCTCCGGGCGCAGGAAATGAAGCAACAGGCAGGCGGTCTCCGGGCGCTGGAAACGAAGCAACAGGCAGGCGGGCTCCAGGCGCAGGAAATGAAGCAACAGACAGGCGGTCTCCGGGTGCAGGAAACGAAGCAACAGGCAGGCGGGCTCCGGGCGCAGGGGAAGCAGCAACAGGCAGGCGGGCTCTGGGCACAGGAAACGAAGCAACAGGCAGGCGGGCTCCGGGCGCAGGAAACGAAGCAACAGGCAGGCAGGCTGTGGGCACAGCAGGCAGACAGGCGTCGTGCGCAAACACTGCCGGGCCGGGCTCCTCCCGGCACACTGTAGGGGAAATGGCGGAGATTGAGACGGCTCCTAGGGAAATGCTCAGCACATCCTCCCATCTCTTTCTCCGTTTCTTTTTCCTGTGAGCAGGCGCTGCAAGGTCCGGCAGTTCACACGGCAAGGGAGGAAGGAAGCCACATGCCGGAGTATATCCTCAGCGACCCAGCTTCTAAGCCAGGTCTAATAGCGGAGGAGGTACGGATCCTCGGAAGGGGAGATTCGTTTTAGGATCTCTCTCGACCGGCAAGCAATGGCCCGCGCCGCGGGGTCCTCCTTTACCTTGGGCTGTCCGAGCCAGTAATTTACCTCATCCAAAAGATCAAGGTGTTCTGCCTCGCTGAGGGGAGGCATCTTCGTTCTTGGTCTGGTCATTCTGTTACGTTGGGTACACGGAAGCAGGTGAAGCGAGCCATGAATGCGAACAAACAGGGTTTATTATGGGGTAACACTCCAAGACACAGCAACATTACGCAGAAACAAACGTCAATGACTAGACAGGGGTAAGACAGACATGGAAGCATTAAATACACAGAATCAATTAACAACAACTAGACACAGCTGAAAATACCGGAATTCCACATGTGGTAACAAGGGGGTGTGGCACACAGGAGGATCGGACGAGCAAGTCATGAAACATCATTGTGTAACTCCAGGCCCATTACCGTATAACTCCACTTCCCTCACCGTGTAACTCCAGGCCCATCATTGTGTAACTCCAGGCCCAACACCATGTAACTCCACGCTCCTCACTATGTAACTCCACACCCATCTCCATGTAACTCCAGGCTCATCACTGTATATCACCACGTCCATCACCATGTCACTCTAGGCCCATCAGCATGCAACTCCATGTCCATCACTGTGTAACTCCAGGTTCATTACTGTGTAACTCCATGCCAATCACTGTGTAATTCCACACCCATCACTGTGCGACTGCAGGCCTATCACCGTGTAACTGCAGACCCATCACCATGTAACTCCAGGCCCATCACTGTGTATCTCAATGCCCATCAATGTATAACTCCAGGCCCATCACTGTGTAACTCCAAGCCCATCACCATGTAACTTCACACCCATCACCGTATAACTGCAGATCCATCACCATGTAACTCCAGGCCCATCACCGTGTAACTCCAGGCCCATTATTGTGTTACTCCATGCCCATCACCATGTAACTCCAGGCCCAAACTCCCCATCTGCCTGTTTCTCCATGCTCAGCTGCAGGGTTCCATCTTGGTGGCTTCCTGCTTCCAGATCCTGGTGGGCTTCTCTGGCCTCATCGGCTTCCTCATGAGGTTCATCGGACCTCTTACTGTCGCTCCCACCATCTCCCTGATCGGGCTGTCCCTGTTCGACTCAGCCGGGTCCAGTGCAGGGCACCACTGGGGCATCGCTGCCATGTGCGTGCATCTTCTGTGGCCACCAGGATGCACCATCCACTACCTCCTGTTCTCTACCTCTTCCTCTCTTGATCAGTCTCTATAACATGAAACAAGAATGGTCAACATGTATCTAAGCGTAATATTAAGCGCTCATATTGTATTTCATGGTGCCCATTTATCTAATCATACAGGACAGCAGCCTTGATCATCCTGTTCTCCCAGTACCTTCGAAATGTCAGCATTCCCATTCCTGCCTACAGCAAGGCCAGGAAGTTCCACACCTCGCGGATGTGCCTATTTCAGGTTATTCCTGTAAGTTGAGGGGGAGACATGCATATTAGAGAGCACAAGATGTATGCCTTAAAAATCAATATCTATTCAAGACTGAATAGATATGAAGTTAGGGGACGGCATTAAAATTTATGGTGATAAGAACATTAATGGGATGTGTAAGAGTTAGAAATGTGTAGAAATGTTTGATACATAAGTTAAGAAGGCCTGGAAAGTATAGTGAATGCTTTAATCTTCTTTAGATAACACTTTACTTGAGGGACACAAATTCTTAACAGTACCTCAGTTACTACCAAAGTACAAATCATGAACAAATATAGTCGCTACTTGAGATAAGACGTATCACTATTCATTAATGATGAACAGGTATGCAATCATTATGTCACTTGTGTTATTCATTACTTGTTCCTTCAGTAGTTCCTTCAGTAGTTCACAGAGGTTTACAGAATTAGATATAGTATAAAATATGTAATTGCTTGAGATAAAAGATGTCATGATTCATTAACGATGAAGGAACATGAGATCAGTATGTAACTAAGGCTTAGTTTGTGGTTAACAAATAAATAATAACATAATACTATATTATTTGTGCCCACCTCAAGTAAAGTGTCCCCCTACTTGATTCAGCAAAGTAAGACTTATCGTCACCTGTGTCCTAGTTTTGGTAATTTGCTGGATTGTTAAAGACAGTACAGTACAGGACAGTGTATTTCTGTGCTGCAGGTGCTCCTTGGTGTCACCATCTCTTGGCTTTTCTGCTACCTCCTGACCATATATGACGTCCTGCCACAAGACCCAGAAAAATATGGCTTCCTGGCTCGTACTGATGTTAAGGGGGACGTCGTAAACCAGACCCCCTGGTTCAGGTGCCCATACCCAGGCACGAAAGTTGAATTCCTAAGTATTTCTAGAACATTAATAATTGTTATATAATCTAAATAAATGCATTATCAAAAGGTAATTAAGCTTTAATTTTTTTTTAAAAGATGAAAGATAATGGCAATGATTTTACTATTGTTGTTTCACTCATAGGTCAATGGGGTGTACCAACTGTGAGTTTGGCAGGGGTGTGCGGGATCTTGGCTGGAGTGATATCCTCTATGGTAGAGTCCATAGGTGACTACCATGCTTGTGCCAAGCTCTCTGGAGCCCCTCCTCCGCCCAGGCACGCCATCAACCGAGGGGTGGGCATAGAGGGGGTGGGCTGTCTGCTGGCCGGGGCCTGGGGCACAGGCAATGGGACCACCTCTTACAGCGAGAACGTGGGAGTGCTGGGTATCACCAGGGTAAGAGGGTAGAGATGACCGATCACTCACCATAGAATTTCTGAGTACCACAAGTCATTGTACTCCAGCCTTGGGCTGTTGTTGTTCTTTCTGCTGGTTCTTACCATTTTAAAATTATAGAATGCATGGCTCAAATGATTTAAGGTTCTACAGGTCATAAAGGCTTTCTTTAAAAAGGACATAGTTGGTTGAGGGGAGTCAGAGGAGCATTTACTGAAGCATTATGAGATTACCAAGTCAATAAATAAGGATTCAGGGACCTTAAATGGGATGCAATGTGAATGAATTCTGTATATGACCCCCCAGGTAGGAAGTCGCACAGTGATCTTGGCTAGTGGGATCTTGATGATCTTCGTGGGGCTTTTTGGCAAGATAGGCGCCATCTTCACCACCATACCAACTCCCGTGGTCGGTGGCATGCTCTTAGTCATGTTTGGGGTTATATCAGCTGCTGGAGTATCCAACCTGCAGGTATTTTCAAGTAATCAGCAAGATGGAAAAGGAGCTCAAAGCCAAATGATATTTGAACTAGAGCTGTGTGAGTATTTCCTGCAGCAGTGTTCCAGTCTGCGTGGACCCCCAGTCAGTCCAGGTTTTTGCTCCCCTCTAGCTCCCTGCAAATATGTGGACTGTCTGGGGGTCCCTAAGGACCTGATTGGGAAACAGTGATCTACAGCATACGGTGATGTTATTTGATGAATTTTTGATTTCCCGCTTTTGACCTTATGCTATCTGTCCAGTACACAGATATGAACTCCTCCAGGAACATTTTCATCTTTGGATTTTCCATGTTCACTGGGTTGGCCATTCCTAACTGGGCATTGAAGAATCCTGCAGCTATAGCAACAGGTACGGCCATCTGCCACAACAAGACAAGCTCAGTTCGGAGTTAGTCATTCAATTACAGTCACAATTACAAAATAATGAGGTGGGTAAAACTTAAAATAAAGATAGGAGATCGAAATGGCCTCAGACATGCTGCAGGAGCAGACCCTGCAGACCCCCGTGTGTCACCAACATGTCTCATGTTTCTGCAAGATTTCTGCCTCCAATAAAGATCACCTTACAGTACTACAGTAATTTTTACTTCTATCCATAGGAATTGTTGAGGTTGACCAGGTGGTCAATGTTCTCCTGACGACGGGAATGTTTGTAGGAGGATTCTTTGGGTTCATTCTTGACAACACCATTCCAGGTAAGTCAATTCTTAGTTTGGAAGAATTTGTGCTGGTAAATTGATCTATAAAGATAAATATAAAGGCTTATGGTCTTCCCCCTCCTCTGTGGTCTCAATTCAGGGCTGGGAATCGATTAAAAAAATGTAACTAATTAATCATACAATTTTCTATGATTGCAATTATTCTCACTTAATAGTAAAACCCATAATCATAAATATTTAGATGCTGAATCCTCAAATTAATGTAGAATTAACACAAAGGGGAGTACATTGGTCAGTCACAAGCTCATTACCACAGCACATTAAATTTTAACTGAACAAGATTCTGACTGAATGTTTTGATATTAGCTCTGAATTCTGAGATTCTGTGCAACATCATGATACCAGCTCTCACTTCGTTTACAACTGGGAAGAACTATTACAGGTTACTAATAAAATCTATGTTCATATTTTTCTCCCATTTGCGTAACGAAATACCACTTGCATTAATGTGATCAAAGAAATAATAATAAATGTCTTTAAAATGAATGCTTTCGGTAAATGTGATGAATTTTTCTGCCCTGATTTGTAACTAACTTGATGTACAGTAAGGGTAGTCAAAGGTAGTCTGTTCTCCTGAATTTCTTTGGGTGCCTGTAGGATCTGTAGTGGAACGAGGCATTGTGGCGTGGAAGAGGACCCACGAGGAGGACTTGGGTGATACCCTGGACATCGGAGAGGTGTATGGTCTTCCTTTCAGCCTTGGCTTTTTAGCCTCCTCCCTCTGGGTGCAGCGCATGCCTTTTTGCCCCCCCACCAGTCCCGTGGCCCAGTCGGACATCAGCACTGTGGACAGCAAGGAAGCAGAGAAGCCAGATGCATCACATGTCATAGTGGGAGTGGCCTTATGAATGCCAAGAGGATAAACAGGCTTGCGTAATGTAGGTCTTTCGTAAAGTCTTCTTGATGTGAGTTAAATATAAGTCCACATACCTATAAGTCCAAGGCAATTCAAGGATTCAGTTCCAATCGGCTTTCAGCTGGGGGCAGTGCCCCCGTGACTCCCCTCCCCATGTAAGTCCTTTTTGTCCGTGTTTTGCAATGTGGACCTTAAGGGATACTGACTCCTGCCCTGTGCGCCTCCGTACAGGTCGTAAGACAATAAAGCCCAGCTGGGATTCTCCCTCCTTTTCCGGTATCGGGACACCCTCTGACGGACATGTTTGTTAAACACAAGGCAATGGAATATTCTTTTTCCTGTTTAATAGCATCTATCTGTTTATTTATGTATCTGTTCGTATGATTTATAGCTGCTATTGATTTATTATATATTTGGTCAAATTATCTATTTTTAGGTCACACTAAGTTGTCACTTCAAAAATCCGCCAATCATTAAAATTATTCCGAACAAGTTATTGGCCAGATTGAAGGAGTTTCCTGAGTACTAAAATTGTATGTCTCTAATAGGTTTATATTGGTTTTCTGACCATTTTTTCTCTCTAGGGAAATAGCAACAATACTGCTTGTGAAGTTACTTGTGATATACTACTCGTGAAATACTACTTGTGGAGCTTATTCTAAGTAGGCACAGGATGTCAGTCCATCGCAGATTTATATATAGAGGGTAATCTATCTCAGATATGGTTATATGCATTTTTCACATGATCATCTGTGTAAGTTATTTGAACTGAATTCCTGCCACGTCTGACTAGCGTCTCCCTGTTTAACGTTCAAGCGTGACGGAAAGACAAACAGTCTGTGAGTCTCCTTCTCAAAGCTGAGATAGTGAGTCCAACGGCCTTGCATCACATAACTGCATGTGTGATGGAGGTTGAAACTATTGTATATTCAATTAGCTGAAAAGAGTTTATAGTCTCACATTTACCTATAATACAAAAATAAGGAAAGAATATGTCAAATAGTGTAAATCAGTATTCAATTGTATTGAAAACAACTAACATGATTCAAAATATATACGATACATATAAGTATCTTATATGTATTTGACAAAACCTGGACAATTTCATATAAAGTAAGTTGTATTTTACACTAAAGACCGATGCCACAATGGAATTTTGATCCTAGCATCCTTGAGGAAAAAAATTTAAAATAACTTTTTAAAGAATTTCACATTTTAATGTCATCCCTCATCACTTTACTTTAGAAAATATACTCAATTGTACATAATTTGAGAGCAACACAGATTTGGATGTTTGGACGCAGTCCAGCATCATGGAGTTGTCAGGTCCTGCTTGATGGCCTTGTACAGGTTTATGAAGGACTCGGCCCAGGCTGCCCTCTGGTGGCCATCGGTGTTACCCATCCTGTGGGCGGCGTACACCATTGTCAACACCGTGCGCTCAAAGTCCTCCTTGCGCAGGACAGTCGGGTACTGGAGCAGGTCGGAGGTCAGCCGTCGGATGTCTGTCAGTTTCCGGGGCACGACGTCCTCGCAGATGGCCTCCAGCGTCTGGGTGCGGCGCAGAGATGCCAGTTCTTCATCCAGCATAGTCAATGGGCTGCGTTCATCTTCCATCTTCGCTCCCGCTATCAGGATCTGAAGTGGGGGTGGGAATAAGTAAACAGTCAATAAACATGAATGACTGTGTAGATAGTCTTTATGAGTGCAATTACTGTACCGCTATCAAGCAGGATCACACAAGCATTTGTACAAAAAGGTCACAATAAGACAAACAGCTAAATGGGTTTGATTTTTAACTAACACCCTACTTGCATTTCATTCTGCATTCCTGTATATCAGGCACCGTTTTATACCAAATTGTAAATGGCACTTATATTAGAATACATATGATAATTCATCTGTGGTTTATTACTGTTTATGACCCCCAGTATGACTTTTGTTTTTCTTGAAACTCAAGTTTCTTTTAATATCTTTAGGCTCACAGCCTGTCCCAGCAGAAGCTTTGTAACCTGCATATCAGAACGGCTGTTTTTACTCTCTTTTATTGTGAATATTTTCTTCATAGGTAGATCCAGAAGTGTCTTGCGCAACATTGCTGTGCACAAAAAAACAACTCACAAAGATGCCAATAACAGTTAAGGAGGGTTTGTGTATTCCAACTGCAATCGTACAGTGACAGTATGTAACCTAAGCAGCATTTTTCAGACACTTCATGGATATCTTCTTTGGGTTCTCTCACTTCAAAGAGTAGGTTGATATCTTCTAGGGAATTCTGGAAGATGGGGTTAACCATGGATGCAGTGCTTCTCTTCACTCTAAATGCAGAAGGGTACAGAGCTAAGAAAGACAGAGAAAGACCATTTGGTAACACTTAAGGCAACGTAAAATTATATCATATTATGCTATTACTTATGTATTAATTAACCACAAATTAAGTGTTAGTTACAAACTGATCTCATCATTAATGAATTGTGAAGCATCATTTATCCCAATCAGTTCTTATATTTGTCACTATATCTGTAAATCTTAGTGTGATACTGAAGGAACTACTGAAGGAACAAGTAATAAATAACACAAGGGAAATACCGATCTCATGTTTGTTCATCATTAATGAATCGTGACACATTTTTCATCATGTAGCAATTACATTTGTTCATGATTTGTTCATGGTTTGTACTTCAGTAGTAACTGAGTTACTACTAAGTATCTGCATTGCCTTAAAGAGCATGAGTGTGAGTTGAGCATTAAGAATAACACCACAGAGATGAATGATAGACACCCAAGATACATCTTTGCAGGTGTGATGAATGAACCTGACTTAACGATCATCAGGCTGGGCTTCATTGTTACTGTTGCCAGCACCACGGGTTCCAGAGAACAGGGCTGAGCAGTATCTCGGATTCTCTTTGAAAGCCCATAACAATGACCAAGGGAATGTCTGGGATCAATGGGGCATAACATCAGGCTTCAAAGGAATAGGGGAGTCCAGAGGCCACAGGATTTGAAAACCCGACACATGGAGAGCAGACAAGGGTGCCGTCGATGCGAAGGAAGTCGATTCAGCTGGAACGTCGCGGGACACCACATTTTTTTGATGAGCATAAAGCAGAACCATACGCCTCAGCTACGCACAGCGTAGCTTTTCACTCCGGGGCTATACATTCGTCTCCTTACAAGCTGGATCCAGGTGTAGCCGCAGGAGCATGTTAGCTTGCTGTAAAAACAATGTTGTGCCCAAACGTGGTGCTCCTGCCTTCCACAGCCCCGTAGCTACGAGCCATATGGGGTGGAGATCAGGGTACAGAGGAAAGGCTCTCACTCCGAGCCGGTCTGCGGTGGAATCAGCACAGCCAGGAATGTTTGGCTTGCTCCGGCATAAACAAGCAGCTGGGTCCGATGAACCAATACATACTACAAGAAGCCCCAGTTCTGAATGACACAGCCACAGGTCAGATGACAATGACAGATAACAATAACAATAACAGATAGCAAAGTATAAAGTCCACTGCCAGACACCTGCAGTTATTTTTAGCAATAACTATTGTTTGAGTTAAACACAACTCAAAGACATCAAATTAGTGCAGAAGACAGAAGCTGTAACACCTTAATAAAGAATTCTGATATGAGTACAGTGTTTTTGTATCCCTATGTATATATTTTGATTAAACGTTTTGATACAAGCCAGTTAGATATGCCTTGCTAGTCACGTGTGTACAGCCAATGATGTAGCTGTGAAGTAACATTTTATCATCAATTCTGTGGATTACTGAGATTGTTTATGAGACATTGATTTAAATTGTTTATTCTGGTCCCTTTTATATTATATTGAAAATAATTTTAAAATACAAAGTGTGATGTATCTCAAACAGATAAAAGAAGGTGGCTTCACATTTGGGTGTTTACATTGTGTAGGGAGGTACCTCTCAGGTTAATGGTGTTGTACACACCCCTGCTACTTTGTGGCGGAAAAAATGAATTTCAGCTTTAATGCTAATCTGAGAAGAATGTTCCACAGAATGTTCCAGAAGTTCCGGAGAAAAACAGCAGGAAAGAACGAGAGGAGGACAGCCAGAGGGACTGGGATCTTCTGCAGCAGCCAAGGATCCAGGAAATCAAACAACTAGATGACCATGGCCATGCAGATACAAAGAGCTGAGGGGACGAAGCAGAAGATCAGGACAATAGAAGCTTGGGGATCCTGAAATGTGGGCAAGCAGAGGTAAAGTGGAGTAGAAAGCCTGAAATAAGCTGAAAAACAGACTAGTTTTAAATATTTACATTTAGGTAATAGCTAAAGTAAACAAATTTCCATGTATCGTTCCTCAAAATAAAACCCATTTTTTTAGTTCTGTCAAACCATGCAGATCTGAGATCTGATATTGTTCAGGTGGGCCTGGTTGCAGGTGTACAGAATGATGGATAAAATCAGCAGTCAAATGTATATCCTGTCTGAGACCTGTTTGAGTCATAGCTTCAAAGCTGGCAGTCAAAATTTATGGAGTGGGGGGTGAACTGGGAACTAAACAGAAACATGATTCTTTCTATTAGAGGAAATTCCTGAGAATCCAAGCAGCCCTGTTTTCAAGAAAACATGGGAAGCTTGAAATGATACTGATGGGAAATTAAGCTCCCCCCCCCTTCCTCCTCTCCCACTGCTCTACTCACACCCACAAGTTAGGCAGCTATTATTTGTTAATGTGAAAATCTGCATTATAATTGTCGATCATTTTATAACATTTACTTAGGCTGGATTAGTCAAAAAACTCCAAAGATTGCAAATAAAAATGTATGTTTGCCCTCATTGCGTGTTCTACTATCAAATACGACATGGATTTAAAACAAATGGTCTTAATTACATATGATATGAATATATACAAAGGCTGGATCACTTCAAATTTTGACTGTAGCTCACTGATTATCCATCCATCCATCCATCCATCCATCCTTTAAATGTGTATCCCAGTACATGGTTATAGGGAAACTGGAAAATGCTGACACAAATTCTGTTACTGATATCTCAACATTGGGTGTGTTGGAACTGTAGGTCATTATGATTTTAAAGAACCTTTAAAAGGATCTAGACCAGGGGTCACCAACATGCAACAGGATGCCCCCCAAGAACCACATGAGTCGTCCGCGGACCTATTCTAAAAATAGCACAACTCACCAGTGAGCAGCGTCTAAAATTTAATTTTATAATTTTATTGATAAAATCATAAACGTGATCAGTGTCTTCACATAGACGAGTATCATTAATAATAATACATAACTAAAGGTAAACTGAGCAAATTTGTTATTTAAGAAGAGTGTATCAAACTGGTAGCCCATTGTATGGCTTGGTACCCGTGAAGTAGCTCTCAGTTTCAAAGAGGTTGGTGACCCCTGATCTAGACCCTATTAGTTAGGATGACCTTCATTGGTCTGTTCATTCCTAAGTATCTGTCGACGTGCCCATATTGTGTATTTCGCAAATATGTTATGTCAAGTCAATGCTGAGCAGTGGGTTCAAGGAAAGTCCAGCCACCGAGCTGCAATGAAGCCAGTATGAATCACATACATACAGGTGCAATCATTTACCATGGTGAACCATGGGCAGGTGCAGAGGTCCTTACCTCGGGTCCGGCGCTGAGTTCCACACATGTGTACATTCCAGTAGACGAGAGCCACGATCACCACCTTCCAGCTCATCATGGTGCTTCTGGAAGAGGGAGCCTGATGCTTCTCCTCTCCTGCGTTTGGGACCTTGCCCTTCCCCAAGCCTACGGAGAAGATGGGGACCCTGAACCACAGCGGAATGGCACCCCTACAGCAGATGCTTACAGATACATTATATTTACAGCTTCTGCTTCCCCCTGCACTCTAGCTCCTTCTCTCTCTCCGTCCCTCCCTCTATCGCTCTCCTTCTCCCTCCCTCCTTCTCCACGGTCCAGCTACTACAAGCTGCCACAGCAGCCATCTGGAAGCAATCAGTGCACAGACTAACCCTGGCTTCTCTAGGCAGCTGCTAGCCAGTAGTTTGTCATTCATACCTGCCGCAGTCAACAAAGTTCTAATTGTCATCACTACCACTGATATCATCACCACCACCAAAAACGACAACAACAACAACAACATTACTCATGTTCCAACCATTTATCCTGGGGGGTGTTCCATGAAGCAGGATTAGGGGAAAGTCTGACTTATTTCGACAAGTCTGGCTCATTGAAGTTGGAGTTCCATTCCATCAACGTGTCTTAAATGAATTCCTGCTGAGTTACCATGGTAACTTACACGAGTGAACAAGTCTGCTCCGGACCAGGTTAACTGTCTCGCTTAGTTAGGAGTTGCCTCAAAGAATGTCTGACGTGGGAACAGATTCCCTAAAGATCGTTCCGTCGGATGAAATTTGGCGCTTTCACTAATTATGTCTTGTAATAAATATAATAAAGCCTATAAAAAAATCACGTCTCAGCATTCCAATTAATTCCAAAATAATTAAAATAGAAGCATACCCATATTACAAAGGTCAAACATGAAATGAAATTGAAAAAAAAAAATTTGTTCAATATATGAACAATAATATGAACAGAAAGATATATTTATATATTGTTTAGTCACAAGGGGCGGCATGGTGGTGCAGTGGTTAGCACTGTTGCCTCACACCTCTGGGACCCGGGTTCGAGTCTCCGCCTAGGTCACAGGTGTGTGGAGTTTGCATGTTCTCCCCGTGTCATTGTGGGGTTTTCTCTGGGTACTCCGGTTTCCCCCCACAATCCAAAAACATGCTGAGGCTGATTGGAGTTCCTAAATTGCCCATAGGTGTGCATGTGTGTGTGAATGGTGTGTGAGTGTGCCCTGCAATGGGCTGGCCCCCTGTCCAGGGTTGTTCCCTGCCTCGTGCCCGTTGCTTCCAGGATAGGCTCCGGACCCCCCGCGACCCAGTAGGATAAGCGGCTTGGAAAATGGATGGATGTTTAGTCACAGTCTACTTTGAAAGTTTATTAGTAAAAAGCCAAGACAAGATATGGTTACTTGTGCAGAACATTTCACACGGATGTGATTGGAATATATTTTACGGAGCTCAAATAACACAGAATAACATTTTACAGTAAGAATGACATGTGAACTCAACCCAGAAGGTTCCCTGTTGGTTATGGGGGTCGAACCAGAAACTTTCGTGGTGTAAGGCTACAGCATAAACCACTGTACCACCATGCCACTATACTAGTCACATGTAACATTTACATAACTTACTCATTTAGTCTGTCTGCAATTCTTTCCCAAGCTAACTCCCTGGCTTTATTTATGGCCACAGCATTGCCTTTTTTAGTGATTACATCTTTGCATTTTTCATACAGCTCCATCAGCAACGTTCTGTGGTGAAAAAAAAACAACACTCTCGTTTTACATGCTTTCCGACTCATTTGATCGATCTATCATTCATCCATTCATTTGGGCTTCTTAAATATCTTGGGTGCACGCACTAAGTGTGTCATGACCTGCTTGTGCTAATCCTCCTGTGTGCCACGCCCCCCTCGCTATCTCATGTGGAATCCCTGTGTTACCGGCTGTTTCTCGTTCTTGTTAATTAGTCTGCTGTATTTGAGTCCGCGTTAAAGTATCCTCCTGGAGCCTGTGTTGGTTTCCACTGCCTTTCCTGCTGCGTGTCGGAAGGAACCCCTCCTGGTTCTCAACCCAGCGATATTTGCACCCGAAGCCCGCATTGCTGCCACTTTGCCCAGATCGGCATCCTAAGTGCCCGCTGTTCCGCAGATGCCGGAGATCGTGTCTGAGGCTCGTGACTTCCTAGGGACAAGATTAGCCAGGAAAGGTGCCAGGAAGTCCAAGGATGCCATCCTGTGGATCTCCAAGTTCTGCATAAGAAGGGGGTCTGCTTCAGCCCCCGTGGTTTCTGTCCTGGCAGTTCCTGCTCCAGTCCTCGTGGTTCCTGTCCCAGTGGTTCCAGCTTCCGTAGATCCAGTCCCTGTGCTTCCAGTCCCTTATCCAGCCTCCACTCCTGTCCCAGTTCCCAAGCCCTGAGGAGGTCCCGGACTGTCGGACCAATGCTCCTTCCCCCTAGGTGGAGATGGAGAAGCTCGAGTGGGACCCATCAGTGATTTCCCTGATGACTGCCCCAATTAATCCCTCTGGTGGGTCACCCCGACCACCCCCCCAGCATGGCAGATCCCAGCCAGGTCCCTGTCTTTCGGTCTCATGGAGAGGAAGAGGACATGCAAGTCTGTCTTGTATGAGCCTTGATAAATTAAAGCTGAAATGCGTTAGTGGGACGACTTGAGGCTAAGTTTAGGGATGGCGCTAGTTTGAGTGTGTCTTTTTCTGGAAAGTCTGTATTTTTTTAGCTCCTTTCATGGATTGCCCCCCAGGGGGACAGAGTTCTATGAGGACTAGCCACTAACTGTATGGACGGCTCCAGGATGAAGGGAACTAGAAGGCAGACTCAAATGCAGAGAGCTGAAGATCAGGAACCAGGGAACCTAGAAGGGGGCAAGTACTTAAAAACCCCAAAGACAGGACACCAGCAGCACAGCACACCAGCTGTGGAATGTCAACTACTTGGGACCGAAAATCCCCAAACCAGAAATTAATCAGAAACCCGAAGCAAGATGCCAGTCAACAGGAACCATGATCCCCAAGCCACCAAAAACCAGTATCTGCTGGCAACTGACAGGCACAGAGAAAACAGACCTACTCAATATATCCCCATAAAACAAACCTCTGACTGAAAGCCAAGTGAGCCCTATGCTCTAAGAACAATGGTGATGACCGAGCAGTGAGAATTACACACTGCTCTGCTTAAGTAAGGTTGTGCTCAAATCGCCACCAACCCAGAACAGGCTTAATTAACTGAGTAGAAAGTCAGGGACAGATGTGACATACTCAGTCATGATTTATTTATCCTTTATTGATAGAGTAGGATCAGCACAGGACAGAGTCATTCTCCAGTAACCAAGGCCATTCTTTATTTTGCTCTTTTTATCATTTTCCTTTGTTTCTACTCACTGATAGCAATCAGTGGTCGTAACGTCTCTGCCAGTACCGCTTCATTTGTCAAAATGTTGAATCCAAATTCTCTAGGTTCAGATCTGATACACGATGCACTGCTGCTTCTTCTGGTTATCTGCTGCCCAGGAAGGCAGAAATAAAGATGTGAGCAGCTGGACAGATGGTGATCTTTTATCTATGGCCAGTAGAACCTCCAACAAAAATAGCAGCTTTTAAAAGTGCTTAAGTAAAAAGTGCTACACATTCAAATGTTTATTGATCTTCCTAAAAGTAACCTGTCCTTTTAAAATGACTCAAGACAGGTTTAAATACAGCATTGTAAGTTACAGTGCAGCACAATAAGGAACATTTGTTACAGCATGGTATGGTGTAGGAATAAAGAAGGCAATGATCCACTCATGGCTATGTGACCACAAGGGGTTTATTGACAAAGTAATCCAAAAATGCAGACACACAGAGGGACACCTACACAAGCCCATACAATGACCCATTAAGGAAAAGAACACAGGCAGTGTCACACCCTGCATCCCTTCCCCCTCATTCTCTCCATTGTGTGGATCTAACGAGCCACACCTGTTACTTGTTTAGTCTTGCCTCTCGTTACAGCCCGTGTGGATCACCCCAGGTGCCTCTCGTCTGCTCCCTTGTCAGTAGTGTATATAGTGCCTCCCTGGCTTGAGCTCCCCAGTATAGTCATTGATATTGCTCCCCAGCTTGCTCTGTGTTCTCGCCTGATTCTCCCTACCCTGTTTTAACCCCTTGTGGTTCATTTCCTTTTGCCCTGCCTGTAATTTCAGTTAATAAAGCCCCTTTATGTGGAAATTAGTGGGAGAACATTTAAAAAAAATTTGAGGAAGCACTTCTTTACACAGCGTGTAGTTAGAGTATGGAATAGTCTTCCTGCTAGTGTAGTGGAAGCTA
>JAODJU010000001.1:3105433-3118440 GCA_026776725.1 Gnathonemus echidnorhynchus
ACAACTCTGAGCTATTAGTTAAGTTCTCCCCAAACGAGCTTGATGGGCCAAATGGCCCCCTCTCGTTTGTAAATTTCATATGTTCTTATGCTTGCCTGTCAGCGACCGGAGCAGTCTGTTTTTACACCTAAGAAGTCTTCCATCGACCGTATCCTTGCACTGAGGGTTCTTATCAAGTGCAAGCAGGAATATCGGCAGAGGTTCTTTGCAGCCTTTGTCGATTTTCGGAAAGCGTTCAACTCAATCAAGTTGCCTTGTGGGACATCCTGAGACTTTGCGGGATCCCCCCGAAGTTGCTGGACGTCATGGCCGGCCTGTACGCTGGTACTGTGAGTTGTGCAGAGTGGAGGGAGGACCTCTGTGTTCTTCCCAGTTGATTCTGGGGTTTGCCCGGGGTGTGTCCTTGCTCCTACTCCGTTCAATGCTTGTATGGACTGGGTGTTGAGCAGGGTCGTGGGGTTCAGCGTCTGTTAGTGAAGAATAGTTTACTGATCTTGACTTTGCCGATGATGCTGTGATTTTAGTGGAGTCAATGGAGGCTCAGATCGAGAAACTGAGTGAGGAGTCTGAGTGTCTGGGATTGCAGGTGTCCTGGATAAAGACAAAGAACCAGGCATTTAATGACTTCTTAGGCATAGCTATCAGTAGTGTGTCTGTCTGCGGGGAGAATGTCGACATTGTTGAGAGATTTACCTACCTTGGCAGCGGCATTCATGTCTCTGGTGACACTTCCTATGAAGTCAGCAGACAGATTGGAAGAGCATGGGAGAGGGGGGCGGTTTCATGAGGTCGCTAGAAAGGGGTGTGTGGCCCTCCCAATATCTTTGCAAGAGGAAGAAGGTCCAAGTCATTAAAGTCCTGGTGCTCCCTGTCTTGCTGTATGGCTGTGAGACATGGATGCTATCCAGTGAGCTGAGGTGAGGACTGGACTCCTTCTTCGGTACTGTGTCTCTTCGGAGAATCCTTGGGTACCTCTGCTTTGACTTTGTGTCGAATGAGCAGTTGCTAGAGTCGTCCCGAATGAAGTACATTATCTGCATTGTGAGGTAAAGTCAGTTACGGTACTATGGCCATGTGGCCTGTTTTCCTGAAGGTGATCCAGCTTACAGGATCCTTGTTGCTGAGGACCTGAGCGGCTGGACCAGGCTGAGGGGATGCCCACGTAACACCTGGCTGAGGCAGATGGATGGCCATTTCCAGAGGGTGGCACTGGACCGTGTCTGCCTAGGGGATCGCTGGCTGGGATCCCGAAGTTTCACCATGTGGTGGGTGCGACAACGTACTGCATCAGCGCATACTCCCCAACCTGACCTGTAAACATTATGTTTATGTAAGACAATATGTAACGCAAAATATTATTATTATTAATAAATATTGCTCAGGAATCATGAGAGAAAATTATCTCTAGTGAATAAATAATGATTCATATTTTACCCAGAATTATGCAGCAATACAGGTGTTCTGTATGCAACATTTGCAACAGTAGAATTGAAAGTAAAAGTTGCAAGAACTTAATACTCAAGTAAAATCCATTGAAGGGCAGCAACTTTAAATGAAGAGATATTGCAAGCCAATAACTAATTAATTCTGCAACATACGTCCATAACCATTTATTACTTTATGACAAGTATATTGAATTACCTATTAAGGCTGAAATACCATTCCAAATATTCATGAACAGATGGTGCATAAAGATGAATTTATTGCCCACTGCTCAAGAAATCCATGCTTAATAATGGAATCACTTCTTTTGTGTATCGTGGTTCTTTTGCATTGGCGAAACACATCAGTACAGGCTAATGCCAGCTGGGTTCCACTGTATAACTGGATTTAATTTTGGCAAAAAAAAATTTGAAAATAATACATTTCACAAATCTATGTTTACTGTTTTAAAGGGCATTGGCAGGGGTTCTTAGCCCAGCTGCCAAGGAGAAGATTCTCTTCAGCACCCCCCAATGGCCACTGACAGTACCTTGTCATCCCCTTTGGAATCCCTGGCGTACCCATTGCCTTCCAGAGACTAACGGACATCATGCTTAAGCCCCATTGTAAGTATGCGGCAGCATACCTAAATGAAATAGTCATTCATGCCAGCAGTGGGATGGAGCCCCTTGTTGGCCTCTGCTGGATGCTGGACTCCATCCGGCAGGTGGGGCTCACAGCTAACCCAACCAAATGCCACCTGGGCCTCACTGAGACTCACTACCTGTGGTTCATGATTGGATATGCCAAGACCCAGCCTTAGGTAAAGACCAGAGGTGGAAAGTTCAGGTCCAGAAAGTACAAATCCAGACCAAGACTTTGTTTCAACCAACCAGTTGAACATGAAGAGTCACTGTGACAGTGTACTCAACTGGTTGGTTGAAACAAAATCTTGGTCTGGATTTGTACTTTCTGGACCTGCACTTTCCACCTCTGGTAAAGACTGAGCTGATGAAGCAATGTTTCCCACCCTACCAAAAAAACCAAGTCCCTTCCTGGGACTGACTAGGTATTATTGCTGCTTTTACTAACTTTTCCTTCCCATTTGTCCTGTTGTAATTCACCTGGAAGGACCAACCTTACTGAGTCAGGGGCTACCAGCATGGCGTACTCCCAAGACTTCTGTGGCCATTATTGATGTATGTGGTGCCATTAACAACTGTTGAAGCCTTAGAAAGGAGGATTAGCACCTTCCTGTGGTGATGGCTGGCAGTTCCCAAAAGCTTTTCTTCAGTTAGCCTGTACAGCTCTGGAAGTAAGCTTCAGCTACCATTAACATCTGTGGTGGAAGAGTTTAAAGTGGCTAAAGCCCGCCAGTTGGTAATGCTACAGGACAGCAGAGATCAGTTTGTCAGCCAAGCAGATATCTCCATCCGCACAGGGCGGAAGTGGTCAGCCAGCAGGGCCATGGCAGATGCAGAGGTAAGGCTACGGAACAGAGACATTGTGGGAACTGTCAACCAAGGCAGCCTGTGGCTAGGGGTCATAATCAGGGCAAGGTGGAAGGAGGCAAATACCAAAGGTCGTCGCAGCCTCATCCAGGAAGAGCTTCGTATGGTGGAGGAGGAGAACAGACAGACGAGGGCAGTGGCTATGACAATCCAGGGGAGGTGGACATACTGGGGCAGTGTCCAGGGAAGATCATTGGGGTGGAGGGATGTGTGGGGCATGGAGGAGAAGAGGATCAAGTTCCGCATCATGTCAAGTTAGTCTGGCAGACAGCAAGTTCAGATGGAGGCATGACCAGATATTGGCTGAGCTGGCCACAGGTCTGGAGGAGGAGAGAAGGAAGGCCTGCAACATCACAAGGTCGACAGCGCCCAGCCTCATTAGGTTTATTAAGGCAGGGGAGAGCTCTAATACGTCATCAATGACCACAGGAATTTTGACATCTGCTGACTGGGACATGAGGGTTGACCTCAGGAAACAATTTAAGTTTCCAGAGGAGATTACAACCACAACTCTCAGACCAGACATAGTCCTGTGGTCCAGGGCAACCAAACAAGTGGTTCTTCTTGAGCTGACTGTGCCATGGGAGGAGAGGATGGAGGAGGCCCATGAGAGAAAGCTTGGGAAGTACCAGGTCCTCATCCACGATTGTCAACAGGTGGGATGGCGTGTTTGGAATTTGCCAGTAGAGGTAGGCTGCCAAGGATTCCCCGGGCAGTCTCTCTGGACTGCCCTGTCCAGGCTTGGCATCAGAGGTCTCAACAGAAGACGTCTAGTGTCAAACATCAGTAAACGAGCTGAGACTGCATCTAGGTGGCTGTGGCTAAAGCGCTGTGAGCGCTGGAACAACCCACCAAGTAGAGAGGAGTGAACTTGAGCAGTGGCTGTGGAGCCTGAGGTGCCGTGGGGGCTGCCCCAGGACGCTGGGGTTAGCTGTCAAGCACTCTGGAGGTGTTGTGGGTTAATTGACGAAACACTGGTGAAGGGGGGTACCCACCTGATGACCTGTCCATCCAGCCATTGGGGGTGAGAGCGATGAAACCATCTTATAACAGACAGAGGCAGTGGAATCTTCCTGAATTTGCAGGAGACCTTGAGCACGACGGCCTTATCCTGAGGCCTCTTTGGACAGCCCTTCACTCATTATGATGATATACCCCTGCAGATTTTTCCTCTAGTATCAACAATATACTACTTTATTCTTTAGGCCTCGTCCACACGGACGTTCGAAATGAACACCCTCTGAACGCCATACGTGTTTTTCCTGCGTTTTGTAGCTGCGTTCGATTGGCGTTTCACTGGTGTTTGCTTGACGCTGTTTAACACCTGACGCCCAATCTGTAGTTTCGTAAATTTAACTGTGGGGGCAGTAATTACTCTGTCCAGAGTGTTTACACGTGGGTCATCTTGGTTTATAGTTCTGCATTGAAAACATGGATCCCTATTCTTTATTAAAACTTACGTTCTACATTCTTGTTTTAAAAATCCTCCTGATACGGCGCCGTAGGCAGGAAAGGAACAAACATCGCCGCTGCTACTGAGTTCACCCTCTTACTGCGCAATGTCAGATCAAAGGGACGTTTTTTGTGCTTTTTGAAGACATGCAAAGATTTCCGCAGAAGTTCTTCAACTACACTCGCATGTCAGTATCTACTTTTGATTGTCTACTGCGACTGGTTCAACAGCACATTACACGCCACTCAACAAATATTCAAGTGAGTGTTAGTCCTGAAGAGAGGCTACTAGTCACCTTGAGGTAAGCTATAAACAAATAGCATTGAAGTGTGCATTCATCTGTCATTTTGTAATGTCATTAGCACGAACTTGCAATCTTTCGAATTATCAGTTTTTATTAATATTTCTTGTAGCAGTCACTATATTCTGCTAAGGAAATGCCCCACAACACTGGTCTCTGTTCCACTTCTTGCACGAGCTGGGCTGGATCAATGTCCTACATTTTCTGTAAAATGTGGTTTCTCGCAGTTGCCGTACAGGATCTTGGGACATATTCGGTCCTCCAGAACGCCAACCAAACACCATGTAAAGGCAATAGCGTCATTTTCCTCGCGTTCGCCGGGATTTTGACGCCAAGAAAACATTGCATACAGCGTTTATTTGACAGCATCTGAATGCGTAGCCGGCCGAACGCCGGTGCTGAACGCCCGTGTGGACGCTTTGATTTGCTCCAATGAGCAGAAAAATGGCCGGCGTTCAGTCATTGGCTGAAAAGAAAATGATTACAGGCAATAACGACCAAACTGGCTGGAGAATGGAGATGGAACACATGTATATTAAGTCCAATGTTAACCTGGGGTATTATGCAAAACCAAAAAAACACTTTTGAATTGTGTATAATAAGGATTACTGTGACGATACACCTATACTGCCATCTGTCGTACGCTACATATTATAACACTGTTGAACATTTCCAAGATCATCTCAAGCCTGCAGCATGTTGGTTTAGGTAAAACTCAGCAGGCTGATTATGAACATGTAAAATAAGCTCTTAATATTATTGTTTGCACTTATATGTAAGTCACTGTTTCGAGGCTTAAAGTTTAAAAGGACCGTCAATGTTTTTTTGGTCAGTTTTTGTTAGGTGTGGAGGATCGATTGCTTCCGCTACAAAAGATCGAACCTAGGGTTAACCTTAGGCGCCCTGAATCTGCCATGGTCTCCTCACCACTCGACGCCCAGGGTTAATATCCGAGGGGTTCTTTTACATCCCTAAACTCAAGTATCCTAATCATTCCGCATTTTAAATAAAATGATCTGAAAAGTAAAGTTATTTATTTAAACAAATAAACGTAAAGTGATGAATGTCCACGTTTTTACTATTAAAAACAGTTGCGCTTCTACGGTCGAGTCCGTTTTCTCCCACGAGGGGGCAACCTTCCACCAGAAAATACACTTCACGGGCGACGTGCAGTGTCCCGCAAAGCCCGGAGTGGGTCGCGCTGCTGGGGTAGCTGATCTTACTTATATAAGCAGTTCGTTTACCACCGGTGGTCTGAAATCGACAATCTGCTTATTTGATCAGATCTAAAACATTGATCTGATTTATTTAGCACGTTTTAGGCAGAAAATAACACTGACGATGGAAAAAATGGCATTACAACCAAGGGATTTATTTTGGGGTGGAAGTCGTCATTTCTTTTGGTTATCTTGAAGCATATTTTGATTTGGGAAACTGAGCAATCATGCTTAATCAAGCAGGACCACACATGTTTGTGTCTGGTTCTCATAGACAACATCCTAATCAGTTTGGTTTTTTGAAGAAAATAAACGAAAAAACGCGAGACTAAGGCCTGACTTTCCACGTCCAGCCACGCGTGCGACACTGCATCCTCACAAAGACTGTGGTGAGAATGCATTTTGGATTCTGCATACAGGGTCATTATTTTGACAAATGAGCTTTCTTTCCCATTCCGGATACGACTAACTAGAGAATCAAATTGTTTCAAGACCTCCGCGTGAGGTGGAAAAAAGCAATAAATCGTTACAAATCAATCCTGCAGTTTTTTCCATCTGCTCATTTATCTGAACTGTAATTGGATATGAGTGTAAATGTTTACTGAGGGACGATTCTGCTGTTAACTACCAACAACTTCACACTTCACAAAGGACACGCTAGACCCAGTTGTGGGCAAAAGTTCTGTTTTTGTGGTATTTTTTAAATAGTTTATTTTACATCAGGACCACTTACCATTAAATGTAAATGCAGTTTAAATATCTTGGACCATCTGAAAAAAAAACTAGCTCTCACCTCAGCCCCTGAAGTATTGCTTTCTGGTTCTCTGTGCTGGTGTGTAGTCACTTAGTCACTTAGTATGAACTGGTTTTCAGGCACAGAAGCATATATTTAATGTTTCTTATATATAATTATCAGGTGACTCCTTATTTTAAGCAGTCTTCATAGTTTTTTGAGCTTTTCGTATGAGTTTGCTCAGAAGGAGGATAGTAATCACCTAAAAAAAACCCAAACATCCTCCCTCAGCAGTGTGGCCGCAGTAAAACCTGCAGGACATCTTCCCTCTTCGTTTGAAGTCACTGCCCTTCCAGCTGCTGTCTGAGGATGTCCAGCGCAGTTCACCTCGAAAAAGGGCAAGCAAATAAAACAGCGATTATCCCTCGCTGGGCTGGCTGAGGTCTCCCCCTGCCCTGAGCGCCCTACATCCTCTCGTGCCATGTGCTACTTCCTGTCATCCACCATGGCGTGACTTGTGGCTTTTTTGTTTCTTCTCTGCTCTTCCTGTGCATCATGGGGAGGGGGGGGGGGTTGGGTGAGGACACAAGCATCAGGAGCTGTGATGTTTTCCACCCCATGAGGTATGTTTTATTGCCTGTCCTTGATTCCTTTTGGGCTTTTAGTCCAGTTTTGCATTTAGATGACGGGGAACTTTCATCTTGCCTTCAAGATAAAATGAATTAAAAGACTGGCAGCGATTGACTTCGATTGGCCATTGAGCACTGCATCCTAAGGGGCCGTTGGTCGAGATATCTTCTAATGGAATTTCTGACAGAGATCCTTGCCCTAACTCTGATAACTGAAACAGGTGTATAAAGGGTTGTGATGTATATTGACACACACACACACCTCTAGTCTATTTCAGTTGTGAAAAATATAAATTTTTAAAATAAATTTTCCTGCTGTACATTTCTGATAGGTGACCCTAACCCAATCTTATATTGTTACTTTTTGGGACAATTTCTGCTGAAACCACCCACTGGGGCAACAGCCTATTTCTTCCTTAATTATCTGACTTCATTCGGGTGCCGGAATGTGTCACTTCAGCCTACAGCAGCTAGAGATTCACATCGTGTTGCAGTCAACGGGCAACTCGCGAGTCACCACGCTAAATATGTACATGTCCAGCGTGGCTACTCTGTGCTTCTTTAAAAATCTGAAATGGCCATTCCAGAGACCTGTTTTGTAGTGTTACCACAAACAGAGGCACTGTTAGAAGAACACAAAGCAACCAGAGGTTTTTCTTTTTGTGATTTTTAACTTTCTAGATATGCGGGATGAGAGCACAGTAGATGATAGATCCAGCTCAGTACACAGATGTATCTAACATATTTTAAATCATTGTATTACTGTGATATACCTCAGTATTCCTACCTAACTCAGATAAAACTGCAGGATACATTTAGTGCTCATTACAGAGCTGTGGTTTGACATGCCTCACCTTACCTGTCGAAACAACATTACATTTTTTTTTAGTGCTCTTTACAGGTTCCACTTCTAAAAATAACTGACAATAAAGCAGCGACAGCAGGATTGAGATGGCGCCACAAACAGTTAACTTTACCACTAAGTGTAAACAGAACCTTCTGAATTCACTTCTGTGGGTTTGAATCTTCAGCCTTCAGCGTGGTGCTGACGTGTTACTGTACCTGTGAGGGCATCTCTGCAGTCAGGACAGTCCCACTCCTGTGGTGAAAGTACATCACACAGGGACAGTTAAATCAAATCAAAAAACTTTATTTGTCCCCGAGGGGCAATTTGAGTTAGAACACTCACCCTCACCTTATAAATTAAGGGAAGTGACAATCAGGTTCATTTCAGCATTTTCTGTGCTGACATTGTCCTACAGTTTTACTTTTTTGTCAAGGTGTCACTTTCGTTTGCTGTTTCCAGTATTTATTAGAACATTCAAAGTCCCTTTGGAGTTGCTGCCTCTGAATAATAATCAGGCTTTAAAAAAATCACCAAAACAAGCAGCAAATTAGTTCACACGGTTTAAAACGAACTTACACGCATGTACAAGCTGGTGACGAGTGAACGAGCAGAGTGAAGCTCCTGTGTTCATGAAATCTGTGTGAATTTGGCCCATGTTTAGCTGGCATATAATAAAAGGTATAGAATACTGCATTTTCACAAAAGTACATTAAATCTATAAGGCGGGAGATCATAGCTGTGTACTATGTCGATTGTGTTATTTCTGAAATTATATTGCATTATTGTCTGGGAAGTTATGCAACTCCTTTTCCCTTTGTGATGAACATGAGTGTAACGTAAATACCATTAACATACAGAACATTCCATGCAATTTGGCGGCTGGCATTTTGACTATGAAAGGCACTTTGATCATACACAGCATTTTTGAGCACGAGTCATTCAGAATGATGAACTCGGACATCATTCTTCTGCTCGCATGTCTCTGCTCCGCCGTTTTGTGGTACAGACCCACTTTGGAGTCATGAAAAGTCATGAAGGGAGGTTCACCTTACGAAAAACATCTCCTAGAAGGGCTGTTTTGGAGACTGGGGCGGTTATCTTCAAGGTCTCATACCTCATAAACCATTCAGAAAGCTGAGGCTTATGGTACGACCTTGCGTGGTGGTTCATAAGAAGATCAACAGGGGAGTAACAGCAAAAAATAACTTTTGAAGGCTCTTGATAATTTAGGAGAATGAATGATGATGATCGGTGTACCTCAGACTATATGCACTTAAAACACCTGTTAAATGTGACAGCTCAGGTGTTTGTGTACGTCCTGTTTGAGAGACCCTTTCCTGCTGTAGAAGCCTGTTTTAAAAGCTACTAATTGTGCAAATCGCAGCAGCAAGCTCTTCTGTGAGTCTGGCAGGTTTCTCTCGGTGGGGTATCAGGTAACCGGGTCATTTCAGCAGCCTTCATGGGGGAGGCCTGCTTAACATCCTGTTTAAAATGCTGCCTTTTGATTTGCTGTAGTGCTTCTGAAAGGCCCAGTGTCTGTCACAGTAGGCCATACCATGTCCTGTGCAAACCTCTCCATTCCCCTTAACCACCAACACGTGTTTGATACCAGTGCACACCGTTCTTTTCTGCACCTTAAAGTGAAGTTAAAAACAAATATCTCTCGGCAGGAACTGATAAAATCCACATTTATTCCTTTTACACTCCTAGTGCTGTACAACCCTCACCTTAGAGCTGCAGTTCAAAAGGGTATGAATTTAACTGTCAGCAAATGATTAGCAAATTAAAATGCAGAATGCGGTATTAGCCCAAAATAGCCATTCAATAGACGTCTACATCAGAATTTGGTACCAGGAGCTCCAAACGTCCAAAAGCACATGGGCACTAGTATTAAAACTCAGGAGACCTGCTTTCAGACATAACCTTCATGAGAACATCAGATCATAACTATGGGCTGCATGAATTCACCTCTCAGCTCTTCACCAGTTTCAGCTCCGTCAGTATCACAGAAGACGGAAAGGAACGGGGCCATTGACTCAACTCGAACTCTAATTTAGAACACAATGCAACGATGCCCAAATCGCTTCTGTTGGATTTGGCTTGTATCCAACAGCAGAGCTGGTGGTCTTGAGGATTCAAACTAGCCCTGCAGGAGGCGCTGTTCCATGTGATAGATCTGCAGCTTCCTTTGTATGGACTCCCCTTTGCAGTATACTACATCAATATGCAGAGTGACTCACAGCAGAAATTCCTACATGTTGAGGCCAAAGTAGTATTTAAATGTGATTTCACACAGTTCATTCAAAGTTGTTCGAGACCTGTTCCTATGCTACACCCTAAACCTTTATTGACTTAATTAAACAGTTTTAGTAAAATAAGTACCTGCCTCATTTATACAGTACTCTGAGTCAAAGTGTCTGCTGAATAAAGAAATGTCTATTATTTCATTGCCATTTATGTAATTATAAATTCCACTTAAATGTATCTGCTATTATGAATAAGGTGACTTAAAATTGATTATTGTCAATGACCCTCACCTGATCCTTGTCTAGTCCTAGTTACCTGTTCATATATGTGCCTGCCTTTGCTCTTTTACTTGCTTAGTCATTGTAAGTGTTACCCACCAGTATTGCTGTGATTGTTGTTGCTGGTTTTGTTTGCCCCCACCCCCGCCTATCATCACGTGTAGTTCCAGTCTTAGTTTATCCTATTCCAGCTTGCCTGCCTTTGTTTTAACCCCTCCAGGTCCTTTCTATATCGTGTGTGTCTGAGTTCTACTTGATGATCGTCCTTCCTTCATACCCTGCTGTGACAACAATACCATACCACCCCTGTGAAATCTATACTAACAGAACACATGAATACAGTTTAAAAATCACAAAACTGTTGGCACTTGCGTATATGAGTTCATTATTTTCTATAAATAGAAAATAATTTGTAGTAAAATCTAATTTATTGTTTGGTCACACATTATTTGCACTCTAATGTGAATCCCTTTTCCTTGCAAAAGTGGGACTGTGTATCTGTGGAATTAGCACAATGCAAAGCAGATCTGATCTGAAGAATGCTTCCCTGCTAAAATGGTGGGTTGGTCCATATTGCATTCATTTAGCAAGGCTGAAATGTGTGGATGCTTTTTCACTTTGCTAAGTGCCCCGAGGTCCTGCTCACCCAGATAGATATAGAGCCATGTGGGGGGAAGGCTGCTTCTCAAAATGAACGTTTTATGTCACTCTAAGTGGCGGTAAAGCTATTGAGAGTTTAAGACCCTGAACCGGCATCAGTTTAAAACATTAGTGCTTATGCCGACAGACTGTGTGCAAATAAACTTACCGGAATCAATGTGCTCCCTTTGTTACCAGAGTTCTGTTGATTGGTGATCATTAGCTATCAAGTAAAGTAAGCTCCAGTGCAGATTAATGCAGAGGTTTAGTTAAGCTATAGGTTGTGTGACACAGCAGCTTTGTTCCCTGTCGGTCATTTTGAACTTCAAAAGCTTCTCATAATGATTACAGATGTTGCTCACATTTTGTTTTAGATGGTCCCCTACATTTAGCCTCGAGTACATTGTATTTTTTAATAGCATTTTCCACCTTTCTGATCGCTGGTAAAAAATCAGAAATCGGCTGGTTAACACCGATGCCATTTCACTTCCAAACAGAAATACTGTGAACGTACATTTCCTCAGAGTATGCATACTAATAATTTGTGGTGATCACATCTGGAAGTGCTGTGACAACTGCAAGCTGCTCATAATAATGTGAAATTACTGCCAAGCTCTTACGATTCGAAACAGATAAACACATTTGCACAAATGTCAAACGTGTCCTCTTTTATTTGCTTACTGAGATTCGAACCTCAGCACATTTGACGGGCTATATGATACTTAACCCACACCAGCACCATGCATAAACTCCAGTACATTTCTACTGAGTCGGTGGACCTCACCAGTGAATGTGTCCCGTGACAGTGACTAGGCCGCTCACTGATACCCCGGAGGTGTGTAGCTGCTACGTCGCTAACTTTCTTTGTGAGTTTTACACAGCTTGCTGTAAAGAGAGAGAGAGCTCTGCTTGTGTGTCTCCTTCCCAGCTGTTTGTAGGACCCTGACTCTTCTCGCAATGTGCTTCCTTCTTAGACTGAGATCTATAAGACACTAACCCTGAGCATGTTGCTTGGATTCTCTTGCATCATATCAGACTCAGAATGATGTTTGTTGGGCATGTAAGTTCACGCTTACAAGGAATTTGTCTTGCTCTTGTGCTTAAAGTTACATAAAACAAGAGAACGGTGTATAGAGGACAGACATATAAAGTGGGAAGTTTCTTGCACTCAACAGACAACATGCAGCCAATATAAAATAGTAAATAAGATAAATAAAAGTGCAGTGCATTATGGGGGATGTGTACATTCGCCTGTCACTGCTGATGATGTCTGTTCCTCTGACCACCTTGCAAGCATCTCATTCCCCTTTTTTATGAAACATGGTGGTTATAAGGAGTCTCCATTACTGAGGCTTTTACTCAACATGCAAGAAATATTCTCTTTCTCAGAGAGACAGATCTCCTACTAGACTTTGGAGCTTCAGTAACAGACATCAGGACTAGCCGGAATTTGCCGGAAGTCCTAAGGGTGTCGCTGTGCTAATTGCTGAATTGAACCAAAACATATAGAAGTGGCAACATTCTTTGTTGTTCATTTATTCTTTAACTTAATTGTTTCTTTTTGTTTTGGTAACACATTTGCAAAAACAATTAACATGCATTGCACTTTTTTTGTTTTGTTTGAACCCAATCTTTTATCTTATTAATTTTTAAGACCATCCATCCATCCATTTTCCAAGCCGCTTATCCTACTGGGTCGCGGGGGGTCCGGAGCCTATCCCGGAAGCAAC
>JAODJU010000001.1:3135012-3145965 GCA_026776725.1 Gnathonemus echidnorhynchus
AGGAGCTGGTAGAGGTAGCTGGGGAGAGGGAGGTCTGGGTATCTCTCCTGAAGCTGCTACCCCCGCAACCCGAACCCCGGACAAGCGGTAGTGGATGGATGGATGGATGGATGGAGGCTCATAGGATGACAATATGAGTTATCCCTGCTGAGAACCACCATAGACCAGCATATCTGGTTACCAGCATGACCAGCATAATGCATACTGGTTAAACCAGCATATGCTGTGTTTTGGTCCTGCAGTGGACCAGGACCATTAATGAAATATTGCTCTACCTTCATGTGTAGGTAGACCAACACAGCTATGCTGGTGCACGAGCTACACCAGCAGCAAACCAACACTAACCAGCACCAAACAAACACTAACCAGCACCAAACCATGAAAATCATGCTGGTCTCTGATTTTTTTCAGCAGGGATGAATTGGTAAATGAAGTTGCCAGAGAATGTCTGAATAAGGGGAATTAACGGCCTGTGGGGGCCCGGCCTTCTTCCCTTGGGCATGTTACGCTTATAAAAGTCACACATAGATGTGCTTTTCGACCTGGGATGGCGGCCCTTCTGTCCAGCGGTCTGTTAGCAGAGTCAGTGAAGCTTGGGTCAGCGTGTCGTGTGACTCGAGGGCTCAGGTGTCACTGATGTCCCTTCCCTCTGCACCGTTGTAATTGTAACCCTGCTCATGCATCTCCACGACCATGTCAGCACTACAGACGAGCATCTCAGTGCCCCACCAGGCTGCAAAACTCACAGAAGGTGGAACGAATTCAGTCGCTAGCAACACTTTGCAGGGAACTGACTACAAATAAAGAACGCTTGATCCCACGATCGGAAGGTTTTTCTTTCCCAAAACCTCCGTCAACCCAGCCATTTTGATTAATTAGTGTCAGGAGCTCATGCATGGTAGTCTTCCCACAGAGAGCGCTATTGTAAGAACAAATCAAAAACTCCTAAGGTATTCCTGGGGTAACAGCTTAAATCGTGTCTTCTGTTGTATTTCCAACCATATCTTAAGTTCATGTTACTGACTAAGTTGAAACTTGAATAGAGCTTGGAAATTGCGAGTAGGTTTCAATAAGCAATGGAGGACACATCTCTCGTGTGGATTTTGTTAACCTGTGGTTGAAAACAAGTCTTTGGGATAATTGTGGTGTGAGGTGCACGGACACATCCTTTCCAGTAAGGCTTTCTATAAATCAAATTCAGATTTTAATTCATGCTTGAAATCAATCCGCATAGAAAACAGACCGTTGGACCGACTCCAGGATTGACATCGATATCGCTGTCTGTTCGAACGTTTCACCTCAGATTTTATTTGTGTGTAAGATTCAACTGCAAGCTAGAATATAATATTCAATGTGCTTAAGATATCTAATGTTGATACACCTACTGTTCTATGGTGCATATTCATTCATTCATTCATTCATCGTTCATTCTTGCTTTTTTACTGAATGCCAGTCCCTGGAGGGATGGTGTTCTGAGTGACAGGACTGTGATCGCATGCATTTATGAGGAAGTGATGTTCTGATTTCATAATGCAATGATAATGGAGAAATTTCAGGCTTTTCCTGTTATTGTGAACGGTCTCTCTCTCAGCAGGCATTGACAAGGACACCTATAGAGCAAAAGGCTTGTTTGATAGATGGCAGAATTTTTACATACCAGCACATGGAGTACAGATGCAGGTGAATGCTGCTTTTTTCCAGCCTTTGTTTACTGAATATTTTAAAGTGTGCCCCCCCCCACACACAAGATGTTCTTCATTTGCTTGACACAGGCGACTGTAAAACATGCACAGGATGTAGTGTTTTGCGAGAAAAAATGGACTAAAAGGAGTTTAATACCTCTGGGGTTTGGGATAGCGTGGAGAATGAGGGCCCAGGACCATCTGTACACCGAAGATAGCCAGCTAGTGATGTCATCTGTCCTTCTGTACACCGAAGATTGCCACCTAGTGATGTCATTTGCCCTTCTGTGCACCAAAGAAAGCCAGCTAGTGATGTCATCTGTCTTTCTATACACCAAAGAAAGCCACCTAGTAATGTCATCCGTCATACTGTACACCAAAGAAAGCCACCTAGTAATGTCATCTGTCATACCGTACACCAATGAAACCCAGCTAGTGATGTCATTTGTCCTTCTGTACACCAAAGAAAGCCACCTAGTGATGTCATCTGTCACACTGTACACCAATGAAACCCAGCTAGTGATGTCATTTGTCCTTCTGTACACCAAAGAAAGCCACCTAGTGATGTCATCTGTCACACTGTACACCAATGAAACTCATTTAGTGATGTCATCTGTCCTTCAGTACACCAAAGAAAGCCAATTAATGATGTCTTTTGTCCAACCTCATTTTCTTTATAGAGCTCCTGGAAAATCCATCCATCCATCCATTTTCCAACCCGCTTTATCCTTATTGGGTCGCGGGGGGTCCGGAGCCTATCCCGGAAGCAACGGGCACGAGGCAGGGAACAACCCTGGACGGGGGGCCAGCCTATCGCAGCTCCTGGAAAATATTTAAAGATTTTCAGAAACAAAGTGGCAAATTCCAGGATCCAGTCATGCCAAAAAAAATTTAAATTCAAACTACAATGATGTCAAATTATGGTCTTTTTCTTGTAAAGTCCTTTCATTTTTAGAATATACCCTTGGATTTTTATTCTACTTTATTCTACTTTCTGTTTTATTGTGTTAAATCTTAAACTTGGCACCTGATTCCACAGCTGAGGAACTATTACAGTATTGTTCTCTGGAAGTCTACGGATGAGCCCTGCTGTATAGCAAAAAGAGCGATTTACCTTTGTGGAGTGATTCAGCTATAAAAATCAGAGGGGAAAAATAAATAGAAAACCCATGTGACCGAAACAATGGCCATTACCCACAAGTCCACAGAAAAATAATGAAATGCTAGCATTTAATACAGTGTGTCAATCAATGAGCTACTTCAGCCTGCAAGAAGAAATCCTAGAGAATGGACCTTTGTGTGACAACGGCCTTTCACTGCTAGACTCTCTTAGATTCCTCGGTTATAATTGGCCCCATTGTGAAACATTAATTCACAGACCCCAACGACCAGAAGGGGCTTCCAGTAAGCAGGGAGGCCCACCCCAGAGGCCATTGACTGACCCTCCAGTGCTCATTCTTCCTGAATCTAAGGGAACACAAGGATGATGGCCGTATTAGAAAGCTCATTAGGCGGCCAAGGTCACGTTCAGCTGACCTGACACTACTGTGAATACAGGGGGAATTATGTGTTATCTTTCTATACATACTAAGGTAATGACATAGAGAGAGTGCAGATGTTTATTGCACTCTGATATCTGTACTGGATAAGCGATTTAGCTGAAGGGTGGACCAGTATTTGCAGTGGCAAATGCTCACAATGTTATGCACAAGTTAATCAAATAAACGAATAAACAAATACTGATGAAATCTGCAGGCATGGTTATGTTGGTAACAGCTAGGGTCGTGTAATAACCTTTAACACATGCGATCTAAAGGTCTGACAGGCTCTGGAGTCTCTCAAATCAGTCACAGTAAACTTAACGTCCTATGATGCCTCTAAAATCCCTCTTGTGAGCATTTGCCGTTGAGAATCCGAGATACAAATGTATGCATTAGCTGTAAGAGTCAGTGGTGATAGAGAACAGCCATCGGCAAACACTCCATCGTGGCACCAAAAAGCCAACCCAGAAGTCAGCAGTAAATAGCAGCTGGACATGACGTCTGGCAGCTTTTTATTAGACTAACTCAACAATTTACAGCACGGCTGAATAAGAAACCTTCCTGGATAAACAGAATAAATAAAAGCAGAGAAAAGGAGGTGATTGTAGCCAAGTTGGCAAAAACGGGGAACTGGGATTGAGGTGCTCCTTGACAACACCCCCCATGGGTGTAATAAACTCAGAAATGAGATGATGAATGCAGCCTATCGTGGCTCTACACCCCCCACCAAGTCTCCTCCTCCTCAAACTCGCATATCCAAGACAAGGCCACCTCCCCAAGACAGTTGTAGTGTTTAATTTCCCTTCCCAACGTCAAATGAGGTTTAAAAATAGGCTTTAAAAAAGTCTAAAAAGGTCACAATTCAGGGTGTGCAATATGGATACAAACTGCATCTCTCTCAACATGCTGCCCGGAATCCAAGGTAAATGGGAATTTGTGTGAACGGCGGCTCTCCAGCATTTGTCATGAGTGAACTGCAGGATGTAGAATACAACATAACTTATTCCACTTCATTTACAGTGTCAGAGCCAAAAGAGGTCCGTTTAGGCAGCAGTGATCCATGGCTTTGCCTCTATAAGGGTTTTAGGTAGGATACTGCAAGCCCACGAAGCCAAAAGAAGTTTGCTGACCTCGTCGTTCTCATGTTTTCCAGTTCACGCTGGGAACAAGCGGATTTTGACGTCAAGGGCAATCATTAACAATAATAAAACTAAAACATATTTTTAAAATGTTAGCACACACACTGTTCCCATTATCCTACAAAGCTTACAGAATTACATCAAGATATCAGGCCAAAGATAAACTGAAAGTGTCAGTATGTTTACAGCTTTAAAAAATCAGATATTGAAAGAATCCTTGCAATAATTTTCTCCAATCGCCTGGAAATCTTTTCGGAGTGTGGGAATCTGCAGACTCTCCTGCGCTCAGGAAGCTCTAACAGGCTGGACACCCCTCCGTGGGGGGAGTGTAACGTACTCCGCTGTCCTGTAGCCCAGGTTTAGGGGACTGTGCCTAGCATACTGATCCTGGCCCACTGGGGAGGATGATTTTCTCCGTGGACTCCCCCCAAAGCGTGTCCATAACGATTGTACAGCTTCAGACCGGGGGGGGGCAGATGGGGCATGACACATCGGCATCTTAGAAGAACATACAGCAACTCAGACTCCATGAGACTCCACGTTTCCACTCCAGGACTTTCTTCAAAATTTCTGGTGCTGCTCCGGCCTGTACCACTGCTCTCTGGGCTGGACCGGACCCGGCTTCTTTTTGGTTTCATTCTGGTGGCCATATCATTGGTAATAATCAAAAAAGTGTCCCTGCATAGGACAGCAGATGGATGGATGGATGGGTCGTCAAAAAAAACAATAAATACGATATTCATCATATAGTAAAAAAACAATTAAAAGCCTAAGTAACTTAAATTATTTTATATTTTTTCATTGTCACCATTTCCCAGGCCTATCTTTATGCTTTGTTGCAAAATTCAGGAGAAAGGTAAAGAAAGGTAAAGCCTCTTTGGTATCCAGAGGCAGGAATGGAGGCATAAGGAAAAGAACATGAGAAGGTTCATTTAACTGTCTTTTAGGCTCTCTAGTCAATAATTAAGTTTCATTATGCATAGAAGTCAACATCTTTGAAAAAATATATATTTCTATACATTCCTGTATTGATTTGAAAATCGGTGTTTTACAGTCTACTCATATCATGGTGACAAAAGAAGACCTGCGGAAGGCCTGTCACACTGAAGCTCAAATGAAGACCTGCGGAAGGCCTGTCACACTGAAGCTCAAATGAAGACCTGCGGAAGGCCTGTCACACTGAAGACCTGCGGAAGGCCTGTCGCACTGAAGCTCAAATGAAGACCTGCGGAAGGCCTGTCACACTGAAGACCTGTGGAAGACCTGTCGCACTGAAGCTCACTCTTTATTCATGCACCGTTTAATGTTTTTTAAACAAAAGTCCAAAATATCTTAGCGATAATTCAGGCAGTGAAAGACTAGCTAGTTTGACAGTGGGCTGGTATTACCACATTTTCTTTTCTGACATTGTTTAACATTTTTTAAATTATGGGTATGGAGAATTAATTTTAAAAACACAGTCATCATCCTTCTCCAATCCAGTGAATAAGCCACATCCAAACGATGCTGATCTCCGCTGACGTGCTCCGTGTAAACGCTCTTTATTCTCTGCTAGTTTGCCCGTTACATCGCCCTGGAATCACATTTTTATACAAAGGCGATGCCAGACGTTCAGGGCTGTTGGTAATGATGTGTTTCTATGTCAGTGAGCTTCCGAGCAAGAATCCTATCAGTAAGCTGTGCTGGTCCGTTTTGAGCAATACATAAAAATGCCCTTTTTTGAGTTCACATTAGAGACGGCGAGGTCATTTAGTTGTACTGACTGAACCCAGAAATTATGCCTGAAAAGGAAACTCCCAGAAAGGGGTTAACGCTGCCGTATGAATTAAATCCCCTTTGAATTTGTCGCTTGTGGGACTCGTCCCTGCAGAGCCTGAACACATATGGTAATTGGGCTTTAATTCATTAACGGCTTTCCATGTTGCATGCACAGAATTCCTGCTGCATTTAATTAACATGCATTCTCTGTAAACGTTAAAAGTATTTTTATATAATTACATGCTAAAATTACCTCTGGGTTCAAGATGAAATTTGACATCTGAAAAAGGTGTGAGGAGGAACTCAGGAAAATGGGAATTGCGCTGATTTCCTGAATAGGTGCTACACTCAACCACTTTTTTCTTTTCCCCCCGTCTGAAATTCTCACAGGCTGCAGCAGATTTAAAGCACGCCCCCTGTGGTATGGGTGAATGCTCGCTTCAAAGTCAAAGAAGTTCTTTTCACTTTGTGCGATTCTTCCCTCTAACTGGGCCCCTGCGATGAGAAAAACAACAACCAGCACAAAAAAAATGAGATTAGCATAATCACGCCATTAATTGTCATTCTCTTTCACTTGAAGAAACGGCGGCTGGTAGCCTCCTGTTATAGGGATTGTGTTGAGCGCGACGCTACACCTCCCTCCGAACGTGACGTGACACCCCATCCCTGTGTGAGTGATGCAATCCAAGTCTTAGCACAACGTCTGAGAACCCAGCGGCTAGCTAAATAGCTACCTAATGATATTCAAATACAAAAATACCCAAAAAAGCACATTTATGGACTTTGATAGCTACTGTTCTGTCTATGTGCTGCATGACAGCATTCGGGAGACTTGTTTGGTTATGTTGGCTCCGAGTAGCGTCCACACATACGTCCTACGTAGCTTAAAAACCCTACGCAGGTAGACAGCTGCCGAGTACTTAAGTTACCAGGCAGGAGCTCATTCCTCTTACTCCGTTTCATTCACCCACTTGTTTCCATGGCGGAGCTCCCAAGAAATCAATACATGGCTAGAAGAAACATTCCTAAGAGTTTCGGACACTGTCAGCGGCCAGAGCGCCAGGCTAGCATAGTGCAAATCCAACCCTTTCCAAGTGGAAACTTCAGCAGAGTCTGGAATTAGATGTAAAAATCACAACGGACTCGTGCTGGCACTTACAGAGAATGTGTACCTATGTGTACCTTTAAGGTTATCCCTCCATACTAAAGCGTTCTGTGTGTACGTTGTATACATGCTTTTGAACTTTGGAACAAAATTATATTTAAAAACAGTATTGATATCTAATGCATAATCACACATGGTGAGCAATAATTTACTGTAATTTACTAGTAGTTTGTCAAACACCTAACTAGGAATCGGCAATAATCTTTTGGTTAATTGAAAACAAACCAGCATAAGGTCTCTCCTGTGAGATTTAGCAGAATCCAGCCTGTGAATTTTCTCCAGCGTTTTTCTGTGTTTTGGGCAAAGCAGAGAGAAACCCTACCTGAGAATAGGACATGGCAGGTTTCAGAGTGGAGGTTTGGCACAGGGCAATTCACTTCATCAACACAGTATCAGTGTTTCTGCTGCAGCTGCTAAGAATTTGCACTGAGATTTCTCGCTCGATTAGAGTTTTTGTTGGCGACGACACGGTAACCCTTAGATTGATAGCACTTACCAGGTCAAGTTAAGACTGAAATCAAACATTGCACTGTACCCCACAAGATATACATTAAATAAACTGTATCCGACTAGAGCTTTGGGATTGTAGATGTCATTTTGACAACATTAATGTTTATGTGTAGCTTAAAGATAAAGTGCAAATGTAAACAGAAACTTTTCACCCCCGGAGTTGTGGTCAAAATTAAAGCTGAATAGCGTCAGGAGAATGGAAGCTCTGTCTAAAACAGAGACCATTTCAGAATAAACAAAGAAAAGCAGGTCTATGGATACAGCGGTTACCAAAAAACGAAGCACGTGTGTGAAAGACCTGCCCTTGCTGGAGCTGCAGTCTTTGGAGGACCTTTCAGTCGGTAACCAAGGTACCAAAACCCAAGTGATCCCTGGAGATCAGGCCTTGCAGTTTTGCTTTCATTCGAATAGATGGATTGTGATCGTTTCTGAAATACAAGCGTTGTGTGACAGCGATGCTGTCCTTGCTGCTCTTTCTGACACATCGCTGCTATTCCTCCGCTGATCCAACATAAAATACATGAAGCGATACATAATATGGACATTGTTTCATTTCCTCACTCGCCAGTTTAAATACTCAAAACTCTCTGGCCAAATCATCTTAAACATGACCATCTTCATGATGTCTATGAATAAGCATATTTTATTTTCCTGGATTATCCCCTGTGATACATTACAGGCTATTTAATACTTATCTAACACTTATTTAGGTTTGACAGTCTAAGATTTGCATTGGCTTTCATGGCCTTCGTAAGTTTTTTAAATCATATTTACCGCTTCTGATCCTGCTGTGCGATTTTATTTTTTTTTTCTTTCTCTCTCCTCCAGCATCTCTGACTTCATGCAGCCAAGTCAAACTCTGCTGCCAGCTGCAAGTATTTATTTTACCACAGACAGATGCGATGACCTCAAAGGCTTCTGACCAAAGTTCCATAGTCTCCAGCCAGCATTCTTTCATGCATCATGAAACTACATGAAATGCTTTGGGAAATTGAATGTAGGGAACCTGTTGGGCTACACACTGCTGTAGTTTGCATATATGTACATTTTTTTCTATGCTTCTATCTTTCACAAGTTTATTTATAACCAACTGATATTCTGTAAAGATGCAATAGTCAACCATTCATCTTATATCAGTGTAGGATCACAGCGAGTGTGGAACCTGCACATCACACCACGATAATTAATGAGACCTGGGTCTCCTACCTCAGGCGGATGGAGATTAGACAGACTGCTACATGCCATTGGCTTTATGCTTTTTAATCTTTCAGAGACACATCCCTCTATGTTTTAACACATATGGTAAGAGCACATTAATAATCATCACACAAATGGTGGTGACACCATGAGTCTTATCATCAATAAAAACAAAACAGATTCTCTGGGGAATGTTTAATTAACCAGTTACCATCCTAGAAAATCAGCTATGCAGCATAAGTTGTCCAGCATAATTATGTGAAAGTAAGGCTGAGAGGTTCACCAATGTGTATATGTATGGTTAAATGTTTTATAATCTAACATCTGGAAATGCATGTTCTAAAATAAGCTCTTGTGTGTGTGAGAACATGCCTTTGTGCTACATTGTTATTGGATAACCAGGTACCCTGTGAAGCATCCCTGGGTGGTATATTTTAGCATTTAGTCATGTTAACTGACCATTAGGCAGTAAGGGGGTGTATCAGTAACTGAAATAAATTAACACATTAATTAGACACTCAGTGTCATTTTTCGTAATGATAGGTGTCCCTCCAATGTACCACACTCTGATGTTTTCACCCTTCATTTAATAACACGCTTTTGATGTAAGGTTGCAAAACACCACGTTAATGCAAGAACCTTTAGTAACTTCAGACCCTACAATGCCATGACGTTAATATTAAATGGCCTGTGTTTTTTAGCGGTCCCGGGGCGTGGTGATGGAACCCTGTTGTTTTTTATTATAATTATCTGCTTAATCAGCAGGTCCCTGGAAAAAAATTCACAGCGTTTAACTCAGACTGGTGCTTCTTAAAAGCATTGTTACAAACTAACAAGGAATTGACAGGCAGAGTGAGTGTGAGAGGTTGGGTTGGTTGCCAGGGAAACAGAGCTTAATTAGACACCCTAATGAGATGCACTTGGTGCTTGTGGGAAAACGATTAAGAGACGTGGGTACGAACACAGCCAAAGACGATGGCTGTCAACCAGAGAGGTGATTATGATTGGGCTGAGAGAAGCTCAGTCTGAATGGTTAATGATTTATGAATAATACAGGTTTGTTGATCATCTGTGTCCCTGAATCGCGGAGGGCTCATGCCAAAAATTATGTCGTTCCCCCCCCATTTCTAATAATAACATTTACGGTTAATTGCCTGCCTCTTTCATCCAAAGCACCTTAAGGTTTTACTCACTATTAACTGGGACTTAATCTAGTAGCCTTCACTCCTACACCAGTATTTTAATAAAAGCAGATCATAATATAACTGAGTACTGAAATGACATCACACCTTTTTCTTCCATTTTTACAATGTGAAAAAAATACTCTGGTGTCATGGTACAAAACATGGCCTCGGAATAAAATAAAAGGGAGATGGATTGCAGATGTTTTCATTTACATAGCTGGTATAACACTTTGTTATTATGAAATCACATTGGTTCATTCGGGGTGTTTTACTGTAAACGGCTAACAATCGGATATCTGAGGCCTTCTGGGACCTCAGTAGGGATACAGCTGGACTGAATAGTCACGCCAGTCCCCCCCCCCCGCAAGCAGAAGGCGTAATGCTGAGGACGGCCTCCTCACAGGCAGATCTGCACATCCTGAAAACGGTAACATCTAACGGAGTGTGACAGCTATGACATCGAACATCCATGTCTCTTATTTAAATGACTGTCATTAGAGACATTAATGTAATAAAAATGTTATTTATTTTTCGATTTATTATAAGTGTAGCTAACATGGTCTATATTCAGAATATTCTGTATATAACTAAGTACTACATGATTCAGCTTTATTGCAAATGGATGCTTGTGCTCTCTTAAGCGACCATCTTTGGCTTTGAGTCCCTGGAGGACTGTAGCAGCTGCTACCACCCACTACTGGACAGTGTTGGGCATTTCAGGTCCAGAAGCTACAAATCCAGACCATGATTTTGTTTCTACCCAGCAGCTGAGTACTC
>JAODJU010000001.1:3172049-3193512 GCA_026776725.1 Gnathonemus echidnorhynchus
CGTCACTCCTCCGTGGAGCCATTCCCTAATTGATGCTGATTGAAAATCAATAACCCAGAAACTTCCCCAAATAGAGAGCTATCATGTGCTTTTCTGCTCCGTAGCAAAAGCTGTCACCTCCAGAAGGTCGTTCACCACACAGAACGGTGCAGCTTTAGCAACCCAGGGTGCCTCAGGGTGCCAGAGTAATTCTCAGACCCATCCTCAGGGACCCCTCGACAGTCCACGCTTTTGCTACCCAGAGCTGGGAGGAAGCAAAAATGTGGACCGTCCCCGAGGATTAGTTTGAGAAACACTGCACTAAGAGAGTTGATGAATCACAGCAGAGAGACTGGACATGGTCATGTGGCACGTGTGAGCAGGCCACAGTTGCCTTTACATATTTACTACTATGTGGCTTCACCAACCAAGTGGGAAAAACTGAAAGGGTGATGGATGCCTCTTGCCTACTTCCAAAACAGGATTCAGCTACGCCTATGCGACCTTGCTCATTCTGAAACTTCCTTTTTAAATGGACATCAATGCTATATTTAAGCTTACAGGTGGCACTTTGGCCGTCAAGTGTGACAGGATGGACCACAAGTCACATCTGAGGACGGCTAAGAGCTGACCTGCAGGAAACCGGCTGGAAGACCTGGGATATAAACACACTGTTAAGGATACGTGTCCCAGAATACACATCCTGATTTAATGGATTTTCATTCCATTGACTGTGTATAATGGGCACCCCACGGAACGTTCTAGAAGAAAACCAGCCAGGAAACAATGCCAAGTCACCATAATCACAGTGAAGCACTGTATTCTTATGGTGATTGCCAATAAATGTAGTGAACCTTTCACAAGTTTGTAATGTCATAAACATGGGTGTAGGAAATTGGTGAATGTGTATCGCCCAATATTTAATTTGGATTCATTCATCCCCCCCAGTAAATAACACTTGTGGCTTTTCCCTCCTCGGACCCCTCTCAGCAGGTACTGACCACGGCTGACTGCAAGCTGTTTCGAAGATGCTCTGTCCCCGTCACCTGGCCATAATGATGGCCCTTGACAGAGTCACTCATATCTTTATCCCTGCCACGTCCACGACAAGCACCAAATGTTAGCATCCGCGACCTTGACATGCACCATTTTTATGGGACAGTTGTTTGCTTCACATGGGGCTGGTCATAATGTTTTGGCTAATGGCTGTGTGTGTGTATGTGTGTGTGTGTGTGTGTGTGTGTGTGTATATTATAAACACTGGGAAACACTTTACATTAACTGCACCTTATGGCCAGATGACAGTTGTAAATACATTAATAACAAACATTATATGATAATAACAAACATTTTATTGTATCATATAGTGTTTGTTATTAATGTATATTAAAGCTGTTAAGGTATGTTAGTTTGTCATGGGATGCTTACATGCTGCTTATGAATGTTCCATGAATACATTATAAAGGCATTATGAAGGTGCACTGAATGATCTATGAATACATTATGAATGCATTATAAAGGTTCAATTAGTGTAAAGCATTACCAAACATTGTAAATAGGTGTCAATTATTGTTTTTTAACTATAGTAAAAGATCATATATGATCATTCATTAATGAGAGCCTGTAACCTTCAGCTGAAGCTACACAATTAACCAAAAATCACCACAATGTTTGGCAGAGTTTTCCTGTCACTATGTTCAGACAGTTTGATGGAATAGTGACTATAGATGAAAGTAGGAGGCTCGAGGCGGCCGCCCGCCCCTCTACTTACGTCTGGCCTCAGGCTTGCTGCAAGGCCATAATACTTCTCAGCGGTATGATGGAGACTCGCCTGTCTGTGAAGGAGAAAAACACAGAGGCCATGGTCACATACACCCGCAAACACCAAGAATTATATTACCAGTGAAAACATATTTCAAAATGCTTAATTCTATAATTCAGAAGACATAAATAATCTCCAGACTAACATTAGAAAATAAGTAATCATGTAATTCATAAAAAAAAAATCAATAATTATGTCATTTAGGAACACGACTCACCACCCCAGGACTGAGAGATACTCTTTCCACAATATTCCTCAAAGCCAGCAAACTGAGCTCTTCAGCACCAACATAAAAGGACCCCCAAGCCCAAATAGCCCGGAGCTCACTGGCTGGGAGGGCTTCAGCTCAAGTGGGTCACTCAGGTTTTTTTTCTTTAAAACATCCATCCATCCATCCATTTAGACCTCGCTCTCCTCAGCCTCCTCCTCCAGCTCCTCCGGGGGAATACCAGGGCGTTCCCAGGCCAGCCCAGCCCAGCTCCAGTGTGTCCTGGGTCTGCCCCAGGGTCTCCAGTTACGTGCCGCTGTTTATCCAGCTCTGCCCACGGCCAGGTCCACTCCGTTCGGCCCTTGCTCAGCCTCCTCGTCCGGACCCCCCCCACGACTCCCCGCAAGACCGTCCTTCACTTCCGTCCGGCGAAGGTGAAAAGCCAGACAGCGAGGAACGTCGGGAGCTCTGCTCGATTTTTGGATTATTGTTGGTTTGCTTTCTTTGATTTGACTATTGTGTATGACGGTTTCGGTTTATTGGTTTACGATTATTCGCTTTGCCCTTTTCTGTACTTCTGCCTTGGTTTGTTTGCTTTTTGGTTTCGATCTCTTGCCCCGTTTTTGGTTTACGTCTTCGCGCGCCCCTCGGACTCTGACGGTTTGCCCTGTGTATGTTTTGCGTGTTGGCTAGGTGCGTAGGGAGTGGTTGCCATATTTAGTTTGGGGGGTTTTGTGTGGCTGTTGTTTGGTTAGGGAGTGAGGTGTAGTACTTGTTGTTTTTGTTCTTTGATCTCTCTAGCATGTAGTTAAGTAGATTTGGGTTGCGTTCAGTAGTTGAGCTTTCTGTTTGTTATTTTGGCTATAATCACTCCTGAGTCCTTTTGCACTGGGTTTGTTTGTTCTGTGTCTGTCGCGTGTAAATAAAATCAGAAATATACAAAAATATACCCTTTTGTCCACGTGTGTTCCCTTGTGCACCACACCCTGTGTTTCCCGTATTCCCATTCCTCTTTCCCTTCCATTCTGTTACGCCCCAACCCTAGACTGGGGCTCATAACAGAAATTGGGGGCTCGTCCGGGATCCCATCGTCCGGGATATTACTATTAAATTAAAATTTTGGCATCGTCCCTCTGTGTTGTCTGTGTCACTCAGTCCCTGTGTCTTTTTTGGCTTTGCTTGGAGGATTAACTATGGTGGGGAAGGTCTGTGTAATCAGATTAGTATGGCAACGTTCGACCTGCTTGAGTTTACTCTGAGCCCCATACAGGAGCAGTTCGATACTTGCAGGAAGTCAGACCTGGTAGCCATCGCGGGTTTCTTTAATGTGGTGGTCCCTGTCGGTGCCTAAAACCGGGAGATTAAGCAGGTCCTGTAGGACGAGTTGGTCACGCAGGGAATCCTGCCAGAGCCCGGTGATCTCTCGGGTGTTGCACCTTGCCCAGCCCGGTCCCCTACGACAGCGGAAGCCGGAGGCCCGGTGTCTCGGCCATGCATGGATCCCGACTAGGCATACCCCAGCACCTCCCCAGCGACTCGAGTATTTTAAATAGTATACAGATAATCAGCAAAACAGCCGAAAGTAATACAGTGATAAAATTTGCTGACTGGAGATCTTGGGATAGTGGCACTAAAATTCATGAGCTTGGTGCTGGTAAATTTTACTGCAACTGATTCATTTCTTATTCTCTATGGAAAGTGGTCAATCGATTGGCAGCCCAAACTTAATGACGATTAAAATGCATGTTGCGGGCTGGTATGTCGCGACCCCAGCCTTAAGCCCTTAACACGCCTTAAGCCACACCCCCCTTGCTACCTCATGTGGAATCCCCGTGTTACCAGCTGTTTCTTGTTGTTAATTAGTCTGATGTATTTAAGTCTGCATTTGAGTATGTTTCCCCAGTTCTCTCATTAACGTCATATCGTGTCTGCCTGTTCCGTGTTTGCCTCTATACCCCGAGTCCTGCCTCCGCTTCCACAGTCCGTGCCTTTGTGCAACCGTGACAATAATAACCTTTGGCTAATATCCTGGACACACAAAGGTCAGTCTGGAGACACTAGAGGAGCCCGGTCTACACTCCGTAAGCTTCTCACATCTTCCTGGACAGTCTCACTAACTCCAGCTCTGCAGCTTACGACCTTCAAACCAACAAGCTGACAACAGTGACCTTTACATGACCTTTATAACAGTCAACAGGCATGAGAGACCGTAAGACACAATGGAAGCAAGAACGAGATGCTGAAGTTCACGTCCTACACCAGCATCAGCTCTTGGTTTAAAACAGCCAAGATGCTACAGTGTATCCCTTAAAGAATCATTAAATCTTGTTATTATACAAACTCCCTAGGGAATGACAACCTGCTGCATTATCACATTTTATAGTTTTTCTCTTCTATAAATCAGCCTGAATGATGACAGCTACTTTATTTTATAGGCACTCTCCGAGACTGATGGATAGTGATGGAACGCGATGATACCGCTCCAATACCTCTAACCATACACGTGTAGACAAAAGAAGCTAATAATTGATACAATTATAGTTAAATTCTGCATCTTAACTAGGGCAATTATCCCCTTACACCAAATGTCTAATTTGCAATTCAATTTATCACAAGTGGAATTAATCGCAAATGATTTTTATAAAAAGCCCCATAATTTTATCTCTCCCCCCCTCACTCTTCAGTATATATCAGGGATCGTAATTATGGAAGTTGTAATAAAACATACAGATTGGTCATTTTCTTGTGAAAACTATTACAAGTGATGAAACTGGGTGGCAACTATCCATGTGTCACAGAAGAAGCTGTAGATCCACCAGCATCACTGACTTCTCACAGACAGATGGAAAAACGATCACACACTCTGATGTAAGTCCAGCAGAGGGGTCTGAGGGAATAACTAATAGGAATCAGAGCAGGCCTTGCAGTCAAAATTTCTAATGCATTCCATCAGTTTTATCAGTGCTTGATTAAAATAGCTTCAGGCATATTCGCCAATTAAGATCTGAAAGTAAAATACTCTCAAAGTCCCAGAAGATAATTATTTAACCAAGAGGAACAAGACGATCACAGAAGAAGGGAGAGCAAGGTGACGTTCTGTGCAGTCTTTACGATTCGGTGTTTAGTCGTAACGCTAAGCTACTCTGTCCAGCTCCACCCTCTCCGATTTATCAACGATGCTCTTCAAATACATTTCAAAAGACTGGGGAAAAAATCTGCAAAAATCATTACTCTGCACGTCTCAGAAGAACAAAAATACTTCTGTCAGCAGTGACTTTAATAAACAGCAGAAGACTAAATATCAACTTATACTGTCATCGAAAAGTTACACTAAGTTATAATTTACCTGCTTGTGTGCATTGAGCCAAACCGTTAGTGTTTCTCTTAACGGCCTGCGTTAATTTAAGCAATCATCTTAGTGAGTCGTAACATTGACAGTCAAGGACGGCGTCAAGGACGTTTGGCTCTGGAGCTCTGTGCCATAAAAGTGCGCTATAAGGCGCTCTGTATACATAGCTGGGTGATTTAATTAGGGATTTTGTATGCAACACCAACAGTCAAAAACAATGCTCCACACTCTGAACAATTAGTGACATAATTTGTTGGGTGTGATTACTGAACAAATGATTTATAAGACCATCCATCCATCCATCCATTTTCAGTAGCCAATGGGGGCCGCAGCCTATTCCGGTGTGTATTCTGTTTATTTTATATTCTGTTCATCTTATTTTTTTCTGTATTTGTAACCTTCCTGACTTTTTTCTTTGTTGCATTAAGGATAGTCTCCCAATTTCTCAGCTAGATAAACAACAGACAAATTCATAATTCCCCATCGGGTGAAGTGCCTTATAAAATATTACGCAGGAGTTTGTTTGCACCTTAACCATCTGAGGTCAGAGAAATGCGACTGGAGCTCCACCCACCTGAGCATGTGGGCCGCGTTGAAGACCACATCGAACTCGCCGCTCTCCAGCTGGGCGGCCATCTCCGCCATCTCCGCGGCCTCGGCCAGCCGAGACTCTTCTAGAAGAAACTGGCCTGGTGATCGGTCACAAAGCATAGCAATTGGAAAGTGACACACAGGGGTAGTAAAATTTAATCTAACAATCAGTCCCACAATGATAAACATTCATGCAAACAGGATGTCTTGGTTCCAGTGGCAACTCTGTGATACTGATTTTTGTAAACTTTCTTTTAAAAAGTGCCTCAGCTAAAAGCAAAACGGTATTGAAGCATAATATCCCAGTATAAGAAGGCCTTGAAACACCAAATCAAAGAAAACTCAAACATCTATTTAATTTCTATAACTGCTGTAAGATTGCAGAATAGAAAATGACAATCCAGACATGAAACCTCTGGAGACAAAGGAAACTTGTGACTACAAGCCGAAGTAGAAAATATATAAATCAGAATGAAGTTCAATCAAATGACAAATCATTCATTAGTAAAGAGAGCATTCAGCGCGTCTCTGCCGTGACCCGACTGACCGTAATGCATGTAGCAGCTTCCTTTAGCTGGGTCCAGCTGAACAGCCTTCAGAAAGTACCTTTCTGCCTCCACCTTCTGTCCCTAGGAGTGAAAACAGGTGCACACTGTCAGCTTTTATTTCTCTGTAACTTCAATAATGTCTGAAAGTGAGCGGTGCTCAGCTGCCCGGCAAACACGAAATTTATAAGTTTGCGTTTCATTTTGGTTCATTTTCGCCAGACGGGGTGATATCCAGCAGAGTGAGCCAGCTGGCGCCTCATCAGCAGCCTGTCATCATCCGAGCCAAAAGAAGGCGGAATCGGACTCTACCTGCAGTCACACCGGTGTGGACACCGGTACAGGTTCAGCTCCAAACCCTCAGGATACCATCTGTGCTCCTGCTGCTCTCCTTACTGCTGCTCCAGGATTTGTGACTTTCTCAGATTTTTTTACTTTTTTTTCTGCATAAGCAAACGCTCTCGGGTGAATCCTACACTCAAGACACTGCATTGCTGTAACGCTTCTTTCAGGCATTAAAAATAAATGTCATTTTTTTGCACGAGTCTTCACTGTGTTACTGAGCTGCTACAATATTTTTTTACGACAGTTAAGGAGGGAGTCATCTAGCAGGCATGCCCAGTACTCGCAGCTTCCCTTTATGATGTCATATGGCTGCCGTGGCAACAGTCACTGTAGGTCATGTGACAGCTACTGGGGAAATGACAAGAAGTGCCCCCACGGCCCCCTCAGCCTCGCAGATCCTTGCCGCTGCCCTTCATCCTCGCCTTCCCTGACGGGGCTGTGGCAGTGCAGAGCCACAATCTGGCGCTGACAGATCGGCCCCGAGGACATGGCGAGCGAGTGCAGACAGACGGCGGCCCTGCAGGAGCACATTGCTATGTTGTTTTACCAGAGAGACCAACAGCACCATGTTACTGCTAGCTCAGATGTTTACCTGTTCATACAGCAGGGAATAGCTACATTCCCCTACCGGCACACGGCTAATCACAAGTCCCGCTCCTTAACCTCCATCTGTGTTTTACATCAGAGGCACGGTGAGCGGGCACCAAATAGTGACAGGTTCTCCCTGAGGTCCTCCTCAGGTTCTCGCTTTCTTTGTTGAGGCACAGTGCCACTCAAACGCCACAGCTGCTCTGGAGCAGGAACCAGCCAAGCATTAAAGGGTAAAGAGTGGCTTCGAAAGGCCAGACGGCGGGCACGAGCGAGAGGAGCGGAGATCCAGTGGAGCAGATTGCCCTGTAGACCCCAGCAGGCTGGACGCATCCAAAATGGAGATGATGCAACTGGCATGGATGCATAAAGACCTTCTGAGGAGAGCAGCCCAGCCCGGCTGGCTCATTTCACTAACACTTTCTTTGATCATCTCAAACTACGGAGCATCTTCTGCCAGTCTGCTCAGGCACCACGCTATGCATCCAACAGAACAAGCAGACCAGCTGGGAGGACTCTGCTGCCCTGATACTGGCGCGTTGCACATGGCCCACTCCTGGATTTCCATGGTTACATGGAGTGCAAGGCTTTCTCATTAATGGAGAGCATGGGGGGGCACATTGTGTAGATTTATCCGAGAGTTCTCCGATGTCACATGTGCCTGTGATGTCACCTCTGAGGCATTTGCTCCTGCCTTCCTATATAATGTGACAGAATGGCCCTTGTACTGCACAAGGTTCATTAGTTTATTAAAATTGCTTATTAAACAGATTAGAGCCCGATTCGGCTCATGCCGAAACGGGGGAACAATATCCTGCTGTGAAACGCCCTGGTTCAGCACGATATCCTCGTCTCGCTATGACATCAGACACCCAGCAGCTGTACTGCTCATTGCTGGGGTGATTGTGAATGGGATTTAAATCTGATTATGTGAGGAAATGACTGAATTTAGGAACACATCCTTAAGCCCCGGGGTATGCTGGGCCCCTTAGGTTTCAGGAAGCCATGACCCCCAGCCTCCCACACCACCCCCACCCTCCACCCTGTTAAGCTGAACGGTCCAGATGATAGGTGTGTGTCTCATTAGCTAAGATCTTTGACCCAGTGCAATCATTGCTGTCTGTGATGGGATCTAGAGGCATTTTGTTGTTGTACATATGGTCTGAGGAGGACAAGAAGGCTGAAGAGCAATCTTAGCCCTCATTAGAGGTGTTACCTTCACAACGATGTTGGGGAAAACCCCAGAGAGGATCCTGACCTCACCAGACCCTGGTATCCCGATCCATTCTCCATTCTTACTCATACCCAGATAAAATCTCCGTCACCTGCCAAGGTCGAGGAGTGACGAGTTGGGCTGTCCCAGTAGAGCTATCAGTCACCACCCTCGAGGTGGCTTTCCTTACGCCCGAGGATGACTTAGTACTTGGCACCCCAGCCACCTGCTATTTTTGCTTAGCATTGTGGGTAGATGAATAGCACTTTGTGCCCAGACATAAAAAACGTTTCTAAACTTTCTTTAAAAGCTCCTGACTTCCTGTTAGCTTTTGCATCAATAACAATAAGATTTTAATTAATTACCGGAATGGGCAGGGCAATTTCTTAACATCTCAAAATTCGTCTGCTAAAGGAAAGAAAATATGTCGTAGTTCTGTTTGCATGACATGCTATTCCTCATACTGCATAAATTCTCCTCCCAAGAAACCATCCAGACAGCAGAGGTGCCTGGACACTTTCACCAACCGAGCCAGCATTCAGTATCTTTTCTTGTGTAGGATGCAGAATGTTCGGCTGACTTCCAACAACTCAAAGGCAGCCCCGCTTAATGAAATCCCCTGGCAGTCTTTAGAGCTCCGGAGTAGATATACAGTAGAAACGACCACTGGGAAATTTGACACATATATCTCTGTTAAGAGCCAAATATTAGACCATACCTACACTGCAAGTACTTGCATTAGTGCTGAAAACGCAAAGCCATCCAGTCATTTTAATAATCTATACCAGTTCATTTCCAGTCAGTTTTATTTGCCCATTTTCCCAGCTGAATCCCATCACAGGGCTCCTCTCGACGCTGAAGCCATCTCACCATCCCTAACACGAGTCTCTTGTGACAGGTGTGTCACCTGCCGGTCTGGACCTGCTTCAGTCCGCAAGCAAGTGCTGATAGCAACTGGACAGGAAACCTGACGCCGGGCCCATCCACCCACCCAGACATCCATTCTGCATGCCCAGATCCCCTGTACGACTTACTGCCGGGGAGACCCTTCCAGTCGGATTTAATTAGCATGGGTGTCTTTTAATTTCTTACTTTCTAGTTCCTTGATGGATTAAATGATTATTACACCAATAAATAAAAACATTTTATTTGAAAATAAGTCACAATGGGAGTATTTGTGGAGAGGGATTTTTCCCAGCATTCTCTGGGACTGTCACACAACTAGCGTAAACATTATTCCATTGTTGATCGTTCTCTTGGGATTCAGTCCTGCTGCCAGCTGAGTGGGACCACCAGCCCGCCTGGTTCTAATCCATTTGCCCCACGCCCCCACCCCCCACCTCGTTATTGAACCATGAGAAACCAGGAGTGTGGGAGCGTGTCTTACCATGAGCGCCAAGAGTTTCCCGTAGGTCAGGTGGGCAGGGACGTGGTCGGGCTTGACCCTCAGAGACTCCCTGTACCAGTGTTCGGCCTCGGGCAGTCGGTTCAGCCTCATGTAGGCCTCTCCTGGAGAGATTGTGGGTGGGGTGTTGGGGAGGTCCAGATGTCAGGGGTTGCAGAACCACAAAGGTGGATAAACAAGGTTGGCAGTGAGCTGCAGTGATGGGCAGGAATAAATGTCCCCCATTGCAGGGGCACCCTGTGACACGTGGGGAGTTGTTTTGACAGTTATTTACATTTTCTAGGAATTATTGTTGCTGTTCTAGGTTGGGAGGTCTTTGTTTTCCAGTTAGCTGGGGGTCATAGAAGGACTCATGTATAGATGCAGATGCTGTGAGCCGCAACGCAATCAGACATGTAGTAAATCCCTCGGTTCCGGTAGGATGCAGGCTTCAGACCCGGAACGGGTTGGACTGGGATCAGCAGGCGGGAGGGAGATGATTAAATAATGTGGTGGCTCAAGAAGAGTCTAAACGCAGAGCGACGTCATCTGACATCATGCTTTGAGGCTTTGAGGCCTGTCACATCAGCTCAGCTTTTAGCCATGAGGTCATGGAAGGATCCAACAAGTTCTCAACTTACAAAGCAAACCAGAAGACAGGCATTCAGTGCTGGTGATGTGTTTATTATAAAATGACACGGTTCATCTAAATGCTTCAACCCTGAGCTTCATAACTCGCTGCATGTTTGCGTACTTGTTTCTGAAACCAGTCCAGCCTGTCATATGAGATGAAAGGGTCCAATGCGCCCTGGGCTTGGGGTAGATACCCAGCCGAAATGACCGTTTACACGACACCAGAGCAGAGGCCCAAGGAATGCCGATGTTCACAGAAACCTCACTGCCTCCAGCTCAGAGGCTGGAGCTCAGAAGATGAGCAGACTGTGGAGGCTTTCTGATACATTCACACGGATCCCCAGTGGCTCTGCTCATTAATCAGAGGGGTCACTCTACAAGGGACTCGAAATGAAGGTGCAATTGCAATGTTGGAGCTTTAACTAGTAGCAGGGGGTAAGAGCATGAGGAGACTCCCCCAGAGAGAAACGTTTTCCCCATTTTATAAGGAATGCAAATGTGTACAGTGAAGCAGCATCGTGTACAGATAGAGCTCTTAGGATATTTCTATCCCGTCTTGGACCTAAAAGGACTCATCAATCAATCAATCAATTTTATTTGTATAGTGCATTTTCACAACATCTCTCAAAGTGCTTTACAGCATCCCTGCCGTAAGCCCCCAGTAAGCAGCCAGAGATGACAGTGGCAAGGAAAAACTCCCTAGAAGGAAGAAACCTTGGGAGGGACCAGGGGGGAGCCCATCCTCCAGGGGCCGGCAGACGAAGTCAAGTGGGCAAGATGGCAAAATCCTAATTTATACAATCCAAATTTCAATCTCATGTATATATAGGAAAGCTATGAAAGACCTTGAACATCGAGAACTCCACTTAATCTGTCATAAACAGCAGGCCTTGGTCTGACGGCAGCATATGAAGCTCGATGTGAGTGATTATGACGGCCCACAGCAGCAGGAATAAAGCATAAACAGCAAGGATTTAACATGAAGCAGTCTGACGGCATCGCTGGCATTTAAATGTGATTTGAGACCCGGAGATTACTGATTGGATATCTCCCACTAGCGACGGTGTGAAATGTCACTTACCCATCATATTGTACAGGCTCTGAGGTGCAAATTGCCTTGGCATTTTCTGTATTGCCTCTTTGTAGACCAACAGGGCCTCCTACGGATAAAGCAAGACTGGGTCATTCATCAGCGAGGAGAGTTACTGTTCCACACCACAGTCTCTAAAAGAGAGGGGTGGGGGGAGAGAGGTGCTTGTTTACTTTGACCAGTGCTGAAAGGAATTTGTCATCCATGGAACAGCCAATGGGAAAGGCCGACACGGAAGGCCCTGGGTCTGCTGGCCACTCGCTGAGACAACTGTCAACAGGCTACAGCTATCATTCAGTCCGTCTCAGAAGCAAAACCTCTTGCAAGCAATTTAGACGACAAATTGAGCTTCATGGACAGAGAGAGAGATGGACACATATGAAAAGCTTAGAGCTGTTTCTATTTGTGGCTGGTTTGTTGCTTTCATATCATGATTTTATTCTTATTCTTTTTAGTTCTGTTATTAAACTTCCGTAGGAGTTTCTTAAAACCTTTCTTAGAACATGTTTTTATCCCAAGCTACTCACACATCTATACGGAGGTTTGGTTCCATTATTCAGGTACTAGGTCCAGCAACAGGGGTCTTTTGGGGATATATGATGAACTTTCTAAGTCAACACTACTAATCTGACTAGTCGCCCCCCCCTGTGTACCTCCTGGTGGCCCTGCTCATGGAGAAGTTTGCCCAGGTTGTAGAGGCAGCTGGTCACGGAGCTCCTGTGAGCATGAGGATCCTTCAGGTTCTCATCGGGGATGTCGGCACATGTGAGGAACGTTCTCCTGGCCTCGTCCAGGTGGCCTTGGTTCATCAGGATGATTCCTGTGTTCAAGTAGGCAGCTGTGGGAGGAGGGATATTAAAGGCCATTGTATAACAGTTTCTGAAGGTAGAGAATTCTCATTATAATAAAACCTAAGTACTTTCAGAAGAAAGTTATTTTTGGTCTTTTCTCAAAATTTTACATGTCCAACAATGGAAGCCGATTGCTAATTTTATAATTGCATGAGAGTACTTTAAAACCAGGCCAGGTCAGTAATTGTAGCCTGAATTCATAACGAACCATAGCTTTGAGTAGAGCTATAATGTGTTCAAACAAGCTTATTTTAAAAACTAGGCTTCTTTAAGTTGCCTGCAAAATCTCAGGGGAGTTCAAACGGAAAAGCAAATCCACAAATGAACTAGGAGCAGATCCATAAATCAGCAGAAAGCAAATCCATACGCCAGTAAAAGTCAGATCCATACGTACAAGCCAGCGTCGGCCTGCTCCCGATAGCCAGCCTGTAGTAATGTAGCGCCTCAGAAAATCTGTTGTTTTCCTGTAGCAGCAAACCCCTTGAAAAGAAGGATGGAGTGGATTTAAGAGCAAGGCCTCTCCAAGCACCTATTGCAGCCACTGCCTTTCAGGGGAGATTCCAGTACAATTTTAGTTAGGCAGCATAACAGTGGCCAACTTATAATAAGCCAATGATACTTTTTAAAAGTGTGAGTGACAGGGAGGAGGCACTCAGGGGGCCAATCAGCTTTCAGCTGGGGCCAGTTCCCCTATAGCCCCACCCCTGTAGACACCCCTTTCTCCTGAGCTGCACGTTCATGGGAGATCAGAAATATGCAGTGTATTCCACAACAGCAAGACTGCTGGTTTGAGGAGTTGTGCCAATTCCTAATGATCTAAATATTCACTACACACTACAAAGACAGAATGTTGGATTTGCGTTTGAGTTGCTTAACATGTGGGGAAAGGCAGTGGCTTTGAATTGATCTTGCATCTTATGGCAAACGCAAAACCAAATGCACGTAAAGTTTTACCAAAGAACAAATTTTAGTTCACTGTGTAACTGAACGAAACTGATTCGCTTGCTGGATTTATTACAGTCAACTAGGTGTGGATCTGGAGTTAAAATATCAGTCCATGTACAGCTGCTAGTTTAGCTAAGATCAGCATTACGCTCTTATTTCTGCTTGGAATGAGCATTATAATTGCAAACTGCATATACTGTAGGGAGACTACTTCAGCAGTACACAAGTAAACATGGATTAAATTAACAGGCAGCACACTCTGTAAAAAGAAGAGAATATTAATGTTAAGTAGGACACATCTCTGCAGTTCAGCACCCCTGACAGCTGGGGTTAATGCGACATCAGCCTTCCAGAGATTGATTAATAAGAGGATTGCTGTAGAAATGGAATCCCCAGAGTCACTATTATCCATCCTCTCTCCGAGGCGCCGGCGATCGATAGCAAGCGGGCGGCACTCACAGATTATACAGCATGTCGGCCATGTTCCTCCGGTAGTAGAGGGCGTTCCTGTAGGCCTGCTCGGCCTCCGTGATCTTGCCCTGGTTCTTCAGGACGTTCCCGAGGTTCCCCCAGGCTGGCGAGCAGGAAGAGCGCAGGTTACTGACAGGCGTCTCAGGTTCAGCTCTACGATGCCAGCTTGACTGACATAAGGGCGGCATCCAGAACGTCTCGAGAGGAAGTTCCAGATTCAAATGCGCATCGATTCTCACGTCCTTCGAAAATCACCAAACAGACTAGACGATGTGACCTTAAAAGGGGCAGTCAATACTGATATAAATAAAACAAAACCATCCATGAGTATGAGTCGATCCAGCGGAGAGAACAAATCACAAAGCACTGATAACTAATCATATAAGCTCAGGAAATATTCCTCCATTTCCTCTATGTTTCTAACTGAATCCTGGGGTGTTCTGTCTCTCCTGCCAACGGGGGCCCACACGGCCTCAATGTGCCACCGAACATCACAGCTTCCTCCAAACGTCTCATTCAAGGCTGCAGCCGGCAGCAATCCATCCATTCAGCACTCCCTGGAGCGCCGGAGAATGAAATCCGGGACGGGCCAGACTGCAGAGCCTCCACTGCTAACGGCTCTGCCTTCCGGACGCCCTGGTGTCAATAAGGAAGGGGTGGTGGGGGAGGTCAATCGGCCTGCACTTCGATCGGGACGCATCGAACGGAAACTGCAGCTCAAGCCCCCCCAACATGTCAGGGCTCATCAGGATGCAGTCAGGGAAAGGCGTCATCGACTCCACATCACTCACTTCTGCTGGACCTGAAGCTGATTGGGGAGACGTTTTAAATTATCTGCAGCTCTGCACCACCTGATGTCTGTCCTGATATTGTGTCATGAGGACAGGCATGTCCGTGTAGATGTTCCCCTCTCCTAGTGTGGCTCTCCCTAACCTTTAAAGTAATTTCGATGCCTTTACACAATCGGTAATGATTTAAATGCCTCACGCTGACTCATCACAGAAGCTTAAGAGAAGCTCACAGACTGTAATATACTGAGAGAACATCTGATAGTTTAGGCGTTTAAACTTTCAACCGCCGAGCGTCAGCAGCGAGTCGATGACGTGAATGTAAATATGCAAAGAAAGGATTTTAAAATCTCATTATCAGAAGTAGTTTGGGGACCTCGAACCCATCAGGGTGCAGGATAGAGTCCAAATTCTGTCTTCCTATCTTGGCAAATAAGCAAGTAAGTGAGTAACAGCAAAAAACAACATCAAAGACATTCTGACCTTGGCTTTCCAAAACACAAAGGTAACACGTGCAACAGAACATCTTGCAGTGCTGATTATCATTTTTTCCTTGAAGATATTTTGCTTATGTACAATTTTAACAGCTGGAATTTAATTTGCAGTCAGCAGATCGCAAATGTTTCTGATGTCACAAGTAAAAATGCGAAACTAAGTAGTGACTTGACGTTACTGAGCCGTACAGTAGGGCTGTTAAGATTTTTGAGTTACAATTAAGTCAAAGGGTCAGATAAACCCCTACAGTTGAATGAAGCTTGCTTTACCTTTGGCAGGGTTTACAGTGATCCCTGACCTATACAGCATCTCCTCATTGTGCCAATCCTGGTTTCTCAAGACAGTTTTGACCCCATAGAATATGACCAAGCTGGCGCTGCAGTACAGCACTATAGTCTTGGAGGACCTCTTCCGTAGGCGGACTTGCAGGGACCTCATGGCCAAAGTCAGCAGAAGACAGAATCCCATGCTGGGTATGTAGAGGACCCGCTCGGCAATCACGAAGCCCACGTAGAAGAAAAGGTTAGTGGCAGGGAGGAAGGGGACGGACATCAGGCCCAGGGAGAACATCACAATGTTTTCTGTGCTGGGCAGGAGGTTCCGTGTCGCACAGTGGGGTTCTGTCCCATTCTCTGTACTGTTTAGAGGTGCAGGGTTTGAGTTGATGTGCTCCGAATCGACGTGGCAACTGTGCCCGTTGGCGCTGGACTTGCCATTTGAGATGAGGGCTTTGCCGTTGGCCTCCTTGGCCACGGCAGGACCTCGCAGGCCAAACCAAGTTAGGAGCAGTAGTCCTAGATAGAATGCCGTAGTGTGCAGATTCCTCCAATCAGAAGCACTGGTGAGGAGGGGCAGGGTGTCCATTGACCAATCGAAGCTCAGGGTGTCTGGGCACAGCAACAGCCACGCGTTGGCTGCTGGCAGGTAGAGGAAGGTCAGCATCCTGGTCAGGAAGCTGGGAGAGTCGGCGGCCGGGTTGTCCGAGTTGGAGAAGTTGGGCGGCGTGCTGCCCATCCAGTACAGGCGGGTCGCCAGCAGAACAGCCCCCCAGACTGCCAGCAGAATCAGGCTGCGCAGAAGAGCCACGTTATTCCTCTGGAAAGGAAAAAGAATCAAATGAATCACAAAGTCTTCCCAGGCCTCAGAAACAAGCAGCAAATTCAGGCCCCATCTTCTAAAGGGACAGTGACATTGTGACCTTATCCAGGGCCACATGGACAAGTGAGGACCCCCCCAAAGCCTCATTATCACAGCAGCCCATAAAAGAGCCACAGACATCTTCAAGTGTCATTTAAAGATGTAAACCACACTTGTGCAAAACCTGGGCTGCGAGGACCCTGTGAATTACAAACTACAAGGAGCAAATAAGTTATTGTGCAAATACTGCAGTACACAGACAATGCAACGCCACAGAATTTCATCTATAGATGTATAAATAATAGGGGTAATATTAAATGTTCTAACATATAAAAAAAGGAGAGTGCAGGGGATTGAGGTCTTTTGGATGCCCTGCACATCCCAAACTCTCCTTCATCCTAGCAACAGCAGCAGATGTAAAAGCAAATGTTTACTCTGAGTGTATGTAGTGGTTACTGTGTATACTGGATGCATGGGACAGCATAATTACACAGGGCTATACGCAGCCAAGAACAAAATTGCTCAATTAGTTCCATTTATATCTGCTGAGTAGATAATAGCTCATTATTAAAAGAAAATCAGTGTCTTTCTGATGTGCGAGAAACATTGCATGCGTAAGTGTAACTTAACATATAACTGCACACTTAATTCGCCAGGTTTCAGCGTTCGCTACGATTATCCTCCGGAAAGCTCGTTAGCTCGACAGAAGTACTTTCGTATTTGACCAGTGGGGGTGGGACACGTGTTGGCAAGCGAGTTAATTAATAATGGTAATATAATTAACAGCTGAGAGCTTGACACCTCCGACGACGGAATTGTTAGAGAATTCGAAGTACTGCAATTAATCTCGTCTGAGAGTCAAGATCGTCGTTAAGAGAAGCTATCAAAACGGTTAGCATGTGCCAAGTGACCATGTCCATAGGCAAGGACAGAAGTCCATCTTCTTCCTCTTAAATGGACGTCACTGTTCCAGAGGAGGTTGGCAGACGGTGGATAGCCGGCACGGCGGTCACCTTGTGCTGTAGCATCTCCTCAGATAAACAGACCGGAACTCGTTCAGCTTTTGCCTTTCAGGTTTGCTTTCCACTGAGACTGATACAAGGCATGGTAATCGTTTTTTAAACAAACAGGAGGTGATGTTGACACTACCTGTGACAAAACGATTGCACTTTATATCTTCATGGCTAGGAGGCATGCGACTGATCTTCCGCCTATCTTGGAGTATCGGTCCAATCCAGCGAGAGCGTGCGTTCTCCAGGGAAATCTAACTGGAGGGACAGTGTCTGTTCCAGCCCATCATACGTAATGGAGTATTGATATAGAGTACAGTTGCATTATTAAGTTCAGTGGTTTAACACAGATGGGATTTCAGCGTAAAAAGGGGGAAATGTACTAGAGGCAAAGATGGAAATTTAAAACGAAATGAACCGTCGGACAGTTTCATTAAAATAGTCACATACTGTCACAGTTTTCACACTCAAGTCAAGGGGCTAGCCTGTATGTAAATCTTAGCTTGGCTATTCAGAGCATAACCTTTTAACTCATTAACTAGTGTGTTTCTTTGATTGGAACACCATTACAGACTGCTGCTGATATCATAGACATGTGGGAAGGCGCATTAAGAAGCACTTTAATATATACCGAAATAAAACAGCAAATCTATGTGTAAAAATATAAGACCTGTGTATAAATAGCACACCAGCTACTTAGCCTGTTAATGCTCCTATATTTAGTGTTCTGCTAATTACACGGAAAAAGCAATATAAGCAAAACCACAGCTCAGAAACTGGGAGGAGCCTAAGGTTGTTCTGGCTCCAGGCCCATATTATTATGCTGGAAAATTAACACTTAACTGTCAAAATCGCTGAGGTCATTCTTCAGAGGGCATTATAGAGTGGCCTTATTGTTACACCTAAGGTAGCTCAATGGATAACAATCATTTTTCACCTATTTTAGGTACCGAGAGACTCAGGTAATCAAGCTAGCTAGATTTCCATACTAGGACGCTACAATTAGCATTTAGCTACGAGCATATTTCCCGTTGTCTTTCGAAATGACAATCAAGCACTTCTGGAAAACCAACTTCCAGCAGTGCCAACGATAATTTGCCATTCATTTATCTAATAACCTAATCAGGAAAAAGCCTTTCATCAGTTTTCCGCAGGAAAGACAAAAAATAAAACTGCACACTGATGTCAGCACATGGCAATATTCTGGAATGTGTGCAGGTGCTATTATCGACGAATCAGATCGGCTTCCACGAGAGGCAGGGCTCATACCAGAGCTGTGACTCACAGGAACAGACAGCACCTGCCTGTTATTTCAGCGTCTTTGCCACGTTCAGTAGTATCTTGAGTTCCCAGCTGGCCAGCAGTTCTGGACGCAGAGGCCTGATTCCAGGATCCCGTTTATTCATCTGCTTGTTTTTAATATCGTGGCTGAAGGTGAAGAGCTCTTTGATCTGACAGGATCACTAATCTTACTCTAGTGCTGAGAGTCATTTCAAGACACATGCAATAAAGAAGAACGTCTTCTCAGGATAGCGTGGCCTCAGTGCTGAGGGAATTGAATTCCCCCCTGGGTTTTGGCCTACTGCTCCATAGATTTTTTTAAATGTATATCCAGCAACTTTTTTTTAAACCGTACTATCTACTGACCTCTTACATCAAACAATAAAATGAAGCAGTGTTTGTCTAAGACTTCAAAAACTGTTTTACACATAGACAACTTAAGGCACACGCCATGAATGAATAAACAAATATTCTGATTAACTAAGTCTGTGCTGTGAGTTTGTATGATATAGTTAAAATGTACATATAATCAGTTTTTTTTTTTTAAATAACTTTTTGAATATGCTCAGTAACTTTTAAAGATATATCCACCAACTTTTTAGAAACATACCCAATGATCCACTGACATTTTCAAACACATCCACTGACTTTTCGGATATATTCAACAGACTTCTGACAAACATGGCAACCATCGCCATTATCTCCTGAGCAAACAAACATGAGCAGCTCACATGCCTGTCATCCCAAAGTATACGTTTAATTACGGCTCAGCACGGGGGCTCACTGTCCGCGCTCTGCAGTGTGGGAGGCGAGGACCGGGGGCTTTGTCTCTGTGTCTATAATCCATTTTCGCTTAATAAGTAGTTTAACACAAGTCAGCGGGAGGCATAAAGGGTCTCATTCTGCTCTTTCGAATTCACTTTAGCGCTGAGTCTGTGCCTTTATGAGGCAGACATGCGAGGCGAATGCTGCAGGAGATGAGGTGGAAACAGACCAATTACGTATGCTTTCAGGACTGCGGTGTCCATTCTCCCGAACAGCTGGAGTGGAAAATGCGCAGGAGGAAGATGAAATGAAACTGTTTTTTTACTCTTCTAGCAGGGCTGTCCGGTAAGATGCCCAGGTCTTTCACTAGCCCGTGATTGGTCTAACAAGCTGATGGCGAATTGGAACGGCCTGTCCTTTGGTGCCAGTAGCTAGATGAAAAAATCATTTATGGAGTTTTCTGTGAGTGTACACCCAGCAGCAAAGTTAAAAGACAGCGACTTCTTACAAAAAATAAAGGTAAAAATGCATATGAAAATCAGAGCATTGTTCCTGCAGTAGTGAACAGACACAAATTTATAAGAATGGGAAATGGATGAAAAACATCTCTATTTGTATTAGGAAGCAAAACATAAAATTCAAACATAATGATACAAAGAGCCAGTAGCTCATGCAAGGCCAGACCTCACAAACCAAGCATCAGATAAGGAATGCCATGAATTTTAAGATGTGTTTCTGGAGGAAACTGCTGTTGTAGAGAGTGAAGGTCTAAGGATGTGTTTGGTATGTATGGCAAGAGTATACCATCTCTAAGGCTGCCAATCAAATGGCTCACAGGTCTCCATGGCAACCAAAGTCAACTGAGGTTCACGTAAAGAGTTACAACAGGTGCATCTCGATTCACTGAATTTTAATTTCGCATATTCAATCACTTACTGTTAGCTTCCATTGTGCGCTCGCACCATTGTCCACGCTCAGTGGAAGGGGGCCAGAACTGTCAGACTCTTGAAATGTTCCCTCCCTCCAAGGCACCGCTGACATCGTTGTCAATGCCAACCTTTAGCGGCCTTGGGTTCAATGTGTGAAAGAAATTCTGCTTTCTTTTGTTGTATTTCCAGACACCTGAGAAAAACCCTGAACCCGAAAAGATGAACGATTTTTGGCATCATGGTACCTCTGGACAAACTAATCGAGTGAGAGGCTGAGACTAGGCTCCTGTGGAAAATGGGAAAATATACAGCACTGGGGAATCAAAATTTACCATGAATAGGCTGTTCTTGGTATCACAAAATCTTCACACAGACAAATACTTAAACTGCAATAACTGTCAACGATCCCTATTTGAAGCAGAAATCCTTAAACTGCAATAACTGTCAGCGGTCCCTATTTGAAGCAGAAATCCTTAAACTGCAATAATTGTCAGCGGCCCCTATTTGCTGCAGAAATCCTTAAACTGCAATAATTGTCAGCGGTCCCTATTTGCTGCAGAAACCCTTAAACTGCAATAATTGTCAGCGGTCCCTATTTGCTGCAGAAACCCTTAAACTGCAATAATTGTCAGCAGTCCCTAATTTGCTGCTGAACATCATAACAAAATAATAATATTATAAAAGATCATGGTAAATACTAAAGCCTAACGAGATTTCCATATGTTCTGGCTGAAGACACAGGCACTGACATCTATGAGGGGTCTCCAGGTACATTGTTGATGTTTATGGTTCCATCAATGGATGGGGCATGTCCAAGGGGACTCAACATCCGTCTGATGGCCATGGACCACAGAGCAAGCTATAAATCATCCTCAGGCGTCGGTCCGACTCCAGCGCCGACAGCTCACACGCACACACAACAGCGGGACGCTTGATTAAAATGTTTCTTTAATGTTTCTCGAGTAATTACTAGAGATGCACCGATACCGATATTCGGATCGGTATCGGCGCCGATCCAGACCTATTTGACGGATCGGGTATCGG
>JAODJU010000001.1:3198879-3245855 GCA_026776725.1 Gnathonemus echidnorhynchus
CCCCCACTACCCAGTCAGGAGGAGGAAGGCTGATGATTACTATTTCTTGTCACTACACCCTGCCCCACGCCCTCACCCCACCCGATGAGTATGGCTTGGCTATTGCCCTGTCGTGGATTTGACCGCAATGGGGAGGGAATGAAATACCCCCACCCCCCACCCCTTCTGTGTCTGGGATGGCGGTCCGGGCAAAGTCTGTCAAAAGCATTCGCTTTTCGAGTGACGGATTTTGCTATAATGGTCACATTTGTGCTGACTTTCCAGAATAAAATGCCATACTGACACACAAGGAACATCTGTGTCTGTGCTACTCAAACCCGTCTAGATATTGCAGCATGTGGCTCAGTGGGCTAAGGCTCTGTGCCTGTGATCAGAAGGTCGAACGTTCAAGCCTGGCCTCAGCACGTCTGCAGGTCCAAAAGAGAGCAAGTTGGAGGAGGCAAAAAGAGAATTTCCCGACAGGGATCAATGAAGTATCAATTATTATTATTATTATTATTCAGGGACTCACCTAAGCTCCATCTCACATGACTATCAATCAAAATAAACATTTTGATGCACTCCATCCTCAATGGCCTGATTTACTATTCCCACAAGGAATGGACGGATGGAATTATGACTGAAATCGGATGTCTTAGGATCTGTTTAATCTCAGTTTAGCTATGCTTGGTTTTGAAGTAAACACTATAATTTACCTACCTACTACACATGTGGGTGGACAGTCAAAAAAAACTCCAAAGTCCTTATTCTCAGTTTCAGTGTTCACCCTTCGTGGGGCAGTACACTGATCTTCATCATTACAAAGTGCTTTCAGACATGGTGACCTGAAACAACATCTGAGGGTGTAGTCTAGACGTGCAGGTGGGGGAGAAAAACTCACTGTTTAGCTGTAGGGAGAAAAATAATAACCAAACAATAGTCAAGCACATTCATGTGTCTTAAAATTCACCGTTTCCAACATCCTGCGCAACGCAGCGGCCTGCGAGGAAATCAGGAGAGTCTCTCCCATCAGGGAGAAGTTCATCTATCAGCTGCACCACATTAAAGGATGAAATGCTGTGTTTGCGTGCAATCTGCTAGAGCGTTTTTACATCTGTCATTTAACCATAGCAGCAGGCACGAATAGGACAGCAAAAGGATGTAAAAAAACTCTTCATTAAAAAGGGAGCTTTTACGTGTGTGCCGGGCTTGAGATTTGACAGACTTCACGTCACGACAAAGCTCTGTAGGGAGGTGTAGGTAATCAAATTTCCAAACACTTAAGTCCTTATCAAAGAGCAATAACCACAAGATTTATGGCAGCGATTAAATGCGATAGCTCTGCCTTATTGAGTTAGCATGCGATATGTTACTTGCATACATAAGCAAACAAATAAATGGCTCCAACAAGACAGGCAACAGCCTGGTTCTTAGGAAAAATAACCAGTCGGACCAGGGAAGCCTTTTTCACGCAAGTGTTATAATACAGGTTTGGTGTAGAAAAAACAGTGAGCTGGATTCTTCAAAATGCCTCCGGAGGACGTAGGCATGTGCTTTCAGCACGTCTTCTCGGCCCCTGGCCAATTGCGTCCTCCTCCTTGGCTCAAAGGCACATCTGCATGGGGGTTCAGCACGCCCCCCCCTGGGTGAGGTTTGTACTCAGACATTTCTGGGAGAGGTGGAGGCAGAAAACTACTGCATTTACCACATGCCTTGCATTTACTCGCGTTGGGTATCTTTCGTCTTGCATTTACTCGCGTTGGGTATCTTTCGTCTTGCATTTACTCGCGTTGGGTATCTTTCGTCTTGCATTTACTCGCGTTGGGTATATTTCGTCTTGCATTTACTCGCGTTGGGTATCTTTCGTCTTGCATTTACTCGCGTTGGGTATCTTTCATCTTGCATTTACTCGCGTTGGGTATCTTTCGTCTTGCATTTACTTGTGTTGGGTGTCCTTCATCTTGTATTTAATCTCGGCATCATATTGTAATTGCTAGCTCATCGTCGGGGTGTTTCCAAAAGTAGTAAGCTCTGCCAACAGAAATTTCCCCCAGCCTCGATCACATGACTCTGGCTGTGACTGTCTTTTACGAGACACGGTTTGGGCCCGGCCTGTTTTCATGGGAGGAGCGTTCCGTCCTGAGGGGATTTGACCGGCCAGGCAGGTTACTCCTGCTGGGGATTCAGCCCCTTGCCATTGAAATATTATCCCTCAAAATAAATGCCAGTGGAGAACTAATACACTATTCATGCCCCCCTCCCATTTACTGAACAAATAAAAACAACCTTGATTGTTCTGTATTTTACACAGAATGCACAGGACCATTAACATCTTAAAATAAGATAATTTTTTTTTTTCTCGTCAGAGCATCTTGCGTCCTCCTCTCTTCATTACTGGGAATATTTCCATTGTGTCTTGGTTACCTATTGATTTGCATAAATTCATTATTTATGGGGGGAGAGAATTAATGCCAAACACCTGGGGGCCATTTTCCTACTGGGACGTAAAAATGCAATATCACGGGGCTTTGAAACGGGAGACCTGTCTGCGCAAGACAATTAAACCAGGTTAAAAAAAACTTACAAATATAAAAAGGAAAACTAAGCTTCCATTAAGACACATCTAAACTGATGTCAGGCCTGAGAAACTGAGTTTGGATCCGTAAAAAACAATCACAGGAAGCTGTGATCACTTATCGCCAGCTGTATGTAATGGGCCAAGTTGAGAACCGACAGCTAATGAATTTACTCAACAAACAGTCAAACAAATAATAATAAAAAAAACACAAAACACCCCGTCACATTCCTGTCATTCTAGGCCAAAAAAGTAAAAAAAAAAAAAAAAAAACAGAGCTGTCGTTGGCAGATGATTAGACAAAATGGCAGGTCACAGCAGGTTCCGATAACAGGATTTACGCAGGAACCATGGTGAGTTTTTATCTAGAGCGCGCACAGAGTGATTATAGTCCTATCAGGTATTCCAACACATGAAATACTATAACAATCAATGAAACCGCTGTATTTTGTGGGAATTTAATTCTATTTTAATTGTGCATGTAATCAGACCCGGAAGGAATCTGAAATGGGCCAACGTTTAAGATTTCCAGACAGGCCTTTAAACATTACATATTCATCACACCTGCTTATGGGCCTAGAACCAGCAAAACACGTCACGAGGTAGCAGCTAATTGTTGCTAATCCATTCAAACCAATGGCTAACATCCAGCTAGTGACACTCAGGCTTAATAAGTATGATTAATGACACTGATACGTGAATGTGGGACAAATGATGCAATTAGCAGGGTGAGTCGTCTTCTGAGCCATTAATGGCCCCTTCTGAGAATAAGACCAGGACTCCCTTTTCCAGCTGGACAAAGCAGATACATTCAATAGCAGCTCTGAGCGGCTGCCTATTCAAACCTTACGTCTAATCATTCTATGACAGATTGACCCTCTGAGTCCCACAAATCCACTAATATCTCTTTGCTGGAACAAATTATTCATGTGTTATTCCATAAAGAGCAAATTAAAAACAGATTATGGGACCTCTGCGTTCCAGCGGCTGATTGGGGCTGGGGTCCAATCTGATTACCTTCTACATAACGGGACAGGCTTTCTGCAATGCAGATATCAATTTAGTGTGTGGAAACCAGACCCACAGAGTCACTTCTAGCAGTCGACAGAAGTCAGTTTTAACAGTACCTGATACAAAAAGGAGACCTTACTTCACAACATGCTAGACCAGTGTTTCCCAACCTCGTGGTCCTCAGGGACGCACAGACAGTCCACATTTTTGCTTCCTCCCTGCTCCCAGGTGCAAAAAAATGGACTTACTCCCACAAGGGCTACAGAAAGCATTCAGAGAAAACGCTACAGTATTTTAAAGTGTAACCACCCCCCCCCCAGCACCAGCCTCTGGGTGAAAGTAGCTGGACTGCAATCTGCCCTGAATTCCAGCATCCTGGATGCAGGTGCTGGTGGAGGTGCGTTGCCTTGGATAACTCCTAGTTGCATCATTTGCCTTTCTGTCGGCCGCTCAGGCTCATTATTGATGGGGCTAGGACAGTAGGATAGGACCATCCCTCAGGTATTCCGTGCCTGGCAGGAATCTCCCGGCACTCAGGGCTATTCTCTGTGTTCAGGGCTATTCACTGTGTTCAGGGCTATTTGCAAAGAAATGGTGCTCGGCATGAACACGGGGACACCGAGACCATCTCAGAAATAATTATTGGTAAGAGAGTCCGTCTCCTTGTGCTGCGTGTCCACACAGACCACTGGCTCTGGGGTCCCAAGTGACCCCGGAGTTCTCTTCGAAACTCATCTGCACTTGGCATTTTTTGCAAAGTTACACTAAAATCAATGCAGAAGAAGTTTCATGAGGCATTTCTTCATCCTCTTTCTTCATCCTCACTATGTTTTATTGCAAAACAGAACTGGCTTTGGGCAGTAAGTTTTATACCCTGGAAAATGTATGCCGAAAGGTCTTCTCATATTGGCTGCTTTTTTGGCAGTTGCCAGCACCCAAACCAATCAGGGTGCTCTGACAGATAATTCTGCCTCACGGATTGGTCATTAACCAGAAAAGGCATTGGCTGCTGGGATATCCAGGCAGGCTGCTACAGCAGTGACTCTCCCCACATTTCTTCTTGCCTTCCTAGTTAAGTGCTCTGAGCAGGTGGGGGTCAGCAGTTCACACAGCTGTAGTTCAGATCTTCTCCCAGGGAAGGTCAGCCAACATCCTGCGGGTCATTATTTTGGATGAGGGCCACACTGGTTGTTGACTCATACATTTGTTGGCTTTAAGAAGTTATACTTGCGGTCAAATTTAGCCACAAGTTGAAAGAACAGCATCAGACGGTAAAGTGCTACACTCAGACACAGGATGCATCCCATCCAGTTGCACAGACCCTCTACACATTCAGGGTTGCGATAGAGTGAGATCAGGCTAATGCAAGTCAGTCCCACAGCACAGCACCTGTGTATCGCAGAGCGCTCACACAAAGGACCAAACAAAGGGCAACCGAATGAACGACACCCCTTGGAACAGACACCTTAAACGGTGAAACATTCTCTGCAGCCTTTGTGCAGAGGTCCCGTTTAAATCCGAAAGCCGTCCTGACACTGTCGGGCAGCAAACGCCATGTCACTCATTAATTCATGCAAACGTGCTTCAGTTTTTCAGTTTTGCTTATCTGCTATCCCAAGGAGGCTCAGTCTGGAAAGGGGGGCCTAACCCAAGAGGGGGAGTGTTTATTTAACGATGACAAGAAGCGCAAGGCCTCTATGCCTCTTTCTGGAAGCATCATCAGCGTTGTCGTTCAGGACAGGTGACATGGCTTTTGTGTCTCCTGTGTTTTTATAATACACAAGAACTCCGAAATTGTGCCTCCAGGTCACCATTAAGATGCACAGCTTGCATTTCTCCCAGAGGGGCAGAGGAGCTTGCAGGCCGCAGTCCCACACACTCACACGGCTCATCCAACAAACCATGTACGGCATCACACGCTCTCTCCGTGCTTTTTAAATTCCCTGGGTATATTAAAATATTTCTAATAGGAATATGTATTAATGTACTAAATATGTACTGAATACTCGGCTCCAAGTTTTCAAGAAGTTTTTTTTCCATGCCAAATAATTCATAATTATTTGTGGTGTTTCATTTTGTATGGTTGAATGAATTCCACCATCCCACTGACCGTCAAAAGTTACGTCAACACCACAGAAGTTCTGTATCTACTGAAGAAAGACTCAGTTTCTGCTCTTCTGCAATGTCTGATTAGACTAAAAACAAGATTTCTCTTCTTCATAGTGTGCTTTCTGTACGTAATGTCGGCTTGTATTGCGTACACTTACAGATGTAAATGATCGGGGTCTGGGCCACTATGACCTCATTGGGTAAGAAGCTTCCCCAGTAGCTCCACGTTGCTCCCCCATCATAACACCCCCCCTCGCAGCCCCTGCTAATCAAAGGCACGTGTCTTCGCTTTCACCCCATCCCGACGTGAGCCAGACCTTCTGCCATAATAAACCTGAAAGTGCCCGTTTGCACAACGAGTGACCCAAACTAATTCAAAGTTCACTAATGGCGTTTTTCCACTGCCACCAAGAATCGAGCTGTACCCGAGCCATACCCGAGCCGTACTGCAAACTGATGGTTTTCCATTGAAACCTATCCGGGCCGTACCCGAGCAGTACCCGAGCAGTACCCGAGCAGTAGCCAAGCCGTACCCGAGCTATACCACAAACTGATGGTTTTCCGTTGAAACCTATCCGGGCCATACCCGAGCAGTACCCGAGCAGTACCCGAGCTGTACCGCAAACTGATGGTTTTCCATTGTACCTGCACTGATCTAAAAAGTGTGACCAAACCAAGCTGATAAGTCAAAATGAATGGAGATGTCAGTGATCTGTGTTGATATACATGGATTATGTTAAAGAAAAAACGGCATATTCTGTATATTATTCATTATCAGTAGTATTCATGATAACTTGGAACTTGAACATTTCCAGCCTCCTACATAAAAAGTATTATAGAACAGCTGAATTTATTCATATTTTCGGTGGCAAACCGAAGCGAGCAGGAACTGTGCGGTAACTAGGGTCTCTTCACGGTCCGGCTCAGGTACGGCTCGGTTCATGTCCGGCAGTGGAAAAGTACTTTACTTGTATCTTACAATGAAATATTAGAGTATAACTTAAAAAAACAGCAAACAAAAGTACCCTGTAATAATCTTAGCGGGCTCTTGGTGTCAGGCTAAGCAGAATGCTGACCTTTATACGCCTTTATACAGCTTTATACGCCTTCATCCAATTTCTATTTTCACAAAAGATAGCATTTAATGCAATATGAGATGAAAGCACGGAACACGCCAGCATAGCGGTCCTGTCGTCTGTGTCGCTGTTGTCTTCCTGGCTGTCCAACCGATAAAGCAGGTAAAAGAGCTTCACCTGACAAACACACAAACTTTACACAACGTTTCTGTCATAATGCTGATGGGAAGATTCCTCTTCAAAGTCTGGAATTTTTTTTTTTAATTTCAGGTATTTAATAATCGTTCCATTCTGAAATAAAAATGGTGCAAAGTGTAAAATATATTAAACGCATTGGATAACGTCTATGCTTACAACCGAATTATGTTGTGTAGTTCTGAAAAAAATCACTTAAACAGGCATTATCCAAGGCCTCTGTTTTCCCTGTCATGAGGTCTTAATGTTACTTCAGAAAAGCAGATTTCCAACACCCCATCTCATCAACAGACTGACACTTCTGCAGCCTCTATGTCACAGAAAATGTTATTTCTACTTGCACAGACACCAAAACATCCAGAAGCTGTTATCCACTTAAGAGAAGTGAGACAGGATGCTGACAGGCACTTAGAAGAACAGCAGGCCATCAAAGACATCTGGGCCACAATAATACTGTCCTGCATTCTCTCCGAGTCTCTGTGGTTTGTGCTGCCTCCATCATGGCTTCATGGAGAAATTAAGCCAAGTCCTTTGACAGTTCTGTCACCTTCCCTCTTCAGCTGTAACACCGGAATGAAATTTTATAGAAGGATGCAGGACACAAAGATGTGGTGACTTGTTAAAAACCCAAATTCCCTCGAGATCGGATCCTGGAGCCAGTTCCCTGCGACCAGATGGGATCATGTGGGTCTTTACGCGTTTGCATGAAATGCCAGTTCCTCTGGATGCGACACTCTCTGGTACTTTCAAAATCCAAATATAAGAAAGCTAGCAATATTATTCTTGATTTTCACATATTCATCTCAACTACAACAGAACCTTCATTATCAGCCATTTATGATTAAATAATGCAAAATAACTCAACCAGTTTTGATAATACTGGCAAAATCTATCCCAAAAGTTAGGAATATTCAGACAATAGACATTTCTAGAATCTTTGAAATTAACTCTTCCATAGCAGAGCTCACAAATGCTTATCAGAGGAGTTTCTACCAGATATTAGGGTAATATTTCCCACAATGCACATGAAGTATCAACAGCAAGTAGTAGCATTTAGCATAGCTGAAATGAACGTGATCTACACACACGCTAGCTTTGGGTTTGCTTGGTCTGTGTAGGGATCAAAGCCATGTACACACACAGCCCATGACCCCAACATGATACGTTCACCACCCGGCACCACGAGAAGAATCAAGTTCATTTTTGCACTTGAACGTCCAGCTCGCCGCTGGTGACAAACTTTGCCTGTCCGCAAACTTTCCCTCTCAGCCTCAAGGTCCATTTACCACTAAGCCAAACATGGAAATGGTGTATAAACACAGGAAGTGCTGTGCAGGCTGGTACTCTGGGACCCAAAGTGCCAGGATTTTAAATGAATAATTTACAGCGTATGACTGCTGAACTGAGTGCCTGGATAGTGGGTTACGCTGCAGCAGGGCAGAGAGGCAAAAGAGCAAATTAAATCGGCACCACATACCCGTCTTCTGTGCATTAATATCAAAATAATGAACCGTCCTCCACTCTATAGGGAATCTACTGCTCAGATTTGCACACTCGGCCTTGATTATGCTCATCCCACATGAAAATCTCAAGGGCACGTTGATTAGAAAATGAATGTCTCATACGCATATTTTCGAGAGCAGAAGAACTCTTCCCCACTGAACCCGTCCCACAAAAGGGCACCTACTGGAGGAATTCAGCTTTTCTTCACGTAATCTCAAAGCAGACTTCCCAGCCATCAGAGATAGGATATTTCCTCGTTTTCCTTTCCTTTCCTGTTTCCAGTGTGCAACGCACCAATCAGAATGAACGTGTTGCCATTGAGGTCAGCAAGGTCCCGCCCCCTTCCACTTTTCACCATTCTGTACTGGCGGAGCAGAAAGGGGCAAACCTGGCGAAGCCATTACAGTCGCCCCTGATTTTTCTGCGAACATGTTTCCTACGCCTCAGCCGGGGGCGTCCTGCCTGGCAAACCCCACTGCAGCACCTCTGCCCCCAAATCCATGGAAATACCATCAACACACGGGTCAAACATCAAAGGACTCTCCCGTCTAAAGGGAGGCCCCTAATAAGCTCTTCACATGTCCGTAGATTTACAGCTGCAATGTAATCCATGATTAAGGTCAAAAACGGGATATGCTACAAAACGGGAGATGTGTTTATTATGGGATGTAGATTTCCGAAGGCATTGTCTCCCATTTCACTATACCAGGGCAGCAAACGCATATCCGCACACACTGCAGCAACACTTAAGGAGCTGGAACTGACTCTTTCTCAAATATGCATTCTTGTGGTAAATGACTGAGGAAAATATGTAAGAAGTGCCAGAGTCAGTGCCATAACGGCCTGTAAACTGTCCCAGCAGAGCTCGAGCGACAAAAGGGGAATTTTACCATGTAGGATCAACTGTACCTCACGCTATAGAATATATGGCAGCTTTGACAGGTGCTATCTATGAGAAATGAAGGGAATCACAGAGAATCCACCCCCCAAAATCATTCAAATGAGTCCACCAACCCTGGACGACCCCCTTTATTAGGGAACGACACGGAACAAAAGTGCCAATAAACAGCAGAAACACCCAGATGTATTTCTCATGCATATCAACAAAGGGGACAAAGACACGCACTGCGTTTGACACGGCTGACAGTGGCAGAGTGTAGGTTGGGATCAGACCATAAAGGGGGGGGGTGGGTGCTGGTGGACTGGGGGAGGGACAGCCCCCCCCCCCATTTTGGGGGCACAAAGGCCTCTCCTGGGAGCTCTGCCACTGAATGTCTCAGACAAAGAGTGACTGGGAACCCTGAGCAGCAATGTGGGAGGGGGGGATTCTGGGGGGGGGGGTGGAGTGCTTTGTTGTTGGAACCCACTGAGGCAGAACCCTGTGTGGTCGGGCCCCCGCGCACGCTGCAATGAAAGAGACTAGCAGCTCGACCAGGACCCCCCCCTCCCCCCGAGCATGTGCGTAGGTGTTTGACATCTAGGGGGCGCTGTGTGACTGACAGGTGTTCCTCCGTGACGGACAGGACTGTGTGGGGGGGGGGGGGCTCAAGGCGGCTGTTCAAATTAAGAAGCGGGAGACACAATCGGAAGGGGGTCTCGCGAAGGGATCCTGGCAGCAATGTGTGTTTGACAAATTGCTCCTTTACAAAGGCCCTTTAAAAGGGGGAGACAGAGCCAGAGCAATGGAGAGGTAGGAAGCCTCAGGCCCAGAGACGGCAAACAGCCTTCAAGGTGCACAGGCTAATTACTCCCAATCGAAAGCATCTGCTTACCAACAGAGGTGTTCTAAAGACACAGTTTGGGACATTATTTGAAGTACAATAACTAAAGACACACAGAAAAGATAGGATCAGCCAGAAGAAGGTCAGCAGCACATCAGACGACAGGCCACTGTGACACTTTCCAGAATCACCTGGGCAAGGATCGCAGTTGGATGTTGGCGGCTGCAACCAGTCTGAGAGCCAGTCGGGTCTCAGCCATCCGACGTCCTCCATTACTTACTATAGATCTGTAAATATAATGTATTTCCTGCTGATTAGAGAAGCAGATGAAGGCTAGAAAAGGGAGCCTAATCAAAAGGGCCACAATGTTACACAATCCCATGGAATTTATTTAATTATTCTGTGAAACCGTTTTCAGACTGTCCGTGTTTATGGGCGCCTTCATCACCAGGATTAATTAGGCTCATTAAGCAGAAGGGGAGTCCCTAACGGCTCAGCAAACTCCAACTCGCGGTTTCTGTCCTCATTGCCGCTGTGCAATGTGGCCGACATGCTTCCAATCAACTTTCGACGCAGTTCAAACCTCTGACAGCAGCGTTTCATTTTATGTTCAATATCAGAGTAACGTGCCGACCATTAATCTCACGTTTATCTACGTTAGAAATAAACCAGAACCAGTGTTTACGGGGGAAGTTTGGTTTTTAGTATAAAGATATTATACTTCTGAGAATAAAATACTCTAATGACTGGCAAATATTCTGGGCAAGAATGAAAGAATGGATTTTTATTTGACAAAGAGTATTATAAAGTTCTAATATCGAGCTCCCTGCTGCTTCCCCAACGCCCTCGCTCACACCTACCCCCAGCCAGTTTCTTTTCTCTAATTATGAAAGGCGAAATCAAAGACGATGACCCACAAATGCTGTCCCTGCGGAAATTATTCACATTTCCAGTCATAATGGGGAGGATATGGGGGAAGGGGCCTGCAGAGTGCGTTTTTGTGTGTGTGGTTTTTTTTGTTGTTTTAAACTCCCTGATTGGTGCCTGCAGACAAACACTGAGTGTTTTATTTTGTTTCAGGCACCCTGATTGGTGAATGAGTTACACAAAATAGCTGAAGGAGGCATTCTGATAACATAATGGTCTGTCCTGTCACTGTGGCAAGCCGCCGCTGTGCAGGAACTGGAAACCAAAAATGACAAAAGAAAAGGCTGTTGGCAGTAGAGGCGCAAAAAAAAAATCACAGCTTGATTCAATTTATCAATTTTTAAGAATGTCCATGACATCTCTGTTTTCACCTTTTTGGAGACACGGTCGGAGAGGAGCACCATGTGAAGCTCTGCTGGCAGCCAGGCCATGTGACCAGCTGTCTGGCCCGTTCTCCGCCGAGGCTTTCACCTCTGTTTGTGTAACACATTAAACCGTGTGGCATAACAGCAAACAAAATCTGTCCAGCCAACGGCAGTGCAAGGGCCGTCATTCCTGTAAGCCAGACCTTCTTGTATTCCTTGAGATTCTTCAGTCATCTTTAGGGAAATTCCACATTTAAAAGAAAAAATAATGCAATCATTTGCACTGTGTTATTGTTGCTCTGCTAAGATGACACATAGGAAGTGAGTGAATTATGGGTATTTTTCTGTGGGGCCCTTAGCATATGTACTTCTATTCCAGTCTTTCCACTTTTTTTCCCATGACATGTAATTGATTAAGTTAGATTTTTAACATTTTTTTACAAGCTTCCACATTTTCACTGTTTCATATTTTACTGGACGTGTCTAGGTTAAGTACTTCGCTCAAGGGTACAACAGGTGAGCTTCAAATCTGTTATTGACTAACAGTACAAGCAGTGTCCAGGTTAAGAACATCTGATTTATGGACGTCTCACACTTCCAAAAAGATTACCATGAAGGCTATTATTATAAATTCAAGGTTAAATACGATGGTTCATAACAAACATACGCGCCACTTTGTGACACTGTGAACACAATGCGCAGCTTCAGTGGTTTTTTGGCTTGAGGTACAATACAGTAACGTACATAGTTAGCTTTATTATTACTGCATAATTATTGTTATTTTGTATTATTATTTTTCTGACGTAAAGACGGATCTCCTTCGTAACCCAGGGACTGCTTAAACTAAAAAAAATGGGCGTTTGGTAATAGTCATAAAAATATGTCTTTTAAAAAACAAACAAAAGAAACAAAACTCTGCTTTATATTAGCCCACTTTTTATTAGGTAAACAATAGCATTAAATTATAAAGGCTAATTGTTTAAAATCGTTTAATGCATTAAATGTATTGATTGCCATGTTTACAGTGTATGAAAATTATACCTAAAGTAATGCTATTATTATACTCAGAAATATTTCTAGATGAAAACTAAAATCTTGCATCAGACATGGTGCTGAGATTTTCCTTACCAAAGCAATGCTCAGGCAGAGTCACTGGATTATATTTAAAAAGTGAAACGTACCTGTGCTCACTTCCAAAGACTTATATTTACTTAATGTGGTAATTTGGAATTTCATATAACAGTAACTGCACTTTTGTGGAAAAGCCTCAACAAACACACCAATTTTATAGATGTACATATTTTATGCAGATAACTACTATGTTACTCAAATGAAAAACAGTGAGGGTTGGGCTGGAGTCAGGGGTCTCCTGGTGCTTTATGGGAGGAGTCAGGGGTCTCCTGGCGCTTTATGGGAGGAGTCAGGGGTCTCCTGGTGCTTTATGGGAGGAGTCAGGGGTGTCCTGGTGCTTTATGAGAGGCTCCTGAGCACGAGCTCCTCACACTGAGGGTAAGACAGCAGCAGCCCAGACAGACTCCTGCATTTCCGGCTAATTAAACAGGATGCGGCAGACAGCTTCGGAGAACTGCTCAGAAAAATAATCCAAGGCCCCCCAGCATTCATTAATTACACACCATGCACTAATTAGCCAGAGGCTGATATAGCGACCTCTCCCATTCATACCAGCTGACTGAAGCCTGTTTCTTCCCGACTTCCGATTCAAAAATCCATGTGAGTTTTTAATTGAGAAGATTGCAGCATGAGCCACGCAAATGGCTCAGACTTACAAACACATTATATTAAGGTTATTCCTTTGTTCTTTGGTACTAATGTACCATAAAAACTGAAAAAACTGCTGCCATTCTAATGGCCTAGAATATGTAAAACTCCAGGAAGCTCAACCGACAGCTTAGACATCAGTCGATATAATTAAACACTCAATTAATTAAGCAGAAAAGTAGACCGTATCCAAGTTATTGACTGACCTTACAAAGGATGTAAGGTTTAGTAAAGGTCAAACGTCTCCCTCTCCAATAAGACACCATCTGCAAGTCTCTTCTGCAGTAGAGTCTCAAAACCACACACAGCGAGGGGGCTGGCTATCGAACCCGTGACCGTGGAGGTAGCAGTGTTTCCGACTGCGCCACCACGCCAAATGCATTCTGCTCGATCGATTCGGTTCCGCGGAAAAAGGTCAGAGCTGCCGTTTGCTAACACTCAACTCCAGTGACATTATCAGCCCAGCTGTGCTTGTTTATATATAGAAATAATCCCCTTATCTTCAGAAAGCTCACGGCCCTGTAGGATCTCAGGCCTTTGTTTCCAGCACGGCTAATCAGCAGCACATTAGAGCGAGTGGAGAAGGAAGCGATTGCCCTCATTGTCTGAGCTATCTTAATTTAGCCCGGCATTAAATTAGGCGCTGACTGTGTACTTAACAAAAGAAGACAGTCGGCCTAATTAGCAGACTCCAGTGCGACGCGTGAAACGCGATGGATGAAATGGTGAACGGGCACCTAGTGCTAAACAACGTGACCCATATGCATCTAAAAAAATCCGATGGCATCATTATACCTGGCATTTCCTGATTTAAACATATTTAGTGAATTGAAATGAGACTGTATTTTATTATAGCTACACTGAGGGTTGCTCTGTCAAGATATTACTCACTGCAATGTGCATATAATAGAAGGAAAGAATCCAAACACTCCCATAGCCAGGGATCTTAAAATTACTGTTACTGAAATCTTTTTACCTTTTTTTTATTTAAAAGTATTACCAGTCTATTAACCTATTAAGACAGAACTGAAATATTCCTCTGAAATATCGATAATGGATTAAATGTAACTATTTTGATTATGATATTCATTCCCATTTATTATGGTACTAATTCACATTTTTTTCTTTTATGTCTTACACAGTTGACCTGTCTGCACACTGGATTCATGCATTTTTTTCCTAACGGATAACAACTTTACACAACACAGACATCATCAGTAACCAGACAAGACAAGCTTCTATTGTTTTGGCTTGACAAACTGGTATATGTGACGCCCAGGGAAAATCTATGCACCAGCTGGGGAAAATAAGCCATTTTTTTCTTACTGGAAGTAATAACTTGCTATCGCTTTTTTGATTCCCAGTAAAACCAATCACACGAAAAATGAGCCAGACTGGAGAATAAGCAGAATCAAAGAGGAATGAGCAAGTAACGGGAATGCCATGGACTGGGAGTTTGCTCGAGAACATTAGCGACTTGGATTGCACTGTGCTAATCACACTGTACAGTGAGTAAATAATGCCAGGCGCTCTCACTACTGCAGCACTGTATCTGACCTGCAGACAAGCTTGCGTTCTTGTCTTTTAGCTCTGCCAGTGGACATTTCTTCAGTGCCAGACCTAATTGAATTGTCCGTCCCAGTAAACAGCAGATGGGGTGTTTAAAGCCATCGCTAAATAATTAAATCACAGAGGGGGAGAATAAGACTCTCAGTCCGACTCTTTCAGAGCAGAAAATTACAAAAAAAATGTTATGGATGCTTCACAAGTTGCACAAACTGGGTTAAAGACGCCCCAGAACGTACAGGACGTCTGTTCTGCCACAGGCTCAGCATAAACTGGATCTGTGGCCCAGTGAAGCTCACATTAACGCCAGACTCGCAGCACTTCAAGACAGATGCCCTACAGGCAACAGAAAGTGTGAGCAGAACTGTGAAAGAAGCCTACAGAAAGATGAGGCTGACTCCTCAATGTACTCAATTACGATTTCATTTTAACTGTAAGGTGCCAGAATTGTATCAGGAATCAGGGTCGTCAGTTTTATTGGCCAAGGAAAGTCACAATCACAAGGAATCTGACTTGAATTTGACAAGGAGAACAACATTAAATAAAGGCAGTGTGGCATGTAGCAAGATCAGCAATATACACAGTAAAAACATCCAGTCGCATCATATATTCTGTTGCAAAAAAAAAAAATAGCTGAACATTTCACAGATTAGTCTCATCAGCGCAGCAATCATAAGATCATGCGCTCCTTCCAAAGAAGCAGGATCTGCCTTCAGTACCCGGTAACTGCTTTGGACGTAAATGTAACTCTGTCACAATGACCAGAAAGGAGGGATTTCCCATGAACGGCAACCTGATCGTACAAGAACATACAAGACTTGGTTCTGTAATGCAGATAATCTCTGTTTCATGGCCCTATGTTACTGTTATGCTATGGTATGAAATCCTTTTGGAAAATCGACAGATGGAATACAGTGGGCTTCATTTTTTCCTGCTCTGTCCGTCTCTAAACTCACTTTCAGTCACTTCCAATGAACGTCAAGGGCTTCTCTGTTCTTGTGTACCCAGTAATAACTTAGAAAGTTCCAGTACCTCCCGCCCCCCCAATAAACCACTGATGTAAGAGTGCCCAAATTCATCATAAGAATAAAGACTTTTGTGTGATCTACAGTGTACAAATGCAGTTACAAACGATTCATTATACGCACATTTAATCAAATTTCCTTTAAGAAACGGAAGAGAAAAAGAACAAAAGGATACGATTAGACATGAATAACACTCTCTCTGCTGGTCTTTCTGAATACATTTGTCTCGAGATAGACCCGGTTATTTCGGTAAAGTGCTTCCGTGGCATAAAAGATGACGTTTAATTTCTCGAATTCATGACTATTTGTTTCTGATGAAATCGCTCCCCCAGTCCTGGTTGATGAGGAAAGCAGAGACACTGATTTAATAATGCAGCGGCTGCGGTGGACACGCAGCCACGAAGCAGGGACTTCTGACTGAGGGACACGGAGGTACGCGGAGCACAGGATCGCAGCCGCTGCTGACGCTAATGGGCCATTACACTGAATGAAAATATATATATATATATATATATTACCGTTCAGAGAGCGTTTTTGGCCAGTCATTAAAGTGGGCAGGTTGCTTATTAAATGCTGTCGCGCGGCGTGGGGGGGGGGAGGTGACCCCTCATGCTTACACGCGCTTTCAAACTCCCACCATATATCCGGACAGAGGGAGTAAATATTTGCTTTTCGTGTCCTGATCGCCTCTGCTTTAAATAAGCAGCCAAACGCTGCTAACATCCACGCACCGGTAGCAGACGGGGGTTTATACAGGAATATTGGACGTTACATTCTAAAAATAAAATAAAAAAAACAGATATTAAAATGGTATTACGTGTTCGGCACCGACCTGCATGACTGTCCCTTAACGTCCGAAAGGACAAACCCGGCGAATGTTTATGGACGCAACTGAATAGAATAAATATATTTATTATGCTATGGTATAAAAGTTCAAATATTTACGTGCAGGCAGCCAGGCGACTGCTCCGGAGGTCGTGTCGCACAAACAGATGCCTGCTTTGGTCTGTGACAACCTTTCCAAAGATGAAACGCTTCTGCGTGAAATTTCAAAGTGATTTTTGAATGTCAGTCAATCAGACAAGAAGACAAAAGAGAGATATCGGCGCAGATATATCTAAGTACCGTCTAAAATCACATTTACCAGAATACTTTAAATGCGACTGGCTAAGTACAATTCTGCAGTCTTGTATACGGTATTTTGTTTGCTACTGGGTGCCAGCTGAATGAACATAACCCAAACTCTCTGTCCACGAAGACGACTTTAGCTATGGGACCTCAATTACTGCATTACCGTCCTGTTTCCCTTCTTGAATATTCCCGAAACATCTCATTCTCAACTCAAAACCAAATTAAAAGTCATCACTGAACATTTAATTTCATTATATCACATTGTCATTGTACCCAAAGGGTTTGGATTAAAAAAAATCTACAACTCCATAAAAATCAATAAACTCAAACGCTGCACAGTCTGTTTTCCGTTTAAGGAAGCCAAATTTTCTCAACTCTTTCTATACAATGTGCTCCATTCCAGTGCCCAAATACATACATCAGAAGACCGACTTAATTCCTTTTTACACAACTAAATCATGTACATTTCATGTACACCCCCAAGTAATTATCTGCACTCATCAAATGATACTGAAATGTAAGAGTATCAAGGTTTTATCCCATAATCTGGTTTAATTACGTTCCAACATCTGCCTGGTCCATAATGGAATCTGCTTTCAGATCCCTAAAGCAGCCAACTCTGGAAATCTTCAAATAATTAAAGTGTCAGGCTGACGTGCTTCCTGACGACATGCAAGCATAGCTTCAGGTTCTTACATCTGAGGAGGGGAATGGACAATGTTTTCTGGGGCAAAAGTAATGGTCTGAGCCAGAAAGTGAGATAAGGCAAAAAGTAATATCCAGAGCCATGCATCACAGTCACCAGTGGATCCTCAGCAACACTAGATGTAGATTTCGGTACGGCCGGCATCATCCATCCCAGACATGGAGGATCCCAGCATGCCTGTTTCCAGTCAGCTCCACACGAGGGAAACTTAAGCTGATGATTAAGGGAGCTTTTAAGGGGGGGTCGGCCAGGTGGTCTCAAACCATAACAGTGTAGGAGGGTGAGGAAGCACAGTATAATATTAAAGCTTAAATAATTGCTGAGAAATCGGATACAGGTTACAGCATTATTACAAGCTGTTCTTTCCTATATGAATGAAAACCTGGCAAACATTTAGGAACTGGACGGAACGTCTTCAAACTGAGGTGAGATGCCCCACAGGCATAGCAGGGGGGTACAGAAAGGATCCCCGTGTTCTGATGTTTCTGGGAATTCTATTTTTAGTAAGGCGGAAAAATGAACAGAATGAAACGGCTGTCAGATCCAGGCGTCGCAAACTTTAAAGTAAATAGCATGGATGAGAAGGAAAATAGAGTCTGATTGGGCATAACAAGAAACACAAAAGTAGGCATTTGTATTTTTACACTATTCAGCAGAGAACTTGCCAATTATTCAAAGAAACATGGACAAATTCATTAATACACATTTATTTTCCAAACTTTATATTCTCCTACACTTAGCACTTGGTCTTAAAAAGGGGTTGATGGCTGTTAATGTACAAATGAGAAGCTTCCAAGACGTGCCTGAAAGAGCAGCATCAACGTCTGATGTTCTGCCTCCCTGCTGAGGGTTAACTTCAGCCACGCCAAGCAGCATCCAGCGCTAATTAATAACATTTCTACGGGTCTTTTTGGGCCAGGCTGGGCCCGGCTCTCCGTCAGCCTTAGACGGTGCTGCCCAAACGCAGCCCCCTGGAATCTGCGTGTACCATCCCATCCAAACCTCGAGAGAGATCCTGTGGCCACTGCGGATTTTCGATTCCGAAAGAGATAGAGTCCCAGACAGCCCATTCCAGAGCTACAATTTTGCGTATTTTTGTGCCTGTTCTATTCAAACTACCCCTCTGGAACTGACTGAAAAATTAACCCGAGTTTTTTCAACACCACACGCCACGTCTGACAGATAAACACCCCTCACTCACATTTCAGAGGCTGTAACACGGGTAACTGGCTTGCTTCCTGCCTTTTAACCTAATTGGCATTAATGCTGAGAATAAAACTCGCCGAGTGTTTGAAATCAGAAACAGAAGCGTGAATCTGAGCCGTGTGTCCAGCGTTACAGCGAAGTCATTTTTAAAAAGAGCAGTTCAGCTGAGTTTTAGTAAGCAAGTATGTAAAATGTATTTATACGGCACATTTCAAGAAGATAAGTGTTTGATTCACAAAGCATGAAATACACACAAGTGTAAAAGATCAGAGTTAAAGAATGACAGGAATAATGCGATAAAAACTAAAATAAAGTAAAAAATAAAAGTCAAATAAAACAACCAACTATTCCAGAGCTACGGTAGCTGATCCTGGACTGAACACCTCTCTGGTAAAGTATGTCTTAAGTACAGATTTAAAGGCAGTGACTGATGTGGCCTGTTCAGCATAGAGAGGCAGATTGTTCCACAGTCTTAGGGCAGCACCTGAGAAAGCACAGGTGGCCTAATGGTTAGGGTAGGGCATTTAGGATTGGAAAGTTACTGGTTTGTATCCCTGACCACTGAGGTACCCTGAGGAAGATTCCTCCCCCAAGCACTGCTCCCCAGGTGCTGAATTAGCTGCCCCCTGCTATGTCACATATGGGTTAAACGCAGAGGACACATTTCGTTGTTTCGTGCTGCAACAACAATTAATCACATTTGCTTTAAAAGATCACCCTTCAGTTTTAGTCAAGTTTTGTCCATACGGGCACAGGAAAGCACCAGGGGTAAATCTGGGACCAGTACCTGTGGGGTTGTAGACAGACTATCAGCCCCCCCCCCCCCCCCCCCCCCGGCTCAGCCCAGCTCCAACAGAACTTCCCCTACCCATCAATCACTGGGGGGTTTATTTAGAACATTCCTCACTTTGTGTCCCTGCGAGGCGCTGACACAGGGGCCGCGGGTAGCTTTGGTCTGCCGCAGTCGATCTCCCGATAACCGGAGACATCCATCTGTGCCCGCGAGGAGCCTTTGCGTTACAGGTTACACCCACACGGCCTGCAGCAGAGCGCAGGGCAGCAATCTGCTCATATTCCTTGTAAAGCCGCATATTAATCACAGACACGACACACACGCCACTCGCCAGGTCTTAAGACACAGCCGTGGCCTTCGATTGACCTCGGCAGACACACAATAAAATATTCCAAAGAAGCGAGCATACCTTGGGCTCATATATGTAGGAGAGCTACGAGGATATTCCCGGATAATACAAAAAGATCCAAAAGATCCGTGAACACGTCTTCAGATTTCACAAACATAATTTTTCATCCTCTTCCAGCACCTCCCAATCAAAGGAGATCCGGTGTGATGCATCCCTCCCCCTATCACCCATCCCGAGACACACCACACCTCCCAGTTCTGGCACATGCGTGTGGCCTGTAACCAGATGCTTTACTGGATTTCGATTTGGGGGTTAAAACCTCTTAAATTCTACTGGGGCTGCTTCATATTTTGCGGTCGGATGAAAAGGCAGCGTCTGCCCCCCCCTTAGGAGGCGTGGGCCGCACAGCTCAGCTCGCCTGGCCTCAGGTGGCTTCACCGCCCGCTCTCCGCTCAGGCCACTTTGTTTTGATGTGATAACCATCGATCTCTGCCTAATGTCACCCAAGGGCATTGTTTTCACGGTGGTTAGAACATTGTTTTTGTTAGATGTTGATAATCATCGTTTTCCCCGTCAACAAGCAGCCAAGAAAGTCACGCATGGCCATGCTAACCATTACCCAAGCAACCTGGGGATGTAGCCGACCTGCTGAATACTATCAATCAGTAGGAGTGACAGACGGGTCCCACTGCAACGACTTCAGAAACCATTCAAACTGCCATCTTTATGAAAGTGCGCAAAAGAAGCCCTAAACTATTACTTAAATCTATTTCACTTCTACAAAAATCCCTTCTTCCAGAAGAAGGACCACTGCCACAACATGGAAAGTGCTTCAAACCTTGTCAGTTGGCCACCGACATTTAGGAAAATACACAGTGTTGCTGAAGATCAACTTAAACTGCAATTAAGGATACGAGCCATTTGACAAGTGGTAAATAGTATGGCATGGGAGATCCAGTTCACCAAGGGCTGCGGAACCAAGGAATCCTGGGTAGGTCCTTGAATCATTGAGGAACATGAGTATAATGTATAAACCCAAAATCAAGGCTATTTATTGGGGGGGGGTTCTGGATACCTCAGTTTGTGATCAAAGAGGGGTAACAAATCAGCAAGGATGGTAAGCAAGTAAGAAAAAGACTGAATTACAGCAATCAAAGGACCATCAATAGGACCAAACTGCTAAGCTTATTAGAGAGGAAACTCAGAAAAAGCTCAGATTCCCTAATAAATGATTTGAATGTATGTGATCCTGCGACAGTCCGCTTAACTCTCATTTTTAGATCTTTCTTCAATGACAGGACAAAAGGCAGCATCCCAAAACAGCCACAGGGATCGACTGCACTGTGTACGATTTGACTCCCAATAAGGGAAATGTGATCTTGTGTCCAACAACACTGCTCTTGAATCTGTAAGCTATTTGTCTGAACCACCTGGTTCTGATAGGGCTATGTGAAAGCCCAAAACTGCACATCATCTGGGATCTGCAAGTCTATCAAACGCAGTGAGGGGGAGGACGGGAAGGGAAAAAGCAGACACTCCCCAAGTGTCTACATTCAAGCATGACTCCTACACTGCCTTGTTCAAACAAATCCAACAAGCTGATTTGGCTGTGTATGAAACATCTAAACACTTAATGCTAAATACCATATGCTTAGAAGACTTGAGTAAATAATACTTCAAGTTGCATCCCAAGCATGTGTATAATGAAGATGGACCGTGGCCTAGTTAAATTCTGATTTTTTGTTTGTTAATTTAACATTTCCCCTGCCTTGCACCCATTGTTTCCAGGACAGGCTCGCGACCCAAACAACCCTGCCTAGGAAGGGGTACGGATGAATAAATGTAACATTTCTGATAGATTCAAATGAAGATACTTGTGGTTTGCAATGGATGAAACATAAAATGCTGAAAACAAAGTTCTCAAACACTAAGAGAACAAGCCTTGCCAGTTCTCAAAAGACAAGCTTCCCATCGCCGTAGAGATCCCTTAGTAAGCATTCAGTAGCTAAAGCCAAAAACACATTTATTACTCTGCTAGACTGCATTTAACAGTTATCATATTTAAAGTCCATTTTGGTGGAACATTATGGATGAAACATCTGCCTGTAGGTCCGATGTTGAGCGATGAGAGGGCTGCCAATGAACACAGAAGGTCATGAGCGCTGTGGACATTCAACTGTGTGTCTACAGTCCTGTCTGCTGGCAGGTGACATGCTTCCTGCAGCTCGCCAAACTGCGGGGGACACAAAGGGGCAAATGTGGACGAGAAAAGCAGACTAGGAGCCATTATTCAGACTTCAGCGACTTAGCGGTTGCCGAGCATTACGGCTAACGATGCGCCTGTTTTCTCTCCCTCTCTCTCGATACACGAAATCCAACACGGCCAATCTTGGGGTACCGCATTTTCCAGACGCCGTTTATGATCTCGAGGGAGCGGAGAGACACCGTGATGCAAAAAAATGTGTCATGTGACATTCCTCGGCCTGCCACATCACACCCCCAAAAGCGCCAGATAGTTACTGACAGAAAGCACACTTCAAAACAACAAGCCCCCAAAGGGGGTGTCTGGGATTCATTTGCTACATACACGAGCCAAAAATGGCTTCATTTATCAAGTCTTACACACAAGCAAACAGCTAAAGCCAGAGAGATTTTGCTTTTCTACGTAAAAGCTTGACTCCTGACATGTCTTCAAAACCAATGTCTAATAAATCAAAAAATCAATCATTAATTCATGCTCTGTTAATTAGGTAGATAATAAATGACTTTCCATCAAGTGTCAGGCCTGTCTAGCACCTTCACGTAAGAACAAACTCAAAATTGTTACCAAACCAAAATGGCACCAATGATTTACCAACATGTGTCACAGAAGAAAATGAGGGTCCATCACCTTCACTGAAGTTTAATGTTCTGACAAAAAGCCAAGCAGTGAAGAAAGATGCTTCAGAAACCCAACAAAGCTGTACTTTCCAAAAAGAATATTAAATCTCACCAACAAGTCCATGACAGACTCTTCATTTGCTACATTTTCAGTTTCGGAGAAGCAAGAAAGGCTTGAAATTGGAGGTATGGTCTCTTTAAGGTCATCGTTTTGCACAGATAATCAGGTCACATGATAACAGGCAGAAGAGCTTGTGTTTGTGGATGGCCATGGATGGTCGTTATGATCATGCCGTAACCTAAAAAGACATGTGTGAATTACGTAATGAGCAGGTGGTGTATCCCTTAGCCTGCCTTTGACCCCGTGTGGTCCCGGGTGTATTCCTCATGCCCCCATTGGTGCATGGGGACTGTCGCCATAAGTCGCAGACCTTCATGGATGAGGGTCCTTCACAGGGTTTACTGCTGACCTTCTGAAAGCTTGCTTCTCGTCCGGCAAGGCTCTCCACTCCCTGACAAAGAGCTGATGGGATGGATTCTGACAAGCTGGTACACAACAGTGCCAAACCTTTTTCTCTGCTAAGACACTTACATTCTTTCCCGTTCATATAAAGCGACAGGCCACACAGACCCTGTTTCCCACCCTGTGAGCCCACACAGGGCCCTGGGACCTCGCAGCAGCCCACAATGGGAGAAGGTAACGCCCTGGTCGGCCAGACGCATCTTCCCATCAGAACCCGTCAAAGCCGCTTGACAGGCCTCACAGAAGAGGAGAATAGAGACCAGGGCTTATTTGACGAGCAGGAAGCGGCTTTCTTATTCAATCCCGGTCACAGGGGACTTCTGTTTTTCCTTTTTTTAACCCAAGAACTATATTCCCGTCTTATATTAGCCCCCTCATGCAAAATCCAGCTAATCCCATTAGTCTGCGGGGAACCACCAGCAATGGCCAGAGGCAACATTAGACCCATCTGCGATCATCAGTCATCCGAAACAGGCACCCTATCCAGACCCATTATCGGAGTGTCAAAACGGAATAAAGTTATTCCAAAACGCTGATCAGGACTAAAGTGTCTCACCTCAGGCACTATCCCAAGGCTTTCTGGAGCATGCAGGGTGTGCGGATCCGAGTTGCTCCTTAAACGAGCTCCGTTCCAACCCTACTCACCCCCCACCGTCTGCAGGTGCTTACTCCGTGTCAGCCGGGGGTGTGATGACACGCGAACGCGCAATTTGCGACAATCCTCCCATAATTCAAATCATTCCCATCTGCAGTTACATATTAATCACGTGTCAGCTGAATAAAGAACTTAGCTGTCAGGTCTAATTAAACAGAATGGTGCCGGAGATTATGGGAGCGGAAAGTTATCTAGAGTGTGGGCTGTTGGTAGGGAAGGATATTAACGTGACACACTCCCTGCGACAGTGTGTTAAAGCTGACAGCTACGTGTGGGAGGGGTCAGATTCCCAGTGTGCATGTCACATCCGGCCCCAACCATGGCCAGTCGCCTCATCACAACAGGCATTTTCACAGAATGGTGAGCATTCATGCCACCCCCCTTGTGACACTGGTGTTGAGTCCCTTCAATCACAGCAGCTGTGGTGGCCATTCGCCCATCAGTCCGGGACGCCATTTCCTCCCTGGTGCAGGCAGAAGGGGGCCCACTTGCCGCTATCACCTTTCCCACCCCTGATAACAGAGGAGCCCCGTAACAGGAGCTGCTGAAGGTCACGACCTTTGGCCTTTCCACCGGGAGTCACACGGGGTCTCCCAAGCAGGGGTCAACACACCATAAGGTGGAGGGAAGCTGGCACCAAAAAATAAAGTAAAATACAAACACCAACTCTAGACTTTTGTCTAGACACCATCTGGAATTTAACAAGTGGTGGATATGTAGTGCTATCACTTAAATCTTCAGGATGCCAGCTACAATTATCCATAAAATGAGCAAAGCTTCCAATTAGTACATGTACTTCAAAGACTTAAAAATTCAAAGGTGATATTGCTTAATAAAATAGTTTTACTTTAACATGAATGCATGTTGCTTTACAGTATTTGCATTTTTTTTGCATAAAACCCACAAAAACATGACATTTCATACAAAAGCAACTCAGGAACTCTCTAGAAACTGTAATTGGAGAAATCAGAGATTTCCGCAGCTAAGCGGGTCAGTTTCAGCCATGCACTTATCAACACATACAGAGAACGGTACAGAGAACATAATATGTGCTTAATTCGATGACCCAGAAGAAAGATAACCCAAGGTCTAGAGAATCCTGTTTCCTTCTGCTTGTAGACCCCGGATCATGAGGACCGTAAGGTTCTGCACGTCACAACTCATTGGCTTCTTACATTCTAGGACAAAATAGGATGCAAGAAAAACCAGCTGACACGTTATGGTAGCAGTTACATCCGTCTGACTCCCGTATTGCAAGGAAAACACGAGTCGCTCAGGAAATCCCAGCGCGGCGTTCCGAAACATAACTGGGAGTGGGAGCCGAAGAGCGCGGACGAACACTGGAGCCTTCACATTCTCCAGGGAACGCCGTGATTTAAAAAAAAACATCTACCATGGCCGAAAAATGAACTTGCCATGTATGCAACTGGAAAGTGCTTCCAGCTAATTTAGGGATTGTGGGAAATGATTGCGATGGACAACGTATGAGAACATGTCATTATTAGTATTTTTAGAAGCAGCTCTGTCTGCCCTCTGCCATTGTGCGCCTGTGGCACCGGAGAACACAGTCTACAGTTCAGGCCATTTGTGTCTCATGTAATAAAGCAGAACCAGAGGGACCAGAGGAGGTGTCTGTCTCTGACCTATCAGCTGGGACTGTGTGGGAGGGACTATGCAAATACATGTGGCCTGTAGTTATCAGCAGCACCGCCCACTATGATACTGAGCTGAAAACACCACAATGCTGTAAACAGGGCTCAGCTCTAATCCCTTAGACCACTGCTGGAAAAGTTGAGCTTGAAATGAAGAGGTTCAGACCCAGCTTGTCTTAAACCTTACAAGGTGGACTTGGAGAAATTTTTTAAATTCTTAGCTATTTAATTTCAGACTGCTAAGTCATTAAATGTAAGTGTTTGAAACACTGCTGTATGACCTAATTACTTGGAATGTTTTGTTTTGGAAGGATTCAATTTCAGTTCATTTCGGTTTATTTTTATGAAGTTCCCCCCAGAGCGCTTCAAATAAACATATTCAAGAGAAGTACTCTTACCAGCACAGTACAAAATGTCACTATTTCAAGTTAATTTCACTCCACCCAAATGTTAAATATTTAATATATTGAAAAGGGGAAATAGCACAGGCCGTCGTCGCTTTCAAAAGCACCGGATAGATCACAGACGTGTCAGACCTGCACTCCTTAGCACGCCTTCCACTGAGTGCTCCCCGCGAGGGGTAATTACAAGGCGGGGCAGGAATCTCATCGGAACGCTCAGACGCAGTGGGGACTGCCACTCACCCCCTCTGCATGGGGGGGCCGAGGAGACCACCTCAGGCTCAGGCTGGACGCCGTCCTTCGCTTTACATCATCGTACATAACAGCGGTGAGTTAGCAGCAAAAGATTAAAGGCACAGACAGGTGAAAGCGGCCATCGGAGATTTTTCACGGTGCCTGGCCCGGGGACGCAGCCAAAGGGCACGGTGGCGTACTTTGGACCTCTTAGTCTATTATCAACAGCCCTGACCGAAAGAAAAAAAAAAAAAAAAGCAGAACAGGGCATGCAGCAAGTCCGCCATGAAAACAAGTAAATAAAAAGCCAGAGTACTGTCCCACACGACAGCTTACAGCGCTCCGTCCTGTTTTACAGCTGTGTGTAGGTCAGAGACTGCAAGCTGTCTGAGACCCAACTCACGATAAGCTCACTGCGGAAAAGAAAAGTGAAAAAACTCTGCGTCCATGAACACAACTTGTTTTCTTTACAAAAGATTCACAATTTAATTTTCATTACACTGGTACCAAAGGTTTGTCACTAAGGCTACATGACGGCAATAACAGATACGCCTAAACAAAAAATCTAGCCCTTTTCAATTTTTTCCCAAAACCAAATGACCACCGGGATTCTGAGGCGAATATTAAAGTATAATACCCATCGACCCATAAAATACATGGTTGGGAAATTATACATGACATCAGCTGTTCTTTCATCACATTCTGCTTTTTATGCAGACAGACAATTTGCAAAATTAAAGGACAAGAACGCTTGAGAGAGACAGATAGGCTCTCTGGATGTTAACTTGGGCTTGAAAACACAGAGCTGTATAAACGTCGAGCACCATTCCAAGGCAAAGAGAATCCATTTACCAAGTTTGCTAAATCAGTAACCGCAATACACAGAACCATACATTAAAGGCATCTGGACGCGTTTGCAGAGCGGCGCAGAAAATTGGCTAATATTTCTTTGCTGACACTGATCTCCGTGCTCAGGGTCAGCACTAACAGACTGCGGCGGTCCTGCGATGTAGGAGAAGCGGCGGCGGAGCGCATTACTGCGCGGCTCAGCATGGACGCCGCAGAAGCTGCACCCAGCGCCGGGCACCGCTAAGCAGCGACGCCGCTCCGCAGCATTCCGACCTGCGGATCTGACTTCAGCCCGTACTTCCCGCCTGACTTACATTAAATTACTAAATTTCTAAGAACACCCTAAGAGCGCTCCTCTCAATGATTATGCTTGATTAAATATTCCGACGTGAATATCAACATTATTCATTAAGTTTCTTTTAAACGTCCTTTTTCCTTTGTGGGGATTTTAACCATTCCTCAACTATCCGCTGATTATTTTCGTGCTATATTAGCTAGTTAAAAAATTAAACATTTGCACGCGAGCGGAAGTAAGAGTAATTCATTACTGACTCGTATTCCAACTGATTCTCTGCTTTTTAAATTAAAGAAAAACTCCATTCAATAATTATATGTATAAGCGTGATTAAATATTCTCACATGAACATTAACATAAATTGTCCTTAAATATCTTTTAAACGCCATTTTATTTGTGGGGATTTTAATGATTCTTCAAGTCTACTGCCAGGTTTTTTTTAATTATTTTTAAGAAACAGTGAAGGTGATATTTCAGAGGTGTCCTGCACAAGACAACCGACATTCTTTTATTTAATGACTACCTACACCTCCCTGTGAAGTCATTTAAAAAAGTATAACTGTGTATAAACATAATCTTTTTCCGGTTTGCAAAAAAAGTACAAGGAATTAGTTTGGGTGCAGGTGGTGGAATAATTTCAGACTCCTGTCATTAAATTGGTGTAATATCAGCCAAAAGGAACGACCCACCAAAACATCCCCCTGCAGAAGTAAAACAACTTTAAACAGAGTTTAAAGTTGGAGAACAGACCCCCCCCCCCAAACAGCAGCAGGCTCCACTCTCCCTAAGTCTTGAAAAAAACACATCATGCTAGTCCAGGACACCTCGGCAAACCTGAATCCCATTTTCCCCAGTGTTAGCATTTCACAGGCAGCATGTTAGCAGCGCTTTATAAAAGTGTCAGGTGATAAACAAATTACATTATTAAGAATCCAGCTGATGACAGGTTTCAAGACACCAGCTATCGCCGCGCCGGGCGACGGTAATGCAGCTGGCTACTACAGCTAGCTGCTCATGTGCACTGGAAGTCTGTAGTTTACAGGATTCTTTATTATTTCACCCATTTACAGATAGAGGGATTAAATAAAACTACATTTTTATTGGAAATTCAATTAAACTGAGCTGCCAGTTTGATTTAGTTAAATAGCAATAAGAGTACCAGCCTGCCCAGTTTATATCCGTCTTCCAGCCGCACATCCTGAGCTGGGTCGCGGGACCAAGTTTTCTGAAACCCTGATATTTAGCATTTCCCGCCCCACCCAAATTGGAAAAAGCTGCCTCGTCCTTGGGTACTTTCTAAGGTCCAACATTAACCCTAACCGTACATCTCAATGAGGCCGTCGCAACAAAGGCTTCTCAAGAGCATCCCTCAGAAATTTATGTCCTCTTATGGCTTGTATCAAACACCCTTCATCTGCATCACATTACAGCCGGGGAATTATCTGATTTAGAAGAGGATTCTCACTGCAGTACATATGGCATCAGCCATTGAACAAAAGCATCCCCCCTATTCCCTCCTAGAAATATCACATCTGCTACTTTGCAATCCAAACAAAGCATTAAAATGTCAGGACGCCCTTCCACAAACTCAGAGCTTCTCTGACCCTGGCCATCTTGCTGGTTTCACCCCATGCAGATCATCTGCAGGACCTCCTGTAGGCTGAGACTTTTCCAGCTAATTACCAGCTTCAGCAAGTCCTTCCTATTGAAAACACGGACAAATCATACTCGGCCGTGTAGCTAAAATTACTGTCTTCAGTACATCTAGCCTTCATTTATTTTCTTAAGTGCCACGTAACAGGGAAGTTGTGATCCAAAGAGCGTTCTGAGCGTTTGGGTTAGTAAAGAAAGATGTTTAAATATCTTCGGATGGTAGGTCACCCTACACAAACTGCTTTTGATTAGACCACCTTCTTACGAGTGTGATGGATGTCTCTCACAGACTGAATGGCCGCAATTTTCGGCATGTCTTAAAATGGAAGGAAATGAGTTTCCTAACACAACAAACCATATCACAGAACTTAAAGCTCAGACAGAATGCCTGAAGCCAGAGCAGGAGGGAGACGCAGACTTTGAACTTGTTAAGTATGCTGCGTTACCCACCAGACCAGGAATACTGCTGCAAATCCGCAGGGGACGGCCCATGCTGACCGTCTCTAAGCGCAAACTACCCGAGTTTGCACGACTGTCATTCCATTTCTACAGCACATACTAAGGATGCTGCACATTGTGAATTTATCAAGGTATTGTATATTTATAGGCCGGGATTTTCAACTTTATCCGTTTATCCAGATGAGCCAAATGCAACAGTTTATAAAGTAACTGTGCCTTCATCCTTGTAAAACTGATCATTTCTCTCTAAGTGAATACCAAGTAAATATTAAGGACCATAAACATTAATGCTTCTTCTATTAAAATGCTATTTTCCTACAACCATTTAATATGCATTCCAATTAAAACATTGACTAATGTTGAAATACATTACGTAAATATTAAGGAATGCATGAAGTAGCAGTTTTGAGAACACTACCCGTAGTTTACAGATTTTGATAACCAATGAAATACAGGAGTTCTGAATTAAATACGGTATACATTTATGAAGAAATCGTTTGTAAAATTTACTTTTAAATGATAGATTTTCCATTTAAGTACTAATCTATGAATCGCACAGTAAAATCTGTAAATCTCTAAGGGGGAAAAGTCGAGAAAAACAAGCCAAATGACTCGATGTTGATTTTACAGCGTTTGCGTTTAAATGGTGCGCGAAGCGCCGAGGGACCTGCTAAGGTAGCAGACAATGCGCCCGCTTCTCCGGGGGAAATTTCTCACACAAGCTGCATTTCCTCGGTTTATGTTGCGAGGAGTTACGGAGGCAAGGCGGCGTGTTTACTACGACGGGAACACCACTTTCCCCGCGCCTTCCCTTAACGAAGATCCCTTAGTCGTCTGTCTGAGAGCATGGGCAATCGTTTCAGCCATGCACTAATATAAAAAAAATCAAAGCTGCATATGGTCAATGCATTTCAATGCATGGGTCCCTAGGAAGCGCAAATCGTGTATTAAACTGGGAAATTACAACGTATACAAAGCTGGACTTGTTTACAGGGTCACAGCATACATTAGCCTATTCAAATCCTGAAAATGCAGACCTGTGAATTGGAGCCTTACAATCTACCAAAGCTTAAATTCAAATTACCACACGCTTAATTTTATGTTTTGATATAGGTGCTTAAATAAAATGGGTCAATCACAGCGGCTCGGCGAATCTAACCCGCACGTTTTTATTTACAAGGAGGCTAATGGCACCGAAGCAGATTATATACTCGGATACGTCGTGAACGAAATCCTGACGGAAGTCATACTTGTGCCGCCTTACGTCTCCTAAAAGTTGTTCTGAGAAAATAATATGTAACGTGAGAAGCATTGCTGAATGTAAAGATAAAGAGGTAAATACAGGTTGAATAGGAACGCCAGTACCTGTCATCGTAGCAGAAATCAGCGCCCAGGGTGTTGAGATACAGGACCAAAGCCACGGCGCTGGACACCAACTCTGCAATCATTTCTCAAAAAAAAAAACAAAAAGGAAGAAAATGAAAGAACAGGGGAGAAAATCAGTTCCCGTCTCTATTTTCTTTCCTAATCATTGTCATGGTGCCTTGGTAGAAATAGAAAGTCGAGTTCCCCATGGTCGCGAAGAAGTGAAAACGGCTAATCGGCGCATCCTCCGTCTAACCCATCTTTTTAGTTTGAAGGTTTTAGCGTTGATCCGATGGGAAACTGGGCAGCTGACGAATATATACAGGATAGCTGACCGTATCTGTAAAGCTCGCCGTGCAGTGCGCCGGACTGATGCATTGTAGCCACCGTATCAACTAAAGGGATGGAGCCGCGTGTGGATCTGGTGGTCAGTGCGCATGCGCGCGGCCCCGCCCCCTCCCTGCGCCGTGTGACATTGTCGTTAGAGAGAAGGGCGCACTGAGACGCGGACCGTGGGCCGCATGTTTAATAAAGCTTTGGTGACGTGTCAGGCGGCCACTTTTTGCAAATAAGTCAACCTTAAATGCTACCCTTAGTTATCAGTAAGACGCACCCAGCGATCACTTTAGTTGATAGAAATTTGGGAGTTGCTTTTAAACGTAAACATAATCAGGTCCTAAGTTTTCCTAATTGTGTCAGCATAACTATTTTGAAATCGTACCCAGTTTACAAGGCAAAACTTCCATTACAGAATTCCTGTATTCATCAGAATCCCCTTTAATCTGACCCTAATCCCCGAAGTGTGCCTACAGCTGTTCCTTTATATCAGAACACATGGAAGTATTGTTTGAAGAACGCTGCAATTTAAATAGGACGCGGTTAAAAATACTCTTATACTGTCTTATGTGCGCCTTCATTAAACCCCGTTGCACGTGCAAAGTGATCATTTATATACCTGTGAAAACAAGACAACCATTCTTTAGTGTATTATGTATTGATACACTTTCTTAATTAATCAATACAAACAGTTATTCACACCATAGTTACAGTATTAAATTTATATCCGCGTGAAAGTGTTTAAATTATAACAATAACCCAAGATAAGCATCAAAAGTGACAGTGTGCAGGACGCAGTGGCTGCAAGTGAACAGGGCAGGAAGTTTAATATCCGGCAAGGAAATTCAGGCAAAGTTGGGTATCCCGATCCGCTTTGTTATTCGTAATGAAATTCTATAGTGATTATGATCTTTATAATAACTGACTTTTACTATTTTTATAGCGCGCAGCGAAGCCGTAATAAGCTTAAAAACGACGCACAAGAGACGAATACACTGATATGAAACTGCAGTAAAACAGTATGTGAAAAGGGACGTTTGTACAGAAACACGCCGCTGAATAACCGGTTCTGCTGAAGCACGGGAGACACAGAAATGACAAGGAGGTCCTTGCTTTAAGATGCATCCATCCTTTATCAGTGAAAACATTCCTGCTGGTGTTAATTAAAGCCTTTCCATCTCTGTGACCTGCATCATTTAGCGTGACGCCTGTTGCATAATATAGTGTGATGGCATGTGACTGCACGCGCCGCTTCCAATCTTTGATATTTTCGGTCTTAATCACTAATAAGATCAGTATGATTCCCACCACCTATTCCGGAATTCTTAATTTGCTCACACGAAACGCAAAATGGCAATCTATTAATAAATGTCTGACAAATGACATTGTTTTGGTTTAAAATCGACTCCCTAGTCGCTAAACCAATTAGACCTGTTTCCACCGCTCTGCAAAATTAGATGCATTAATCTAAGTCAGGTCAATAAGTTATTTTACAAAGGTATCTGTGGCAATTACTTCTGTTTACACACCTGCAAATTACAAGCACAAACTATTACCTCTCAAAACCATAAGTGGTCAATATTTGTTCATGACACAGGGAGAGGTGTGCATGTGTGAGTGAATGGTGTGTGAGTGTGCCCTGCGATGGGCTGGCCCCCTGTCCAGGGTTGCTCCCTGCCTCGTGCCCGTTGCTTCCGGGATAGGCTCCGGACCCCCCGCGACCCAGTAGGATAAGTGGCTTGGAAAATGGATGGATGGATGGACACAGGGAGAGACACTGCTACTCATATCTCTAAGGAACCTTCTGAAAGAGTTGGCCTGCTTAGCAAAGAGGCAGATAAACAGGGCTGAATTAATGCCTATTAGCAATAGACTGACAAGAGCTACAGGGACTATTTGGAAACTGAGTGCTTTTTCTTTAGAGACAAAGTCAACACTCCTAAGCTTTAAGCAGGATTTACAGTGTATGAATTATAATTTTTTTTTTTCAGAGTCTTTAATGCTGTTTTAATCTTTTGTGAAAGTTTAATAAGTGAGGGCTGAGAATTAATTATGCGTGATGTAGCAATCATGTAACGAATTGTAATATTATATACATATATAATGTCGTCACCTTCTTCAGGGACGTGCTCTAAAGCCAGGTTTAGCTGCAGAAAAATGTACTTGTTGTGATGCTATATTGTTAGTAATTTTAAAGATCACAGCGTTTCCTCCAGCTTCCTGTATAGTTGTTGTCTCCTCTACTGGATGGACGATAATCTTGATTACATTACATGCAACGTCACTTATTTAGCTTAAAATGCTGTGTAGCTGAGATACTCGATTTTTGGTCCGGTTTAGCCGCTGTGAGGCAGCATATGAACAGCAAGGTCCCATCAAGCTTGCAAAGGGAAACGATGACATTGTGCATTGTTATGTCAGCAAACTAACTTTGCGTAAGTGCATAATGCAGTATGACGTTTGGTCTTAGCTCACCATACTGTATACGTGTTCAAGCGGCTCAGGTCTCATGCCAGCCCTGGGGGTTTAATTTCAAGGTTTTTTATCTGAGACCTCTGAGTTTCCTTTTTTTTGGAAGGAATGAGCACAGACACCAAGGCAACAGTGAAATGAAAAAGGAGGAAAAAGAATCAACCTAAAGTGTGTTGCTGTATTTTAGCCCAGACAAAGAGGCCAGTATGGCTCAGTGCATATTGATGCAATTCAGCCTCAATAGCAGAATCTTGGTCTACTCAGGAATGCTTCAATGTGTCCATTCACAGAGCAGCAGGACACTATGATGTCATGCATCTCAGGAATTAATTAAAGTGATCAAGTTGAGTGACCCGGCCTTTTGTACGCTCCAAGCCAATCTGCTTGCAAATTCTTCAAAGCAAAACAAGTGTTTAAATCCAATAAAAATGTAAACATATCCTTTACCTCTCTTACAAATACCTTTATTCTTTCGGACAATAAAGCAGAAGCATTTTTAGGATTACTCAAATGTATTAAAGATTATTTCAGATCTTAAAAGCAGTAGCTTTATTTAAGACAATGTTTATTTCAAAGTGTGCGGCACTATCTGGCTATTAATGGAAAAGGGGAAAAGCATAGCAGCTGGTTCCGCAGGTGTCAGCATCACACCAGAAGACTGACATTCTACTGAAATCTCACACAGCTTTCCTGAAGCAACTTCACACTGTGTTTGACTGTCTCAGGTGGGAGATGCCTGTCAGGTCCACACCTTTATTCCCGGATTATAGCTTTAGGTCACCGGTTCATTACAGATTCACTTCCTTGCTTTGCTCAATGACAGAAGATTGGAAAGCTTGTGAAAACATTTTATAGTTTAATGTGTATTGAGAACAGACTGGGCTGTGATATTAGTCTGGCCTCCTGTGCTACGTTATGATTCTGCACTGTGAGGACCCACAAAGAAAGATAAATGACGTGAGTAATGCTAGGTGATATTATATGTAACATATGTTAAATTTTTAATAATTATCAGAATTAGTTTTCACTGGGATGTTCAGTTGGGTGAAGGGCACTGTTTGTTCTAGGCAGATGGCATCCATGTGGACATGAAATCAGCCTCGCTTAGACGCAGCAGCTGGGGGAGGTGGTGATCCTTCCAGGTCTTCAGCAGAAGGAAGATGCTGGCAGAAAATAAAATGACTCGTCTGGCCATAATGGTGACGGACCAACTGCATCCCAGACAAGTCTCTCTGCTAGGATTGGGGCAGAGCGGCTGGGGGATTCAGAACGCCAACGTGCCCTGGGGCCAAAACAATCTTCTCCGAGAGAGCAATGTGCTGAATTGCTGCAAGCTCATCTGTCTGAGAGTGATTAGGAGACACTAGCGGGTCTTCTAGCTAATGTAGGGAAAATGACCAGCTTAACACAAGTCCAGCATTTCTCTCCCTCACCTTGCAGTCATCTGAAGGTCTCTGCTTGTGCTTCGCTCTCGTGATTCCATCACACCCTCTCTGATAGATTTGCGTCGTGCTATTTTGTCCATAATCAAGGCTCACAGGCACTTACCTTTGTTCGATCTCCACACTGCTGAAGCTGAGCTGTAGACCCTGATTCTCACTCATCCTTGTAAAATCGTACAGGGGGAGGGATGACGAGGTGATGGATGAATTGATTCTGTGGATAGAAATAAAGATGTATCCATCATGGGAGTGGGGATGGGTCATTAATATAAGCAGGGAACTCTCCATTACTCATGAGGGAGTCTGGCTGCCTCCAGAACATTAGTAATAGATTGGAGGTTGATAGCCCTGTCTGCTCTACGTGCCTCTGTGGAGAGCTGGATATTATGACTTGAGGGGATCTCATTCTGTACTTTATCGTTTCAGATGAGGCAATCATGGTGGCCGCCTAAGATACGAGGACCCCTGACCTTGCGTGAGCCACCTTGCACCAGTGCGGGAACAACAAGGCTATGAAGTATTATGATTCAGTAGCACAGGAAGCTCCTCACGGCTGAGATCTTAGGAGTCATCAGGTTTTGTTTTCATTAAGAACCTTCCAGAAGGCTGTGTCAGCAGACTCCACAGGAAGAGTGAAAACCCTGTGAGTTCTGTGGTGAGGCACCTACAGTATATGCCTGGGCCCTAGCTTATGCAGAAAGTGAGCCCCTTTTCCCCTCTGAAAAACAGTGACTTAGCAGTGAAGGCTCTCGCACATGCGCCACTGGAGAGGACAGATATTACTGTCTTCTTCCTGTCTGGAGGAGGTCAGAGCAGTGGGGTCTCTTCCTCTGTATCTGAAGCCACGGGGTCTGTTCAGACCCCTCCTCATCCACTGCATTCCTGCAGCAGAAGCCCAAGTTATTCCCACAAGCAGAGCCAGAAACCTGCAGCGGATAAGTCACGGATAAACCGGCATCACGCTCATATTCCGGCACCCACGCAACCCCCCCCCGACCTCAGTGACCTCTCCCTGCCTCGGCCCAGTGACCCACCGCTAAGCTCCTTGCAGTCATGACCTGGGGGGGAGGGTTGCGGTTCCTATCCTGCTATCTATCGCTGATCCATCTCTGCTCAGGAAAGCCATGCAGTAGCCACAGAGCTCAAAGGATTAGCATTCCCCACAAACACCTGCGGCCACATAAATTTACCTGTTACGCCGAGGTCTGAAAGCAAGATGCGCATGGAAAATAGAGGATTTACAGAAATGATCATCTGCGGGGATTAGGGGTAGATTGCCAGGCTTCAAACCACTTTATGTAAAATTTAAACAATTTAAAGGGTTCATTAATTAAAAAAAATCTATAGGGATGTTTTAGACAGTAAGCAAAAAAATATATTAGTGTGATGTTGTTAACAAAATGCTTTGTCAGTAAGGTCAAGTGTGGGCTAATCTGTTTCCAATAAAATTTCCAAAGACTTCAGAGAGCCAGTTGAGGACAGAGGAAGCCGGGATGGGGTGGGGGGTGTATATTCTCAGCAAACAGCCAAATATCCCAATGTCATTCCAACCACACTCTCCAGCCTCAATCAACAGGGCTGCAAGCCTGGTTTGCATAACCAAATTAGCCCAAGGCAGACTGTTCAGGCCCTCGCGATACAGCCCAGGATTATCAGAGAGCAAAAAACAACAAAATCTGGCTGCTGGCTCGATCCTACTGGCTGTCTCTCTGTCGCCATCTTGGTTTTTCACTCCCAGGTTGTGGCGAATTTGACTCCCCATCATACACCAGCCCCCCCCTCCCCTCCCCTCCCCTCCCCACAAGCAGCCATCTGTCCATTTTGTTTTCACTGGGTGATGGTGGCGCCTCCTCTGAAATGGGACGAGAGCTTTGCCAGACACTGTAGGGGTGAGTTCTTCTCTTTTAGCATGTCGACCAGGTGCTTCTAGTTTCCCCAAAACCCACTTTATATAACCTAACCGAGAATTAGTTTTAGAAAAGAGGACGACAATGGTATCAAACTGAGGCCTGGGTAAGACGTCAGGCCACCTGTCCTTGGCTCAGCTCCATCTTTGGAGCCACTGTGGGGTCACAGTGAGCCCAGAAACTCCGCGATGAGAATCCCAGATGATTTATGGCTAATGCGTGTGGGTGGAGACACGTGAGTTTAGCGAGCTTAGAAATCAAAGGCTATCCCCTTCACCTCGTTCCAGGCCACATCCTCCATTCACCAAGAGGGGAGGGGGGATCCCAGAGAGCTCCCACTGGCCGTAGATACTGGGGACACTGGCTAGTCCTGTAATACCCAATGGACAGTCCTAGACAGCCACAGAATTAAAAAATGGAAACGTCTAGTGAGGTCTGGTAGCAGGGGGTGAGGAAGTGAGGTAATACCTGCAGTAGATATCACCGTCAATCCTGCGGCACCACTGCGTGTAGTTGTCACAACGTTCGGGCGTGTGACTGAGCTGTCACCAGAGTTCCGGATCGTTCCTCGCGCGCCATAAACGAGGGAGCAGAAAGCAGTAGGATATCTGCTTTCAGGACGCCACGGCTGCTCAGCCAGTCTTTCCCGCCGCAGGTCTGAGCTAAATTTATGTTTTTCTTCACTAATGTGACACGAGTTGAGTCTGCACGCTGTATCTCTGCTTTATTTTGATGCATCTGGCATCCAGAAGGTGTTACAGAAGGATTGCCTTAGCTCTGGGCAAGTGGAAAATAAATCCATTCTTCTGCCGTCATGGTAGGTGGTTTAGCTGTACTGGGCAGGATGTTTGAGAGCAGCATAGCCTAGGAAAACGGGAGACATATTCTGGGGGTCGCTTTTTGGTGTCTCTGACCCTAATGACTGGCGAACTCCGATCTTCAGTCAAAAGCAAATTTGCTGTCACACGCAGAAAAGCTAATTTGCCAGATTACCGATTTTAAAGTTAAACATGCTGCAGCTGTGTAGCGATCAGGCACAAACGGCCGCCTTTCTAAATAGCTTCATGGGCTTTCGTAAGACATTAAAGAGTTATTTGCGCAAAATGCATGTAGCTTAAAATGCTGAGTGATATTTAAGGATTCCGCTTGATTTTTATGGGAGGTGCAGTAAGGTTAAGGGAGACAGGACCCTGCTGTGTTCCGAGGACAGTCTCTCCCACCCTGTGACCTTTGCCCCCGTCCCGTGCATGACTCAGGAAGATGGAGCACTTGCCCTGGGGCAGCAGTGTCCCCGTTCTTCATAGGAAACGAGTCAAGCGTGGTGCCTGTGAGGTGCTGGACTGCCGTTTCAATTCAGTTCACTTTTAGCCCCTGTTCCTGTGAGCAGGAGGCCGCCGGTTCGAGCCTCGGCACGTCTGCGGGTCCTTGAGCAAGGCCTGGCAAGTGGGGGGGGGGAAGCGTAAAGAGAATTTCCCCATGGGGATGAATGGAGTATCAATTATTATTATTATTATTATTATTATTATTATAGTGCCTTTCACAACAGTCGCTTTATATGAGTGTGATGTGATACATTGCAGCTTCATTACGACAGAACAATACAAAAACAGGGAAAAGGGAAGATACAGATACAGATACAGATACAGATTGTGTGTCAGCCTCCTTCACCCTGACTGGGGACCACACAGTTTCCCTGGCCTTTCCTCCTGTGGCGCCCCCTGCTGGGACCTTTGATATGACTGAGCTGGTCTCTGGCTCAAGCGGATGCAGGATGAAGAAGCATAAAGAGGAACTGGAATGAACCGGAACCAAAAGAGGACAATGGCCCCTGAAACCTGGTGTGACATCAGTCTGGCTGGCAGGAGACCGATTGTGCTGATCTCTACTAAGTATAAATATTCAATTACATTTCATTTATCTACCAGATCCTTTCATCCAAAGTGACCTTTGAGAAAGCAGGGTTTGACAGCTCCTGGAACAATTTGGGGTTAAGGGCCCTGCTCAAGGGCCCACTGTCATTCTGGTGATTCCAGGATTTCAGCCAGTGACCTTTTGGCCAGCAGCACAGAGGCTACTAGTGCCTCAGGTGAGGGTCAAACAGAGAAATACAGTGATGATCGCGTCACCTTCTGAATAAATTAAAATCTTGCATTTAACCCTTAGATGCATGGCTCATTCAACAGACACTTTTACTTTCCTCGGGTCATTAGCATGTAAAATTAAATCCAAATGCCCATGACTCAGCAAACATTTATTTAATGTTTCTTCCATGATGACGGTTTCTGAACATTTTTAATGTTTTATGAATATTTTAATTTTTAATTAAATGAATTCTTATTATTTCCAAGCCTAACCTAATATTAGCAATAAGTATAATGGCAACTCTTACATACGCGTACATTTTCAATGGATCTATAACACTATTACACACCTGATACCTTTCTTGCAAATATACGGTCATAAAAATGACATTTGAAGGTATAACACACACACACACATATATATATATATATATATATACTTTTTTTTTTGGTAGATTGATACCTGAAGGGCCCTGTGCAACAATTTTAAATGACTCGCGAAATTATCTTGTGAAAGTAAGATCATTTAAATTTTTTGTAAGGGTGCCTTCAGGGCTCCATAGGGATGAAAAGGCATATCTAAAAGGCTGAGTCAAGACTGCATCAAATAATATAAAAAATAATTTAAAAAGTATGCATCTAAGGGTTAAATAGCATGACGAAAGTCCAATGTGTGATACGATTCAAGCCGTGAAATGTGCTCGAATTACGCGTTCCTTAACATTTAATCAAACTGTTAATAATAATGGAATTATCATGGTTTGTTGTTGTTCATGTATTTGTCTGTATTAATATAAAATAAACACAAAGTAAGATATATTATTTTAAGTCACAAAAAATATGGGTTTATATGTTAAAGGAAGCCATTGACTCTTACAGATCACAGACTGTCATTGCTAAATATAATAAATGTAATTAGAGTATTTAAGGTTTGGCCTAAGACAGGCGGCCACATGTGCCTCGTGAAAATGATGGATCTTATTACCGTGTGAATCTTCATCATTTAATTAAGGGGAAATGAGGTGGGGACATTAACCCTTTAAATCACAGTATGTGCCGATGAGGACTTGGGAAGGGGGGGGTCATTTGGAAGGTAACTGGGGAGTGACAGCAAGCAGTCCAGTTCCCAGGCCATTCTATGGTCCAACGGAAAACATGCTCTATGGAAAGTGACCCGCCCCAGAAGCATGCTGGAAGGCCTCCGCACAGTGCAGGCCTAACGAGCAGATAAAACAGCTCGTTCCATTTGCATCTGGCTGTGTAAGCGGCGGGGGCGGATGAAAAAGGCTTCAGGCTCCCAGCCACGCCCATCTGTGCCAAGCCACAGTCCAAAGCTGGCCTGGGATGCGTTCTCTGGCAGAGACACAATCATGCTGGGTGCTGTATTAGAATTAATGTCAGTACGGAGGAAAAAACGGCACAGAAAATGGAAATCAACAAATAGGACCAGACACTGGCTTGATTGGAACTGCAGGTGAAGCATTACCTAATTACTTCTGCATTGTAAAATTGCCCTAATGTGTTCATTATGTCACATTATTGCATTGAGATATAGCAGCAATATTAATCAATGCCACTTACAATCCAGTTATATTCAAACCAAGAATACCCCATTTACATTGAATATTAATGTTTAAACTGCAATCCATCCAAAGGCACAACAATGAATGTGGCCACTGAGGTCATGAATCGATGTCCGGGATTTAAAGGTCAACATTATTTTGTGCAAAGACGTCCCTCTGTGATTCAAGGGGATTTCTTAATCAGAAATTAAAATTTATTTTAGGAGTTGCTCAAACATGTTGTAAAGTCTTATAATTATATACACAGTGAAGACTTTTCTCACAAAGATAAATGATCATTTTAAAATCTGAAATAAAAGCTCAGTTTTCTGAACCGTTATTTAGTGTGGAAATATATATATGTGTGTTTACAGCATCCATGATAGAACATGGGACTCGTTTCCATGGCAGCAACCTAAGGTCAGAGTAGGTTTGAATCTGCACAAGAATTCTGCCCACAAATGCACACATGTGCAATCTCTCAGCTGTCCTCTTTGGCCCCGTTCCACGTCTGCCTCTTTTATCATGGAGTGGCACAGTTGTAGCTCGAATATGTAGAACATTTCTAAGACAGCCATTTTTCATTGTCGATGCTAGATAGAGTCAGGGTGCATTAGAGAGCCGCGGCAATCCTTCAGGGCAAATGTGTGAATAACAATAACAATAATAATAATAATAATAATTTAAAAATCATCTTCCAAGCACTTTTCCTGGTCATGATCACAGGGAGATCAGAGCATAGGGCACAAGGCAGTGGCTCCCCCTAGAGGGAAGGAGGGTCTATTGTGGTCAGAGCAAACTTGCCAAATCACTGTCATGTCTTGGCCGCTGAGATGGAAACTTTTTTTTTTAAACAGGCTAACAAAAATCTGTGAATTGTTAAAGACGTCTGGCAGTGGAGAGGACACATTTCCTCCACCGTGTTCTAAGACTTTCCCGTTTATTCACAACCCCAAGCACAAAGCAAAGTGTTTCCCACTGGGCACTGTTTCAGTCCTGAGAACATCTTCAAATGCATCTTCCCTCACATCCTGAACCTTTTTCCTCTTCCCTTGGTATTAGGGGAATGACGGAAGCAGCGGAGTGTTTACGGGATCCTTTGTCATTGTGTATGTGTGAGACAGAGGGAATCAGTCAGAGAAGCGGCTGAGAGGGGAACTCTGTGGATCCTGTTTCCGTTTACACCGAATGGAAAACAAACTCAAGTGGTTCATTTTCATCAGGCCCGGTTTGTCTGAGCCGCAGCTCTCTGAAGTGGCATCGGCCACCCATTCATCAGAAACAAGCACTCCAAAGAGGAAAGGGCCAGGCAGAGAGCAATTAAACCTCAGCTAGCTCCTCTTTTTAAGTCTAACATGCAAGTGGTCAATAGGAATTCAACCCTTGAATAATGTTGCCCCCTGCTGGATGTTCTGCACTGCCTGCCTTTAGATAACATGTATTCTGCTACACTGTAGTACTGCATATTAATGGTCGAATTCTTGTTTATTTTCAACATAAATATCAAAGTTAATATAAAGTGGTAAATAAATGCTCACTCACTCCCCAAATCCCCTCCATTTACTATCTGATCCTTTTGTTTTCATTTATTGTTGTATTACAGAATTTGACATCAGTTTCAGAGTTAACATGTGAGATAACATCTTACAGATATTTCTCCCAACGCTTCCCTTAAGATTATGTAGCGTTATGCTAAGATATACATAAAGAATCCTTTAATGAACAGTCAAACTGTCAATTCACCTGAGTTGCTCTGAAATTTGCCATAATTACCCAGAATCCTCAGACAGTGATATTGATCTGGATAGATCCATTTGTTTTTTTCATACCTGCTCCTTATTCAGCACATTTTCGAACTTACAGCAACATTTTGAGGCCACAGGGTAACATGTGGGAGGTACTGGTTTAAAAAGCAGCGCTCAGAAAGCATCTGAATTATCCTCACTGATTTCCCAGTCCTGCCGTGAAGCTAAGGGCAAAGCACATTTGGAAGCTTCATGATTCATACAGGTTTTGGACCACACTGACTTACCACATCCACCACCAAATACGAAGTCATATTAAACAGACCCCACACACTCATTTGCGGTTCCACTGTGACGCTTGTAATACTGTTTTGATCAGACCCGGCGAAACACTGGGGGACAGTCTTACAGGGAAACCCCCCGAGATTGTGTGTGGCAGAGGAGCCCCCCCAGGTGACAGATGACAGGCTTTAGGGCTCTCCAGCCAAGCTCAGGGTATATGAGGGCGGATGTGACACGTGGGGGCTGCGTGTATCTCCCAGCGGGCTTAAGAAAACTGAAGTCTCCAGCAAAAAGCATTTATGATCCCAGCATGTTGACAAGACAAACAGCTACTTCCCACTCAAGATCTTCAACCCCCTAAATCCTTAAAATAAACAGGATGATTTCCTGTATGGTCTCCCCATTCAGGATTAAGGTGATATAACTAATTTCCCTTTACAACATGTGCATATGGGCAAACCGTCAGAATGAACCATGGCGACTCGTCTGGGCTTGGGTGGATACAGGGACGTGGCGGATAACAGCTGGATACAAGGACGTTCAGCACCCATTTCTCCTGCTTTTTCTCTTCTCTTAACCCCTCAGTTAACACACACACTTGTAATTATATCCTTGTGGGGACTCTCCATTCACTTCTATGGGGAAAACTCTAATCCCAACATGACGACCTTAACCCCTACCCAGCCCTAACCTTAACCATAAGTAAAATTTATAAGTAAAATTTTTAATTTTTTGATTGCATTCACAGTTCTTTGTGGGGACCTGAAAAATGGTCCAAAAATGGTCCAAAAAACAGGTTTGTTTGGTCCCCACACTGTAATATAAACATAATCCAGAGACACACACACACACAAAGATATGCCCACTCTTTAGTACAGTACAGTATGCGCCCTCTACAGGCACAGACTGCGTAATAACACCTCTCTCTTTTGTAAATGCAATTTTTGAGTTGAATGGTTTCTTTTTCCTTGCGAGTAATAATCTGCTGTCACCTTGTTGTGTTTTACATGAAATATAAACAAAGAATGAACCACAATGTCATGTCTGTGGCTGCAGACCCTGGGCATCCCACCAGTGCGGATCCTGCTGGTTGGCGTGCGGATCGTGCCGGTTGGCGTGCGGATTGTGCCGGTTGGCGTGCGGATCGTGCCGGTTGGCGTGCGGATCGTGCCCGTTGGCATGCCAGCTCGAGCGAATACCTCCAACAGGAGGGCAGGGCCCAGCAGCAGCACAACCCAAATCCATGTTTTTTTGCATGTACCAAGATGCCAACCTAAATTATCTGAAAATAGATGAAAAAAGTCCATCACCTTGCTCTACCTCCATTATCCATCTCAGTTTTATTCCTGCAAATAAATCTGTGACAAATCAGAAATGACATTCACCATTAATCAGTTCAGAAAGTATTTCTATAACCCATTTAAGAAAATAGGAAGTAGGATCTTTTTAACACGGCCCCCGCTATGGTGATGACGTACTGAAATGAACTGACTGGTGGAAGTGTTCTTTTGATAAATAGTTTCTTCTATGAATACAGACGACTAGCGCTATATTCACAGAAGAGCAATAAAAATGTAAATGGAAATTACAGTTGAAAGCCAGTGAGAAATACAATATTCATGAAACGGTAGCCTTTTACTGGAGTAATTTATACAGGTATAAGAATTTTGATTCTAGTAGTAAATTGTCTAGGGCTAAAGAAGGAAGAAGTAATCTTTTCCGGAGTGTGTGTGTATGTGTGTGTGATGAGATTCCTGCTAAAACTGAGAATTAGACAGACATTCACTCTTGAACACAACTCTGTGGGTCAAACTGGTCTCTGTGGAGCATTATAAATATTACTGCCTTAAATTTTACCTTAAATGAAAAAGGACCCTTTATGTTACATAAAAATTAAAACAGCTGAACTGCTGGTTAGTATATTACAAAAAAGATAGAATTCATAGCTTGATATCTCATTCATTGAATATACACCATGTTGTATTAATTCATTCCAAATAAACAAAAACAATAAACTGACATTTCTTGAAAAAATGCGGCATCGATTTTTGCCATAAAAAGCTAACACCATAATCATAGAATTAAAAATCCACCCTTTGAACTGTGAAAAATGTTGAAACAATTTAACTTTAATTAAATCGTCTTGATCTGTTAATTGCCAAAATGAATGTGTAAAGCTGGAAGTATGGAAGCCATCAGCACATGAGATGATGAACAACACGCCTGCGAGATGAGCAGCAGCCTTCATGCGGTCTGCCGTTCCTTTAAGCCGACAAGTCCATAGCATCTCGGTGACATCAGTGGGTCAAAAAGCTGCACCAGCACGCAAGAAGGCGTTTCCTTCTGAAGAAAGAAGAGGAGAACAGAGCCAGTCAGATCTTCTGCTCTGGAAGCCATATTAGATATGGAGCGTTTCATTACTTGGTGATTATGCGCACCTACACGGCAGTGTTTCATGCAATCGTTTCAGGTCTTTGCTGAAGGGCTAGGCAGCCACGCCCCGTCTGGGACTTGAGTCAAGAAACCAGGCTCTCCTACACTTTGCACACTTCAGTGGGTTGCTACAATATACAGACTCAAACCAAATTTATTTACTTAGCAGATGTTTTTAGCCAAAGCTACATACAACTGGGAGGGCAGGTCAGCACAATGCAGATTAAGGGTCTCAAGGGTGAAATCGTTCTGCCGACCGCAAGACGTGAACCGTCCACCTTCCACTCATGGACACAGAGTCCAAACCCGCAGAGTTACACAGACCCCCTACGTGAAATGAAGGCGCGTATATGGCATTCTGGGAGAAGACCTCTAAGCTACATCATGTAAGCATGGTCAGCCTGCTCCAAGGCTGATCTTCTCATTGCCGACAAGACGGAGATCATCATAAAATCGTACGGTGAATATTCTGCCCTGCTTTGAGAGTCAGGAACCCTACACTCAACTCCAAAAACACCCTCGTCTGCAGGTACACTGTTGTATGTGGCTTGCATCCCTCAGCAGGGTCATCAAAGTTCAGCTTCATGGTTCTGGGATTACGTTCTCCTAAATCTGGGCAAAATGGGAGCAATGAGTCATCTGCGCATCACTGCTGTCCGCTAAGATCTCCGACGACATGATTTGGTGCCGTGGCGCGTTTAGTGTGGGAGTCATCGCCGTGGTTACTGCAGTTGGAAGAGAAGAAGAGATGTTTTTCTCTGCAGCTGGCATATGCTGTTTTAGTGCATTGTGACACAGGGCCCCAATTAGGCCTGCTAATCTCCTTCTGTTCCTCTAACCTCGGGGGCTTTTGCCCCAAGGAAACACATGAATCACCCCAGTGATCCAGTTCAGTCAGAAGTCTTGGGGGACCCTGGTGGAGCCTGACCACGACGTCCAACCTTATTTAGCCATAGTTTCAGAATAGGGGGCGGGTAAAAATAGTCAGTGGGGAGGGCAGGGGTAAGCACTGAATCTTGTGAGATGGTCATTTTAAGGGGTTGCATGTTTCCTCTCATATGGGGGGTTCTGGGATAAAGTTAAATTGGCTCGCTAAGTTGACGCCCCCTCAGAAGATGGCGTCCCAGGCACCTCAAGGTTCCCAGCCCCTGGTCCATGAACTGCTACTAATCCATGGCCAGTATTCCACTGGGCTGTGGAGGGTCGGAGTTTTGCAGAGGGGTTGGTTAATTTCCAAAAAAAAAACTCTATTTAATTTTTTTTTATGACCACTCACGTTCAAGTGTTCTGTTCGTCTCTGAAAAAAAATGGAAATAGTTAATGTTAAGAAAATGATCTGCCTCTGTTTTAAAGTACTGTGAAATTCTTGTGTGACATAAACCAGTACAAAGGACATCAAAAGGCTGGGAACCTTAAACCTAGAAGGTAGCCTGATACTGGCAGAGATGACGGAGTAAACAGCTACACTCCAGTAATGGTTAAGTGATGAATAACGTACAGCACCCTACACCTATGGGGGAACCCCGAGGCACCTATGGGGGAACCCCGAGGCACCTATGGGGGAACCCCGAGGCACCTATGGGGGAACACAGAGGCACCTATGGGGGAACCCCGAGGCACCTATGGGGGAACCCCGAGGCACCTATGGGGGTACACAGAGGCACCTATGGGGGAACCCCGAGGCACCTATGGGGGAACACAGAGGCACCTATGGGGGAACCCCGAGGCACCTAT
>JAODJU010000001.1:3245955-3257574 GCA_026776725.1 Gnathonemus echidnorhynchus
GGGGGAACACAGAGGCACCTATGGGGGAACACAGAGGCACCTACAGGGGAACCCCGAGTCTTGATGGAGCACAGAGACGGCTATTCAAACATGAGTTTGATCCTGAAGGACTTCATGAAGTAGCAGAAAGAGTGAGACTAGCTGGAGCTCCATGGTCCAGCGAGACCCTGCAGGACACATTTAGAAGCTGCATGGATCTTTCATCTAGACAATTATGCAAGACAGAAGGTTTTTCAATAGGAACCATTTCAGAAACTACAGAATCATGGCCTTAATGACCCAAATGCACCATTAACCCAGTAAGACATTATAAGCACAAGTACTGGATAATTCCAAACTTCAGTGCTGTTTCCATATCTGCTGTTCCTATTTTTCCTCATAATTTATCAAAGACCTGGCAGTTCAGAAACACATCTGCTCTCAACACATGGTCTCCACCGTCACCAGCAGGTGTTACTTTACCTAAAACGCAAAAATGGAAACATATGCCAGCTATTCCTGACTTCCTTTGAACACAGAAACACAAAGGAAGATGTGTGGTCAAGATCTGATTGTACATAATGCCACCAGATACTCAGCACAAAAAAGAAAAAGAATGAATTAATTTAGATTATTAGATGAGAGCAAACAACATCTGGGCTGAAGGGTATTTTGGTATAATATGAAAACAGCTGATCACCACGTGTGAAACTTTCCACGAGGCCGTCATGCTGTGCTTCCAGGGAGAGAGTCGTTTCATTACAGCTCAGCTCGTAATCTATGGGGTAAGATGCTACGATCGGGCCTTAAATGAAGCTCCTTCTTCTGTAGGTGAAGGGCTCCATTAGCAGGCACCAGTACCTAGAACCAGGAACTCATTGTTCACAATAAGGGTGACTGACAGGCCAGAGCTATTGGGGAGGAGTGGAGAGGATCCTTAAATGCTAACAGGCAGCGTCATCCATCACATCTGAACCATGTGCTGTGGACATTACCTGTTCCTTCAGGTAGCAGAGGCGGTCCAGGAGGATCAGACCCTCGACGCAAGGAGCCAAGGACACCTTCAACTGAGTTAAGAAAAGCATGCAATGGAGATCATGACAAACTACCTGCCAGTCTGCAAAGTCCAACTCTGCTCAATTACTATTAAGTTTTCTAAAACTTCGATCTAGTTTACACTATAAACTTCTGATTTGAACAGAAATCTCAAGCATCCTTCCTAAACTATAAAGGAGCAGTCATCACGATTGATAGGAAACATACACACTTCTAAGGTATTTGGGATTTTCACGGCCCATTAGCACAGCTAAATTAATTATAATACAGAGTCGCGTGTGTGACGATGTTGGATCCAACTCGAGCAGCAACATTTCCTGTGTTTTAGAAGGAATTAACCTTGACTGAGCTCAATAAATGGAGGGCTGCTAGAATAGGTATTGGGTTCGCTGTTTATTTTCTTGCTTGAATCCAGCTGCGGCTTGTGGTGCCAATTTCTGAGGCAGCCAGAGTAACGTTACTCCACTTCGGAGTACCGCGAGAGTATAGCCTTACAGCCGGGGGGCACCAGTGGGTGGCTGTGAAACACTGGAGACAGCAGGGGTGGCTGTGTGTACCTGGGGTCACGCGCTGTGCTCAATTCAACACATTATCCGCTGTGCTATACCTCTGCCAGTTATAACAAGGGCACACCTCACTTACCGCCAGGTAAACGACTCTAACCAGGCCATGGTGGGAAAACTGAGCTGTGCTGACTGAAACTGAACTGACAGAAGGCTAGGAGGCTGTCCCACCTGACTGTTGTTGTTTTTTTTTGTCCCTGGGGATTTGAGAGCAGGATTTTGCCCTACGGGTCTCCAGCTACACCAGCTGTGTCCGCACAGATGACTCTGGTTTAAATAACAGTCCCATAACCTTTAAGCACATGCATGACGATCAGTGAACTGGGAGCAGATCATGGATCCTTTCGGAATGGGACTGACTTAGATACATAACCAAAAGTATACATGCAGTCCTCAGTCGCCTATAATAGAAATACACCTCAACTAAGTAGAAGACCTAAATACGACTTACTTGAAAGATGGGTAACTGATGTATTTTTCTTTATGTGACGCCTTATGTAATACACAAGCTGGACTCAAGTCAGGCTATTGCAGGGATTGTTTTTGTCCTAATGACATCACATATGAGGATTTACGGGAAATAAGCATGACCCACCATGTTGAAGGCCTCCATCTCCTTCTTCCTTGGCAGATATTTCTCATGGTAACTTTGGATCAGGCTGTCAGACAGCTGAGAAGGAAGATCAGATATTTAGTCAGTGACTTTGGAAGAGTGAATCGCCAAAGGCCACATTATTAATGTATTGCTGAAGCAGAGAGAGGGGAGGGAATAAAATGACATCATGTCCTGGGAAAATGCCAGGATACCCAGGAAGTACATGGAGAAGATGTGCAACTAGCCTGAATCCCAATGATGGATGAGAGAGCAAATTTATGCTTAAGACCCGAGACATATTGAGTCCAAGTGCCTGGGCAAGATCTACAGAACCGCCTGCAGGTAGCTGGAACCTCAATTAATTAATTAATTAATTAATTAATTAATTAATTAATTAATTCAGTCAGTCAGTCAGTCAGTCAGTCAGTCAGTCACCAGTCAGTCCATCCATCCATCCATCCATCTTCTGTAGCTGCCTCTCCTACTCAGGGTTGCGAGTTCAATAGTAGCAAATCTTTGGAGAACTACTGCTGAAGATGTCTGACTGGTATGAAAGGTCAGAGACGCTGTAGAAATCCAGGAGACAAGGCACTTTTGCCAAAGGGCTTCCAGACGTTATGAGATACGACAGTGAGGCTGATGGTGCCATTCAAAGCCACTACTGGAGCACCAGTACGCTTCTATGGCAGCATTAAGCTGGGCGGTCACACATCTCATTATATTCCATATAATTACTATAAGTCAGTTCCCATTCGTTTAAATGCTGAATGTGATTGTAATTAGTTTTGAAGGAAATTCTACTTCATCTTTATCTCGGTTTGATGGTACTCACGCCTGGGTACTGTTTAAAATGTAGTTTTTATTATTTGTTATCTTGACAGTCAAATAGCTGGTTATTTCTTATTCTGATGTCGTTCGTGTTATTAACAGTCAAGGACACCAACTTCCATTATCGTAAGGAAAACCAATAGCTAAAGTGAATGCGAAGTATTTTCTGACTGAAATAAAAAATAATCCAGTACGAATTAGATAATTAAATGGTGTCCAGAAATACAATCTATAACCCAATACTGACCTTTGAGTCATCGAGTTCCAGCTTCTTCAGGGCCCTTCTGACATAGTTCACAAAGGAGGTGGCTTTGGAGAACACATTCCCCACCCGCTTTCCGCTGTCAAGGTCAAAATCGGCCACACGTGAGACTTCTCGACAATATGGCGGGAGCGATAAATCTTTCTGAAATCACTTTATCATAAGAGGTAGCAAAGGCCTTATTTTTTGATGCTGCTTTAGATTTAGGAGAGTCTCATGGCGACTCACCACCCCATGAAGACGCCAGCCTGAATCTGCCTGACATTATTCCAGGGCCAATAATCCCTGAGGGTTCACAAGGTCTTTGGTGTCCCATCAGTACAGCCCTAGAACCCTTCCCAGTCAGCCGCAAAAGTGGATCGCTCCCAAAAAAATGACACTGGGCTATTTGTTTTGGTCACTGCACAGGAAGTCCAAAGGCTCTGAAGTGAACCTCGAACAGAAAACGGCCCCTAGTTTCCTGGAACCTCCAGTTAGTCCATACCTTTCTGCTTCCTAATTCTTGTCCGTTTTGTTTCTAAATCCTTGGCAACTCAAAGAAGGTAAAATGTAGATCATACTAGAAATATGAAATTAATTATGCACTAAAATTTGAGTAAACTCTGTGCTATAATTAATAACCATGAACCATGACTGCCGTTCCAAGAACACAGGATTGATTTCTTCCTTATAAAAACAAACATTAAGCATTAACTCCTACCAGAACAAGGATGAGAGGCGACATATAAACTAAGAAACCTACAGTGAATCTGCCCTTTTTAAGGAGACAAATTGTAATATTAAACTGGTATTGAGCCGCTGGAGGATGCAACAAGCACGGTTTGCCTTGAGGGACCACAAAGTGACTGACCTGAGGCTTCGAACCTTACGGAAGCCAGACCAATCATGTGTGGGGCGGGGCTTCGGCTGTGCCTTTCCAGCCAATCAGTGGCTTCATCTCTTCCAGCAATGTCCTGAACTTTAAAAACCATATTGGAAAACACACCCAGGAGCCCGACACTGCCTGACTGTACAAAGAGTCATCGTTTTCAAATGCAAACTTTTCCACGCCAGTGAAAGTAGACTTCCTCATGTGGCAAAGAAGGGCAGTAAGCATTACCAAACGAACCAAGAGCTACTGATCAAATGGCTTAACCTGTGAAATCTGGATACGCAGAACATCGATCTATCCATCCATCCCTGCTGCGTAATGCTTTATGTAAGACATGCAGCAGTGTTTCCCAATCCAGTCATGCGGGGACCCGCAGACAGTGTTTTTACAGGGAGGGAGCAAAACCATGGATCGGCTGTAGGTCCCTGAGGACCAGATTGGGAATTACTGACATTCCTGGCTGTATACCGGAAAACACAGAGCACAAGGTATGGGACACCCTGGTTGGGATGGGGAAAAAGTCCGGCAGAAATTATTTTAATTATTGCTTGGACATATACAGTAGCCCCCAAAAGTGTTTGGACACTTAAGCCTTAACCATGCTTAAAAGTCAGAAGTCAGGTGAGAAACAGCAGCAATAGGTTAGTGTCTAGACTTTATGGGGTCAGTGTAGCCCACCAATGTTTGGAGAAAACTCCAAAAAAACTCAGAGTATCCATGGATCTTTCACCAGCATCTGAAAGCATTAAATTCAAGGTACTATCTTCATAGAGGGTAGTTTCAGAAGTGCTGGTGCAAATATAGTACATCAGAGAGGAACCCCACAAACTCACGAGAGAGACTCAGCAGCTGTTGGTTAAATGTATGAGACCCAGCTCACCTCTTAAATGCATCATAGTGATCCCGGAGAATAACGTGAAGGACTGCCCGAAAAAACAGGGATTCACTGGGAAGCTGCAGGAGAAAGCAGGAACAAGAGTTCCGGAAGACAGAGCATGGGAGAGAACATTAAAACTGTAAAACAGGGAACCTGAAACAGCTCCTGGTTCCACTGTCACATGCAGAGATCCTCAGCAAAGCGAGGATCTGATGTAAATAAGAGTCACATAAACATTTGGGCTCATGTTCAATGAGGCAATACTAGCTTACAAGTGTGGTAGGTCATCATAAAATCTACAGGCTGGTAGAACTAGTCAAATTAAAGTTCTAGAAGTTCTGCTTTCATTACATAGAGCAGATTTCATAGTAACATCTGGGATGATCACATTTGGATTCAAAGAACATACTTCTGCCGGTCGTGTGTGAGATTCCACCACAGCCTCTGCCAGAGATTTATTCCCCCGAAGCATTTCTTTTGCACTCGTTGCCAGTAACCATGGCCTGTTTTAAATATGCTCAAAATACTTCCACAAACTCAATACTCTGCATGATTAATACACAGAGGGAGCCGTCCAAATGTTTAACTCCGAACGCCATCTTTGGAAGAGAAACTGGTCAGAACATGTAATCCATCTTTGTAGGCTCTAATAAATATTCAAGCGCAGAGGTTACGTGGGCAGTACGAGCTTCTACGCAGAGTCTGTTCGGATTTATTCCTGTGACCCGTTCAACTACACATCATGGTGCTGGACCACGCTCATCATTCAGGTTCATGGTCAGCTAAGGTCATAGACTAACGGTCAGCCTATGACCGAATGGACACGCCAGTGGAAACGTGCCCCTGAACACAACCGGGCGTGGTGAGTATCCGGCCCCCAAGTGGGGAAATGCCAGAATGCTGTTTGGCTTACTTGGACTGATTGAAGGACTTTCTGTTTACCTCTGTGTCTTGGGGCTGGACTGAACACCGTCTAAGGTGGAATCTTGGGGCTGGACTGAACACCGTCTAAGGTGGAATCTTGGGGCTGGACTGAACACCGTCTAAGGTGGAATGTATCAACCCCATAACATCACACCCATGCACCGTGACAGATCTTTCTTGTACTTTTGGAGTTTATAACACATGGCAAACTGTTTAATTACTTTTTCAACTTTCAAATCAGTGCTTAAATACGCCAGAGTAAATCTCATTTAGGACTAGAAACTTTGATAACTTTGATAAGAAAAAAATACTAACCATGCTTCTCCTGATATTCATTTTTATTTCTTACAATCCTGTGATCCACAGAGGTATTTATCTAATCTAAATCTATTTTTATCTTAGCCAGAACCAGATGCTTAATGGAGAGTTTGGAACGAAAGGGGCATTGTTTTAATTCAGCTTATAAACAACCACCTGTATGACTGACCACTGAAATTTACGGGCTCCCAGTAGCGGCCAGACCCCCACGGTGCTGCTTACACCTGTGGGTTCTTTGTCTTAAAGACAAAAATCGAAACGCGGGGGGGCTGTGTGAAGCTTGGGTCTCTGAATAAATCTGTCTCTGCCCGCCTTCCTTGTGAAAGATTAAGTCACATCCGATGACGGGCGGCACTCACCAAGTGGCTCTTTCCTGCAGCCAACATCTCCTCCCGAAAGCTGCTTACGTCCAGATTTACACCCCCCCTCCCCCCGAAACCCCCGCCTCTCAGTTCCACTCCCCTATGACCATCCCAGTCGAGCTTCACCAGCACAATCCCCTGTCACATCTTCAGCATCCAAGCCTGCAGATTGATGGGTGGCCTTTTCTTCTCAGCCTGTGCTTATGCAATCTAAGGCCCTGTCTCATCATATGAGCTTCAGGAGGTGACATCGTGTTGGGTCACATGCACCAACCTGACGTCATGCATACCCTACTCCACAGTACTGCATTTTAACTATATTTCTCCTCTGGAATTATGAACAGAGACCCATTGCAGGAAGAGTAGCAGGTTCTCAGTAACCTATCATTTCAAGGTTTCCATGGTGATTTTTGCAAACTAATCTAGGCTAGTCTTTAGCATGTAACAATCTTCCCGTGCTGGGAATACATTATTTGGTTATCATGTATTTGATGAAGACAAGATCCAATTTAAACAGCAATTATATATAACATTATTTTGATACTAAATCTTGCATACATATCATGAATTTAAATATGCATTTTGATACGTGTTAGAATTCGTATAGCCTGTTTCTAATGATGAATAAACATAGATATATAATATTATGACATGTTCAGTGTTGTTAGTTTTATATTTCTGGACACCAAAAATCCAGAGCTGTACTGAAAGGTACTGTAAGAACAACAGAGACATATCTGTCCTTTAGCCCCACTGAACATGAACCCAAATGTTTACATGATTCTCATTTACGTCAAATCCTCAGATTACAAGACGACACTCACCCCCTGGCCCGCTGCGACTCGCTCCAAGGCCTTAAAAAAAAAAAAAAAAGAATCACATGACAAAGTGCTTAGCGTTTTAGTGACAACAGCATAAACACAGCAGTAGAGGTTACAGAGGACACAAACTGGGATTTATAACCACCTTAATGGGCCTCTATGAATCTGGAAATGGAAACTTGGAAATGCCCTAAATCCTGTTGGTTTTAACTGACAATGTCCAATTAGTAGGATCCAGTGTAGCCTGGACTGAGAAGCAGTTAGCTGTACAGTACACTGTTGGAGAATGAAGGAGTGTAGGCCTTTGCGAGGCTGGGGCCTGAGCGGGCGACAGACGTACCAGACACGCAGACATCCTGGCGTTTCTGCCACAACACCACCGCTGGTCTCTTAAGTGCCGGCTCATGGGAAATCCCCAGCCCCCAGTCGGACCGTCTACAGAGAAACATATAAAGGGAACCCCTCAAGTCCCAGCACAGCCACCGCACACTCCAGGAAAGCTAGTGTCAGGAAGACAGAGTGTGCCACTTAAGGTGAGCATGGAACAGGACCCCCGCCTCTATGATTCTACTCCAAACACACAAAAGTACAGCCTTGGGATTATAAATAAATGTGGCTCAAAGATGTTGCAAACACCAAAGTATGTCCTCCAGAAAAACACATCCACGTGTCACACAGTTAAACTCCATGGTCTCACACCCACATAATGCAGACACTCGTTTGATGCTTAAGTCAACAAACAGGCTCCATGATAAAATGCCTTAAGATCACAGTTTTAAAATCATGTCAAAATCGCTTTTTTCACAGGTCTCGGTTTAAATAAAAATGTAATAGCTAGTTCAACAAATACTTTTACCTTTACTATCCATCTACGACAGAAGACGACTTCGCAGTATTTGACACTACAAGCTCTACAGCACGTTTACAGAAGCAGAACTTTCTTTGGTGCAGTCATTCACAACTAAGCACCTGTGGATAGGGCAACAGCGGGATAATGGTTTGGAAAAACAGATGAAACTATTTCAAATATGGTTGAATGATCCCATTACTACGATCCCTCTGGACTTTATAGGGGTTTGCATGGATTACGGGCAAATTCCTAAACTGACATCATTTCTTAGTTCAGCCCCCTCGATGTCGGTCTTGTGAGGTCAAGATTTATGGGCGGAGCCACACACAGAGGGGCACCGGCTCCCCACATGAGAATAGGGGTGGGTGGTCGACCCACCCAGGTAGACTGCCAAAAAATGGGGCAGCTCCATAGCTCTGAAGCTGAGCACCGCTGTGTGTTCTTAGGCTCTGGTGTTTACAAAAGACCTAAACGGGGAAAATAGGTTTGATTTGGCAGAGGAAAAGAGGCTCGGTGTAAACCCTCCAGCTCCTCGGAAAGATCCGCGGTGCTCATCGGACTTCACACCCTCCGAGATACGACCCAGCTTGGTTTGGTGACTTCAAGAGCAGTTCATGTAAGATTTACAGCATTTGGCAAAGGAAGTAGAGAGCATTGATTGTGAGCAGATCTGATCAGGCGAAGACGGGAAAAAGTAATGTGAGATCACCTGACATTTTCACAGAGAAATGGATCCCATCCAGAAACACGATGCTACTGTCCAACGCAACTGCTAGCCATGCAATCCCAGGGAAGCCTTCCAAGATAACAATGAGATTTTAATCATTTTTAATGCTCTGTGAGGCAACAGTTTTAACAAACACAATTGCTATCAGCTGTTTTGAATTATTTATGTTTTGTAAGTGCTATTAAATTCATTTTAGACAATACCATCTGTTGGCAAAACACAGCTCCTACAATATATATACAATGATAATTAATAATCAAGCACCAAATATTCTGTAGTTGTCTTTTTCAACACATAGTTTGATCAACTTCCCTAAAGGATTCATCCATCAATAAAATAACATGTCGCCAGTTCCCATGAACACAAAGCAAGCAATGAAGTGAAAGGGTTACAACACTTTAAACTGTTAACAAAACCATAACGTGTTGGACTCCCATATGGTTTCCATGGATACGGCCGTTGATTTTTCCCTCCAGACCACTGCAGGAACGCCGGAGGATGCGACCCTGGTTTTGTGGCGCCTTTCACTCTGCACCATGGAAACGATGCAAATGGAAAAGAAACAAGCACCCAGTAGAAAGCACTGTAACGCCCAAGATGACAGGACATCGCCGACTGACAGAAGGTTCATATTTTCACACATTGGGTCCGATAAAGTTCATTATTCTACATCGAAAGAGAGCGTCCTTCCCTGCCGCCAGTCGTTCTCCTCCTATTCGCAGTCAGCTACCGACTTCGGTCTGAACTCCACAGCTGTTGAGCCAAAACAGGCGTCTAATGGACAACAGATGTGTTTCAAATTATTGAGTTTTACGGTCACTCTGCATTGCACTCCTCGAGGCAACAAGTGTGTTCACTCATCCACAGCGGCGTGAGCCGTTTCCACCATCAAGTGCCCCAAAGTGTGGGGGGGAATACTGTAGCATAAACATTATTTAAAAAAAAAAAAAAAAAAACCTACACAAACAAAGGATTAAAGAGCAGCAGAGTTCAATCCTTTCCTCCGTTAGTGAGAGTGCGGAAAATTATGCATGGGCTCTCTGACTGTGAGGGGACCACAGTACAGAAAACAACGGCTAAGCTTCCCCTGTGGACCCCGCTGGCTTAACCGAACTCTCAGCTTGCTTTGTGGCAGTGAGGTCGTCGCGAGACAGCAGTGAGGTCGTCGCGAGACAGCAGTGAGGTCGTCGCGAGACAGCAGTGAGGTCGTCGCGAGACAGCAGTGAGGTTGTCGCTTAGCAGCACGCAGATGCACAAACCATGGCGTGAGGAGCAGGGCCCAAGTTGGACATGGATCCCAAGACCCCTGCCTCTTTTGGATAGCCTCCAGTCTCCTCTTCAGCTCCCTCTGGTGGGCGGTTAGAGCAGGTGTTCAACGCCGACTAAGATTTTGGTGCCAAGTAGGGAGGGAAAGAGTTCATCTCGGTCCAGCCACAAAGCCGTCTAGCCAGCTCTGGTCCGAAAACAGCTCATCAGTGTCAGCACTTTCCAGGGACTGAAAATGCCAGATTTATGTGGTCGCTAGGAAGGCCCACGGAGGAAAAAAATCACATCCTACAAATATACTCGACAAGTTTCTTCAGCTTCTAGTGGTGAAATTTCCTGCTCGGCTGCCCAACTTTGGTCTGGACATGAGGAATATCTTTGAAGTCAAGAAATCCCTTTTTAATAACCTTGAATTGCAGCATTGCACCTATAATTAAGATGCACCAATTACGCATCAAAATGTCTCAACTGACAAGGTGCATTATGAATCCAAAACTGGAAAATGTAGATTAGAGGGCTATGCTCTGGTACTCCATGCAATTTACAGTGTAAATTCACTGTCCCGGATTCAGGTGCAGTGGAAAAAAAGAATTGAACACAGTTTACTTTTCTACCCTTTACCTCGAACACCAGATAGGTCCAAAAAAGCAACAACAGCATTAATTACAAAATAATGAAGGGTTCTGAAAAAGAGAATGTAAGGAATGGACTGGAGGGCAATCCAACCCAGAAACTGCAGTAAGGTCACATGGCACAGCTACACAGATAAGGACCTGCCAGGAGGGGGCGACGTAAGCCAAGGTCTTGCTTTGGACCAGCTCCAACTCTGGCCTTTAAACCACAAGGAGCCCCATGGCATCGTTTAAAAGCATCAGGCATGTTTTTATTTGACTTTTATAGCTGTTTGTTCCATTAGCCTGCGCTGATTTCTTCCACAGAAGTCAACCTTTAATCCCTTATAAACACTTTCTGCGGGGAGGAGTTTCTGGAATGATCTGACTGTGCCTGTGTTTCTCGTTGCAGAGTAACCCAGAAACGCAGTGGTCCAGGTCTTGGAGAGGAAGTATTTACAGCAACCAAAGGCTGGATAATCTCCCGTATAATTACCCCTCCGATGGTAAGAATGTGATTGTGACAAAAAAGAACACGCTCACCCACTAAGAACCCCCAGGGATGGAAAAAAACATTTTAACAACTCCGCTGCAAATTTCTGATTTGGAAAAAGCCCAGAGGAACATACACCCCGAAATAACCACGTTCCGGTACAACAAGTTGGAAAAACATTTAACAATACCATTTCTAGCAAGGTTCATCGATAGC
>JAODJU010000001.1:3268470-3281726 GCA_026776725.1 Gnathonemus echidnorhynchus
CCCCCCCCCAATAATCATGTTTCCCCCGTAATGGGTGGAGACCTCAACCCCCCCAATGTTCCAGGCAAAGTTACGCCCTTGTGTATAGATTAGCATCTTCCTTCGCGGTTATGGCCCGTTGCCTGGGATGATGTGAGGACGCTGGCTGCTGCATTTTCGGCCGCTCAGGACGTGCAGTGCGGACGCCGATCTCCCACCGCAGCCCTGACGCGGGTGCGAGGCGCGGATCCGCCGCAGACACACCGCGCATGCTCTGCGCGCCCGCGTCGCTATAGTTACAGCTGCCTAAATGAATGTAATCGGGGACCCTCCCCCAGGCTCCAAACACACTATATGCAGGAACAACAGTGTTTTTACGCTGGGCTCGTTCATTCAAAGTGCCCCCGGGGATACGGCCGGGTTTAAACGCGTTCCGACGCTGGCCATCCAACGGCGTCCTGTGGCGATCGTTTCATCCCGATCAATAAAGTTTATAAAGTCTTGAACTCAGACGTTCGACATTTGGGCCACTGAAAAGTGACTGATAACTTGCGTCTTTTCGAGCAAAAGTAACGGTAAGATCATTTACGACTGTTTTGCATATTCCTACTTGAACGCGTATGATGTTTAGCTTTTTCCTTATCTCCTGTTGCTGTCAGAAGTTAACTTTAGAATGGGAAGAATAAATGCAATTGTGAAGTTTTAACTCATCATGTTTCTGGGTGAAACTGTTTATGCCGCCTTTCACATTTTCCGGCATTACTGTTCGGGGAAAAAACGGTTTTGCAAAGTATTGTATTGTTTCATTTAAAAGGTCAAATTCTCATTAGACATTTTGTAAGCAGGCTTTCTCCTGACACCTGTAGATTTAGAGTCTTTCCAGTAACTAGAACTCCATGTAATCATTTGCATTCTCTGTCCTTTACAGCAGCCTACATTTTAACTGATACCAACATTTCACGTACCTGTATCGGTCAGATTTCTCCTGTTGCAGTTTCTCTTGTGTTCTTACCGTCACACGGCAGCGCCACGCATTTCCATAAACAAATATATTCAAATGTATCTGACACTAATGTATGTCATTACTTTGATAAAACTTTTCCCTGGAAAGTATATTTTGTATGCCATAAATGCAAGAAATGTAATTTATTTTCATTATTATTATTATTATTATTATTATTATTATTATTATTATTATTATAACAATGAAACCTGGGGTATATAGTACAGCATTGTATGTATAGTTACGTGGATTTTGAAAAGCAGAAAACGATCGTTGATCATGCCCCTATTATAAAATTCTCCAGGACTACGTGGGTTTATCAAGTGCTCGGTAAGTTACACTTAAGGTACACTTCAGGTACTTTTAAACTCTACTGAATGAGGTATAGGAATCGCAATATTCTTTAATGTAAGATCAATTAAGATCAAAAGCATTTTGAATGTCGGGGGGGGCACACTGGCATAAAACAAATATTTTCTGTTAAATGTGTGGGGGGGGAGTCTAGACGAATAATTATGAAATGTCCCCTTCAGATTTAATGGCGGCGACGCCCATGATTAGGATCGATCCACTTTAATCTAAACAGTTTATTTCCACCTTGCGCCATGTGAGCAGAGCAGCTCGCGACGGGTTCCTCTACGTTCGTTGTCTGCTTAATAGCTTAGCCTGACTAATACACCAGTAAACATGACATGAAAAACCAAAACAGTTTTTGACTTGTAATTGGCTTAATGGTAATTCTGAGTTGTTTACCTTATTGCTCAATAGGATCCGACAACCGTTCGACCCAACCCGAAGTCGCCTGATGACAAGCAGCGGCAAAAGAATCTTTAAATTCTCAAGTCTATTTTATTTTTCACTAAGAAGGGAAACAGATGTATATATTAATGATACCGCGTTCCTAGAGGCCTATAGAATTAAGATATGTTACAATTTGGGAAATAAAGTTTTGCAAGTGTTATGTATGATTCACGTTTGTCCAGTGACCATAAAATTATTGCCCCAGACTGACTCTAATCAGAATTAATTATGTAACTTTTAGAAATGGTTGAAATTCATCATGAAAATTCTGAGCTTTAATAATAACAGTTTTTCCTCCAACACAAGGCTGACACTTTTGTGAATAGAAGACAGTGTCTTGGCTGAAGCCCAATTCTTCCTCCGATATTTCTTTGGGATGGTTATTTTTTTTTTAATCGGCTATGTTGCAATAACACGCCACGGTAAACATAGCTTTTAACTTAACATTACCTAAGTGATATTAGGCTATATAACATGCGATTGACGTTGAGGGCAGGATGTTCCGCTGCCCGTATCTGACAGGGGGAGGCTTCGGCCCCCCATTAAATGCCCTGTACCCTGTATGGAGAATGCACTTGGAAGATGGATCCATAATTTCAGCTTAATAATTTTTTATAATTAATTTCAGCTTAAGCTGAAATTATATATATATATATATATATATATATATATATATTTGCCAAAGAAGTTTTTCTGTACTGCTATCCATTGCGTAATTGGTTATCATTATGGTGACTATGGTTGATTGTGTGCAACTTGAAGCGTAGTTACTTGATGGCGGAGCCCAGCTTGCCGGCCCAAGGTGGAAAGCGGCCGGAGGTCAGCGGTCCTGTTTCTGCGTTTCGGTGGTTTGGGGAGGGACAGCTTGCGAGATACGAGTGAAAACCACAGTGTGTGACAGTAATGACGTGTCACACAGAAATGGATGACTTCTGGGATCCAGAACAACGCGAACTCGCCCCCGTTTTATGGAGACCTTTATAGTCAGGTGGTAGCACTGAGCTCGGTACTTTATGTTTGGGTAGATTGCGGGAAAAGGATCTTTCGAACTGCTCGATGGAAAAACATGCCAGCTGAGCTGAGCCGCGTTGACAAATATTTTTTTAAATGATTGTGTCGCAAGTTTTTGCACCAGCGTTTCCTGTTGAAACGCTGCTAACTGAGAAGTTGCAACTGACATCACATGCTGGATGGTTTCCAGCCTATAGCTGCTACCGTGCACCCTTTGCTAACAATGTTAGCAACTTAATTGGAACATGCAACTAAACTCTAACAATTATGTAACGGGAGCTTTTGGCAAACGTACCCCTGGCTGCTACCGAGCATTTGCTGTGACGCTGCAGGGGGCGTCTCACGGCGAGATCCGTCCGCCTGTGCAGGTACTGAACCTGACATTCATGAACGATCCGGTCTTTCTGATCTTTTAAATTAGTGAAATGATCTCGTTCAACGCACCGATTCGTTCATATTGCACGATGAGCGAGTCACCGTACATTTCCTTCAGTTCATCCGCCACCGACGGGTGTGGGAAGTTAACGAATCTTGGCGAACGAACTCGAGTCCCTAAACATGATTTCCAGCCCCCCAGCACGGCAGCAGGGACCCACGCCGGCGACGTTGGCTGATTGACTGGCGGCCCCCGATCGATACTCACTGCGCTCCGGTACACCGGCGAGCAGCAGCCCCGGAGCTTCCGCTCTGCGGAATACAGTATGCGTTTAGTCAGGTGTAGGGGAACTTGGTCTTTTTATTGCCAAGTTGCTTGTTTCTTGAGAAAGAAGCCTATAGAAACTTTTGGCATTTAATGGATTTTGAACATTTAATAGCACCGTTCTTTTTACTGAAAGGTTGAATCCTACGTCAATAAACTATTTTAACCTCATATCACCGGCTCTTTTAAAGTTGTTTTATTTAAGAACAGAATTTTTAGTTTATAGCCTAGAATCGTTTTTTGGATTAGTTGATGTTGATTTCCTTTCTATGACGCTGACTATTTAAAAATACACAACCATTTATCTTTTTCATGAAAAACAAAACTATGAAGATGTGTGTTATTCATGGTTCCGTTGATTTGCATTATTCTGTAACCAGTGATAGCCTTACATGTAAATAGAAAGCTTTTAAGATGTAAGTGGTAATTTTTGACTTTCCCTCTGTCCCTGTAATTGGTTTAAAGTAAATGCGAAATTTGCTTTCGGCATAAAATTTGTTAAATGCCCCGCTTTTGATCCATCCACGTGTGCGTGCTGCCGGACATCAAAAACACGGCATTTGCTGATTCCCTTCTGCAATTACAGAGTATCCGTGGCTTTTTGTCGTTTATTATTTTTATTTATTTGGAGGGCCCGTTCTTTAATCTGTCTTTCTTCCTGTCATAGGCTTCGTCGACTAATTAAAGCAGCGGTTGCTAAGGGATGATCAGCGGCAGCGTCGGCAGTAGCCGATGCACCTTTGCCTGAATCCTGAGCTGCGGTGGGTTTTCTTATCGCTGGGAAAGTTTTGCTCGGTGTGACTGTGTGGGTGTGAATGCGTGTGCTTGATGTGGATGCGCTAATATCGGCGTCTTCTGACAGGGGAGGACGTGGGCATCGCTTCCTGGCCGTGTGAGGCGAATGGACCAGATACGCGGCATCATGGCGCACAAGAGCATGAGCGTGTATGCCGGCAGAACCGCCAAAGCTACTCATGTCAGGGAGCAGGACAACGGGGATGGCTGTGACCACCGGTGGGAGAATCCCAAGAACAGAAGCCCTGGACATGTGGCCATGCTGGAGAAGACACGGGAGTTCTTTCAGATCTGTGACATAGAAGATAAGGGATTCATCACACGGAGGGACATGCAGGTACAGGGGCAGGGAATTCATCACACAGAGCGACATACAGGTGCAGGGGATTCATCACACGGAGGGACATGCAGGTACAGGGGCAGGGAATTCATCACACAGAGGGACATACAGGTACAGGTGCAGGGGATTCATCACACAGAGGGACATACAGGTGCAGGAGATTCATCACACGGAGGGACATGCAGGTACAGGTACAAGGGATTCATCATGCGGAGGGACATGCAGGTGCAGGGGATTCATCACACGGAGGGACATGCAGGTACAGGTGCAGGGGATTCATCTCGTGGAGGGACATGCAGGTACAGGTGCAGGGAATTCATCACACAGAGGGACATACAGGTGCAGGGGATTCATCACACAGAGGGACATGCAGGTACAAGTACAAGGGATTCATCATGCAGAGGGACATGCAGGTACAGGTGCAGGGGATTCATCACACAGAGGGACATACAGGTGCAGGGGATTCATCTCGTGGAGGGACATGCAGGTGCAGGGGATTCATCACACGGAGGGACATGCAGGTACAGGTACAAGGGATTCATCACACGGAGGGACATGCAGGTACAGGTACAAGGGATTCATCATGCGGAGGGACATGCAGGTACAGGTACAAGGGATTCATTATGCGGAAGGACATGCAGGTACAGGTACAAGGGATTCATCATGCAGAGGGACATGCAGGTACAGGTGCCAGGAAGGGGATTGACCTGTAGGCCAGTAGGAATAATAGGATGTATCAAAGCAGCCCACTTTGCGCTAAATGGTATCACTGTGTCTTTCTGGGAGATGAGATTTGCCTCAAGGGAAAAAGTCTGACCTTTCGCAATGGATGGGGCAATTCTCCTTAAGGACGGGAAAAGTTTATGGAGAGTGTTTGTGGAGTATTTGAACGTTTCGTGCTTAAGGTAAAATCCAAGCATCTCCGAATATGGCTGAGAATTACAATTTTTGGCAGAAGTAAGGGGAATATTATAAACTGTAAAATACAAATTAGCTGAACTTTGGCTTTGATAATTGCTTCATTCCAAGATGGATGCCCTAATGGTTTCTGGTGGAGAGTGAATGAATGGCGATTATCCTGTTAGCGGGAGTTACCTCAGTTAGCCTTTCTGAGAGAGAGAGAGAGAGAGAGAGAGAGAGAGACAGACAGACAGAGAGAGAGAGGTCATTATTGCTGAGACTGAGACTCTGTGCTTGACTTTGTCACTGTTTATTTCAGTCGCTGGGTCAGTCTGTCATCATCATGTCGTTAAAATTGTGCATTTATCACATGGCTCTTAGAGCTCAGACATTGTCGTCACTTTTTTGCTGTGAATAAGATCCTCAGCTGACTCATACTTACATTTTATTTTTTATTTAGCAGATGCTTTTGTCCAAAGCGACATACAGTTTTTGTGAACGCAGGGTCAGGCAGTCCCTGGAGCCAATGGGGGTTTAAGGGCTTTGCTCAGGGGCCTAATGGTGACATCGTTCTGTAGACCCTGGGATCCGACCCAGCAACCACCTGATCACAGACACAGCATCAGAAGCTGCTGAGAAACACAGTGCCCCTGAATATGTGTCTTTTGTGTTCTGCATGTGTGAAAACGGGACTAGAACTGCATTTTCTGGTAAAATATCAGACAATCTATAGGAACTGAGAGTTGAGTTTTGCTGATCGAAACCCCATTTGCTTTTTGAATAAACACGGAGCAGGGGGCAGCTGGCAGGGCGTTGATGCAGGGGGCCGCATTAATTATGCCTGTACCCACACATGAAAGAGTGGGTGGGCACGGACTAGGGATCGACACGCCGCAGCACGTGACGAGCGCGCAGCACACCGGGGGGGCCCTCGTTCGGTCGCATTATTGTGCAAATGCATCACCACTGGAGTATTTTGCTGCTTTGTGCAGCTGCCTTTGATGGCGCTCTCGGACGCTCTCCGTCGCCCTCCCACCTTTGCGTCCGCAGTAAAGCGGATCGCCGGTCGCTGATGCCGGCCTCCTCTGTCTCACCGCGCGTCCAGCAGCAGGCAGGCAGGGAACCCCGTCGCCCTTACACTCTCTCATTCAAAATAAGCGGCTAATTCCTGAATAACGTTCTGAAATGTGGTCTCTCATGCCAGTGCTTGCTGTCAGGCTGTATGCTTCACCATGTGACCGTTAGCAATCGGCAGCTTATTCTGCCTTGGACTGTTATGGGTTTGAATTGCAGCACACTGGACGTGCAGCTGGCTTTTTTTGGGGGCGATATAGTAAATCTTCTGCCGTATCACTGTTTATCCTGCTGTCAGAAGCAACACCAGCACCTGCCTGCCGTCCGCATTTAGGCTCAGATCTTAATAATTAGACTGTGTAAATTGCTGCGCCTTGCTGCTAGCTAACGAGCTTAAAGAGTGACCTGTCCAGAGTGAGGGGACAACCATAATGTTCGTGGGTTTAAAAATTTAGTGGATAAGTGGCTCCCTCTGCAGGAAACCTGGTGCACAGCTGAGCTGAAAGTCCTGGTGATGTATTTTAATGCCACATATATGCTTGCTCCAGGCTTCAGCTCTCGCCATAGCAGCGTGGGCAGCGGCAGGTCTATGACACAATAACGCACAGCGGTTCTCGCTAAAAGCATTCATGTGTTCACAATGTTCCTTAGAGAAGCTGTGACGTCAGTGGAGTAAAGATTTTCTTACACCTTACAAAAAGTTTGAGAGTTGTTTCGCTTTAGTCATTGTGCGTTCACTTTATTTTTTACACGATACTATACTTTTTTTTAAAAAACATTCCCCAATTCTTCAATATGAAGGTTTCTTGGGCTGGAAAAGGTTTAGAGAGTTTTGCTTTTGACTTGTATCTAACCTTGTATACATTTACTTTGGTAATCTAACCACATACAGTTTCAGAATGTGTCTTTCACCTATGTGTAGCCAACCCCATGTCTTTAAGCTTCAGAGCTCAAAAGTCTTGGCTAGAAATGTTTATAATGTGATTTTTTTTTTTTATTTCTCAGCACCTCTGAAAATAAGTTTTTGAAAAGTGTATGTTTAAAGGTGATTTTAACAAAAAAATAGAGTAATAATATTTTAAGTGGTCACAGATTATTGGTATGGGGTTTGTGCTGGATAAAAGCATTTGTAGCACTTTAGGATAAATGTTTTTTAGATAGAAAATATTTATATCTAAAAAATATTTTAAAATGTCAAGGCATGTCAGACCACCTCGAAAACGGCTGAGAAGCTTCAGACTCCAGAGGGTTAACTTCATAGAAGACAGAGCAACATTTCCATACTTCTTGTGTGTTATTTGTCTCTATTTGTTTTACTGGATCTTCTGCTTTCTTGTGTTAAGTGTTCTCAGCTAACAGATGTTTAGGAACAGCCAGTGTGTAGCCAGAGAGAAGAGTAATCAACCTCTATAGCCCTTTAAGTTATTCCAATATCACAAATATCCAAATTATGAGTATTCCAGGGGTGTCACAGAGATTGAATAAACAAGGGTTTCCGCCATCGTCTGTCATGTTTCTCTGGGTTTTCATAGTCATGTGACATGCTTAGCATGTTTCCCGCTACATGCATAGCCAGGCGTGTTGGGCTGTTTCAGAGGCTACACGCATAGCCAGGCGTTTTGGGCTGTTTCAGAGGCTACACGCATAGCCAGGCGTTTTGGGCTGTTTCAGAGGCTACACGCATAGCCAGGTGTTTTGGGCTGTTTCAGAGGCTACACGGCGAGCTGCCCCTCACTGCCGATGAGCTGGAGAACGTCTTTGACACCTTGGATGCTGATGGCAATGGTTACCTCACTCTGGAGGAGTTCTCCACTGGATTCAGTGAGTTATCTCCTTCATCAAATGTTTTATCTTATTTGTTTTATATATATATATATATATATATATACACACACACACACACATACACAATATCATTATGGTGGGAGTCATATTTGGTGCAGTACTTAAAACAATTTTGAAATGTAATTGTTATGTTTTCTAGTCAAACTATGTTGTCAAAACATGTACTTAACGAAAAAATCATGTTTGGGGAACTTGCTAACTACTGCAGTGCATGATGGGTATGATATTTGGACGCGACTTATCTTTCATCATCTGCAACTGCTGCAAACTGGCGCCCAGTGTGCAGTTGTTCCGCCACTGATGCCAGTCCAGCACAAGGTATATTTAAAGCAAAAAGTTTTCATTGTAGCGTAGTAGCAGGAAATAGCCATACAGCAGCATATATAAGGTGCAACCAGGCCCGTCATCAACAATAAGAATGACGACATCAGTTTGTGTGGGTGACAGACACTTGGCATGTCGACCTCCCAGGTGAGTTCCTGTTTGGGCGCCGGGTCTCCACAAAAGACCTGTTTTACCAGCACCAGGGTGAGCAGACGTTGGCAGACAACGATGAAGAAGAAGAGAAGAGCTTCGGCCTCCTCCTGGAGAACCTGGGGGCCAGCAACGTTTTTGAGGAGTAAGCATGGATGGATGGATGGATGGATGGATGGAAGCCTACTGCCTGTTTGTCCTGCCCCCTGCCCCAGGACTGAGGAGCGCTTGAATCCGTAGCTCTGGCTTTTGACCTTTAAAGGTCAGGCCACCTGGGTCTCTCTCTCAGTACCAAAGGAAAACCAGGGCTGATCAATTCTGAGTACGCAGGACTTTTCTTCCCTAAATATTTTACAGCACATGATTGAGTTCCCCTTCAAAAGCTGCTTTTGTCCAGCGTAGATTAGTGAGGACTGACAGATCAATCCTATTGACCCCTGCTCACTCTGGACGGCCCAGCTTAGCTTGCAAAAACATCCCAAAGACATTAGATCATCGTTCATTGATTTAAATTCTTCTGCCGCGGTCGTCGATCTGCTTCATGCTCCACGCTGTTTCATGATGGAGGATTGTGTTGTGGAGTAAAAAGCGTCAAGAGGAATGGCTGTTTTGACTCTTCAGTGGGTCCCTGTCTGTCTTTCGCCTCTGTGGGTCCCTGTCTGTCTTTCACCTCTGTGGGTCCCTGTCTGTCTTTCGCCTCTGTGGGTCCCTGTCTGTCTTTCGCCTCTGTGGGTCCCTGTCTTTATTAACTTGTGTGCCGGCTGTGGTGAATTACACCACAACAAAACAACAATTTCCACTCTGCAAAAATGAGTTAAGATTTAAATGACCATGTTGTCAATGTTTTTTGTGTGTGTAGTAATTGTTCGTGCTTCAGACAAAGCAGTCGTCTATTTCATTCAAGACTGGTGGTGTCAGAACCACAATAATGGCCAGGTAAATACTAGTATACATTGTGGCTCGAAGGAAGAAGGGTTGAATGGCTGTATATGTTTAACAAAATACAGTCTTTGGTTTTTTTGTGCTTTTCTTCAAAGATACTAATGCAACCTGTTCATTGTCTCTTCTTCGTCATTCTTGACATCGTGCTTCAGACTGAGCCACTTTCTCTCTGCTCTGTCCAGCTTCTCCGATGTGCGTAGCTTGTGGACTCGGCTCCGCCGCGAGGAGCCGCACCTCCTGTCCAACTTCGAGGAGTTCCTGGCCAGAGTTACTGTCCAGCTCAAGGAAGCCAACCAAGAGAAGCGGGAGATGGAAAGCGCCCTCCAGAGGTAGAAGCATGGAGTACCTTGGGGTCATGCTGTCCCTCAGCAGCTCTCAGCCAATAGGAAGTTAGTGTGACCCTGTTCCATAGCAGCATCCCATTGGATAGAATGTTTTAAGCTGTTGCTACATGATGCTTTGATAGAAAAGAGGAAGTACTCAACTTGCAGAATCAACATTGGCTTTGTTTTCCAAGCCAAGAACCACGTGTGTGGGGTTTGGTGCATTTGACCTCATCAAGGAAACACATGATATAATTCACGAGAAGGAGGACGTGGTTCTCAGACAGAGAAGTAGAAATTGGGCAATTTCAGCTTATGCAAGTGGATAGTTATCAGATAACAGAAACTGAAACTCTTACAGCTCTTCTGTTAGACAGTAATACCGAAAAAATATTTTTGGAGTCAACCATAAGCGGGAGTCTGTAGCATCAGGCAGAGTCCCATAGGGGACAGAGACTGCGTCATTACTGCTCTTTCTCAGTGACCTGTTTACCGGTAGATGCTGGCCAGCCAGCCTCTCTCATTACCAAGCGAACTGAAAGGCTCCTAAGAGTATTTAGGTAATGCTCTACAGAATTCGGCCTAAGTCTCCTTGGCATGACCAGTTAATCTGTGGGAATCCATGACTTTCTCCAAAATGTGTGACATTCACAAGACCACTAATTCCTTTGCTGTTCCCTTCGCTCTTAATATGCTTCAGTGAATGTTCAAAAGACACTGATTTGTTGAGTCACTTAAATAATAGCGTTCCTTGGGGTTTTTAAACTTCCTGTTGCTGCCAAAATATTCTACCAGTGTTATGCCTCTGAAACCTGCACTGTCAGAAAAAGGTACAGCTCTAGAACAGTTTTTGTTCTCCAAGGTACAAGCAACATTAATGTATCCCCGATGGTACAAAGATGTTCCTAAAGCTGATGACACGCAGGGCAACTTTATGAGCAATGTTGCCAGGCGAGACAAAGGGCAACTCATCCGAATCTGGATGATCGTGAAATGTTGCCCACTGCCAGTCTAAGTCTTTCAAATAGAAATTTGTTGCCCAATATCAATGGGAAATTGTCCATATTGCTCTAAGTTGCCCTGTGTATCACCACCCAGAGTCCATTTCTGTGCCTTAAGAGGTACATTTGCCCACAGATAGGGTACAATTGGCAGACCCTTGAGGGTACAGTCCCAGTGACAAGAAATTGTACCCTCAGAGGTACAAAGTGTGTGATTTCAGGAGACCAAATGAGGCGTTGTGGTTGCCTGCTCCTTCTGCCCGTCTTTCATCTCCATAAGGTAATCTGGAATTCGGCATCTCCGCAGGAAAGCAGCCACTCATAACGATGAACTTCAGCAGCTGTATGAGGAGATGGAACATCAAATCAAAACTGAGAAGGACCGCATCCTCCACCAGGTCCAGGTCCACGCCGCAGGTGCCTGTGCTGTGTTGGTGTTCCCTCCATGATGCCCCATATAATTGCTCTCTGCCCACTCCCTCTGTGTCCCCCCCCCCAGGACTCTGAACACTTCTTGTACCGAAGTCAGAACCTGGAGCAGAGACTGTCCAGCAAGGAGCTGGAGCTGGAGCAGCTGGTGCAGAAGCAACGGAGGGTGAGTGATGTGTCTCCCAGACATGAAACCGTGTTCCCTGGGCAACCATGCCATTGCAGCGAAGTCACAGAAAGCTTCCAGAAGCCTCCGTCTACAGGACTCTGGCCACCAAGTCCGAATTATTCGTATTTGTTTTTTTTTTAATTCATCATCGTTACGTGCAGAAATTCTACACACTGGGTCTGTTGCCTTATCCTGTAATTGAAAAAAAATTGCACTACGAGACAAAATGGGGTCATCAAGCAGTGAGGATGATTTAGTGGTCCTCTCTCCTGAGCATAAAAAAATATTGGGTCCATCCGATACTGAGAAGTCGTCAAGAGAAGGAAGAATTTCACCTGCTGATACGGGAACTGTGGAATTATCCAGATCATTTCAAGTCATATATCAGAATGGCAGTGGTCCAGTTTGACAGACTGCTAACCAAACTGCAATCATATTCAAAAGAAGACAACCAGTTTCCATGATAAAGTTGGTCCTGAACAGTGGTTGGCTGTATGTCTAATGCAGGGACACACACACACACACACACACACGTGCACATCACAACAGAGATTCCAACTTATAGTGCGTTATGGGTCACTGGCAGACATTCAGGGCATAACCAAAAAACACAAGATTACAGTCAATAGCTTTTGGCAGATGCATGAAAAAGCAAGAACTCAAAGCTGTTCTGAAAACTTTTATTACAGATGACCGTTTTGGAATTGGTGTGTTGACACAGTGTCAGGCTGTATTTATTTTTAAACGTGCAACAATTTTTGAAGAAAAACACAAACTTCTTGTGCAGTTCCCTTTAGGCTGCTTCAGTAAACCATAATAAAATTGTGGGAGGTTAGTATTACTCTTTCAAATTTAAATTATCATCCAGACTGTGGTTGATTATTGCATTCATGTAAAATACTTCCCAGCATCATTCTTTTCTAGTGTTGTTCAAATGCTGAACTGTAATTGTTATAGTAGTGCACTACAAAATTCACAAAGTCCACCAAAAAGTAGTGTACAGAAGCTTTACCCTACATTGGTTGACTTAGACCATCATGCATTGTGAGGTGTAGAAGAAGAATAGGAACCATCACATATAGTGGAGAATATCTGATGACACCAATAAAGTATTAAACTCACCCCTGTGTGATGATTAATAATTTGCATTTAAGTTATTGCTGTTTACATTTTGGGCCCATTGATATCAGAGTTTTTGTGTTATGTTTAATCAAAAGGTATGTGTAAACGGCCTAGTGTATTCTGCGTGCAAAGCAGCCTGGTGTTTACAGACTCCGATCTCTCCGAACGTTTTGCGTGCTGTTTACAAAAACAGTCCTGCTGATAATTAAAAGAGGATAACACAGGAAAACAAGCTGTGTATATCTTACATGTCATTAACTTTTTCTGAATTAGTTTTTGATGCTGATTTCGAATCTGAAAACCGTTTTGCTCTATCAGGTCAAATTATTAAGATATTGTCGAACGAAG
>JAODJU010000001.1:3284056-3295606 GCA_026776725.1 Gnathonemus echidnorhynchus
GGAGAACATGCACATCTGGCAGGGAGCCACTCGCAGAGAAGTGTCTGTGGTTTGCAGGTGTGGGGGGTGTGAGACGCTGAGGAAGACGCTGAGGAGCGTGGAAGACAGACGGGAGGAGGACAGCGACATGGGCGGTAAATGCCGGAGAGCAAATGGAGCAGAGCTTCACGCAGAGAGAGAACCATGGCGTCTCTGCAACCTCAACTGAACCTGTCCAAGAACCAGCAAAGAAAACTGGCATATGCACCCCGACAGACATGAAGAATCCTGCAACGGGAGGAAAAAAAAGAAAAAATGGCCACTTCATAGCAGTTTCAGAGCTGCATCTTTCCTCATGCAATCACTCTCATAAATTGGCGACCAATATCATCTGCCAGGCTGTAGCTGCTCCTGTCTCTACTCCCTGTCTCACATCTACAAATACTATATTATAGAATCTCATTCCCTTACATGATGCTTATTATTGCTGTTGGCACTTTATGTATATCACTTGTCTTGTATTTAATCTGTAAATTGCTTGTGTATCGTCGCTGAATTATATGTTCACTGTCTGTATACTGTCTGTCTAACTTGAGAGACACCATCTGCCAGAAACAAATTCCTCGTGTGACGTAACATACTTGGCCAATAAATCTGCTTGGGATTCTGATTCAGTAAGACACGTGCTTAAGCCACAGTGAGCAGGAAGCCCTATCAGTCATTTGAGTGCAAGTGTTCAGACACCCTGAAGAGGACAGCCAATCCCACGTCCCCAGAAGAGTGGCGTCTCAGCCGGAGACGTGCGATAAAAGACAGACGCGCACAAGCTGGCAGGCTGACTCTCAGCGGGACACGACACCCCGCCACGAAAGGAGGCCAGATCGGCCGCCATCAGCGTCGTCCTGCCGGCCAAACAGGTGTAGCTGAAGCGTAGCTGAGTTACACATAAAACCAACCATTAGTCAAATCTCCATCTTTGATGTGGGAGAGTTATTGAACTGGGTTGAGAGAATAGCCAAACTGTTATTCCGGGGCCAGAATTGAAACAGTCTTTAATCAGACATGACACAACTACTAATTCTCAGACACGGAAAGGACGGGGGAGAAAAATAAAATCGAAATTCAGTAAGTTCATGGAAACATTAGCATAAGCACAGATAGGCAGACAGCTACTGATCGCATAAAGGGAAAAGCGTGTGATTAAACAAGCCAAAGCCTGGATCAAACTACAATCCGACTTCAGATCCAGCCAGTTTCCTTCCAAAGTTTTGTCCACGAGATCAAAAGCACAATAATCCTGCTGACGGGACCCTGGTGGACTAGCCGCCCGCCTGCTCACGTTAGACGGTCCTGGTGTCCGGTTCCCGGTGCGGCAGTGTGGTCGTTTCGGGCCCGACAGCCGACAACAAGTCCTGAGCGCCTTTCACACTACTCACCTTCCCCATGAGCTCTCAGGTATCCAGCAGAGCCTCCCGAAGAACTCGACAGTCTACTGGGATGCTTTCAATGGCCAATTCGCTGGTAATAAAACTGATTTTCTGTTTATAAGATATTTTATATACCTTCTGCATCACGAAATTGTTTCTCAGCCCTATGAGGACTGTGACGGCAGGCTTTTAATGGCTGGGGCATTGGAAATGGAAATGTGTAATATATAATTGACAGCAGAACTGACGTAAAATTCAGTCATTTTCGTCTATGTCCTTATTCTCACTGCTGTCTGCATCGTACCCACTGCTCCACTAGGTAATAACCGTTACCCGCTCTAGATCCCAGTCTGTCATAAATAAATTAGCATGCATGCGATATGAATGTTTGTAAGTGCAATACGGTATGAATAAATGAAGAGGAACAGTGTTTGCATGTGTTTGCTTAGACATGTAATAGGTGAAAGCGAGGACCATAGCATCTTTGGCCTATTCAGTCCATTTGCGAGGGGTGAGTTCTGTGGGAAACGCACTGGGCTCAGACAGCATGAATGCGTGGGGTCGTCTCCGAAGGCGGGATGCACCCCACGCAGATGCTCTCAGAAAGGCCCAACAAATCCTTCTGCTCAAAAGCCACAATGACCGATGCTCATGAGGGAATATCATCTACATGATGTGACTCACTCTTAGCAGACAGCAGAGGCATGACCTTCAACTGGTACGCCGACGTTTTGATACGGACCACATGATCCCGTGCACCACCCTGCAGGATGTCTGTGGCAATCACTGCATGGCGACGTGTAAAAAATTAGCCTGCATCATTCTACCTACCGCCGCCCGAAGACCCATGTCAACCCATTACATCAAAGTAGGAATTAGCCGAAGCCTCCAGGCTCTCGGATGCTGCTTTTTAAAAGGTCAAATCGCGTTTTAATAACGGGTGCGGGAAATTGCGAAAATAAAAAGAGCGACAAAGTCCTCTATTCAAATTCCACACAAAAGGTTAACAAGGGCTCAAGATGGGGGCATCATCACTGCAGCTCGAGGAGTCGGCGCGGGGGGGTGGAGGTGCTCAGTGTGGGCGGCGGGGCCGAGAACCGGGGCCACAGAGCCTCACGTCCAACCACAGACTTCAGGTGCATTGTGGGAAGTGGCCACTGGGCAGTCCATTAAGGAGGTCCGGGGGAGCCCAGGCTCTCACCCCACAGCAGACGGCCTCCTCCCGCAGCAGAGCAGATCCCCGGGCGGCCCTGGGGGAGCGCGGGTTCAAGGCCGCCGCCCAAATTCACGGGACCTCTGGCCATTACCCTCCTTTTATTAGACTCGCCTCTCCACGGCTGAAAATGCTGCCAGTGAGATTCTCCCACAGAGAATACAGTTATGATTGTATTTTGTTTGGGGACAGTTTACTTGAGCTTGGACTGCGCATTAATTTAACATTCATCGTCAGTGCTCTATAACAAACACATTCAACGCTACACAAGACCAAATATAAATGCTAATACATATTCCTGCACTGACAGAGTGAAAACGTGTGGGGCGGGGAAGCCATAGTCCTGTACATGACAAGGTAATCCTGATCATTCAGGCCTGCCCACTATTCCGTCTGAGTAATGGGTGGGGCACCATCAAATGCCCATCCCTGATTTTATAGCCTCTTTTTCAGGCCTGTTAAATCACAGACAGAAGCAAAGGACGCAATAAAAATCAAAGCTCAGTAAAATATGCGATAAACTCCTGAGCATGCAGTTAACAGAGATCAAGAGATCACCCTCCAACCAAATACCCCACATAAAGCTGTCCTATACCTGCTAATTAAATCCAGGTTGCAGTTTAAAATGCATATTAGGCCGCTTAAAAGCTGCGCAGCTTCTAACCACGAGGTCAAGCTCACGCGCATTATTATACGCATCTGGCATGGAGGCTAATGTTCGAGGGGCTCCTCAAATAAAACCGTATGTGCCTCTGTGCTCCTGCCATCCCCGCTGAGGACACCCCGCAGTTTTGTGTGTTTTCTGATCGACTGCGTTTGGGGGAGGGGGGGGGACTCTTCCTGAGAGCGCTATCCATCACTTGGCAGGAATAAAAAAAAGAGGCTGGCAACCAAAGCAATCAAGCAGCATAAACAAACACAAAGTGTCTCGGGGGCGGGAGTGGCAGAGTGCAGGCCTTCCTGCGCCGCCCTGGAGGAGGCGCTGGTCAGCCAGAGGGACCCACCGCAGAGGGATGCCAGTCTCCACACTACACAACATGGTTTGCAGGCTGGAGATGGGAAACTGGCCTCAGTGGGCAGGTGGGAATGAATCCACCGTGTGACAGCTTTTCCCCAATCACCACGCTTCTCCTTAATGGGTTTGGACAACAAGTTACGTAACACGTCATCAGCAACACTATCAAATGCTCCTCTATCCCGTCTGCATGTCGTGTAATTGAATAAAAAGCAAACAGACAATCTTGAGCTGGGCAGATCAAACCAAACAGGAGTAGTTAACCCCCAACAGCGACCTGCAGGATGCTGGGAAAGAGCTTTGTCCTGCATGACATTCCCGCTAATGTTTAAAGTCACCCCCAAGTTCAGGCGGCTGCTGCAGCTTTGCATGATGGGGGATACAGGAGGGGCTGTTCAATGCACCAGCTACAGCGCAGATCTTAAAGCTGCTTAAGCCTGAGGAACCCGAGAACCTACCATTCGGTTACGAACGACACACAGGATCGCGGCACTGAACAGAGCCGCAAGCTACACAGCGCCGGAACAACAGCATTTGGTGACTAATTCAGTGCCTCACCCCCGCCAAAATGACACTGCTACAATTAGTCATCCCCCTAATTAAATAAGGAGGCTACCAAATGTCACATGTAAGATGGCAAAATAGTCCTCCATTGAAGCACGATAATTGCTGACTGAGAAAAACAAGGATAATTTAAGAAAATGTCCCTTTACTGCAATGGGAAGCAGGAAAGTGAGGCCTGTGATCAAAGACTCGAGCACTTTGGCATCCTACCTCTCAGCCATCTTCAGCCCCCATTAGCCCAGCCTATTATAGCCCATCTCCGCCAAGCATCAAACCAGATCCAGCAGAGATGAACCCCCCCCATTGGGGCTGAACATGAGCCAGTTATCAGGAATACCATAAAATCTATGACAGTCAATCACTGCCTGGTTTAACCCAATGGGAACCAATAAAATAATGAGCAGGAAGTCATTTAAAAAAGTCTTTTAAAGGCAAATCGACCCATCACTTAATATCTGAAATATGTAAGTAGATGTACCATAAAATAAACTGTTGCAGTCAGTCAGCATTGCCGGAATGAATTCTGCTTCTTCTTACTATGCAAATAGGCATTGTTTACCCAGCGCTGTCATAACATTGGTTGGGCATTCTGCAGTAGCACAGTTGTGGAGAGCCTCAGAGGAGCCTCGCACGCCGACAGCTCTCACTGTTCCTGGCAGAGAAGATGCTGCCGCCATGACCGTCCAGGCCGACTACCCGTGACACAAATGCCCACGCTCATCACCGCGATCCCAAGGCTCAAATAACTGGGACGCTCTGAGACCTTCAGACGACGCACCTTTGGTGTCTACCTGATTAGACAAAAGCGGCTTCGACCGAGATCAAATTTCAGGAGTGCAACGTCGCTAAGGGCCGATTTGCCGACCGAGCCTTAGCCAGATTATCACGATGTAACATACAGAGGGAGGTTGGGCTGCTCGCTATAGAGGCCTAGTAATAAAACCTCTGGTCTCCAAACATTGAGCAAGGAGGCCACACTTTTGCAGCTGCTGATCTGCCGTTTGCTTCTGCTTTGGCTGTACGGACTAAAGGACGCCGTAGACTAGCTAACGGCACAGACACAAAAGGTGCATCTATGACAGGTGGGTGACGAGGAGGCCTGACAAGCAGACTGTAAACATGATACAAAATGACATTTCAAAGCGGGCGCCCGTGCGTGCAAATCAGGCCAGGTGAATGGCTGCCTTTTATCAGCTCAGCTAAGAAGGAACCAACACAAGTACTTCACAGACATTTTAAAGGTGCATTTGTCTATGGAGGGATTTACTAGAGCAGATTAGCAAAATGCTAAGACATTATTTCCAAGCCAGAAGAGGTGTCTTCGTTTTTCCAACTCTCATTGAGCCTTTGCCATCTTTTATTAGGCAGAAAGAGCATTCCTTAGAGGTAGGCTGTCCCCAACTGCGAGCTGGTGCTATGAATTTTTCAGAACTACAAACCCAGCCTAAGGGCTTTAGGCACAGATACAAAAAGAGACGTGTCACTGCAAACGTGTCACTGCAAATGTGAACGTGTGTCTGCTTTAAGAACACATGGGCTGGGATCACTTGTTGACACCCACAAACATGCACACATTCTTGGGGACTTCCAATAGAATTATATATTAATGTGTAAAGTACAAATTGTCATTATGCATCATAGTTCAGTTTTGTCTACTAGCCATTCACTAATCAACACAACACAGGTCTGGGGAAGAACAGCTGCTCACGAAATCTACGTTCCTCGGATGATGACTTGTAATTTTCTGCTTGATTCACTGTAGCAACTCAAAGGTCATTCTGGGTACTGGGAGTCATCTCAGTGAGTCTCAATAGCATTAATGCTGTACTGACTCCATTGATGAATCCCTCAACCTCTCTGACCTGGAAGACACTAAAATGCAGGTCAGTTTCAAAATTACAGCTGCTGATCCCATCCAGGTAAGTCTGTATGTTACACATATCAGGGATCAACCTGCCAAAAGCTAAACATGGAGATTCGGGAGATGTGCTGAACCCCTCGGTAAGCAGAGGCGGACATTTCAGGTCCAGAAAGTAAAAATCCAAACCAGGATTTTGTTTCAACCAACCAGTTGAGTACAATGTGACTGTGACTCTTTATGCTCAACTGGTTGGTTGAAACAAAATCCTGGTTTGGAAATTCCGTTATATGTGAGTCCGCTATATCCGATGCTTTTTCTGCATGTTCGTAAAGGCACACAGCCGGGACCAGCGGACCTCTTCCGTTATAAACGATATTCCGTTATAAGAGAGTCCACTATAACGGGATTTTACTGTAATTACTTTACCAAATGGCCGAAGGTGATTTTACTCTTCGCAAGAAGGGGATTCTGAAGGTATAAGATGCAAAATTCAAGATTCTTTGTCACTTCATGTGACACAAGACATCTGTGTACCGAGCCCCACATGGCAACCATGAAATGTCACTTCTGTGCAGTTTGAGATGCAGTAAAGACAAGTTAAAATATAAAGCTAGAAAAAGCATCCGCTCATCCTTCACAGCCGTCGGTCAGATTACAGCCTCTCAGCTCCTGCCCTCTGCTTGTGTCGTTGGCTGACAGGGAGATGTACAGGCTGACGGAAGGCCTGCAGCGGGACCGGGCCAGCCTCCTGAAGCAGCTGGACCTGCTGAGGTAGAAGGGGCAGCAGAGGGTGGCCTGCACACAGACTTCGTCTGGCTGTCTGTTAGTCTTACTGACTTTTCTCTTCCAGGGAAACGAATAAACATTTACGAGATGAGAGAGACATCTGTTACCTAGTAAGTTGTTTTTGCCCCAAATGAGATGTGCAGTGAGAAGAAATGTGCACGTTATAATTGTGCATATAATTTTTTTACCGTGTATTTATGAAAATGTCTGGTTTCTTAAGATACAGTTTATAATTTCTTTTGCTGTATTAATGGCCCCAACTCTGCTGTAGATATCCTGGAATGCATTCATCAATTCCAGTCCAGATCAGGAAATGGTACTGGAGTTGGGATTGGGAAAAAACTATGGGGAACAGAGTTGGAATTTAATTCAAATTTCAGAGTTCCCCTTCCTGATTTGGATTGGAATTGATGAATGCATTCCAGAATGGCCCCAACCCTGATCTACAGTAATATTGTAATACTTGGTATTTCTCTTTGTGTCCTTTGCAATTACATGGGGATGATGTTATCGCGTAGAATAATTTAATGTGGAAGCATCTCCAGGGAGACAGAGCCAGATCCAAGCCGATCCCTATCCCGTCCCAGAACTGGGTCAGGAGGTTAACATTTAATAAATTTGTCTTCAGAAACCCAGGAATTCTTCCCCAATCCTACGCCCCTTCCAGAACCAGAGATGTGGAGCAGTGGGTCTGAAGTTCGCAGAGGAGATACTGGGGAGGTGCGCTGCCTGAGCAGAAAGGGCGTCTCCCTCAAAGCGCTGCTTCACAGGCACAACGACTTGGGATGACCTCCAACACGCTTCACTGCATCTCTGCTCTCACTGTTCCTTTAATGCAGAATATTATTCCGTTATCAAAAATAGAGATCATATCAAACAAACCATTACTTACATTATCAAGGCGAGGTTATAATAAGAGACATAGCTGAGTCATTTAAAACTAGATTGAGATGTCAGATCGCAGTTCAGCATCTGCGTATATTAGTTATCTATGTCGTAAGTGTGAAGCTTACAGTATAGGAGGCCATATTGGTCAAACTGCATTGTTTCACGTGATGATGGGCAGTAAGCTACTGACGTTTAGCCATCAGTATTTATTTGTGGATATTTATTTAGATATTTCTATCTGTAATGTCATTGCTCAGTCATATTATGATTTTTTTTTTTTCCGTGCAACCTAGTGAAGACAATGTGGACACCCCCAAACGCAGCAACAGGAAGTCCGTCTTGGGCCTGAACGGCCATGGGCATCCTGTCAGGCCAGATGGGGCCCCTCCCATGGACAACCTGCAGCTCCTGAGGGTGATATCTATCGAGGAGGACCCTCTGCCCCAGCCCCCTGCCAGCCAATGGAGCGCGGAGGAAGAGGCAGAGCCTGCTGACCTGGAGATGAGGAACATCTACGCCGTCATTCCGGGCTCCACCATCCAGGCCGTGGCACCTGCTAATGACAGGGCTCCTTCATCCAGCAAGCAGAACCCCCCCCCGTCCCCCAGGGAGCAGCCTGTGGGCAGGGAGACCGACACACGTGTAAGACCAGCCCAGCCACGTGGTCTGTGTGGAGGATGCAGAAGTGGAGGTGTTGCTGGACATTTGAGTTGAAATTGACAACTCATCTCATGATTGTGCTCATCAACGCCTCACTGTGGGGGGGGGGGGGGCTTCCTCTTTTCACCTCCTTTTGGCATTCAGGATCCTTCAAAACCGTCTGCTGTTGGCCCATCAACATTTTCAGACGGAGATTAGGCTGCCTTGCTCTGTCTCCCTCGGCTTCCCCTGCTCACTGGTGGGAAGACGGTTTCCGTTTCCGTAACTATCATGTAACGCATTGTGTTACATGATAGTTCTGGAGGGAAGTTCACTCTAGTGCGTGCATTTCGTAGTGGATCTGAGATGTGTTTGACAGTGAGGACACAGTACGGAACGTTTCTCTACCTGACCGTATGACTTGTCATGTCCATAAATCGGTGGGTATAAATCCCAAGTCACACAGAGGCTACGTCTGATCTCCATCCTTTCTACATCTCTAGATAGAAGCCACCATCTCCAGCCCCGACCGCCTCTTCAAGGTTGTCGTTGTGGGGAACTCGAGTGTGGGCAAGACCTCAGTGCTTCAGCGTTTCTGTGACGACTCCTTCCTCCCGGGGACCTCCGCCACCATAGGTGTGCAGCTACCCCCAAATGTCACATGAGCTGTGCAAAGTGGGATGTGGATGACGGATAGATGGGATGTGGATGACGGATAGACGGGATGTGGATGACGGATTGATGGGATGTGGATGACGGATTGATGGGATGTGGATGGCGTATTGATGGGATGTGGATGACAGATTGATGGGATGTGGATGACAGATTGATGGGTGATGAGGGGCCAGATATTCGCTGTTCTGGGGCAGACTGGGCTTTTGATGAACTCTCCACCCAGAAAAATCATCGGTCTCCAATGCTGTAATGGAGAGGCATTGTGGGGCGGAAAAAGGCCTCTACTGTGATGGGAAATCATTAATGCCCCCCCGTGGAGACCCTCCCCCCCACTGCTGTTTTATTGTTTGATTATGAATGTCCCATTTGCGCCATTTATTTTTATAGGTGTATATTTTATGTTTCATAAATATTTAATATTTTAGGTATATTATTTGGTACATATAATATAACTTTTTCTCACCCCGTTATGCTCCAGAAGAAGCAAATGTTTGATATGACATCATGAAAAGAAGCTAGATCTTGTGTTGCTGAACAGAAAATGCTGTTGTAATTAGTGTAACAAATAATAATGTGCATTAGTACAAATGAACTGCATACTTTGCATGCGCACACAACTACACCATAAAACCCAACAATACTTTTGGAGAACTATAGCGTTTAACTGCATCCAGCCTAAAAGAAAGAGAGGAAAAAAAAAACCAACGTGGGTCCTGCGTGATGCCTGCAGTGGCTGAAATAATGCCTGCTCAAAACTCTGTACAATTAACAAGCAGCTCATTTAACAGCCTTTTCTACAGTAATAATAATGTGATTGTGACAGTGCACCAGGTGAGGTGATGTATCTAGTCATCTAGATTGGAATCCTGGGAGAAGAGGATGCTATAGAGCAGGACTTCCCAACCCGGTTCTCGGGGACCTGCAGATACTCCACGTTCTTGCTCCCTCCCAGCTTCCTGAAATGCAGACTGTCTGGCACGGAGCTGGGAGGGAGCAAAAACGTGGACTGTCTGTGGGTCCCCAAGGACTGGACTGAGAAGCACTGCTATAGAGCCCAGGATATAGGCTTTGGGTGTGGTTTTATGCAATAAATCAGGCGTTTATTTAAGCTCACATGAATAAAAAATTGTTCTTGTTCTGTTTTACAATGACTGGGTGTGTCCTTAACAGGAATCGATTACAGTGTGAAAACAGTAACCATGGAGAACAGCCAGGTGGCGCTGCAGATGTGGGACACAGCCGGGCAGGAGAGGTGAGGCCGGCGTGCCCACACACCGTATGCTGATGGTCTGTCTGGCTGCCGTAACGGCACCTCAGAGCCGTGCAGGCAGACGGCTCAGCGTTCTAGGGGCTCCTGTCTCAGGATCTGTTATGCCTGAAGCCCCATCTTTAACTCTTTGTTGTGTATTGTTGTGATTTTTATATATGTAGTGTTCGCTGTTCAGTTGTCCTTCTTGTCCCCATTTCAATGCTCTGCTGAAACACAGTTTCATTTCACGTGTGCGAAATGACAGCAGAGTGATTTGACTCGACCCAGGTACCGAAGCATAACCAAGCAGTTCTTCCGCAAGGCAGACGGCGTCATCGTCATGTACGATATCACCTCCCAACAGACCTTCGTGGCTGTCAGACAGTGGCTGGCTAGCGTTCAGGTGGGCCGGGAAGTCCTTTGGCCTTGGCTTCTCTGAATTTGTCCGACAGTTTCAGGCTTCGATGTTACACTTCCATGTCACTTTCCATAAGAGATGCATTTCACTGCAAAACCTCTTTATTACATAGTTAAACATAGCAAATATCACAAACATACAACTGACTGAAGGGGGCGGTCTTGAGACGGCAACATCAGCTTCTGGCATTCTCTACATTTGTGGCTCTCTTCACAGGATAGTGCAGGAGGAGACATTCCCATCATGCTCCTTGGGAACAAGTTCGACATGGAGAGTGCGAGGGAAGTTCCGGTGCAAGTCGGGGAAAAGCTGGCTAAGGTTGGTGACCAGTTTTCTCTGAGTGATGCTAATGGTCCGGCTATGACATCATTACTGAACCAAGCACCATTTTCTGTATGAATTAGAGTACTAGGGAAAAAAATGAATGGGGGGTCTTAGCAAAGCGTTTATACAAGTCCCACAGAGGGATGCAGTGCCCCTCGCCTTGGGTTTTCGTTTTATTAGGTGTCGTTTCTATGGAGATGGATGTCTAAACAAGGCCTTCTGTTCTGCAAGCGTCCATTTATGCTGCTCTTATGCCATTAGCTGAGACTTGTTGAGATACTCTTATGCTGAAGAGCCTGCCTGCCATTGACCAATTCTGCCTGTGGCCTGTTTACAGCTCTCTACTGTTGGTCTCCTAGCTGTCTGACTGTTGCTCTGGAGCCTTGGCCTCTATAGGACTCCCAGCTGTCTGACTGTTGCTCTGTATCCTTGGCCTCTATAGGACTTCCAGCTGTCTGACTGTTGCTCTGGAGCCTTGGCCTCTATAGGACTTCCAGCTGTCTGACTGTTGC
>JAODJU010000001.1:3296127-3307592 GCA_026776725.1 Gnathonemus echidnorhynchus
TCTATAGGACTTCCAGCTGTCTGACTGTTGCTCTGGAGCCTTGGCCTCTATAGGACTTCCAGCTGTCTGACTGTTGCCCTGTAGCCTTGGCCTCTATAGGACTTCCAGCTGTCTGACTGTTGCTCTGTAGCCTTGGCCTTTATAGGACTCCCAGCTTTCTGACTGTTGCTCTGTATCCTTGGCCTCTATAGGACTCCCAACTTTCTGACTGTTGCTCTGTATCCTTGGCCTTTATAGGACTCCCAGCTGTCTGACTGTTGCTCTGTATCCTTGGCCTCTATAGGACGTCCAGCTGTCTGACTATTGCTCTGTAGGACTCCCAGTTGTCTGACTGTTGCTCTGTAGGACTCCCAGTTGTCTGACTGTTGCTCTGTAGGACTCCCAGCTGCAATGTCTCTTGAGATGTGCTTGTGCCCTCTGTAGGACTCCCAGCTGATCTTCTATGAGTGCAGTGCTTTCTCAGGCCAAAATGTGACTGATGCCATGCTCCATCTGGCCAGGTGAGTGACTCCTACTGCGTCACACATTGTGTCACGTCTCAAAAGCAATATGGGATAATAATGAAGTGGTTGTTTAATGTAATTGGACCTGAACCGATATTTTAGTAGGATCTCAATGAATATAGTGATTCTTCATTGCCAACACAGGCATGAAAGTATAATTACCGTTTCAGTTATGTGTGTGAAAATAATGGAATTAGTCAGGGTTTCTGCCCGTGATTTATGGCGATATTTTCATAAAGGTTTTCATTTGGATATTGTCATTGCCTAACCAATGGTCGAGATACTTAATCAGGAAAAAAGAGCTTAGCATAAACTTATTAAAATTGTTATAAAAGGCTGTGTGAGTTTGAGTTTAATAAGGGCTGGAAGAAAGTCCAGTGGATTTGGAATTTGCCAGAATTAGGAGAAATAAGCAGCATTATTTCTGGTGCTGATCCGGTACACAATGTCTGTGAAGTAAACATAATCGCTTTGGGTTCCTCCGCTCTGTTGCTATAGTCTATGGTGGATGTGTTCCTGGATGCTGTTAATCCTACAGTGGATTTGATGTTCAGGCAGAATGAAGAGATCGGCTGAGTCCACTTTTGGGGGGGGGGGGACCCTTTGTCTGCATTCCTGCTGCCATCAAAGCCGTGTTTAGTTCCTAGGAGCAGCGGCCAATCAAAGACGGAGTCTTATGCCTAAATGCTATCAGGAATCATCGTGACCTCAGAGTTGTCTTTCGGGTTTGTGTGGCAGGGTTCTGAAGGAGCAGGAAGACGAGGAGAAGGAGAGGACCATCCAACTGGCTCACAGCCCACCAACCATGAGGAAAAAGTCCTGCTGTTAGGACCAGGAAGAGTTCAGAGGTGGGAGAGCTAGACAGCCGGTGAAAACATCCATTCTAGAATCTTCATGCCGTAATGGCAGTTGATGTGAAAGGACACCTGAAATGGACACTTCTGGATTTAAAAACACTGCAATCCTGAGTGCCAGTAGTCAATAGGCTGGCCAAAGCCACACAGTGCTGCGTGCAGTAATATGAAAGGTCGCTGGTCAGTCCAGTTAAACATAGACATGTGATCACATTTTCTCCACCCATTTCTCAAAGTATCGTTTCAGTATAAACTAAAAAGATGCTTTTTTCTGAAGTCAGTTATTTTTATTCACGTTTGTAAATGAAGGAACAACGGTAAATTAAACTTAAAGAGCATAAAGTAACTATCATTACAAGCATCACAGTTATAATTAACGGTTGTGTCGGCATCAGAGACAATTATTTTTCATCCCCAAGTGCACAAGCGTGAACTCTTTGGATAGTTTAGTACTATCGTGACACAGCTGTCATAAATAAATGGTGTTCATTTATACAATGGCCCTGGTTCACCCAAATTAAAGACTGGTAAGTACACTATAGTAGGTGTTTCAAATATTTATATATTAGAGTTTTATTTATATATACAGCGTATTTGAATGTATTAGTTAAGTTCTCCCCAAGCGAGCTTGATGGGCCGAATGGCCTCCTCTCGTTTGTATAGTTCTTATGTTCTTATGAATGTATTTGTCTGTACTTTTACTAAGAATGATCTCAGTCCATTAATGAAGGCTAGTATCACATGTCAATATTTATTTAAACCACTGCATATTAACTAAAATCACTCCATGTCACTCGCTGTCTGTAACGTGATTCATCCATTTTTGTTACAGTAAAGCTTTGCTTTGTGGTTCTGTCTTCTTAGTTTAACGTCACTGGGTACAAGACCTGAGGACAAAATGCCAGAGACTTTTAAAGACTGTTGTAAATGCACTTAATGACTTTAAGTATTTCTCAAATGAATCAGAATACATCTGCATGGGTCACAGTGGTTGCCCGTTCATCTCATTAGACCTTAGCAGCTGAGGTGTGTTGGCTGTACTGCGGCTCTCTAAGGTAGCGGTGATGTGTGACCAGCCTACCAAAGCTTCTCTTACTGCACAGTAGCTCTGGTGGACTCGTGTGTCATTGTCACACACACACATTGCAGCTGTACTATGTTGTGAGCTGAGGGGAGATCGGACATGCTTGTTTGGTTGTAAATCGAGCTGTTTGCAATGAAAGTGTGCATTTTTGTACCTTTTATTGTTTTGTGATGTTCTCTTTGATACCAGTAAAGAGGTCTCTGACAGAACCTTGTTTTTGTGTCGCCGTCTGCTATAACTTGGTTAAGGAATTCCTTAAATCTACAAAGGAATGGTTTTAATATGTGCGGAATGTTCTCACCAGTAGATAATGATCAAACGCATGATAAAAGCATGTCTGAGGTTTCTGTCCTATTTTTATGTAATGTTTCGTCTGACGACCTGCTGTGGTTTGACTGCCCCCCAGTGGTCAACATGGGAAATAGCGACCCCAGTTTGTATAGCCGATTGGTTTTGACGGAGGGAGCTATAGTAACGTAATAGCACCTTGGGACTGAAGCTCTGCGTATGAATGGCTAAATTATGCATAAAATATTGTTAATGTATAAAAAATTTAATTACCCGAACTTTATCATTTGGAATCTTTTTATTCTTCTATAACATTGACATCATTATAAATATTACATGAATGTGCTATTATTTAATGAGGCCTTACAGTAAAGAACCAGGGCCTTCCAAGACCAACAACTCAACAAGGCTCCCATCCAAACACTGGCCAGACCCAATCCTGCTTAGCTTCACACAGACTACCCAGTCCAAACTGCAGGTACCATGGTTACTGACAGTTTGAATCACTGAGAATGTGAGCTGGAGCCTAAAGAAAGCAACTACATCAGTTACCTACAGGAGACAGTAGGGAGGGTGGCCAGATAGCACAGTGGTTAACACTGCTGCCTCACAACCCAAGGACCAGCGTTCAAGTCTCCCCCCATAGCCCCCTGTGTGTGAACCTGCACAGTCACATAGTCCCAGACACTCTCACCCATAGCCTGAGAAAACAGATGGCCAGATTTTAGTCATGACATCACCCCTACTTTTTCCAAAAGATACCAAAGAACCCTTAATGAGGCCTTACAGTAAGCAACCAGGATCTTCCCAGACTGACTAGGCTCCCATCCACACACTGGCTAGACCCAATCCTGCTTAGCTTCACACAGACTACCCAGTCCAAACTGCAGGTACCATGGTTGCTGACAGCCTGAATCACTGAGAATGTGAGCTGGAGCCTAAAGAAAGCAACTACATCAGTTACCTACAGGAGACAGTAGGGAGGGTGGCCAGATAGCACAGTGGTTAGCACTGCTGCCTGACAGCCCAAGGACCAGGCTTCAAGTCCCTCTCCCCCCATAGGGGATACATCACCCCTACTTTTTCCAAAATATACCAAACAACCCTTAATGAGGCCTTACAGAAAAGCAGCAAGAACTTCACAGACCAACAACACAACTCCCATCCCAGACTACCAGGTCCAAACTACAGGTACCATGGTTGCTGACAGCTTGAAACACTGATCACTGAGAATGAGAGCTGGAGCCTAAAGAAAGCAACTACATCAGACAGTAGGAGGGGGTGGCCAGATAGCACAGTGGTTAGCACTGCTGCCTCACAGCCCAAGGACCAGGGTTCTCCCATAGGGGAGACATCACCCCTACTTTTTCCAAAATATACCAAACAATCCTTAATGAGGCCTTACAGAAAAGCAGCAGGAATATCACAGACCAACAACACAACTGGGCTCCCATCCAAACACTGGCCAGACCAAACCCTACTTAATTTCACACAGACTACCAGGTCCAAGCTACAAGTACCATGGTTGCTGACAGCTTGAATCACTGAGAATGAGCTGGAGCCTAAAGAAAGCAACTACATCAGTTACCTACAGCAGATAGTAGGAGGGGGTGGCCAGATAGCACAGTGGTTAGCACTGTTGCCTCAAAACCCAAGGACCTGGGTTCAAACCCCATCTCCCCCAACCTTTTCCAAAAGATACCAAACAACACTTAACAAGGCCTTACAGTAAAGAACAAGGGTCTTCCCAACCCAACTAGGCTCCTACCCAAACACTGGCCAGACCCAATCCTGCTTAGCTTCACACAGACTACCCAGTCCAAACTGCAGGTACCAGGGTTGCTTACAACTTAATTCACTGAGAATGTGAGCTGGAGCCTAAAGAAAGCAACTACATCAATTACCTACAGGGGGCAGCCAGATAGCACAGTGGTTAGCACTGCTGCCTCACAGCCCAAGAACCAGGGTTCAAGTCTCCCCCCACCCCCTATAGCTCCCTGTGTGTGAACCTGCACAGTAAGGCAGTCCCAGACACCCTCACCCATAGCCTGAGAAAACAGATGGCCAGATTTTAGTCAGGACATCACCCCTACTTTTTCCAAAAGATACCAAAGAACCCTTAAGTACAGTTTCTTTACACCTCTATAAAAATATAAAGACTTTAATTTAAAGTCAACACAACTTTTACACATGTGGCTAACCACAGGTTATTCCTGGGGAAATATAATCCTGCCAAAAATATTAACGACTAAAATACTCTTACCAGTGCTGAAAGTGAGCATATGAGTTTAGGGGAAAATTTAATACAGAGGTAAATATATAACAAAACAGCTAAAAGACATTCTGCTTGTGAACTGTGATCTGCACTCTCCTGTTTAGTGGAAAGGTCTTTAATATCAATCATATTAACCTGGACTCCCAATGAAGGCCAGAGATATTGAATATTATTTTACAGTAAAAATGATGCAGGTTTGATTCTCACTGAAAAGATGCAGGGAAATAGCTACTTGTCTAACTGCTTCTCAGTATTCATGACGGCTCATGAAATATATTCATAAAAGGCAGAGTGTCGTTTGCCATTGACCCGCATGTTTTTGGTAAGAGAGCTCCACAGCCGTCGCCTCGGCGATGACCTTGGTAAGGGCACAGGTGAGGAAGAGAAGCTGCAGCTCCAGGCCCAGACCCCAGGGCCCGTCCAATAGGGGCAGCGCAGAACCAGAGTGGCCCCTCCCACACAGTCACAAGGGACAGTGGGAGGAGTTCACTTAAAGGAGGTATGGCAGCCTCCCTGGGACAATCTTGGTTTCAAAGCTTGAAGTACCACTTGATTTTCCTTGTCATGCATACTAAGTAGATGCTGACACACTGAAGCCTGTTTTACTGCTCCAAAGAGCCTGTGTGGTTTAAGGTGCTCAGACCCTGCAGCTTTCAATACTACATTCTGGGCACCCGAAAAGCATCTATGTTTGACAAAATGTTATAATGCTTATATTACCCACCAGGTCCTGCAGAAATCACATCATTTAAATACTTATTGCACTGGCTTGTTGATCTGCAGTTGTCTTAAATTACTACCAATTTCTATAAATCCCATATTTTTTAAAAAAATTGTTCTGTAATTATAATATTCCACATAATTAAGTTTATTTAATTTCCAGGTACATATATTGTAAAAAAATTCAGCAGGCATATTCATTTATTATTATTTATTATATAGGTATATAATAATAATTAATAGCAGCTATTTGTTAATATTTCAATATTCTAGTTATAACTAAATACAAAAACATACCATTGCTGCCTGTTTCCTAAGAGCTGTAACCGCCTCTGTCACCCTGCTCTCTCGCTCATTCATTTCCCCAGTACTAATAACATTCACAGCTAAAGATAACTTTCTTAAATAGGTGTGTCACATTCATGTTCCTGCTCCAAATGACTGCTAAGTCTTGGCTCTATGTTTTCTAGCTGCAGTACTTGGATAGCTTCCATGCTGCAGTATCCGCACACAGATGGGTCAGATCTCCCTCTTACATCCCCGCGTGTAGTCTTCCGCGGGCCTCTGCCTCTCTGTGCTGATGCAGCACCGCCCCCTGCTGGAGACTAGCGCATCCTGTAGTCGTGGGCGATGGAGGCTTCGCACAGCTGTCCCTTGAACTCGAGCTCAATGGTGAAGTCCAGGTCACGCTGCGGGAAAGCAAGGCCAAAATCACTACTCACGTTTCTTTGCTAACGCTTAAGTTTTCCTTGTCCATTCAGTTTGTGACCTGCCCAGCTAACAACAGGACCATCTCTAAGACCATTACAATTAAACTATCAGAAAACGTTCAAAGTGTCCAGTTTTCCTGGTATTCTCAAAACATTATCACACTATTACAAGTACTACTGAAACTCAGGCTAATAAAATATAAACGGACACTGACAGAACCTTTGTTAAAATGTGATGTGGAAATAATGTTCCATTTAGTTACAGTAAGAACGATCTCAGCCAACTTTGAGAGGACCTGTAAATAAGGTGAGCTAAAGTTCTAGGAACGTTCCCTGCTGGCTGGGTGGGTACGATTTTTGGGAAGATAATGAGGGACACCTGAAGAGTTAGATTATTAGCCTAATGTCCATGGCATGTCAGAGCAAACACCACCCATTACAACACTTTTCTTCCAAAAACTATGATTCAATCTCCTATTAAAACAAAAGTGGTGGAAAATAGCTAGCTATCTCAACTAGCTGTTCATGCATTTCTTGCAACAGGGGCGGGGATACAAGAACTCTGGCCCCAGCTGAAAGCTGATTGGCCCCCAGAGTCACCGTCCCCCTTCACTGACCAATTCAAAACATATCATTGGCTGATGAGAAGATTGGCCCTTCAGTATGAATTCTGCCCCCTTTATGCCCCCCACCTTAAACAATTCGTCATACACACGTCGTTTAAACACTCAGGGTGACGTTCCCCCAAAGCATCAGTACCACCTTCACGTCTACAGCCCACTACTGACCACGTTGTTCTCGTTGGGCTTCATCCCGATGGTCCCCACAATCTCTTCACCCCGTCTGACGGTCAGGTAGTCCTCCAGGTAGAAGACAGTCTGCTTCCAGTGCGTGTAGGGTGCGTCTGGAGCTGTTAAGAAAGATTTTCACCAGAAACCTGCTTTGTAAACACTAAGCTCAATTTTTTAACCTCAGTCACATAGTCCAAAAACAACACCGGCTTAGAGATAAGCCTGAAGGAGGAAGAGACTATTTTTGGCTAAAAAGCAGAAGCATTTATCTAAGATGACTTGGACACATAGTTCACAATTTAGCAATTTTTGCTCTCATTTTTGTGTCTGGATTTTTTTTTTTACTGAAGCAGTGGAGACTAAACAGTGTTCTCGAGGGAACGTCAGATGGTCGCCTCCCGGGACCTGAACCTGCCGCTGTACCTTCAGATACCCGCTGCTGGTGAATCTTTTGTAATCCAGTCTGGCGGCGGCCATGTTTAAGCCTGACGAGACAGAACCTGTCCGTCAATCAGCATGAAGAGGCTTCTCAAGGCTCCTGGGCCTCAGTTATTAGACGGACCGGCTTCCGATCCGGATTGAGTTCGGCTCCACAGCTGCAGTAGATCCAGATGGACAGTGCTGCTTCCCTGCCGACTCCCACCCATGTCTGTCTCGGACTCCCCCCTCCCAGCAAGCGGCCGGCACCCCCTAAGCACCCTGTGTGAGGGTTCTCTGCACTAGCGCGCCTCCGATAATCGGACACCCCCCCCCCCCCAGTGTCGCACTGCAGAATAAACACCCAGTTGATCCACAGAGCTCAGCAGAACTGGCAAATTAGATTTCAGCTCTGGCTCCTGATTACCGCCTCTTTGGGCTTCTCTGTTCCTCTGTATAGGAACATGGGGGGGGTTCCTGCCATTAGTGAGCTGGTGGTCCATTATTCTACCGGTCTGAGACACCTGACCTGACCATCTCTCTCATCAGCAGGGACTGTCCATGTTTATTCAGATGAAGCTTTTCCGTGACACGCGGAAATCGATAGGAGCCTTCGTTCTGTGTAATCTGACCCGCGCAGACCTTTTCCGCAGAGACGTAAAGTCTGCGCCATTGCGGCGCTCCGGTACGACTGACAGATTTTAAAACTGAGCAGAATCATGAAGAACCACAGGAGCTGGAACCAGGGGCTTCGTTCTGAAGTTCTGAGGAGTCATTGATCCGTCCCAAGGTGCTGGGCTATGAGGCCGCTGTCTGAGCTGTGATAGATGATGGATTGTGGTGTAGTTTCTGTAGCCTTCACTAGTGCTGCTGTTGATCAATAAGCCTTGCAGAGAGACACAAACCCACGGTTAACAGAGATGGTTATGTTCTGGGGGAATAAATTGTACGCCAACTCGACAGAAGTAGCATCAAAGCTGCAAGTCAAGATTCAGCCCAAATTATACACGACTTGGGGAAATGTGTAATCATAATCGTCTTTTTAATGACCTAAAGTGTGGAAATATGGAATTCAAAAGAGCTGTTATTAAAGGAACCTGCCACTAGAGGGCAGTCAAAGATCTCCCAAAAACCTATACTTGTCTAGTTAAATCAGACACCTCTGAAACAGATTAACCAGAAGCCCATCTTTGTAATATGCAGTGATGAACCTATTTTTACATTATAGCATTAATATTAATATTTGTACTCATGAAAAAAGGCAATTTCCTTTCAGGCCATCTTCAGATCTATAAAGATAAAAAAGGAAAGACCCTTACAATTGTATCTCTTGAACAGTGAATACTGAGCGGCCTCTGCTCCTGGGCATCATGGCACCAAGGTCCCTGCATGTTTCAATCAATCATTCCAAAAGCTGCATGACTGTTATCTTTTACCGGCCATTTAAGGATCTATCAGTTTGAAGCAGTTGCATTTGTGCGGGAAACGCTCAGCAACTCTGAGGTCCTTGGGTTCCTAATACTGTTCCTTTTAATGCTAACGGTGTTAGACTTTATGAAGACACACCTTGACCTGGACATTTAAAAGAGGCTTGATGGACTGTCTTGGCCTCCTGTCTGCCTTGGCAGGGTCCCCCAGGGGAACAGGTGAGATAAGGTGTCCCTTTCAGCAGACACCTCCAATGGAACCGAAGTCTCCTGAGACTGCCAACTCAAGCTTTAAATGTCCCAGTGCCACCCTCCTGATTGTTCTCGCTGTCGAGGTGCGTGCTGAGTGACAGTGGCTCTCTGGCTGCGCTGGCCCTGTCACACGTGGTCCCATTTTGGCACGGATGAGTTTGAAGATGGACTGCCTGGTTTTTTCAATAGATCCCACGCGTTTCCCCTTTTCCCTGAACCGCTGCCTGCTCACTCAGCATGTTTAGTACATTTCCACTGACGAAATGCTTCTCAAAAGGAAGAGATGGGGTGATATCACTCATCGTGTAGCCGAGTTCAAAAAGGCAAATCTGCAGGTAGGCTCTGTCACTGGTAAATGGCTCCTCCGAGCCACCCATGAACATCTAAGTTGGGCACCCGAGGGAGCGACGAGCGAATGACATCATTCATCATTCAGACACTTGGAGCAGAAGGAGCCTTACCAGTGGAGAAGCCGGTCTTCTTGTGACACTTGGTGAACTCGATGTTGAAGTAGGTGACGAGGGCGTGGATGTAGTCGTTGCGCTGAATCTGCAGGCAGAACGAGGAGGTGAAGGACAGGTCCTCGGCCTTGACGGTGTAGATGTCCACTTCCTGTTAAGGCGGAAACACGGGGCCATCATGGCAGGGCACAGGGACGTCTGCGGAGATGACCTCTGTGGCAGCGCGTGAGCTGGCAGGCAGAAACATGACGTGCGCCTAGACGCATTTCTGCGTCGTCATCGTCAGTAATTCCTACCCCGGTGCCAGTCGCGTTAATGAAGCCCGGCTGGCCCTAATAACGCATTAAATGGCCCACAAAAAATATGAGACAGAGCGCCCTGGTTTTGCTTGTGTGTTTGAACTGTTACTTTTAATTAACTTTCATTCGATTCATTGTGAATTGTTTCCTTCAGCATCTACTCAGCACCTCGGCCCAGATGCGAACATTCTCACAACGTTCTGTTTGGAACCCTGCGTCCCGTCGCCCGTCCACCCCGGGGCTGCCTTTGCCTAACTTGCACCCCCTCCAGCGTACTAATGTGGCAGACGGCACATTAAGGCCCGCCGTATCGCCGCTGCGTGAGTCCAGCTCTGAGATGGGGCTCTGCTCCCTGTCCTGTAGCTGCTCACTTCTGACCACGGCTCCGGAGAACTGCAGTTTATGAGCCATTATTTTAAAATCTGAGCTCCCAGAAGTAATCTGTTTCCTTGACGATGAATGAGAGAGACTGTCGTGTATCTCCCTGGAGCACATCCCATAAATCCTGATGGGGGCAGGAGGACAGACAGAGTGGAGGCTTTTGGCCAGAGAAGCAGGTCTCATAATGGCCTTGGTTCCACATGCAAACCCACAATGACTGAAGACAATCTTCAGTTCCCCCTTGTTTCCAGTATTACTTTCATGACGGTTCTGCTACCAGGAAATTCTCATTGAGTGTATCACTGTGGAATGTGGCCTCTTCCTGTGAGCCTTATCGTTCATCCTGGAATTGCAAACTCAAATGGTCGTCAAATGCTTAAAGGGTAAAGTATTGAATACCCAGCGATTAGCTGCACTTCACGTCCTGGTTGATACCCCTGGAAAAAGTGACGCAGATGCAGACAGATGTGCTGACACTGAACGAAAATGCAGTAATGAGTTCCCTGTTAGGCAGCTGGGACCTCACTCTCCATCCCAGAGTGGCCAAAAGTTAGAAAATAACTCTTGTTAAGCAAAAACTCAGCCGACTGCCATGTTTATTCTCTTCCCAGTCACCAAACTAAGAGAATAAGTCCATCCCCATCCACCCAGGAAGACAACCTGAACTACACTGCTTTTTACCAATGCTGAGTAGCATGGACGCAGTCGTATGCCGTCGTTAACCAACACTCACCGCCAGGGGCACAGATACAAATTCTGGGCCCCCTTACAAAATGTAACATTGGGCCGCCAGCCCAATTTTTCTGTATTCAAGGGCCCCTATAAAGTGTTGGGCCCCCTGAATCTGCCGGGGTATCCGTGCCCCTACTGCACCCTGATCACCAACAACGATGAGTCGGTCTACGTGGCTGAGGTGGAGGACCTAACAGGGTGGTGTCATGACAACAGTCTCCAGCTGAAAAAGGAGACAAAGGAGCTGGTGGTGGACTTCAGCAGGAGGCAG
>JAODJU010000001.1:3307692-3318457 GCA_026776725.1 Gnathonemus echidnorhynchus
GTACAGCACTTTGGTGGCAACAGTGTTGCTTAAAAATTGTGCTATAGAAATAAAGTTGAGTTGAGTTGAGTTGAGTTAAAAGCACGCAAATACATATAATATCTGCCATCCCACCAGGGCACTGCAGGTCACAAACTTAAAGATCTTGGTTGATCTAGGGAGAGAGAACGATAAAGACAGGGATGCTGCCCCCGCCCCCCCAAGATGTGATAAAATTTGCCAAGCTGGGGAAGGGAGAGAAGTAGGGGAGGGTTGATAGCAAGGGCTGAAAATATGGGACGAATCACGCCCTGAATTAGGTCAAAAAGTTTATATTACAATACAGGAGAATCTGATAAAATACAACACGGTTAGAAACTCTACTCAAAGAGGTCTGACAGTAACAGGCCACAGCATGTTTTCAGGGGTGTTGCAGTGCATCTATATTCACACAGCACTGCATGGCTTTAATTACGACACACGTGGTCCCCATGTGCTACAAATGGTTCACCATCGTCCCCATACCCAAGAACAGTAAGCCCTCATGCCTGAATGACTACCGGCCTCTTGCATTAACATCAGTGTTCTTGAAGGTGTCTGAGAGGCTCCTGAAGGACACCATGTCCTCCTTCATCCCCAGGACCACTGACCCCCTGCAGTTGGCCTACTGCTCCAACGGATTAATGGAGGACGGCATCTCCCACGTCCTGCACACGACCCTCAGCCACGTGGACAAGAAACTGGGCAACTATGTGCGATTGCTGTTCATTGATTATAGTTCAGCATTTAACACAATAGTGCCCAGCAGACTGTTCACTAAACCGAGGAGTAAATAACCGACTGTGTGTGTGGGTGCTGGACTTTCTCACTGGTAGGTTACAGTTGGTGAGAGTTGAGAGCTGTGTCTCCAACAGCATCACCGTCAACACAGGATCTCCAGAAGGGTGCGTACTCAGTCCATTACTGTACGCACTCTACACTCATGACTGTAAGGCCACTCATAGCTCCAACGGAGCTGGTGGTGGACTTCAGTAGGAGGCCGCAGAGGGCCTACACTCCCCTCACCATCAACGGATCTCCTGTGGAGTGGGTGAGGAGTTTTAAATAACTGGGTGTCCACATTTCTGAGGACCTAACGTGGACTGCTCACATCTAAGTCCAGTCCAAAAGGGCTAAGCAGTGCCTATACCACCTGTGACAGCTGAGGAAGTTCAGGGTCTCTTCAATGATCCTACGGACTTTCTTCTCAGGCACTGTGGAGAGCATCCTGACTCAGAACATTACTTCCTGGTTCGGGAATAGCTGTGTTCAGGACCGCAAAGCCCTCCAGAGGGTGATTCATGCAGCAGAACGCTGCTGCAAGTCGGCCCTTCCATCTCTTCTGGACATTTACATCAAGAGATGTAGGAGCAGGGCCTTCAGGATCATCAAGGACACATCCCACCCCAACAACAGCCTGTTTCAGCTTCTGAAGTCAGGAAAGAGACTCAGGAGCATCATGACCAGGACTGAGAGACTTAGCAGGAGTTTCTACCCCCAGGCCATAAGGTCTCTGAACCTGGACGTGCCATTGCACCTCACACCCTGATGTACGTTGTGCTCTTGTACCCCTCACCATATCCGTATTTACACTTTTTTATGTCTGTGTTACCGTTCATTTTGAACATACTTTCTCTGCTTGCATTCTTAACTTGCATTTTAGCTTTTTTGCACTTTAATTTTAGCATAATTGGATTTTTAAACTTGCACGGTCTACAAAAGACGCATTTCACTGCATGTTGTACTTTTGTATAACTATGTGTGACAATTAAAGAATCTTGAATCTTGAATGAGGTTTTCTGGTCTTCAGCGTCTCTTCTGTGGCTCCCTCCCCCTCCAAGTGATGTCACAAGCCTTATCATGGGCATTTCAGCTTGATGTGTGATGCTGCTCAAACAATGGGAGGTTCCCAGCAGGCCAGAGTTTATCTGTTCGGGAATTCCAGTAGGCACCTGCCTGGCATGGATTTAACTAACCAAAGCCAACAATCATCTCTTTTTTTAAGCAAGATTCGTCTCATGAGACCAAAAAAATGAAAGGACCCTTGTCGCGCAATCTCTTTCTTTTGTGAAGTGTCATGTCCTTCCGTCTCTAAACTGAATGACCTTTGAAAATAGGGGTGGACTTTTAATTTGTTACAGAAGCAGGGAAAGGGGGACACAATAGTCTGGTGACCAGTGAGAGTATGAGTTGCGTACACGCTGCAGTCGCGAGGCCAAAGACATTCATGGAGGAAAACCTTTTGAAGGCAAGAGCTACAAGGAAATTGCTGGAACTGCAGAGTTCGTAAATGCCACTATGTCTTTATGAAGTAACCCTCTGACCTTTACAAGCATTTTTTGTAGTTCTAACTAAATTTATGGGAAACATTAATTCCAGTGGCCTTTGGAATTCAACCATCTCAGTCCTTATTTATTTAGTTTAAATCTTTAAAAATGTTTAAATTTGGCTCTAACTATGTATTGTGTTTCAAGAGGCTGATATGTCCAAATTCAGCCATCTTATGCAACAGCTGGTGTCTGAGAATCACAGTGGCAGCAGGCTTTGAGGGCCTTGCGTTGTCCTTAGATGGCCTCCAACACCCGATGCAAGTAGGAACTCATTTATTGACATGTCTTACTTGTTATGAAACACGCCACTGTGCCCAGGAATAGTTAATGAGTAATGTAATTATTGCTCTCTTCATATTTAATGCTTCATCATATTTAATGCTTTAAAGTAAACCTGCACACACACCAAGAGTACTGGCTAGGCAGATTTCTTAGGGAAGAGCTTCTCTGACCTTTAGGAGGCAGGAGTTGGTGACCACTTGCTTGGAGTCCACAGTGTCCACCAGGGGCTCCCTCATGGCCACATTTCGGATGCAGGTCATGTCAAAGCCGTACACGTTCTCCCACCCTGCCGAGGAACGCACAACAGCACGGGTCAAGCCTTCCTGCTGAACGCTTATATCCAGGCTGCGACAACTTCAGTCAACTCTAATTTGGCTGCTTGGGGAGAACTTGGACCCAAAGATGCAGAGGCCTGGTCAGGGATGGGGGATTTCAGATCACCCCCTTGTCCAAAATGTAACAGTTTAGGACTTTAGTCTTCTCTCTTGGTCTCCTCACCCCACCTACTCAAAAGGATTTGGTAATGAACAAACAGCCTATTCCAGCACAAGCAAACAGGCAAACTGCTACTGTAGTCGATGGCTATGATTCAACTGATGATTTAACATTTAGTTTCCTGTATGTTTATTCATAATTACAATACATTATTCATAAGAGCAGAGGACTGTGTATGTAAGCACTTCTGTTGTATCTCACAGAGGAATCGCGGCTTCAGTGTGACGCAAAGACAAAAGGATGAGCAGATCGCCTGCTGGGGGCTGATTTGCATACTTGGCCCAATGCTAACCAGTGTGAAGCTGCTCAAATCGGCTGTTGGATCGGAGACTCGGTTACCCATGATCCTCCTGGGGTAGCATATTGACAGGAGTGCTGAAGTGAGAAATGAGGCCCTACATAGCAACGGTTCTTTCATCCCATTCAAATGAGTTTGCATCCGTCTATAAAGGGGGGGGGAAAGGGGCTTGTGTGTTTTTTTCTTTCAGCTCCAAGCCTTCTGCTTTAAGCATTTATATTGGATATGTCAGTAGAGATGTACTACCCAAACGGGGACACTACCTGGAAAATCATGGTGTTTTCTCCTCTACTCTAAAAGGACCTGATGAACTGGACAGCATGTGGCTACAGCCTGCCTTTAATCCCAAAATAAAATCGCAGAGTTGTGGTAACGGCTAAAGATTCCCTGTCCTTTCACAGCCTCCGAGCAGCCGCTGGTAGATGGCACACTAACAATATTCGAAGTGACATGTTCTCCCGCAAGCCTGTGCTCGCAAGCATGTGCCTGTCCCTGAGTTTGTAGTGTCCTAAAGAGGTACAAGCCTCACTAGGATGTTTCTAAGTTTCTGTGTGGGCAAAAATGCATATTACTCTAGACAAGCTAGTAAATGGCCAGGGAGAAGACAGTGGAGACTCACAGTGAATTTTGAAGTCCTTGTACTGCCGGTCTTCAATGCCCACCACATACAGGGCAGCTCTGTCTGGGAACATCAGACCTCCGGGCTTCTGTTGATACACCAGAGGGGAGGGGGCTGGCTTTGTGACAAATACAACACCTTTTCTGCACATGCATGCAATAAGCATTGAGCGAGCAAGACCAAGGTCGCTTTCCAAGTTGTCGCGCTACTTGATCCTTGAGCTGGCAGCATCGCATTAGCTGGTATCGCTGGCTGAGACCCATGGTTGACTGTATGCGTGAGAGCGGGGTGTACGTCATGCACACAAAGTCCGCTCTCTTTCCTGTTAGCAACTGACCCCATCCACCCTCGGGGCTGCAGGGAAGCTGAGAACCTACCAGCCACTTGTCCCGGGCAAAGATGACGGTGTTGAGCATGGACTCATAGAAGAGGCAGTAGCCCATCCATTCAGAGATGATGATATCCACTTGCTCCACTGGCAGCTCCACCTCCTCCACTTTGCCCTTGAAAATGGTGATGACTACAAGACACACAGAGATACCACTGATGTCTTGTCTCCATGGGTCCTCTATGAAGCAACTGAAGAGCAAATTTCCAAAGCTCAATCGGTCCATAGGATACTTGGACAGGATAGGTTTATAAGTAAGTACCATTTCTGTAGATTTACAGTAGTAAGTTTGGGGAATTTAACAAAAGTTCTTTGCTGGATTACAGGAGGACTGAGTGAGTGATACTGAAACATGATGAGGAAGCCTGACTTTAGGTCATTGGTGATCTCGCAAACAGCAAAAAATTGACTGATTGAATTGTGGAAATTTGCTTTTCACTCTACTGATGAAAATTTGCAAAGCAGGAGAAACAGATTATGGATGGTGTCTTCTGAGACATGAGTAGCTTGACCTAGAGCTTCTTAACTGCCAACACTTTGTCCACATTTACACAAAAAAATCCATAATCGAAAAGATCAAGGTATTATTACGCAAATACTACAATGAGCTAAAAGACAAACATTACCATTATCCATGTGATTGGACTTGATGATTTTCTCTGAGAACTCGGAAATGCTGGAACATTCGATCTGCAACACAACATATGGTGATTATAGAAAAACATTGCAACAGACTAAATATATTTTATGTCTGCATTATGCTGGTAGAGCAGTGGTATGTGACGTCCCAGGAGCATGAGTACACATTGAGAGTTAGTTAGGGTTCAAGAGTTTAATCATGAGAGGATTAGGTTCAGTATACCCACCCACAGTGTCTCCACTTACCAGACTGGTTTGCAGAGGACTTTGGGGGATTAATGCGATTGAACAGTTCATTTTTGGCATTCATTTCCGCTGGCATAGCGTTATTAAGAGGTCATGACAGTGGTCTTACTGTCCGAAACAGGTAGTGAGGAGATTATCGTGCAAAAGCTTTTCCACACAAACTGTCCTGCTGTTTTGTAGTGAGTGGGTCTTGGTTGTTGGGCTATTTTTGTTGCAAGACACCAAAGCATTGAGCCGAGCTTTGCAGAGTTTTTTTTAAGTTCTGAACGCAGTGCACCCCAGCACAAAACTTAAAATGTAACACAAGCTTGCTCATGGGAGTTTTACTTACACAAAAATGTTCTGAGGGCAGAACAAAAAATGATTGGTTCAGAGAGATAACCAATCACATTGTACAGGAGGTGGGTCCAAGCAACTAGAGGAAGCAGGACCAAGACATCTGATTGGTTGTCCCTGCCTCCTCTAGTTGCTTGGACACACGTCATCTACAATTTGTTTGGTTATCTCTCTGGACCAATCATTTTTCATTCTGCCCTCAGAACATTTTCATGTAAGTAAAACTCTCATGAGCTCCCAGCTCGGACAGGGGAATTATGAGAGTGTGCACTTTTTGCAAATATTAAAACCTTACATGATCGGGTATTTAGCAGCATGCTTCCTGATTTTTTCCCTATTAACGTATTGACCTGTGGATGAGGGGCAAGAATAATTTATTTTATTCATCACGAGAATGGGTAGAAAGTGTAAAATAATAATAATTGTAAAAATAATAACAACAATAATAATTCTGATTTTGAATATGTACATAGAGGGCACCCTATTTGCACACTCCTGAAGTGCTGCCTTGGCTTTAACATACCTCATGCTTTTTATCGCCGTGAATATATGATACCACAGAGAGCAGTGAGAGTGCTGCAGCTACTTGAGAAGACATTACGAGGAAACACAGCATAAACACATGAAGGCATTACGAGGAAACACAGCATAAACACATGAAGGCATTGCGAGGAAACACAGCATGCACACATGAAGACATTACGAGGAAGTACAGCGTAAACACACGAAGGCATCGTGAGGAAACAGCATAAACACATGAAGGCATCGCGAGGAAACACAGCATGCACACATGAAGGCATTGCGAGGAAACACAGCATAAACACATGAAGGCATCGCGAGGAAACACAGCATAAACACACGAAGGCATCGCGAGGAAGTACAGCATAAACACATGAAGGCACCGCCAGGAAGTACAGCATAAACACATGAAGGCATCGCGAGGAAGCACAGCATGCACACATGAAGACATTGCGAGGAAGCACAGCATGCTCACATGAAGACCATATGGCCGGGTCTTCCACAAGGAGATAATCTGCCCTGTATCCCACTGCTTTCATTAATTTGTTAATGGAATACTGTATACAATACCGTTTAATGGAATATAACAAGTGCTGACACTGTAGCGTGATCTAATATACAAATGATCCACCCTGCCCTCAGATTCTAGTGACATGCATGCATATATTATGCAATTATAAAAGAACTATAAATATCGATCCATTCTTGCATGATCCATTACAGGACCACTGTGAAGCTGGAATACATACTGCCTTTAAGATAACACATGTATATAACATATTACTGGGAGTGACCATCTGTTACACAGCTCAGCCCTGCCAGTCACAGTCAGGCGCAGTACTTCCTGTGGCCAACGGGGACAGTCTACTTTCACAGGCAGACTTGCAGCAGTTCACACTTCACGCAAATGGCGCAGAGTGCCAGAACTGTTACCAGAGAGAGCAGCCGTTTCCTGTCTCCGGGTTGATGCTGAGCCGGGATGACTTACAGGTTCTCACGCCGCCTTTGGCGCGCCAACAGCGGTGGAGGAGCCAGCACGGCTCTAACGCTGACTTTCATCATGAACAGAGCGGTGAGCAAAATGATTGCTTTAGACAGCATTGGCATTATATTGGGCAAAACTAAGGGATTTCACAGAGAAGAGTGAATTTTAAATCCTCTAACGCCACAATGATGCCCTCCGTTCTATGGGGCAACACTCTCTCCCACCTCTCTGTAAATATAGCTTCATTCAATTGTTTTTTGTGTTTTTTTTGGAGCTCTTGTCTCACATATCAAACTTGTCCTTGATTCACTTTGTTCTCTGACTTCCTCTCTGTTGCTCACATACAAAAGGCAAACTTTCTTCTCCAGGCTGAAGAATCCTCCAGGCTCCGTCAATACGCCCTGTTTCTATGATTGCTGTTTGTTGAAAAGTCAAAAGCAAGACACTTGTTATCGTCTGTCAACGCGGAGCCCTTCACTCATAAAAAGATGATGTTTGGGTTCCCAGTCTCTTCTGAGTAACACGGCACCTGAGGCCCGTGAGTTTGTTACTTTGCAGGTTATCGCCAATGTGCCACCAACACAGCAGAATCTGGACACAAAGTAATTTCCGGAACAGGAGCCTCATTTATATCGAAGTGTTTTTTGCATATTCAGCCGCAATTTCGTATCTTCACACAGTTCTGTTTAACTACAAGAAAAAACTTACATACAGAACCATGAAAAAGTCTTAGGCAATCAAAGAAAATGATGCTTAAATGATCTCCATGTTGGTAGAAAACTATGACATTATGTCTGTCAAAATGTAGCTTAGCCATTTAAGAACCGCCCCCAAAGTCGCCCCAGCATTTGCAGCAACCACCCAGTACACTCAGACTCTACCATTAGCCCACCTCGCCTGGCTAATCTGTACCCCACTAAGTTAGAGTTGGGAGTGAAACTTGACAAATACAGTAGCCGCCCTGAATCTGCACTTTCATTTATCCACGGTTCACCACGGTCCAAAAAAAGAAATTGACACGGGGGAGAATCTGTGCAAGAACAATGGTGCTGAATGAAGCTGTGGCCAAGAGCTTCTCTATCATTGTGGTTCCAGATGGGGTCGAATATCCAAGGTCCAAGAGGGAAGATACAAACTGGGGCCAGACGAAATGACCATAGTCAGCAGCTTAGTAATACTCCAGAATAAAACCAGGTGCGGCAAACGATCCAAATTGTCAGGCACTAATCCTAATGAGAAGCAGATGCATGGACTTCCCTCATAACACGATTTTAACCAGAGGCAGCCAGGAAGCTGGCACATAGCATGCTGGGAAATGTACTTCCATAATTGTAAAATGCGTAACAGTATGTTTTTTCATTGTTCGTTTGTCCGCTGAGGGGTATAAAAAGCATGATTTTCATTGCTGAGTTTTCCCTTAACACATTTTTTCATTGCTCTATCGTCTCTTGAGAATTAGGCTAAAACGTCATGATCTCTTTCATTCAAGAGAGAGTACCGTGTAGAGTACTGTATAATAACACACAATGTACTTTATGTATTTAATCTTGGTAATGTTTTACTGTGTGTAATTTATCAGTTACCCTAGATACACGAAAATCACGCGAGGCTTGCATATGGGGTCCACGGATGATTCGCTGTTTTCCGCGGTTTCTGCGATCCGCACTCCACACGTGGGTAAGGGGGTGCATGTTCTTCCTGTGTCGTCAGGGGATTTTCTCCAGTTTCCAGTTACAGTCAAAAAACTGTAAATGGAACGGCTGAGGTGCCCCTGAGGAGAGGTTTAGGAGCTGAAGCAGTGTTCATCTAACCATCCGACTAGATATCAGTAACTTTTTGGAGAAATTCTTGCTACTTGCTTTTGTGTCACTCTTAATTTCCATATGCTCCATATGTTAAGTTCCATATGTTAAACTGTGTGTTTTTTCTGAGCAAATATACAGTTACTACCCAGATAAATAGCCTTAAACTTTTGCACAGTGCTCTACATCCACAGACATGGTATATTTTTTGTTTAGAATCAGACAGATCAGCTTTGACAATCTTATTTCTCAGTAGATTATATTCAGTGCTGAGTCCCAGTAGATTTTATCGCGCATTAGCCAGCCCAGCTAGGAGAGACAGTGCCTTGTTTGTCGACAGGCATGGGGAGACGCGGGCGACCTGGCGCCTTACCCCATACACATGGCGTGCTCCTGCCTTGGCTGCAAACAGCGACAGAATCCCTGTCCCGCTGCCCACGTCCAGGACAATCTTGTCCTTGAAGACGTGCTTGTTGTGGTACATGGAGTTCCTGTAGGTCAGCGTCCTCACCTCATCCTTCAGCATCTCCTGCGGAGAAGGGAAAATTGCCAGCTCTGCTCTTTCTCTTCCAAAAGAGCACGTACACCCGCAGTTGACTGAGGTCTTGCAACACACAAGACAAACATTTTCGAGACCTGCCTGATTTCCAGTCCAACTTCAATGCTCTGTGTCAGTTTATGATAATTCCAGAATGAGGGTGTTGCGGGACATTTTGGAAAGCATGTCAAATTGGGCCCCCAACCCAGACCAATCCAGTTATGTTCCAAATATGTTAGCTGCCCTAACTTTCTCCCCTTTATAAAGGCCCTGATTCCAGATTCAGGGATGATTTGCGACAGAAGTGGAGACTCATAAGAAATCAGAGAGTAAAGCAGCACAGTGATAAAGTAAAAGAAACTAGCGAATCTTAAAACAATCAGGCATCCTGCCCATATTTCAGCAAAGTGGAAGCGGACATTATAAATCCGATTCGTAATTCTCTGTTATTGAATCTAAGAAACTCAGAGGAATCAGTTTCTTTCAAGGGAGCTTTCTACTGAAATGTAACCCTATATTTGGATTGTCTGGAAAATAGTTTTTCCCCATAAATCTGCACCATTGTACATGTTTCTATGTACTGTATATGCTGCACTGTCACTGTGCAGGAAAGCATGTGACTTATATCTAGAAAAATAACAGATTGACTTGTTATAACAGTCTTTGACTTTTGTCCTTGTCACCTCATGGATGCCAAAGTGAGCGTAGGAGTCGAAGTAGTAGTCTCTGGAGGTCATCTCCTCGGGGTTGAGTAACTTGGCCATCTTGCCTCGGCCAGGGCAGCTGGGCAGGGCCGCAGAGTGGGGCGCGGGTGCCATGCGGGGCATGTGATGGACGGACGGCACCGGCTTGGGCAGCGGGGTGGGCTGGACCGACTGGGACGGGAGCATGCGGACGGGCTGCTCCTGGCCAGGGGCGGAGACATCAAGCGTACACATGTTTAGCTGCCAGAACGACACTGCAGGCGGCAAGGGCTTCGCACCAAGGGTGAGAAAACTTTGTTTATCACTTGCATTGCATGCTGGGATAGATGCACAAGGGACCTGTCACTTGAACATCCCATTTTGACACAGTGTTCATAAAAGCATATCATAAAGGATATTTTGAATGTTTGCGAAATTTAGTGTGGGAGCAATTAATGTATTTATTCAAAACAGTGCGAGACCGAATCTTATCCATCCATCCATCCATTGTCTCCCGCTTATCCGAGGTCGGGTCGCGGGGGCAGCAGTCTCAGCAGGGAAACCCAGACTTCCCTCTCCCCGGCCAC
>JAODJU010000001.1:3323998-3337542 GCA_026776725.1 Gnathonemus echidnorhynchus
TCACCTGATTTGGGGAAGAAACAAAATTCCCCAACTTTCCGATGGCCAGTCTGCGTCTGCCTCCTGGAAAGGCTTTATTCATAAGTCTTTAGTGTCATTACATTCTAAAATATCGCGAGCCATACAGTATATGGTGATATATATAGTGATAAACAATTTGGTTCATTTCCTCCGATTACACGTTAGTACAACAGGTTTTGCCTGTGGTACAAACGAATAAAGCTACAATTTCCAGAATAGTTCACACAAGTCTAACAGCTGTATATTTGCCTGGGGAAGACCAACCTGTTCCTTCATGACTAAGGCTGTCTCTCGTCCCGTATGCGCGATCGTCCCGCAGTGGAAAATAAACTGCTGCGTCTAGTATTATACAGGAGGATCCCGTATTAACAAGCGTCCTGAAGTTTTAGCATACCCATCAGAACAGCGTTCTCTCGCTTAGAGCGCATGAGTAGAACAGAATTTCATAATCTTCGCGTCTCCGTAAGTTTAGCATACTGTTGCAAGAACATTCGACGGAAGTTCAGCATTGCATAGAATATTAGACGAAAAGTAAGCAATTATGCTTTCCGGTATTTCGTGTTGTTATAGGTAGCCTATGAGTGCACGAAAGTGGCATAATAATTTATACTGCTTCTCGCCCCATTATTACGTGTATAGTGCTGTTATACAGTACGTGTTATTACATGTGGTTATACAGTACCGTCATAGTGCAGTTATGCATATTATTACGTGTAGTTATACGTGTTATTATGTGTAGTTCTAAGAAGATAACACTCGGCCCATCAAGCTCAATTGGGGAGAACTCAACTAATAGCTCAGAATTGTTAAAATCTTATCTAGCTCTGATTTAAAGGAACCCAAGGTTGCACTACACTATAAGGAAGAATATTCCAGACTCTATCTACACGATGTGTAAAGATCTCGAAGTGCTTTCTCAAATCCAGTTTAAAATGTTTTCCCGGTAATTTTCACCTGTGGCTTCAAGTTCTTGTATTTCAAGTAATAGTGAAGTAGGCCTAACTATTTATTTGAAGTGCATCCAGACCTGTTAGAATCTTATATACCCAGATTTTATACCGCTAAGTATGTTGATCGTCAACCATTTCCTTATCAGAACGTGATTCCACTGTTAAAAAGCATTTTATTTCGATTCAGTAAATTTCCTGATTAGGGCATGTTGCCTCTGTTAAAAACACAGTTTATTTTGGCATTGTAAATTTCCTTGTCAGACTATATTACCCTTATTAAAATATGTAGGTATACTATTTTGATAAAGTGTGACAGAGCAATAGATGTAGCAATAAATTTGCAATACTGGTATGCTATTCTGATAAAGTATAATGACACACTTCGATAAAGTTGCAATAGCCATATATCATCGGCACACTTTACCTGCCAAATCGCCTCTGACCAAAGAGTGAACAGCGCCGGCCATCAGCATGGCGGAGGGCGCGATCAATTATTTAATCCGCCCCCTTTGCCACATTTTGATCTCACTAGTCTCTCTGGGGTAAATAGCGACGGCTAGCAAAAAAGAGAGCGATGATCATTTTTGTACTGTCAGCTCAAAACGTTGCTGTGATTTTCTGAGGAATATTTATCCTTAGGTCTTACGGTCTCGAATTTGTCTATGCGTTTGTCATCCAAATCACAGATATGCATAGCTGTGAATTATAAGTTGTTTGCCTGTTTGGAATTTCATAACATTCATCAGTTAAATTATTGTCAGGGCACCTGTGTACTTGTATATTTTTTGTAGCAAAATTTGCACCCTTGAGTGAGCACAGAACCCTGAAGTACCCTCTACAGCTGAACAACGTTTCCTAAAGGAGGATGGTACTGTCCAATCTCTTTGCAGCAACGTGACGAGGTTGACAGGAGTCAGGGTGTCAGCTACACGGTGGGAGGATACTGAAGCTTGTTTCCTCCATTTTGACTCGCGCACAAATTGAGAGCCACTGTAATTCTCTTGCCATCATGCCTCTCCATTGCACGTTCAGCCGGCTGTGGGGGTGGGGTCACGCTTCAGTGGTTTTCTCCCTTGTGGGGGTCCATCAGCAGGTTGGGTACGACGGTCAATGGGGACACTTGAAGACCAAGAGGAGGACAGAAGACTGGAAGGGGGTTAAAACAGGACTAAAGGCATTGTAGATGATGTTACAGGAGTCCAGAGCTGCCTCTTCCTCGCAATATTCAGACAGATGGATTTTCATAAGTTATATCTCCTCAGTTGCTCAGATTTCCTGCATGACAGGAAGTAGTTCCCACAGTATATGTTGGGCAATGAACTGATTTCAATAGAAATGCCAGCCTTTGTATTCCAGTGCCTTTCAAATTAATTTAAATAGCAATAATATCTAGAGAAAGATAAAATTGAATTATACACAGGCTAAATTACTGTGATATTGAATCATCAATTTTCTTGTGTTTCAGAGAACAATGCTAAGATTCGATGATCACATGACACCGGTGGGCGGCGGCTTCAAGAAGGTCCAAAATAGGCACAGCTGAGCCTGTGGTCAAAGATCTGATGGTTCAAATTCTGGAAAGAATGTTGGTCTAATGATTCGGGACACATACAGCTGTGCACATATACGATTCGGCTTGAAATGTGTCATATGTTGTGTCGCGTTGGCAAACGGCCCCAGGTGCAGAGGAGCAGCTAATTCTACAAAAAACCTGAGTAACAATGTCTACACTTGGCTGCCGTCAAAGGATGCTGAAGAGTGTCCCAGTGCATGCTGGGAGGGGGACGAAGCACAGCCTGGCCACAGATTCCCCTCGTTTCTGAAACAAAGCTGGTTGTATTCTCCTCTCTTTACCTGTGCCCCCCCCCCCCCCCCCCCCATGCAGTCTGCTGATTCATATTCCCTGGCAAGTTGGCAGAGTTCAGAAATAGTCCTTAATGGGGAGCATAACAGCGCTAGCAGTTAGACAGGAGGCATTTCCAGTGCTGGGTAAGCTTTAAAACCAGCCCACTCCGAGACAAACAACATAATGGATTTTCCCTCTTCCTTCATTCCCTATTATGATACATTGGCGTTATGGATTCATTACTGTACTCAAAAATGTGCTCTTCTTGAACTTCAAATGAGAAATTCCCCCCTTTGATAGTTCGCTTATCTGATGGCGTATCCGATATTTTAGCAGCAGTTGGTTGGCCAGAGGAAGCCCCAAGGACGGGATCAAAGACATGATGTTTATTGAAACGTGGGGCCGCTCCTTGGAGCAGGAAGTTCAGGAAGAACATGCTCATTGTTGGCTGTTTCTGCCTATGGAAGTCGGTCACTTCTGCCCCTGGGTGAATGCGATGCTAGCGGCCATTAGCGTTAGCAGGACGGGTGTCGTGGGGTGGACAGCGCTGTGGGGTTCGCATGCTGTGCTTCTCCTTAAATGGGCTTACGTGGATTGGCATCTCTAAATAGTGTGTGGACTGATATCCCATCAGGAGTAAGTCTAAATGCGCAACGTAATCGGACATACTTTAATGCATAATTTAGGCAGTTTGTTTTAATTAAATGAGGTGGCACTGTGAGGGGCAGTAAACTTCTCTGTTACCACAGCCCTGCTCTGTGTGTGTGGTGTTTTCATGGTCTTCCTGTCTTGTCTGGACTTCCTCCCATTGTCTAATCAGTTTCTCAGTGTTGCCAGTAGTGTCTGGGTTTGTGTGTATATGTGCCCTGTGATAGGCTGGCATCTTGTGCAGGCTGTACCCCAGCCATCTGCCCCATGTTACTGGGATAGGAAGCTGACTAGGATTGGTGGTTGGAAGATGGATGGATTTTTATAAATGAACTCACTTATAATGCACACATGTTGTATGTGGTGGTGTGTAAATCTGTAGATGTATAAAATATGAAATATCTTTATCCTTTTAATCCATGCTGCCTTGTGGTAACATCCTGTGTTTTGGCCAAAATCTAGAACATTTATGGTGGAAATACAGACGTGGACATATTTGCTGGTACCCTTACAGCTCACTGAAGCAGTACTTCATTCATCCCCCTTACAGCTCACTGAAGCAGTACTTCATTCATCCTGAAAGGTGATTCAGTGTATACCTGCATGTCTTTAGTATGTGACAGAGGGAACCAATAAAACTGTGAAAAGAAATGTTTTGTTTATTTTACAAAGATATGTTAAAATAGTACAGACAGATTTGTTGGTGCCCCTAAAGAGACTATTTATCCTTGTATTATTGTCATGTTTCAAACTCAGTGTTTAACCTTAATTAGTATCACATGTGCCTTCAAGCTTTTCATCAGCCATTCAGTCTATTTAAAGGGACAGAACATGCTACTGTGTAGTTTGGAATCATTGTGTTTATCACAATGAACATGGACCAGAGAAAGCAAAGGAGAGAGCTGTCTGAGGAGCTCAGAAAGAAGATTATAGATAATCATGTTAAAGGTAAAAGCTATAAGACCATCTCCAAGTAGCTTCATGTTTCTGTGACCACAGTTGCCAATATTACTAAAAGGTATAAGGTTCATGGGACTGTAGCCAACCTCCTAGGACGTGGACGCAAGAGGAAATGCAAGCCCAGGTTGATCAGAAGGATAGTGTGGATGGTAGAAAAAGAGCCAAGGAAACCTTCCAAAACCATTCAAGCTGGGATCCAAGGTCAAGGTACGTCACTTTCTGATCGCACCGTCCGTCGCATTTTGATCAATAATGGGCCCCATGGATAAAGACCCAGGAGGCTCCACTATTGACAGAAAAACATAAAAAATAAAATTTGCCAAAATGCATGTTGACAAGCCCCACAGTTTCTGGGAGAATGTCCTTTGGACTCATGAGACAAAACTGGAGCTTTTTGGCCAGTCACATCAGCTCTGTGTTTACAGAAGGAAAAATGAAGCTTTAAAAGAAAAGAACACCATACCTACTGTGAAACATGGAGGGGCTCAGATTTGTTTTGGGGCTGCTTTGCTGCATCTGACACGGGGAACCTTGAATCTGTGCAGAACACAATAAAGTCTCAAGAGACTTCACTACTAAGGCATCCTGGAGTGAGACCTACTGCCCAGTGTCAGAAAACTCAGCCTCAGCTGCAGATCATGTGTCATCCAACATGTCAATGACCAAAAACATACAGCTAAAAGCACTGAAGAATGGCTGGAGAAAAAAAAAACATTGGACTATTCTTAAATGGCCCTCCATGAGCCCAGATCTTAATCCTATGAAGATCTATGGAAAGATCTGAAAATCGCAGTGTGGAGATGCCACCCTTCAAACCCGAGAAAGCTTGAGCAGTTTGCTCAGGATGAGTGGGTCAAACTACCTGCCAGCAAATGTCACTGTGAAGTACAGAGATCGCTTGTTGGCAGTGATCGCTGCAAAAGGTGGTGCCACAAAATATTAAATTAAGGGTGCCATGTTTTTTTTTATCCTTGCCGTTTTCATTTGTTTAATTATATAAAATATTCAGCTCTATCGATAATGAAAAGCAAAGTCTGATTTGTGTTAAATATGAAATAAACAATAAGGGAAGCCATTAAATTTTTGTCAGTTTCAAGTTATTTCAGAGATAGTTGTGTTTTTTTTTTTTTTTTTTTTTATGGAAGGGGTACCAACAAATTTGTCCACGTCTGTAATTATTGTGAACAATAACATGCTGTGTCTGTGAAGCAGCAGCTCGGGTTACCGCTGGCATCATCCAGGTCGTCGTTTCATTTTCCTGTCTTTCTCCTGTGTCGTTTACAAACAGTAGTTATCCTGTAACATGGGGATGGGATTCGGGCAAATGAAAACCACCTGACACGTTAGCCACGTGTTAGCAAATGAGAAAATACTGTCACCACGTTTTAATTGTCTTTGTTTGCTCAGGAACCGCGATGTGATAGGGATGGCCAGTCTGCACTGCAAATCCTGCGTGCTAATACGGAAGCATGCCAAAAGGCCCATTTGGACAACAAAGAGCCATTCTAAGTAGCTGAGAACATTTCCCACGATCTGGCAGAGCATCTTGCTGGCAGAGTTGTGCATTTTCTCAAGAGGCACGCATCTCAGACCTCTTCAGTGCTGCCCACTTAGGTACATCTTTGCCTTGGTCTGTGCCACCCTGTCACGGAGAGCAGGCTCCTGGTAAGGTTAACGGCTCACGCATATTAACACTACAGTAACAAGAAACGTTAAATAAGCACGTTTACTTTATGTCATGCAATAACTACTTAACAAAGAAAAGACAAATGAGTTAAATACAAATAAAGCTTGTTTTTTTCTTGGGGGAAGGGGGATGTTTATATATAAAAAAATATGTTTGTAAATTGTCATTGCGATTTGTAGTTAAATATAACTGTTTGGCACTATGTAGTTTGGTAGGAAATTAGGAAGCAGGCGTCTGATTGTCCTGTTTCCTTCTGAACCCGCACTGACCGGACGGCCGAGAAGCAACAAGCTGGAGCCGGATCACTGACGGCGAGGCGGCCGGAGCGCGTCGCGACTTCTCACGGACAGCCTTTCATCAACGTCCTCTTCTGGTAAGTGTGTAGAATGTGCAATTGCTAACAGTTATCGGTTATGTAAAATTTACACTTAGTGACATGCGAGATATAATGTGGGTGCAGGTGTGCGTAGCAACTTATTTAAGGCAGTTTGTCGTATCGAAAATGCAGAATATCCCTGGTTGCAAGATAACATGTAGGCTACCATCATTTAGCCGAAAAATATGATGGAGATATTTTGGCGCGTTTTGTGTTTTTCTTTTTTCTCTGAAACGTGAGAAAGGAATATGGATTGGAAAGTGCATTTCTTGTTCTTCGTGATGCAATGGAGGCGGCGTGTCCGTAATTGCGGAGCTGCAGGAAAGGAAATGTCGAATTAAGGTGTATTTCTCATGGATTATACACGACATACAGTTTTTATTCAACAATATGCCAGTTTTCCCAGTGCATTATTATTCTGTATATTGCGATTACGTATAATGGTAAACGAAAGGCTGTCCTCAGTTTAAAAGAGTAAACTACGATCGGCGGTAATAAAAGCGCTACAGTATCTATTCATTTTATGTTCACATAATTCACATCTAATATTTCCTTTCTTGTCTTTATCTACTGCTATAATGGGCAGTATGTATTGGCCACTAAACATTTTTAATGGAATTGTGCTCAGAAATAAAATGTTTAGAATGTGTATATAATAATGTGTAAAAACGTTTCGGTTAGCTTACTGACAACGTCGTGTCAGGTATAAACAAACTTAAATAACGACAAGAATCAGTTTCCAGACGCGTTAAGACCGTCGGGAACCTTGAGTCGGCCGACGTCCAAGTGTTACAAGGTTAATAACGTTTGAAAATGCTTGAAATTTCATTTATTTACATGCAAAGCCTAGCATTTGGAGTGTGCATCGCTCCAGATAGAGATGTAAGGAACAAGGTATCAGATTGTGCCAAAAATGTCACGTCGCCAGTGTAGCATTATATTCCACATGTCGTCCCTATACACTATAGTTACCGGAATAAAACATGCCACCGGTTGCTTTTTGGTGTCATAGTGTTTTTCACAACTATATAACGGCTGTCAGGATGGTAACTTCCCAGTGCCTTCACCCAGCTGTTCAAAATTACCTTCTGCTGTTCGCAGGTGTGCTTCCCAGTGATAGGACAGCACATTATTATGGAATGGAAAATTATTGTGATGGCTCGATCAGACATTGCAGATTTGGATTATATTTGCATATTTTATTTCAGTGTCACGTTGTTTCTTTTGCTCATTTGGTAATTGTGTACGAGCTAGGTAACATGTTAATTCGGAATGCATTTCTTAGCAGCAACGAGGCATAGCTCGATTTTAATTAATTTTTTAATTCGCAGTTTAATATGCACACTAAAATATGCAGTTTCACTCCTCGATGTGATTACGATGTATGGGAACATAAATATGGCAGTCCACACGCTGGAATATGGCTTGTTTTTTAATAATTATATATATATATATATATATGTTTGATGTCATGATATTATTCGGTTGAAACAGACTAATCAAGGTGGGGGAGGTGTAGCTTATGGCTAATTTGTATAATGGAACACAATTAATCAGAGTGCCCCCATCCAGCTGTCTCTACGAAATTAATCCTGACTGTGTTATTTGTTTCTGTCTGTGTTTTAATTAACCTGCTATTTACATAAGCTACCTCGACGCAGGCGTAATTTGGAGTTAAAGTTTTCTTATGTTTTGCGTCCCTTAATTACCTTTAGAAACCTATCAGGGCTCTACTGTCATAATATAGTGCACATTGGAGTGCGCCCCCTAGCTGTGTGGAGTGTTTTTGATTATTTTTTTGTTAATACATGCAATAATATACAATAATGTGTTCCTGTCTCCCTGATTAGCTCAGTGGCAATCAGTTTGTTATAAACTATTGTGTGTGTTTATTTACCCTGATGGATGTCTCCATATATGGACTGGAACAGTGTCCTGCGATATGATTAGATTATGTTAGTAACGGGCATATGGTTTTGTTCCTGCTATGATTCTGTTGCTTCTTTACAGAAGAAACAGGCTGTTTTTTTTACTTTAATAAAACTTGCCTGCAGGATCCTCTGAGGAACATTGGCATTTTTCCTCCATGACGGAGCCTGTGTCTCCTTGTCATGTTTTGCCCTACACCAGGAGGCGATACGCTTGTTTTGTGTCTGAGTTGGGGTTTTGGGGCATTTAGAAAACAGGGTAGGTAGAGGCTGTAATCCTGCTTGTTTAATTATGTTTGAAGACGTTTGTAGTGGGGATTAGCATGACCGCAAGTTCCTAAACCTGTTTGGGTTCAGCTTTTTTTATTGAATCAAGGCTTATTTTTCATAAAAGGTTGAACATTTATGCTAAGCACTGCGCTGCTGACTTGACAATAGAATGCTACTGTGTAATAGATCATGAAAATGGCTTAATTTTTCTGCATCTATGGCAAGTTATAGCCGAGTTTATATCTAATCGAAGGGTACCGCTTAACAGATTATTGGAATGATCTCATTATTCAGTCCTATCAGCTGCACACTGTTTTACAGCCATGACCAAAAGAAACTGACATTCTGCTATGTTCTGGAAGGTAACACAATTCAGGGGTCAGCTTATGTCATAAATCCAGTTGTGTGTCTTCATACACCATTGCTTTGCCAAGTCAGTGCCAATTGAATGTAGTATATCACATCATTTTATTTTAATATTTGTTTAATAGTCACAGATGACAGTTGTTACTATGTATGTTTGGAGAAATCCGTATCAGGAACCCTGTAACAATATTAAAATGTTTGTATTTTTGGATAAAATCGTTGGGTAGTTCCTTCATTTGATTAGATAAAACGGTTAATCATGGTGAATTTAGCAGAAAGACATTGTTAGGGAACCTTAATTAAAACGTGTTAATTATCCACCTGCCAATACATCCAGAGTTATTCTTAGCTCTTCTGCCTTGTTCGTCATCTGGCTCGATGATCAGTCAGGCATAAGTCGCCATTTATGGGTCAGGTTCATTAGTGATAACGGCTTCAGTGTCTCCCCAAAGATGCCAGCTTGGGTCTCCCCCTGCCCACAACACCACCTCAGTCACTGCCAGTCACTTCCACTGATAAGACGGGGACTAATTGCCCTGTTGCCGAGAGAGGCCCCTGACTGGTAACACACTGGATAACACCACTGAATTGTGTGTCACTGTTGTTCTTCTGACAGCTTGAAGGCTTTATGTCATGCCTACCCATGAGGTTTTCTTTAGGCTAAGTGTCAAAGACGGATTTGATTAATGTTAACCTGACAATCCTGCACGTATTTCAGCTTCTCATGTGACAATTTCTTAGACATGAAGGATTAACTTGAGGAATGTGGCTTGCAGGCAGCACTTTGACGCTGACAGAAAACCTGCATTCCCACTAATTAACTCTTTTTTTTGTAGGTGTCTGTGTGTTAGTGTACTGATTGAATATTCCCGCTTTCAGGAGGAGCGATGTCTCGCTTTTACAAAGACCCCCGAGAGGACTGGCTCACTGTGTGTCTGAAATACCTTCTCTTCATGTTCAACTTCCTCTTCTGGGTGAGTCTAAGACTGGCTTTAAAGCAGCGTTTCTCAGCTCCCGGTCGGGCTTTGGTGTACCGTGGATGTATGTTAGGTCAATGCTGGCTGGTCAGAGTCCAGTACCAGGGTTATAAAATAAAGGACAAAGTAAATGAAGTTGTACCAAGAAGTGGAAGTAAAATCCAGACAGAAAACAGGGATCATTGCTTTTCTGTAAATACTTTTACAGCCGTAAGACAAAAAGGTGTACCATCGATCAATAGGGCGTCAGAAAACAATGTTCTTTCCTAATTCAGTAAAAAATGGTTGCATTATAACAGAAAGCTTACGCAGTACAATGCGCTGTGTAGTATTGACAGCTGAGTAACTGTGGTAAAAAATATATACAATTCTGAAAATGTGCAGAAATCACAATGAGACCTTTGCAAGAGCCCTTGGAACAGAAATTGATGTTAGTGCCTTGTACATTTGGGCCATGTAATCTAGTTTCTGTTTCCTGGGTTCATAGTTGACGGAAAGTACATCACTCCAAAAGCCCCTCCCCAAAGTGGCAGGCTGTCAGCACTTTGCAGTGGTCAGCATTGGGGCCTCGTGCTTGGGAGGCTTGAGAATCTGCCTGTTAGGATAGCTGTGCCCTGAGAATCTGCCTGTTAGGACAGCTGTGCCCTGAGAATCTGCCTGTTAGGATAGCTGTGCCCTGAGGATCTGCCTGTTAGGGTAGCTGTACCCTGAGGATCTGCCTGTTAGGGTAGCTGTGCCCTGAGAATCTGCCTGTTAGGATAGCTGTGTCCTGAGAATCTGCCTGTTAGGGTAGCTGTACCCTGAGAATCTGCCTGTTAGGGTAGCTGTGCCCTGAGAATCTGCCTGTTAGGATAGCTGTGCCCTGAGAATCTGCCTGTTAGGATAGCTGTGCCCTGAGAATCTGCCTGTTAGGGTAGCTGTGCCCTTGTCCCATTCTGCTCGCGTCACACCAGGAAGTTAATTTCACTGGGTTTGAACAGCTATGAGCACAAACGAAAATATACTTTTCCCTTCGATGCTCCAGACCTCTGGTGTTTTTGTGTTATGTTGGTAACCCGGTTCGGCCCCCACACTCCATCCCCCATAAGTCTTTGAGGCACCTACCCTGACAGGGGCGTGTCTTCAAGGCGTCACGACTGCCTCTCCAGTCATGACTTTTAACCATCTGCTTTATTCCTGTCCTACTCCTAAGGCCTCCTCTTCCGATGTTCTTCTCAAAACAGTCAACCATTCAGCTTCAGACCCTGGGACCCTTTTCACATTTGAGTTTAACAGACACGTTACCTCATGTGGCCTCCAGGCAGTCATATATCTTAATCTCAATCGTAGGTTCATCCCAAAAACCAAATTAGAGCTCAGAGCCATGCATCAATAATTGAGGATTAGCCATTACGTGGTGTGAAGTGCAGGATCTCGCGCATTTCCGTAGCGACGCTCAACCAGCTATACACACCATGGCGCTCAGATGTAGCGCGTTGCTATGCTAACACACAAGGTGTTTGGCTGCAACATACATATGGATGCTTTTATTTTTAACCAACCTTTTGCCGTGCAGTTGCTATAGAGATCTGCTTGTCACTACACGGAAATTTCATGGGTTTTAAAATAATATTTATTGATTTTTTTTTTTCCTTTCTATCCATACAAATTCAAAATCAGATGAGTAGATGCCTTATGGTGGCATGTTGAGTGAGGTTAAGCAGAAGCTGCTTTCTGTAGACGTTGATCTCCTGGTTGTTGTGGATTTGTTGTGTGAGTGGTTCTCCTGCAATGGCTGCTGTCAACTCAGTTCTTGTTCCTCATATTGAAGACACAGAGCCTAGAGTAGATACAGGGGAGACTTACCTTAGGGTAGAGTGACTTGTATTCACTGATGCTGCAGGGCTGAGCTGATGAGCGATGAGAGATATCGGACTTTTAAGACCCACAGTGGGTAGGATGTTCTGTCTACCATTGGTCACAATGTTGATTCAGATTGTTAGATCTAATAATAAAGTGAACAAAGAGATATGGGTTAAACTGATTGGAGCTGCTGTTTGGTTTGAAGCCAGGTTTCTCCAGTTGCCAGGATCTAGATTTGCTGAGTTCATGGATTACCCTTAATCTCAGGTTTAAGTTAGCCAAAAATTCATCTGTCCCATCGAATCAAACTGTTAAAGGAGATTAGTGATGCATTTCTGCATTATTGCTTTTTAATGAACTCGGCTGCCTGCCTATATGCAGACTGATTCTGTATCGAACTGATTTCCACGCAGTTGTCTGCTTCGCACTGTCTTTGACCTTGATCCGGAAGGACAGAGCGGGAGACCACAGTACAGTTATTGTAGATGTGCTTGGAAGATGTTTTTATTGCAGTGTCTTGGCACGGCTCACCAGATAAAGACAACTTTCTCACTGTGGTTAGCCCATAAACCTTCTAGGTTTCAGGATATCTTTGTTGTGGATCTGTGCTGGCCGTATTCCAGGCCTCCTTTATAGCAGAGAGGTTTGTACTCTAATTGACTGGGGTACAGGTCCATGTAAGGATTGCTTTTACTGTACCCAGTGAGATGTGTAATTACCTCAGTCTCCCTGTAAGGGACCATTGAAACGTTCATTATTGCCAGACATCTCTGCAGGCTTGCTTTAACTCTTATCTGTGTGCTCCCGTGGTTCTGTTCTCTTCCTGAAGAGCAAACTCCACATTCCTTTGACCGCCTTCATTGTTAATATTCGAACAAGCAGTCAGTAGGCAAATAAGTGTGAGAAATAATAAAACACTTATGCAGATATATAATAGGGAACATGTGAAGTTTTGCTGATTGTGTCAATGAATTGAAAGTGCTGAAGTGTAAATGGACTTAGGACAGATTTAGAGATGTGTGCTTAGAGTAGGAGCCAAGAATATTGACAGGCTGAGTGCTGCAAGGGTCTGTAATCACCGAAGCTCAGGGACTCATCACTGATGGACATTTTGCCATTTCCATGTTGCAGAGAATACTGCAACTCGAGAATTCGGGAAGCCCATCTCACCAAAACGGCTCCCATTGCCCCCACGCCGCTCTCCCACTGTGTGATATGCATGCTGACAGTGGTGTTAGTGAATTGGGGGTGGGGGAGATGGCGTGATGGCCGTCTTTTATTCCAGCGTCACTGCCTTCGTGTGACATGTGATAAATTATTCATGTTGACAGCGGAAGCTGACTGAGAGGGCTTATCTAAATACAGAGGGTAGGGTGCTGCAGGGCATCTAGAGGAGAGATGTCATTTGTCTTTGGTCACAGAGGGTTCAGTGGCGGGGGAACGGTGTCCGCTAGTTGCTAATGTTTGGCGTCCTGTTTTCAGTCGGGTCTGTGATATTCAGTCCCAGTCAAGGGAACAGTGTCCGCTAATTGCTAATGTTTGGCGTCCTGTTTTCAGCCGGGTCTGTGATATTCAGTCCCAGTCAAGGGAACAGTATCCGCTAATTGCTAATGTTTGGCGTCCTGTTTTCAGCCGGGTCTGTGATATTCAGTCCCAGTCAAGGGAACAGTGTC
>JAODJU010000001.1:3394393-3405826 GCA_026776725.1 Gnathonemus echidnorhynchus
GGGGGGGGGGGGGGGGGGGGTGTTTGTGGTCTTAATTGAGGAGGTCCGGGGGTAGGGTAGGGGGACAGAAAATCCTTATTGTGGGATATTTAATTTCTGCTCAGTGTGTCCAGACTATTAACACATCAGTTCTGAGTGTCACACATTATTCTGACAGTCTGTAAATATCACCGAGTCCACTCTGTTTATTGATGCAAGCACCGTTATTTTGAATGGTCTTTTTAGGGTTGATCTTTTGGCAGCGACAGTCTTGTTTAAACCTGTAATAACACCCTAGTGAGCGAGCCCTAGTGCGGACATTTATGTAAAGCAGTATTCCTGAGATTGCTGCAGTGGATGTGGCTGTGATTCTGTGGGATTGATATGTCTCCTCTCCTGCGACACCCATCATCCTTCGTCTGTCAGTTGTGCTTTCGCTTGTTGGGACTCCCTCCCGTCGCGTGACAAACTAAATGCAGCCTGAAATTGCTGTAGTCCGTTAATCTTTCAGGAGCTAAACGCTTTTAGCAGGTGGGTTTTTATGGTAGTTGGAGGCTCTTGTTAAGGAGTTCAGAACGTGTGGCAAAGCCTTTTAGTATTCTCACAGGCCACTGCTAGTTTTTAGGTAAATCTCTAAAGGCTATCCTTAGCCGGCCTAAGTCCTGCTGAATGGAATGGCTAAGAATTAATAGAAATGGTTTCACAGTGACTGCGAAGCTCCCGCAGCCTGACTTGGGGTTTCGCCGGGTTTGGTGTGCAGGGATGTTATTTCTTAGCCTGTTTTTAAGAATAACAGTCTGGGTTCTTTGTCAGCAGGTCTGTTCAGACTTGCTTTGCATGTAGTGAGCTGGCACTTCCTGTTTTCTAGGAGAGACCCCGTGGAGAGGAAATGCAATGCGATGGAAGGCGGTGCTCTGTGTGTCTGTGTGCGTGTGCGTGTGCGTGTGTGTGTGTGTGTGTGTGTGTGTGTGTATATATACACTGGGCTTCTGTTACAGTCCTTCAAATATGTCGCCGTAACTGTACTAGACAGAGACATAATGTGGCTGTTCTTTTTCTAAGACAGACACAAAGCCTCCTCTGCGGTAAATGCAGATTTTGGTACTTGTCCCTCAGAATTTTGCATAAAAGGTTTCTGTGGACGATTACGATGGAATCGTCCAGCTTCGGCTCGTTTTGCGAGATCTCTGAGGCAGAATCGGACTTTCTGCTGGGAAGCGCAGCCCCGAGGCGGATTGGTCTGCTCCCGTGATGAATAAGTGGGCCAGCCTGAGTTAGCTCGCTCTCGGGGGGATAGGTCGGGGGCAGTGCGCATTCCCAGAATAGCTGCAGTGCGCTTACTGCCTGCTTAAGTTTTTGTTAAAATGTTTGGACAAAATTCAAGAAATCTGCTCCATGCTGGGGGGGTTCTCTGTTTCAAATGTATTTACAGGGTTATTTCAGAAAGCATGACAGAAGTGCAAGTATCTATAAACTTGTAGCCAGGATACAACAGGGTTCTGCTTTTAATCTTTTTATTTGTCCTTGTCCAACCTTTTACAGTTGGAGTGGAGTCTCTGTGTTGTTTTTTTTTTGTTGTGTTTTTTGCTGTTACGGTTTTAGATGTTCCCTAAGTGCTGTTGGACAATATGGCTGGTGAATCAGTTACTCAGAACCTGCCAAGAAACACATCTGCTCAAGGGGGGGGGGGGGCGCTCTTCTGGTGGCGCCATTAAATTTCAGGTTTCGTAAAGGTGGTGGGGCGGAGAGGAGCGGGGGATGATGCTGGGCTGGAGATGAAAACATCCAGAGCAAACTGGAATGCTGACTGGTGGCCTGACCTCTTGGCCTGCTGGGTCAGCACCAATTTCTCTGCCCCTGTTGTTGGGTCATCAGCTGCTACTGGTGGCGACTGTGGTCATCATCTCTTGAGGTGAAATTCTAAATGGCTACTCAGAAGACCTTTGAGGTGTTATTAATTAAAAACAATTTGCAGTTTCCACACATTGAAACATCTGAATGTTAGACACAGCACAGCACTCTCGATGCTCAAACCAACAACCTTCTCCCTTTCAAGATGAGGAGGTTAAACTCACAACAGCCTGGCTACCCTGCTGATTTAATCCGTACTCTTCATTTCCGATTGGCCCATGCAGAATGGAACAGTCATGCATTTTTACATGCTTTAAAATGATAATCCCACTGAGATTCAGTACTGTACTATTGGAGATCTCTCTCCTGATGTTTCATCGGTCGTTAGACTCCTCCTTGGCATTTAAAAGCTGGTATGGGGACTATATGGTTTGGGGGAGGACTTGGAACATTTTCAGCCAAATTAATAGGTCTTGGGGGGGGGCTTCATTTAACTTGCACGGTTACAACCATGATATGAAGCTGAGTAATTGGCAAGTTGGGGTGGCTTGCTGATGTCATTATTTTTTTAGTGCTGAAGAGTCCCTTTTATTCGTCTGTGAGGAATTAACAGCAGAATAGTCTCTGTACTGTGCAAATTAATGTTCTCTAAATTGTCTGATGGATGCCATTCTGAAATTTGAATGCTCTGTTTGTGGTGCTTCTTTTTTAAATACGTGTTAATCCCATGCAGAGTCTTCATTGTGATCTTAACACTTATGTTAAGTGTAAAAGAGCTACATCATAACTAACCCTTACCCCAAAACCCAGTAAAACATGGTTGTTGTAATGCTTGGTGGTATTTGTTTAATTATTATTCTTTTCATGTAGTTGTAAATGCGTCTTATTTTACGGACAAATGATTGTGAGCGAAAAACACTTAATTATGTTAATTACGATTAATTGCCGCGGGCAGATATAGCCAAACAAACTAACGAGCTTTTCTCGGAACTGACTTGTCAGAGGGTTCGCCTCGTCCCAGCCGTGGTATCGACTCTCGCTGGACTCTTCAGTGATTTTGCCCGTCTGTTTGCTGTAATGTACAGCCTGCTGTGGATGCCGACTGACCCGTCGCTCTGACGACAGGGAGGGTGCCATGATGCATGCGTTCAGCTGCCATTCCGCATTAACTGCTAAATTTGCGCCGGGATGCCACGCTGCAGCAGGACTTTATTTATTTACTTATTTCTTTGTAAGCATTAGGACTTTAACCTTTCTGGTATTAGAAAGGTTAGAGCTGTTGTCCTGTTCAAACACCTCACTGTAGGGCTTCCAGAAAAGGTCATACTTACTAAGGATACTCGGTGTGTGCCGGACTGTGTCATTCTGTATTTAATGTTTTGATGATTTTGATGCAATAAACTTTCAAGTAGCTGTGTTCTGATAAAACAATCATGACTGTAAGGTCTGCTGAATTGGAAACAGTGAAATGGAGCTTCTTTAAACAGTTAACCTTCTGCTGCTGCCCATGTTCCCCGGAGAGCCTTCCACCGGCCTCTATGACTGTCTTGTATCTAGGAGACAGGCAGAGGCTCCTTAATAACTCCCACAACAAGGCCTTAATCATCATACCAGACCCACTAGCCAGATATGGGTAAGCTACTGGAGTCATTGGATACTTGGATTCAGGAATATTTGTACTCTGTGCTTTTGCATGTGTTTGTGAGGGAAACTCACGAGGTTTGCGTTCAAATGGAGAGATCCACTGCTTTTCTCCATAGGGACCTAATTATCTCCCATTTCTACTTCTAGAGAGCTCAAACTCTCCAAAAAAAGAGGAAACCCTTTGGGGAAAGAATCGAGTCCTCCAAGCTGACATGCTACGCTAACAGGTTTTCAGCAAGGGTGAGATGAGGGGAACTTGGTGTGGAGCCTCCCCAACTTGGCAGCTGGGCCATCAGAACCGACCATCCCTCAGTGAGAAACATCTGCTGGGCCTGACTGCGAGTCTCTCTGCTCACTTTAAATGTTTTTATTTGAACATGCAGTCATGCTTTCGGTGTTTCTAAAGCGTTTAGCATGTCATTTCAGGGCAACCGATAAGCTGCTCTTTTGTGGAAACTCTAAGCTCTTCATGTCGGAGTGTAAATTTTCAAAGTAGTTCCTCTGTAGCTGTGGTCTTTGATGTCTGTAGGTTTGTGGAAGCAGGGTAGCTGGAAAACGGTTGCTGCTGCTATAAACCAGCAACCCTAAGTTCCCCCCATTGTGGTCCACAGTTGTCCTACTTAGCCTTCCCAGGTTCCTCTAGGTGTCACGTCTAGGTTGGAATCTCTTCTAGAACCTTCTTACTGTTCAGGTGTAATTACCTGTCCAGTGGGTCTGCAGCCACTAGGTCTTGCTGAAGTGTTCTTCCCTCCGATCAGCTAGTCCTTGCTGTTGACCGGTGCTCTTCGGGCTGCTAGCCAAGGCTTGGAGTTCCAGGCTCCATCGGAGCTCCTCTCCGACCGTTCCATAACCATAAAGCATGAGGATGAAGAGTGAATGATGGCTTTTGAAGTGGTCCACTCTCTTCCATTGTTCCACCTCCACCTGCTATATGACTTGGCCGCTGGGCACGTCTTTATTGAGTCATCATTCAAAGTAAAACTCCGTCATTGAGACTTCTGAAGCACAAGAGGAGTTCTGAGTTTGATGGTAACCATATTTCAGTGTTTTTAGTGAATCTGATTTGTCACTGGGCTGCCGGGAATGGAATACACGGATGTTTCATTATTTTTTTTGATAGCCTGACGCTCTTAAGGTAATTGCCCATGGAAAGAGATTTTTATTTGGTGTTACTTTGGAGGGGTGTAGCTCTGACGTGTGGATGTCAGGCTTCTCCTCTGGAAATAGTGAAGCTTACTGAGGTTGGTGCGTTTTAGATGGAAAACAGTCCAGCCTCCAGTGCCGAGTCGTTCTTGCTAGATGTTCCACTGCTTGCGGTTTGGCCACAACAGAATACGAGCTGCATGTTTGCTTGACATTCACTCGACAAGGGGGTGGGGGCAGATCTATGAAATGCTCTATTAAAAGATGCTGGGTTGGAAAAACTGCCACGTTTCCAGCAGTCTGCCCCCATTTTGGGTTGTCCCCAGTGCACCCCCCATCACACGCATTTGTACTCAAATCTTTGTGGGGACTCTCCATTCATTTCTATAGGGAAAAACCCTAATCCCAACAATGACAACCTTAACCCCTACCCAGCCCTAACCTTAACCATAAGTAACCAGACAAAATTCAAGTCTCTAGTTTTTTGATTGCAGTCACGGATTTTTGTAAAATTGAGGTTATTTTCATGGGGACCAAAAAAGTAAAATAAGTATTTATCACAATCTATTTACTGTGTATCTGCTGGCGCGCTCCAAACGAAATCTCATTGTACAATGACAATAAAGCATCTTTATCTTTATCTTTATCTTTACAATGTGGGGACATTAGGTCCCCACAATGTAATATTCACATGAGACAGACAGACACACACACCCAGCAAGCAGAGGAAACCCTGGGCCCATGGTCAGGAGCTGATCAATGAGCTTCAGAGCGGGACCCAGTATGAGCGAGGTCCTTCATGACCGTGGGAATGGTCGGTGTCCCTCAGCAAACCTTCTCCTCAGAAGAATCCCTCTGGTGGCGTAGCTGTTAGCTCAGGGACCCAGTCGACAGAACATGACTGTGTCCCCAGGGCCGTGTTTCCAGGCCCCGCCCCCAGTACGCGCCGATTCGCATCACTGCTGTGTGTTTATACTGCATTTTGTAACGTCTTGCGCTCCAGTTGGCATCGCCGTTCTCCCCCCTCACCTCCTGCCAGCCTAATGACCCCTTTTACAACCGTTCCTGTACTTATAAGACGCACATTGATTTTTGATCATGGGATTGAATCCAAGAGTTTTAAAGTACGCTTTGAGTAAGTGCTTTAGCATGTGCTTCTGAAATAAATATTTCTCCACTTTGTTGTTTAACGTCTTACTGTTTCATATTGCTAATATTCCTTTGTTTACCCATCCATCTTGCTATCATGGCGGCATCTTTTTGGGGTGTTTTCTTTGGGCAGCACAAACCACAGGGCTGAGCTTGATTTCCGCAAAAATAAAGAAACGCGTGATAAGATGTTTTGGTAAAGTGCCAGCCAATCACAAACGGTAAAGTGCCAGCCAATCACAAACGGAAAAGTGCCAGCCAATCACAAACCTTCCCTCCTCATAGTTGGGTTTGCAGAAACGACTGCTTGGCCTGCATGCTTAATTTTTTCCTTTTTAGATCAGGGATTTTTGACCGGGTGCCTGTGCCTACCCCCCCCCCCCGGGGCTCCTTAAGCCGGTAGCAGGGGGTCCAAAGAGACCAAAGAGTGACATAATGCGTGTTTGTCTTCTGTATAATGTGCCTCGAAATCAATCCAAGGGGACGCCCCCCTGCTGTGTAAAGATGCCCCATGTGATGTAACACACTCCTAAACCAAATTTCTTATTGTATTCGATCGTACTCTGATTTCTTTCCAGCTGCTTGGTCCAGATCAAATTGGAAAAGGCAGAGTTTTGCCCAGGTTTATCGCAAGCTGTGTTGCTTAGCAAATACATGAGATATAAGATAGTTGGACTGCGATAGGACTGTGCGCGTGTGTGTGCATGCGTGCGTGCGTGCGTGCGCATGGGTGTGTGTGTGTGCGCGCGCATTCAGTATTCAACGTAAAATCTTAAACATGTTATTGGTGCAAGTATAATTAATGTCTGTGCTGACTGACACTTAAAACCCCCCTCCAAACAGACAATAATGCTGCCAGTGGTTTTCTGTTCATAAAGCCCATTGACCTCATTGACTCCATGATTGCATAAGAACCAGGGATGGCTCAAGGATGACCTTTCCAGAAGAAATGCATTGATCACCAGTGGCAGACTGGGGGATTTTATCAGGGTAAAATGCAGCATGGGAGTCTGAGATAGCACATCTTTAACGGCTCGCGTATCTGCGGTGCCTGGCTAGCTGAGAGTGATGACGAGGGTCTTGTGCTCAGTGAAGGTCCAGTAAGTCTTGCTTATTCTGGCATCTGCTTGTGTCCTTGTCCTGCTGTTTTACACGACCCACCAACCCTTACATCATACCTGCTTGTGAAATGCATTTCCGCAGGCCGAGCTGAAGATTTGTAATGCTTGGCCTGGAGTGACCCTTCTTGTGTGTGACTCCTACCAGCCTGTTGTCGGAAGCTGGGCAGCATGGCTTGTGTAGAGGGCAGTGTAGGCCATCGAGAGACCTCTAAGCTGGAAGATGAAGATTTCCGCTCGGTTCGATCTGGGTGAACCTGGCACTCTCCCTGTTCTTTGAAGGAGTTTATTGAGCATTTGTTTAAAACGAGGCTGTTCTTTGGAAATCCGAAGCTAACGTCCTGCCAACGTCCATAAAAGTAATACGGGATGAATGAATGTCAGCTGGTAGCCTGTCTGCCAGCTCACTCAGGGAACTGCTCATAAACTGCCTTAGCAGGCTGCTTCTGACTCTAATCCAGTCGTCTCTTTATTGTCTAAGACAGTATTTCCCAAACCGGTCCTCAGGGACCCACAGACAGTCAATGTTTTTGCTCCCTCTCAGCTCCAGGAGGTGAGAGGGAGCAAAAATGTGGATTGTCTGGCAGGGAGCACGGAGGGAACAAAAACGTGGATTGGCTGTGGGTCCCTAAGGACCGGATTGGAAAACACTGCTCTAAGAAATAACAAACACTGAAGGAGCAGCTCTGTTCTTTTAAACTGTTCCCTTATTTTTCACAATGGCAGGAAATGGACTTCTGCAAGTCTCAAGTGAACCATGATATATTAGTGAGTGCGCCACCTAGAGGGCCCAAAATAGTATTATAAATGCCAGATATCTTGGCCACATGGATCAGTACAATGAAATGCCGCAAGAATTGCACATGGGATTTGGTCAGGCTAACTAAATCGGGGTTCCAACTGAAAATCTTTGCTTTGCCCGCACGTTGGACCACGGTGGTTTTGTCCGCAGCACCGACTCGCTCTGTGGGATGGTCTCCAAAGCTTGGCATGTTGTGCCCGTAAAATGCGAGTGCGTAGGGGCAGCGGACGTGGCCTGAAGGTTACACCAAGCGGATAGTAAGAGTTTGATAGATTTCGAGAGCTTGTTACGCTCATAAATCAGCTCTGTGCTCAGGTGTGTTTTCATTTAATTAATTTTTAGGTGGATTTGGTGATACTGGGAAGCAGACTAAGCTAGACCAGTTATGGAAGTCAGTGTTTCTGCAATGTGTGTGTGTGTGTTTTTTTTTTTATCTATTAATTATTCCCTAACCCTTAGCTGACGCCAGCTGTGATTTAACACATCGTACGACTCTGCACTCGGGTCTCGTAACAGCCAATCCCTGAATGGCCATTGGTGAGTATTGCTTTTCCTTTGGTACTGGTCCCCCTCCCCCATCTGTGGGGGAGGTCAGGGGGGGCACGGCCCTCGTGATGGCTGCTGCAGAGGTGTCATTGTCCCGCAAATGGCCCAGTGACGGGCCTGCTTGGCATCGGCGAACCGCCGTCCCGGCTGCAGTAAATCAGCGCTCTTTACTCAGTCTGCACTCGTATGCCACCCAGTGGCCGCTGCTGAGCAACGCACACTGCTTTCTTTTAGGGACCTTAGCAATATTGTCTGTGTCCTATAGGATCTGGTCGATGGAGCTCAGACTGCATGGCATTCGAGTTAGAACCCATCAAAAGGCCCGTTTCGTTTCCTGTGATTCTGTGAAGCCTTTTTATGCTGTTTTTGTGAGCGGCGTCCAGCGTACATGATGTGCACAGCCACACCTGTTTTTGTTCGTGAAGATGGTGGCGCAGGAGGTAGTGCTACCGTTCGGCAAGCAGAGGGTTGCCGGTTCGAGCCCCGGGTCCTCCTGACCTCATCAAAGTGTCTTTGAGCAAGACACTGAACCCCAAATTGCTCCCGGGGAGCTGGTTGGCGCCTTGCATGGCAGCCTCCGCCACCGGTGTGTGAGTGTGAGGCATAGATTGTAAAGCGCTTTGAGTACTTGTTGGAGTAGAAAAGCGCTATATAGATGCAGTCCATTTACCATGATCCCATCGAACAATCAGTCCCTGGATTTGTGCCGTTTTTTCTCTCCTTGGGTAATGTAGTGTGTGGTGCAGTCTCTCTGACTCTCCCTGAACACCCTGCTTGCCATTCTGAGCATTACACAGGAGTCCATAAAGCCACTGTCTGGAAGAAGCCAGAGAGCCTCGGAGCTGGAGGCTGCTAGGATGCGATTTCCTGTCCTGGAGTTCATCTTCACTGGTCTGTCGGTATTTAGTTCAGCTTTCTGGGCATTTTCCACAGTGTGGCCCTCACACGCTTAAAGAATCCAGCTTTGGTGGCTGCAGGATTATTTTGATGGGGCTGGCAAATGGGAAATGGACCTTAAATACATGACAGCCTGATTGTAGCTGATGCCCGGGCCCCAATTGGCTGGCTGTCAGATGGAAACCCACCACGACGTGATGGAGATGCCTTTGATTATGACAGCAGTGCATCCATCTAAAAATAATTACAGACGGGTTATGGCAGGAGGGGAGCAGGGAAACTGACTTTTAATACCGGGGAAGACCCACTGCTGGTGATCTATATTTTTTGCCCGTTGATCTCCACGCGGGGCATGTGTGTGTAGCAGTGTTACAGGCACATGCAGCATCTTATCCAAAGGCTTATTTTCTATCTTTCTCTTGGAGATGAAGCTTTGACACGCAGCTGCCCAGTGCACCCCCCCCCCCCCACCCCTGCCGAATTCATGCCTAATCTGAAGAATAGTGGGCTCTCTGTTTATTGCAATAAATTTTCAGCTTTAGGTTTGGGTTCCGCTGAGGATTTTGTTAATAAAAACAGTTTTGCTCATGCAATGTCGCAGACTTAAATTTGTTTATTTTGCTTTGTGCCTCTGAGCTGGGCTCTCCTGTTATCTAGACATCAGGCAGTCTGGGACCTCATCGCTGAGGCCGACCCGATTGTCATCAGACGGGGGTCTGGCTGATCGCGACGGTTGAGTCACGCTGGCCCGCCGCGAGATCCCAGCTGTACCCCAGTGGCATAGCTCAGCTCTGCGGGCGACTGACGGGAGATCGTGCTCAGAGATAGATGTGTTTCATCAGCCAATGGTGGCTGTTTTCAGTAAGAGATTTTCTTATCTGTGGGGGGAACCAAGGATCCTGCTTTATTTATCATGCTCCCAATCCTCCAACCATTCTCCCCCAACTGGTCATGGTTCATGGATCCACAGCAGAGACATTTTCATTCCATTCTAATTTGCATTTGTGTTCCTGGGAAGTGTGCGCCACCTAGTGGACATCCTCTGCAATCGCACTACCTGTAGGATTTTAAAATTATTATTTATTGCTTTTTCTAATTTAAATTTTATTTCATTTCATAATATTTTTTTATTTCTGTTAAAAAGAAATACCTAGATTAAGGTATGCTTCATTGGCTTTTTGGATTGGTTTATGTTTTAATTTTCAGGTAGGAATGTAAAATTGAAATGTCAAACTGAGTTGTTTATGTCTCTGGGAGGTCCATAGTTGTTGCGAACAGGGCGGATGTGGCCCAGTCTAAAAATTGTGTGGGTGTGTGTGTGTGTGTGTGTGAGAGAGAGAGAGAGAGAGAGAGAGAGAGGTACATAATGAGAATAAAAAAAATACATGAAGATTATATTGTCAGCGGAGAGGAGCTGTAATGCCGCAGGCCGTCATTTAATTTCCCGATTAAAATTAAGCTTCAGGGCAGTGATCTTTTCTCTTCTGCAGAGGTGCCCTATTTAGTACCTCCACCAGGTGGCACCAAACTCCAAAACCTGTTCCGGTTGCCACATGTGGCGTGCATTATACAATGGAGCATGTTTTATAACAATTTTAGCTTTTTTCTGGTGTTTCCAAGAATATTTACTGAGATATAGAGGCCCTGTAGCATCTATTTCACGCTGTTTTTTTTTTTTTTTTTTTTAGCCAACCTTTTGTCATCTCATCACGCCAGAGGAATTTCACATTTCATTTTAGATTCTCATTTATCACATGACATGTTTTGGCCAAAATAAGTGAAAGTAATATCCCAGTAATTCATTATCCAGGCACACAGAGGTGTGTGTGTGTGTGTGTGTGTGTGAGGCATGTTGACCATGGTGACCCAGTAAAGCTGCTGGACAGCCCCTGTTCCAGCATGGAGGTAGGGAAGAGTGGAAGGCCGCATTCCAAAGGGCTAATAAAAGAAGCGTCTGTCAGGTAACGGGCGAGTTTGCGGGCAGAGATATAAAGAAATGCACAGAAATTGGTGTATTGTGTTTCAAAGGTGACTTCCTGCTGGCCCATCTGACACCGGCCGGCTGGTAGCCCCCTCCACCCCTCCGGGCGAATTTGTGCCGACCGTGGAAATCGAAACCCAGCTTGAGGTTTGGGGGGGGCAAATATAGATCCGACTGGACCAGTTCCATGTCCCCGCCTTGGTCGGCCTGCCCCAGGTCTGCTCAGGGCTTCAGAAGAATGTGTAGTGCTAATTACCTGAGCATAACTGTCAAATGGCTATCCATATCGCGTTACCATCTGTGAGGGACCCCCCCCCCCCCCC
>JAODJU010000001.1:3454473-3466385 GCA_026776725.1 Gnathonemus echidnorhynchus
CCCCCCCCCCCCCCCCTCCCCCGGGGGGGGGGGGGGGGGGGGGGGGGGGGTGGACAGCTGCCTAGCTGCGGAGTGATGCTGCCTTGGCCCCCGTGGTCCCAGGCCTCTCCGGGAGCGGTGCTACTTAGCAGCGCAGCTGCTGTAAGTCGTATTCACAGCGACAGTGCATACTGAGTGCCCAAAACGGCCTCTTATTAATCATCTCCAGGAGGAAGCTGCGTGCGGAATTAATGCGGATGCTGATTGGATTTCTCCGGCTTTGCGCTCCATCCCATCCCTAACTGCATCTGTCATACACCTTCCTGTCGTCGTCCTCCACAGCCTGAGGACTCTCTCTCTCTCTCTCTCACTTCCTGAGAGCTCTTCTTCCAGTCCATCGCCTGTGGTGCTGTCGTGTTTCAGCCCACATGGGGAGCGGGGGGGGATATGATGCCTCAGGTTTTTGAGGGTGTTCGAGATGCTCTCTCAGTTCTGAGCGATGAGCGGAACAAAGAACAGGTGAAGCCCGCCCCCCCTGCCATTCATCCAGAACTCCCACTTGATGACGTGACCCTCGGCGGACAACGCCGATGCATTCCTGCCAATGCATCCCTGCCAATGCATCCCTGCCGATGCATTCCTGCCGATGCATCCCTGCCGATGCATCCCTGCCAATGCATTCCTGCCGATGCGCGACAACAAATACAATGTCATCGATTCTCACAGTCTGTTTTTCACTTATCGGTGATGACCCCGTTTTTCTGTCAAAGGCATGTAGCTGAAGATTCTTCCCTGCTCTGTTGTCGTTAAGCGAGGGAGGGTGCGTCCAAAGTCACCAAATTCGCTGTGAAAGGGCGTCACACGTCTGTCTGCACCTTCAGCACTTATCGACGCCCAAAGACTCTTGAAAACGTCGTGCTCTACCTTCTGAGATGATTAATGCCATGGGTCCGTCGACCATGCAGCATAATCGTCTTTGCCTTCGGTGCCTAAAAAGTGTCAGGCGTCTCTTTTAAAATGATTTAATTAAGAACTGAAGGTGGGAGACGGGGGGGGGGGAGTCCTGGTACTACAAAATTTTGTCTAAATACCCTTCCAAACATTTCTCCGCCGGAGTGTTTTCATGCGCGGAAATGAAAGCCGATAGAACAGCTACTGGAGGAGATGGGCAGTGATTTGGCGTGTGTTGGCAAACAAAGTCTGCCGGTCGTTAATCTCCTAAAGAATATGAATTTGTCCGTCCCCCCTCCCACTGGTTTGGAGCTGCGGGGTGGAGATGGAGAAGCTGAACGTTCACACTGTCTTGGGAGATATTTATTTTCAGGGTCTGGGTGCCGCTTCACCTTCCCTGGCGGCTGCCCCGCAAGACTGTCAGTAGAGTGTGTTGGCTGATGTCCGGGGCGCTGAGCGGATTCACGCTTCCTCTCGTGCTCCTGGCGGTGCTGCCTTCTCTCTGCTCTCTCTTTGCTGGGGATTTTGGCACTGATGTGTCTGCGACAACTAGCCAACAGACCTTGGGTCCTAGTCGCTAAATGCTTAAGGGAAGGTTAAACAGAGCCTGATTAGCTTGATATTCTTCCGTTGATTTTGCCAAAAATGTAGGAGGAGCTGGTACTGATGCATGTAGCTCTTACGCAAGTCAGATTGTATACAAGTCAGATTTACCGTCCGATAATCAAGGCACCTTTTAGCAAAAAACACATAAGCTAAAAATATGCTAGTAATGTGTACTAAAGGACATAAATTAAATTAATGAAACATGTAAATTTACTTACATGTTAACTCTGTGATATTTTTGCTCAAGTCCGGATATGCTCACGTCGGTTTTATGTAAGTTGAGAGCAGCTTTTAATTTCTTTTTTAATCCTCTCGATTTGCATGATTGCGGTTAATTGAAATCCCTGGGGAGTTAATGTCACCGATATCTGTGAAGGGATCTGTATGCAGAGAACAGCAGTGGTGAGTTCACTCCTGTGGAGTCAGTTTCCCGTGAGCGTGATCAGCTGCAGTTGCCTGTCGCGGGTCGTCTGCAGAAACTCACTGCCAGTGTCACAGCTGCTGTACTACATGCGAAATATTAGGGGAGAACTGGGTTTATTTTTAACAGAAGCAGTGACACTTCCATAATCCACCCCCTGTTTGGTTCAGTTTTAATTACTGCATGGATCAACAAACTTCATGCTGCTGGAAATGAATCGAAGGTGGATCCAAGTACCAGGAGCAGTTCACGGTTCACACACCATCTGGACTTGGGCGTATGGCTGTGACACTTGTGAGAACTTCTGTCTGAAGGCCCCTTGTGTTCATCCAGATGTTCAAGATGCTCCTGTTTTAAGCAGTTTTTCTCTTAACACACGGGAGAAATTAAAACACACGTCATCAGTATGTGACCCTAACCTGTTAATCCGCCCTGTGGTCTCGCCAGACCTGCGAAATATCCAATACTTTGTAAACACTTATTCTTTGCTGCTTTGCAATTTCTTTGTACAGGTGAAATAATAATAATAATAATAATAACAATAATAATGGATGCAGCTGTGGATCTTTTAATGTGCATTTTATGCCATTTATGGAATGGAAAAAAAATAAAATGAACGGCAGGCAGCTGATGCTGAATCTGAATGCCAAGCTTATAAGAAGTTGTACTACACAAAAGCAGAAGGTACAAGGCTCCCCAAAGCTGGTCCTGCGGGGGGAGGGGGGGGTTCTTTGGCTGCCTTTGTGTTGAGTTACGCCCTCATCTTGGGAGACGGCTCCTCCTGAGAGTCTTGAAGGTCTTATTATGTGAGGGAATCCGTGGGATGAACCGAGGCTGGTTCCTGCTGTCAGCTGCACTTACTGCTGACGATTTTTCTCCCCCTCCCTTTATGGAAAAGAGGATGCATCATCAGAGTGTCTCGGAAGGGGAGAGGAGCATGCAGATGGGATGGGGTGCAGGTGAAGTTATCAAATATTGAGCAATGGGGGATGTATCTCAAACTCTGCAGAGAGAGAGCGTACACATCCCTTATTCCTGTCAGTGATGTGCATCTCATTTCAGGGGGCAGGGGGGAGCTATATATATTTCATATTTCATTTGCTATACAGGGGGATCGTGGAAGCTTCTGGAAGTGCCAGTGGTGTTTAATGCCTGGAACTCTGTAGCTCGCATTGGCCCTTTGAACCCTGTGTCCAGTCCTGGAGGTGCCATCTGCAGCAGGACCTGACCGAGCCGCCCCAGTGGGACCGGAGGTCACTCAGACACAAGTGTCGGGTGAAAGAGACCTCTTCAGACTTTGCTCTCCTTTGGGGCCGAACTGAATCAGACCCAGGTGTCAGAGCATAACCCGGGTCGGGCTTTGGCGCGCGGGCGGCAGAGCGTAACCCGGGTCGGGCTTTGGCGCGCGGGCGGCAGAGCGTAACCCGGGTCGGGCTTTGGCGTGCGGGTGTCAGAGCGTAACCCGGGTCGGGCTTTGGCGGGCGGGTGTCAGAGCGTAACCCGGGTCGGGCTTTGGCGGGCGGGTGTCAGGCTCCCCAGCCCTGCAGTCCTGACCTGCTTAGCAGCCTTAACTCTGATCTCTGCCTTATGGGCCCAATCTTGTCGTCCTTCTCAGTACTTTTCCACTTGCCTGACCTACTATTACATCCTCCCCTGGAGCAGTTTTACTGGACTGAGGTTTAAGTTCAGACAGATTTCAGCACCCTTCCAGTTCTGACCTCTGACGGGCAGCTGTCAAATTTCCCCCTGGACTGGGTGTAAAAGAAGATTACATCAGTAGGCTCAATGCCATTGGGAGGGATTCAGAAGGATTTGTGTAATTTTTTTTTGTGACGTTGTTTATGCAAATGCATCGCTTTTTTCTACAAAGGGACATGCTTAGGTTAAAAGCAACCCAGTTTTTCCTCAAAGTTGTGCCATTCAAAGGTACATCAGGAGTATCCACCATGATTGTTGGTGCGACGTTAACGTGGAAGGAGTCAGTGTGGTTTGGTACCTGAGGGCAAATCAATAGGTTGTTGCTTTCACTTCTGAAAAACATTTTATTTTAAGCAGTCAGTTGGGTTTCTATGGGTCTTTCATGCTGTCTCTCGCCCTCTGCACATATGGGAAACACAACATGACTACTTATTAAGGTATGGGCAGCTTTCGAATTAAGGAACCCACTGAAGTCCGAAATGCTGTATGTCCCCCTCCCGTTACCTTGATTATAGTCATGGGATACAGGGCAGTCTGTCCTGGGTCCAGATGGACGCAGCGAGGTGTGGGTTTGGACACGACGCATGTTTGTTGCCGTGGGCAGGAACTGGGCATCACGTCAAGCTTTGCATAATGGGCCATATTGTGTGAGACCTCTGGTCCAAATGAAGTGCGAAGGGCACGGGACAGGCAGCGGGGGGGTAGTGGGAGCGATGGAATGGCAAAGATGGGCACCAGAGAAATTATATTTGTCACTCGACCTGGCGGGACTTCAAAAGGGCAGCACTGACAGTCTGCTTGTAATTTAATGGTGGCAATTCTGGGATTCTTTTTTAAGGTGGGGGGACATAAGAGGGGCCATTATTCATACAGAGGGGCCAAACTTATTAGCCAATGATGTGTTTTGCATTGGTCAGTAACAGGGGAGGGTGCACTCCGGGGGCCAATCAGCTTTCAGCTGGAGCCCATTCCCCCGTGGTCCGGGCCCAGTACAACCCCCCTTGTGGTCAGGAAGTCACGGTACTGGGCATTGCATTTTTAATGGCCCTTTTTAGATATGGAACAGTTTACATAATCCATTAATAACTCCCCCCCCCCGCCCTGGGAGAGCATGGATGTTTTCTGTAGATGGGGAGGAATCGTGCTCAGGCAGACACGCATTGCAGGAGTGGTCATCGCTCTGAAGAAAAGGACTCATTTTAATAACCTCCTTTTTTATGTTTTATAATAATGCACTCACGGAGCGGGAACAGGAGTTAATGTGTGCTGTTCGGACTGGAAAAGCCCACCAATCACTGTGAGCCCCTGTAGGATGCGGTTTGATGGACAGGAATGAAATCTGTTGTGCACAGTCAGAAAACGCGTAGAGTGATGGCGTTGATGTTGTCCTTGAGAGATACACAGTCTGTCCCGGAGAGAGTGATGCTTCTGAAGGCCAAGCATTCAGACAGCGTTGTCAGATTGCATTGGTATGAGATCACAAAGTAATATGGCGTCCACACTGCTCTTTGTCAGCAATGCCGGGATTTTCTTCTGTATTCCTTCATTTAGCTTGCAGCTCATCCTGCCCGAAAAAGCCAGACCCTCTGAGTAATAATCCAAGGGGATTACAAGGTGCTTGCTTGGGTATTTGAAGAATTAATTCTTGGGTAATTTCTATTTAAAGCTGAAAATCACATGGCTTTCAAATTCAATTACAGTGAAATAAACAGACCTGCACCTCACCAAATACATTTAATTTACACTGGAACAAACTTGACCTTTACCCTCAAAAAACATTTCATTAAAAGTTTATTGAATTGTGTTGTTACTACGTACACAAAGAATAAGGCCAGCTGTCCTCGTTATGATGGCAAGGTGGCAGCTACATGTCTCTCTACCCAGAATGCCATGCTGCAAGCCAAGCAAGGGAGAGCTGTAGGCTGGACATGTCTCTCTACCCAGAATGCCATGCTGCAAACCAAGCAAGGGAGAGCTGTAGGCTGGACATGTCTCTCTACCCAGAATGCCATGCTGCAAGCCAAGCAAGGGAGAGCTGTAGACTGGACATGTCTCTCTCCATGTCAGCGATCTAAATATACAGGTAGTACAAAGGTCTTTGGATGTTCTCTCCTCCCTGTGCCATGGGACGTTTTGGGTTTCAGTTTTGTGAACAACCTTACACTTTTTTGCCAGCTATGTTTATAGATTATAGAGTATGCCAATGATACTATTGCCCCCTAGAGGTGCAAACCAATGCAGCGGTGTCAGTAAGAAGTTGACTGGATATAATGACCATGTTGACTTATATGCGATATAACGTCTTCCTGCATTTGAGCAATTAAATGAATATTTACCCGCTTCCTGCGTGAGCTGATGATGGCCTGATGGTCTACAGGGTGAAATCTGCAGTGGGGATGCTAAGCTAGTCAGCGAGCATGCGAGTGTGAAGAGCTCTTGAGGATGAATAGGGAGCATCTTGAGATGATGAACAGGATCTGACCTCTGACATCTGCCTGCCCCTCTCAAGCGAGCATTAGCCAGTAAGGTTTATGGATAAATATCAAAATGCATTTCAGTCAGAGGTGTGAATATTTATCATAGATCAAAGACAAACCAGGCAAACAAACAGCTGAATGTTTTATTGCTCCTATGAATGTAATGAGCTGCTCTGGGCCGTCGCTCATCAACGTTTCATCGAGAGCGTTAGATCTGAACATGGGGTCTGCAAAGCTGCGAGCCGTGTGGCGTTTTGGAAATGAGCCTTTGAAGAGAGTTAGTGGATGGAAGAAGAAAAGCAAAGGATGCTTGGTCTTGTAATGGGGGGGGGGGGGGGGGGAAAACAGAAATGCTTCAGGGGAGCATTCAGGTCTATAGATGGTTTAAAATACATGATGGTTAATTTCCAGGCATCCATTGCTGGGCCAGACGTGCCCCCCCCACCATGAGCTGAGAGGCTGAGTCCAGTTCAATAACAGTTCAATAGCAATGCCTGGAGTACTCCTGGTTTCACCCCCCAATCTCTGAAGGAGCAGAAGTTCGGGGGGGTGGTCTCAGTGTCGGTTATTGTTGCATAAATTCCTATTGGTTTGAGACTTTTTGGATTCTACTGCTGGATTTATCATTTTTTTGACTGCAGTCTGGCAGAGCATTTTACACACACACACACACACACGCACACACACACACACACACACACAAGCATGCGCGCCACCACTGGGAAAGACACAGGCTGCCATACACAGCACAGAAAATTGATTACCTGGAGCAGCAGAGTAACACGAGGCAGAAGCCTCCGGGCAGTGAGCATGTGGATTGTTACCATGGTCCATGGTTACTGGAGGTTGCCTGAGGAGTTGGGCCATATGCGGATGTGAGAGACGACCTTCCTCTCCTGTTACCTGCTCCTGACGCATTTTCTTTGTGCTGCCCATTAATGAGTCCATCCACCAGTGATGCAATCTGTCTTTCACTGGGTGCACGTGTGTACTGTCTTTTAGAACAGTTTACACAAATGGGGTTTAAATGGTTTAAATCCCCTGACTGGTAGAGTGATGTCACCCTTGTGGCCTTGTGCAATGCCCTTGACCCTAATTGCCCCCGGAGCTGACTGACCTTGCTTCTCAATTAATTGCTTTGCATTAAAGCGTCAGCTAAATTAGTAACTAGAATGCCAGTGTAAATCACTGTGGCCTTAATTGGTTCAGTGGTCATTACATATTGGACAGATGGCTCTTTGTCAGTGCTTTGAGTTATATTTTTGTATCTAATCAAGTCATTGTTTTATTATTGGTATCCTTTTGTTACCATAACATATAAAAGCTTCCCAATTTTTGCTATATAAGTCGCATGATCACGTAGCCGTTACGACCCATCAGCAGATTCGAACCCGTGACTGGCCCAGGCATGCCAACGAAGCTCCCAGGTACAAATACTGTGGAGTTAGTACCAGAGCAGGCTAGGGGGTCAAACTCCCCTTAACAGTGATTGGTCCCCTGGCAGGGCGTGGAACCCAATTGGCTGCCAGATCTTCTAGTGATGTGACATTGCAAAAGCAGCCAAGAGATCCCTATAAGTTTAAATAGAGCTGACATCTGCGGAAAAAATCGACGGGTAGGTTGATACTCATCCGCTTTGAAATGTCAGGGATCGATACTCTGGTTGACTTTTTCATATTTTTTTGTGGAGAAAGTTGGAAATGAATCTAATGTATATCTCAGTACTCCGCATCTGGTATCCCTGAAGGTCAGCGCTTCACCGTTCTGTGGATTTCCTCTGAGCATCTTTACTGCCCCTGAGCTGGATGTAATACCTTAATATCAGCAAGAATCTGTGTGTTTATGATTCTGCTGCAGCCTGGGCTGTTCTTCCATGTCCCTACATTTCTCATGCTTACTGGTATGTCCATGATTGTCACCTGTGGTTACTCGCTCTCTTCATGGCATTGCATTAACGCCGCCTGTGATTTCTACTGTATAAAGTGGGCACCCGCAGTCCCGATGGCCTTGCCCAGCTTTGCGCTTTGAAGCTAAGCCCATAATTTGTGCAAGTCCTGTGGCCCTGACCCACAGTAACAGCCCCTTTGGTTCGTAAACCACCATGATCCAATCATTATGCTCTGTGAAGATGTCAGACCTCAGGATGGTTAATATCAGAGCTGATTCTAGACTCTGTTTAAGGGGACTTCAGCCACTCTCCTTTCTTTGGATTGTAAGTGGCAACCCTGTGGAGATCTGATCCCTCCCCAAGGGTCAAATTTGAGAAATACCCCTGGTTAATACCCCATACCATCTGTGCATGTGTTTTAAATGTCGGTTTGCTAAGCAGCCCTATGATGACGCTTTAGGCATATAAAAACAAATAACGGCATTCCTCTAGAGCAGGTTAGTAGCTGATATGTCTGGAGCTCATAAAAACGTCCCCATATCTGCGCCCCCACCCACCTTGGCATAGGTAGGGCTGCACAGCCCAGCGCTGTAAAACCTGATTCTGCTTCCCAGTGTTCTGTGACTCCGAGGTCAGACTGTGGGAAGACGCCACCCAGGATAACTTTAATATTCTCACCGCAAAATAAAGTATGAAATTCTCATTCTCAGCTCGAGCGGTCGCTCTGCAGATAGATACATGGTGCAGGGAAAAAAATCTGAAAAATAATGCATTCTTGCAACCGTGAGGCTAGATGGAGAATGTCATAGAGCCAACAGGGAATACAGATTAGATATAGCTTCTGAAGAGCTGAAATGCAGTTTGAAACGGTTATTAGTTAACACTGCTGCAGGATATCAATCCCAGCATGCTCAGCATCAAAGCCATGCATGACATTCTGTCCTGATGCATAGCTGGGTGGAGACTAGGCGTAAGTCACGAGGGGAAGGTGTTACTACGATTTTTACACTTAGCGTTTGTGGGGTCATGTCAGGGCGAGTGGGGGCGTCTTTGATTCTGAGCGTTGGGGTCGTCGGGGGGGGGGATGATCTCTGGGCCTGAGTTCTGTAAGTGTGAGTGGGGGGGATGAGAAGCTCAGTGAACGGAGGGGTGTTGGGGTAGCGGCTGTACCCCCAGTGGCTTCGTGTTGTTGCGTTTACATGCTGCTTGATAGACGCTAGTTCATCATCCCTTTTTTTTATAACTGCATCTGGCTTCTCATTCTGCCATAAATGAACTGGTTCCCTTTTTTTTAAAAAAAAAATATATATATTTTATACTTATATAGTTACTGATTCATTTAACCTTCACAGCGCCCTCCTGTGGAGCCCACAGCGAATCGGGGCTCTGTCTGCATCCCAGTGCTGGGGGCTGTGGAGTTACTGGCACTTTGAGTTCCTGCAGTGTGACGGCTGGACGTTTCGGCTGGGGACCTCGGAGGAGGGAGGAGGGTTAATTCATCTGCAGTGGGATGCCTCCCCCACTCTAAACGCACAGCTGACAGGCCTCTGCAGTGGCTCTTTGGTGCCCTTAAATGAGATATTGGCTAATAAATGCCGGTGGGGCTTTAACAGTAACTGTCCTGCGAGTCCTGGGAGGACGGGGTGGTGGATGACCCCAGTGTCGCCTCAGGCTGACCTCAGTGGGGCCTCAGGTCACTGAGGGTAAGGGCATAGTAATGAAACTTAATGAAAGTTACTGCAGGATGTTATTAACACTATGGGAACATGTAAACGAATCCCTCTGTACTGAAGAAGATGTTCACGATGTTTTCCAGTATGGAATTCTTGGCAAGAGAATCCAGAAGAGACCATGTGTCTCCCCCACCCCAAGCGGGACCGCCCCCCACCCCAAGCAGGAGCAGAGCCCCCTCGTCCTTCCCCCACAATCCCTGGCTGTTGTGTGTCTTGTAGTATTTTTTTGTCTCATAATTCACCTCTGTAAGCTCTTGGATTAAATAAGGTAACGTAATCACAAGTGTCGAGTCCCTGTCACGTGGTCAGTTTGCGGAGCTCGGCGTGTGAGGAAGGTCGGCTGCCCGTGAAAACCTGATGGAGGATTCTGGGTAATTCATCATGAGTGGTTAATGGAGAAGGCGACGTTGTTTTAAATAAGGATACCTCGCCATCAGACACCATAAGAGGTCACTTATAAGAGCGTCTAATGTGACGTTAATGTGGTGTGAGAGTCCGCAGTAAACATATCTGAGGCCCGCGGAGCCTCGCTGCTCCGTAAAGGGCTGTAAATGGGTGTGGTTGGACGTCACCCCCGTCAAAGTCTATAAACCTCTTTATGAGTTGAGTAACATGCTGAACTGTCTGGGTTTCAGAGGTCGTGTTCCACGATGGCCTAAGAGGATCCTGGTTTTATTGTGGGAACGAGGTCCTTCGGTGTTCCCCGTCTGTCTATCACAAGGCTGTGGATTCCGGAATCCCCCTCTATCCCTTTACAGTATCCTGACAGCCTGCACACCCCCCAAGCCACCTGGCATTTTACACTGTCTCCTCACTGGAGTGGTGGCCAGTAATATCACTGTTGACTTTAGGGTTTTCTGGGCAGGTTTTTATGTCCATTCTGCCACGTAAAAGGCCATTGTTTCTGTCTAATTAGATGTCGGTGTGAAAATGCCTCACAGTAATTGTCTGGCCTGTATTCGATTTTCGGAAAGATTATCGATGGCGTAAAAACATCATTGGAAAATGTAAACCAGGAATGAGGAGACAATGAGCAGCTTGCGATGCGTTTCCTGTAATCTGTTCAAAGAAATTTATTGACGGAATTCCACAAAGCTTTTCTCGTGATGAAGTTCCTCAGTCAGATGCAGTGTAGAGGCAGGAAATTCTGCTCTGATCACTATAACACAGGGACCAAATGCAGCCATTTTAAGGGACCATCATCCTGATGATTTGCTCACTATTTATTTTTTAGTTCCACCCATCATCCCAAGGGTGTCTTTTAATCATCTGTCTTCAATGGGCAGATTTTGGTTTTGCAACACCCTCGGCTGTGTTGCACCTGTACCGTCTCATTAAAAATCCTTCCGTAATGAGTGATTTCCAGTCGATAACATCTGACATGTAGCCTATCGGGATTCTGTCAGAAGATTTGGCCATCATATCTCAGACAGTAGCAACACTTCTACCAATAAGATCGATCATACATTAACATATATGATGTTTAACCACTTGGAAAATAGAGAACCAATCTGGGAACCAGTTGTCCACCAAGTTGGAGACCTGCACGTACGAGATGTTTACTGATGTAACTGACTTTGTCTCCTGGCACAAAGATGTTTCTCTGTCCCCATTCTCTGATCTGGAGGCTCCCCTAAGTCTGAACTTCAGCCCAAACTCGTGGAGGCGGGACTATCACCTAGGAGGAGTAGCATATAGCACAATGCGAAAAAGGTTTTGATGACCCTTCACAAATCCCTCACACAAACCTGCAGTCTCAGCCTGCCTTGAAGTAGTGGAGACTGGGGACAGTATGTTGAATTTTATTTTAATTTTAAAAAATGTAGAAAAACGTCGTAATAGGGAAAAAAAAAACATTTAAAGTTGTACTAGTTTGCTAAACATCAGTGGTGTTTGGGGGAATCTAGGTTTTGCCGGAAGATTCCTGCATCCCAGCAAACACCAGCTGTCTCCAGTTCCCTTACACCTGATAAGTAATAAATGCCCAAATAATTAATAATTAATCAGTTTAATTTAATGTCAGTAATATACAAAGTTTTTGAATGATCCTTCTAGGGTGTGTTTATGCAGCAGGAAAACCCACCCTGGGGGTGGATGTGCCCCCACAGGCGAGGGAACGGGCACCGGGGGGGGACAATGGGGATCGGAGGTCGTCCCGT
>JAODJU010000001.1:3478378-3494067 GCA_026776725.1 Gnathonemus echidnorhynchus
GGCCCCCCCCCCCCCCCCCTCGCCGCCCCCACCTTGGTCCTCGCCAGTCTCCCTGTACAGCTCCCCCTTGTATAAAATCTGTCCGTCCCCAAGCCTCGGACCCCGTTCCAGCCGGCCGTGTCTGAGATCTAGCTGCGGCCCCCACGCCACACCACAAGATGACTGTGAGGGAAGCCGGGCCTGCGAATGTGGGCCCCCTCCCTGCCATTAATCGTGCAGGGGTGGGGGGGGGGTCGAGATTAATATTTCTTGCCTGATTTAGCAGAGTGAGGAGAAGGTGTGCTGCTCTTTCTCCGCGTGCCCCCCCCACCCCCACCGGCTGCTCAGTGCTGACACAATCAGGACCACAGCCGGTACTCTGCAAATAGTGCAGATAATGGTGCTTCATTCCTAATTAATAGATGTGATTAATTATTTGTTAGTCCAGCCCAAGAAAACTGGTAAGAAGATTTACTGTCTTATTTGGGGGGGGGGGGAGAGATAGGTTTGACTGTCTGCAGATATCACACACCTGGGCTCCATCAATTCCCTTCCAGCAACCTTTAAATCGCAGTGACCCCAGTGGTCAGTCCATCCTGGGGACAGTGTGTCCTCGCAGGCTAACTTTGGGATCGTGACGTAAACGAGTGCAGTCTGTGGAGGGCGGGACCGGCTGGGGGTGGGGGGCACGTCCTGTTTGTCTTTGTGAGATTTACGGCGGAGCCTCAGCAGACCTCACAAAGTCTGCTCTGGCGCTCGTGCGTCTTCTGGGTCTGTTCTATAATCCCAACAGTCAAACTTGGCCGGGACCGATGGGGATTAGGGTTGGAAATGGGGAGGGAGGTTACAGCAGCCTGTTGCTCAGATGTGTTGGGGGGAGGCACATTAATGACTGGAGATTGCTGAAACCCTTTTCAGATTGTGTGGGACAGGCTGTGGCTTGATATGGGCGTGGCCATATGTATCAGGCCCCGCCCCTTCAGCCCCTCCCTCTCCTCTCAGTTCCACATATCTGCTGAATATGGAGCTTTGGAGGAACCTGCTTTTCTGACACAAAGCCTCCGTTTCAGGTCTGGCTCACACACCCAGGCAGCACTACACTTCTTGTTTCTTCTGCTCTGTTGTCTTCTGACTTTTATTAATTTGTTTTTCTACCTGTTATTTGTCAAATAGTGAAACTTGCTTGATTTTTTTTTTGTGAAGCACTTTGGGGAACCTCATAGTTTCCGGTGGGCTTCAGTAGGTTCCCCTCTGGTGCGCAGAATGAGCACCAAGATTTAGGACCCCGACAAGAACTGAAATGTCTGCGACGTCTTAGCACAGTGTTTCCCAGCCCGGTCCTCGGGGACCTGCAGACAGTCCGTGTTTTTGCTCCCTCCCAGCGCCCAGGCAAAAATGTGGGCTGTCTGGCAGGGAGCAAAAACACGGACTGTCCGCAGGTCCCGAGGACCGGGCTGGGAAACACTTTCTTAGCGAGCTGTTTATGGGGAATGATTAAAGAATGGCACACAGACGACAGTCCCGCTGGGTGTTTGGTCTGCTTCCTCCTCTTGCTCACCGTCTCCCCCCCCCCCCCTTTGTCCGCAGCGTGTCCCTCCGGCTTCTTCAAGCCCTCCCAGGGTGACGAGGCATGCCTGCAGTGTCCCATCAACAGCCGCACCACCAGTGAGGGAGCCACCAGCTGCGTGTGCCGCAATGGCTACTACCGCACCGACTCGGACCCCATCCAAATGCCCTGCACCAGTACGTATCGCCCCCTGCTGGGATTTCTGTTGCATGACTGCTAAGTGAACCCCGTAGATCCACGCTCTGCTGCACCCTTACGGTCCAGGCTATGTGTGAGTCAACCCCCACCTCCCTGAATGCCCTTTGTTCACAGAAGATTTCACAAGCTCCATACGCAACAACCCCGTCACCTTTTAATTTGCCAAAGAGAAGTTTGACTGCAGTGACTGAAGGAAATAGACTTTCGGTGAGAGACACAAATCATGTGACTTATGTTTGGGCCCCACAAGCTACTCGCTATGAGGAAAGTGACAATGAAGAGCAAATTGATTCAGTAACGGGTCCCCAGGCCCCCAGAAGGTACGATGAAGCTGGCAAGAAAATGGGGACAGTAATATACCAAGACAACCCTAGAAGAATGGATCTCAGCGCTGATTACAGGTGACACCATCTTCCACTGCAAAAATGGCTTGTGGCTCCTCCTCCACGCCTATGGCTCCTCCTCCACATCTGAGGCTCCTCCTCCACGCCTATGGCTCCTCCTCCACATCTGTGGCTCCTCCTCCACGCCTATGGCTCCTCCTCCACATCATGGTCTAAAATCCCCATAACCTTATTTCTATCACAACGCTAAAAACAAATGCCATACAAGACTCTCAACGCAGAGAAAACATCCTTTGAGCAAATCCCACACCTGGTTTGTCTCCTGTGATACAAGAGCTGTCAGCCTAAGGCACATTAACCAGAATAATCTGTAGACCCCAAGCACCTCTACCTTTTAATCCAGTGATTTATGACCACGCGCACAGGGGGATACATGTGCAGCTCTCGCCGGATCACCGAGACCCAAAGACCAACGCAGCATTCCTGGCGAGAATCGGTCTCGGAGCAGGACCGAGCAATCCTCCCCCCAGTGTCACCTGCACGATTGATTGCTTTGTTCAAAAACCTGTCTGCTTCCTTTTGCCCACTCAGCTATTTTTACCCTCCCCCGCGTTTTTTTTTTTTTTTTAATTTTAGGCCTGCATCTTTTCTTATTTTGTGCTACAATGAGTTAGAGTCCCAGACATTCCAGCAAGATGAGCTGAATAGGGAATTTATAAATAAATACACACAATACACCAAATGCCCATGCAGTCTTTAGGAAACTGCTTAATAGCTGAGCCCCCATCTGAATCTCAGCAATTTACACTGGGAGAAAAAGTGGATAGTGCTGATACAATGTGTTGAACTTCAGTGTGATAGTCACTATGTGGATTGTGTTTGCAAGGCCTGTATAAGCGCATACTTAAACAGGGGTGAGTCAGCTGTGTGCACATCTGGTTTCCTCAGAATGAGATAGTCGCCTGTTTGTGGCTCAGGTGATGGTGTGCAGAAGAAATGCCAGGCGGAGTGGGATGTGAACATGCTTGTGTTTGTCTTCACACTACAAGAAGCCTCAGACGAAGTGCTGATTATGAGAAAGGCATGCTGGGAGAGAAGGGAAGCTGATCATAACAGAAGGCGTTGTATGTGCCGTGTGGAAGCCACATCCTGGGTCACGCCTCCTGCCTAACAAGGCAAGGCAGTTGGGGTGTCGCTGGAAACAACTTAGCTTTCATAGACAACAAAGGTCCTTTCAGGTAGGAGGTGTGGGGGGGGGGTTTATTGTTTCCTGCACCTAGTTTGTAAAGGAAACAGGGACCATAGGTGGCTTAGGTCTTAATTTTATTTTAGAGGTGCAGCCAAGGTCAATTTGAAGGACTGGGCTCAGCATTTGTGCAGGAGCTGTTGGGTCTCCAGCTGTCCTGGGGTGTTCAAATAGCACGATGGGGGGGTTGGGGGCTGCCAGTATGTCCCCCTCCTCATGACCCTGCTAGCTCTCCTCTGCAGAGTTTCTCTAACATGGAGAAGGTAGTTTTTATTATTATTTTTACCTATACTTATGCCCGGTGCCGGTCAACCCATTAGGCGACGGGGGCGGCACCTTAGCAAGCCGACTGCATTTGTCTCAGACGGGCAGCGCCAGCGGTGACACTTACCTGCTTATGCCTGATAGCTTCTGAAAAATGCCAGTGTCATTCTTTGTTAAAAGGGCCATGGAGCTTCTGGGCATTTACTCTTGGCAGTCTGAAGACCATAGATGTTTGTGGCATTGCGGGGGTCTCATGCCAACCCTCTAGCCTGCTCACGCTCCACACGGCCAGGCTGCCGCTTGCCTCGTATCGCCCATTTCTCAGCGCTGAATTTGTAATACAAGCTGGCGCCCTGAATGCAAGAGTGTTTAATTTGTGTGGCTGGTGCAGCCGTTCGAGCTACCCCGCTGCTCCAAGAGCTCAATTCACGTGTATTATCAGCGTTCCAACCACTGTGTTAGACAGACTCCCTTATGTCCGCTGTACCAGGACTGAAATCTGAACGCTTGTCACTTTAATTAACTGTTTTGTATGATAGTCCCTTTTTAAAAAAAAAAAAAAAAAATCACTCTTAATTTGTCTATGTTATAATGCAGATTGTACGGTGCATTACTTTTACAAAAATTAAGAAAAATCACTCATGGTTTGATAGTCACTTCAACAGCCATTGTCTTAAAACACTGATGATTATAACTGACAGGCATTTTTGAAATTATGTGGGTTTTTTTTCTTCCCTTTAAGCAGTTTGTGTTCTTACCAAATAGGGTGCCTGTTACTCTATACGGCCCTGGCAAAGCGTAACGCTGTCTTGTAATTGCGTCCATGTTTGAAACACCTGTAGATGTTATGTCACCCAGCTGAGTTCTTGTTTAAGAGGCTGAAATGCCCTCCAGTGCTGTTTAGTCATTTAAGTTACACTTATTCCCCAGCATTGTCAATATGCTACGGTACAGGGCAGATCCATTCTCTTCATGGTTATTGCTATATTCAGTTAGCACTGTTACAACCAATACTGCAGTCTGTTTCTGACTAATTGATATGTCAGGAAAAATGTATCCAAATGACAGTTGTTGTGACAATGTTTATATGCATACATTATGTGAAATTTCCTTTTTACTCATTAATTCAGAGTTGTTACATTTTGTAAATATTGATCGTCTTGTCTATATTGTATACATATTTTAAACTCTGCTTTGAGTGGAAAATTTTTACTAATGGCTTTTAAAGAGGTCAAGTATTTTCTTAAGTCACTTCTCACTGCCAGATAGTTTTGCAGTACTCCAGAATATTTTTTTTTTGGTCGCTTTTTCTGTTTGCCATTCTATGTAGTTTAGTATTTTTTTCTCCTTTACATTGCCATTGTTGGTGAATATTTACATATATTTATATAGTAAATATATATGTTTCATTAGCAACACCTGCAGCTTGTGACTGGATTTCTGAAGGACTTGCCTGTGTGATTCGCACCGGTGCCAGATGGAAGACGGGTACCAAGGACCCAGGACTCCTGTCAAACCAAACAGACTTAAAAACACCTGAGAAATGGTGCAGAAACGGCATAGTCCAACATGGAGGAGGGTGTCTGTGGAACTTCTCCGGGGAGTTGTGCTGTTCTGTATTTGGCTTGGTAGCTGGAACGCTGGATGTGAAGACCAGCTCTCTGCCAAGCTCCAGGTTCCATCCCAAACCATTTTGTTGGTGATTAGTCTTGTGCCATTCCATCCAGCTTAGACTCCACTGCTCCTTCTATGCAAAAAGAAAAAATCCTTCTCTAGCCTTTGTACAGATTATTTTGTATTAGTAATACGTAAAGAAATAAAGTGAGTAGAACCAACCTTCTGACGGACTGGACTCTTCAAAAGGCGAGAAGTCTAGCTGAGACTCCAAATGGCATTTTATAATTCTGTAAAAGACGCTGATAATTACAAGTTCCAAGGCACCATGGGACAGGAACAAGAAAAAGTGGAGGTGAAATCTGCCGAATCCCAGGTGCAGTCGTGTTATATGAAAAAGCACTACTTCCCAAAACTGAGCTGCCACAGAATGGATCTGAACTCAAATACTCCTGCTTGCTCACAGTAAACCTGAACATAAAGCAGTGAAAATAAAGCTGGGGTTTATGGTACACTGAAGTCAGACAGACAAGAAAGAAAGGTTTGGGGTTGGCTCCAATGCTACAGATAAGTAGCCATTATTAAGCCTAGGGTCAAGGTTTAGGGTTCCAGTCAGGGTTACAGCTAGGATTTGGATTATGATTGTTTTAATGGTTAGGGATAGAGCTAGGGTTAGGATTGCAATTATGGTTAGGCCTATAGTCAAGGTTAGATTTGCATTAGGATTACGGCTGCAATTAGGTGAGCCTTAGCGCCAACCATAGGAGTAAACATATCAACTCTATTCCTGCTCTTAGTTCGAAACTTTATTTCAACCATTACCCTAATCCTAATCCCAGTTCTAATCCTAACCTTAACTCCAAATCTAACCCTAATGTCAACCTTAGGAATAGGGTTAGGATTGAGATTAAGTTTAGGCCTAGGGTTATGGTTGGAATTAGGATTACAATTAGGGTTATAGGTAGGTTTGAACAAAGTAGCCATGAACAAGGGTCAATTATGCACTGGCACATCTGTTTTTAATGGCTAAATATTTTAGCTTTCATGAAATTGTAATAAACTACTCAAGTTTTAGAATACTTTCAATTGCTTCCAGAATTCATTCTGACAGCTCTATTATGCTTTGTTATCGAACCGTTCTGCTAGTAAGGAAAGATGGAGCGGAATGTGGGGTAACTCCAGACTGGGGTTGAGAAGAGATGCTTTTGATGGTATTGCAAGGACCAAAGACAGACAGACCAGCAGATTAATACAAGCTTCTCCACCATGATGAAAGGGCGAGACTCATAAATGGACTGCTTCATCAGGAGATGGCTACCTGACAGCCTGCTGGTAATAAGCTTGGCTGAGGAGAACCAACAGTAATCTGGGTCTACAGCAATGATCTGTCTTTTATGGCCAACAGGGGGGTGCCGTTGTGCTGCAGCAGTTAAATGTTGAAGGACCACTGTGCTAGACTTCTGACTCCTTCCCTAATGAACCCCTGGGTTCAGCTGCTTAGCTGCACAGCAGCAAGTGCTACTTGGCAAATGCCCGGCAGCTACAGGTTAGCCCCAAACCCTAGTAATACCTTTCGGCAAGAAAGCTCACTTAAAACCAGCAACGTTAAAAACAGAAGTCAATTTGAGTCTCTCTGGATGAACATGATGGGTCAGCAGTAGAGGAAAATGTAATCAGGTGTAGAGCCTGTAAAGACAGAGGGCCACATCCCCTCAAAGCAGATTATTCCTGTGTACCCGTTCAGCTCCACTGAACCATCTGTACCTATGTGAAAGTCTGCATTTGAAAAAAGGCAATTGGGTCCAGTGATAATCCAGATAAATTGTGATTCCCCCCTCCCCCCAGCCCCCAGTCATAATCTTACAGAATTTAAAACTCATTACTGTAGGCTGGGAGTTAAGAAAGTGGCATCACCCATGATGCAATGCTGTGACCAGCATGATCCCATTACTTAAGTACTCTGGCTCTGAGGTTAGGGCCCTGAGACTGTGGGGTCTCTCAAACACGCCATGAAGATGGACGATGGGGGGGGGGCTAATGAGTCAGAGTCGAGGCTTCCTCCACCCATTTATGGAGAAGCAGTTTCAGAGACTTTGGTGCATGTCAGCAACATCATCAGTTTTGGCCCAAATTCATTCCCATAGTTTCTCTAAATCACATTTTTCTCGCCCTTGCCCTTGCTGTGAACGACCATATGCCACTTAGCCGTCATGCTGGAGTTCATTAAATATACGAAGTTACTTTTTATCCTCCAGAGGCAGAAGTGATATAAAGAAGCAGATGGTCTTAAGATACTTGGCATTTCTTAAGCTGGCACCCGTCCCCAAAAAAAACTTTAGAACCTCATTATTAGAACCCTATTTAGCCTCACAATGATAGCATCTTATTGAGAGCTGCCAGCTGACATCCGAACATCACTTATAATTGTCTCTCTTTTACAGGAAGTTGTAATAGGGGGAGGGTCACTTTTGTTCTACCTATAACCAAGATCTGTTTATTACATTGGTATTTAATCGTGTATTGAATAAGGTAAGGTTTTTCTTGCTTACAATAAACGTCTATAGCATTGCATAGAGCAATACCTTTTACCATATTTATCAGAGTCAGCCGCTGTCATCTTTATTTATGTGAAATGCTTGCATCCTGGATTATTTATGGCTAAAGCTGCCCAGGTGATCTCCTCTTCAATACCCCAGTGAATTGTGATCCCCATTAAATCACAGTCTCTCTGACGGTCCCTTACACCCCCCACCACACACGCACACACATTTTTAACATTTATTACAACAACGTGCTTCATGCACGCCAGAATCAGTCATTTCCCAGTGAAGGACCAGAGCCAAAAAAGCCAGCATTCAGCAGGCTCGCAGTCGGACCAGCTTGGTTCACAGGCTGAGCTTGCACAAGGGACCACCTTAAATTGCAGAAGCGTGAAACCGGTCACATCACGAGCTGTAGCCTAAACTGCACATGAAGTTCGGTTTTGGCAGTAATGTGATTTTACGCCCCCACTGTTCCTCTCCTGTGCTCTTTCTTGCTGATCGGCGTGGCAGAAGATAATGCTTAATCTCAGACGATGCCATCTCTTTGGATAGCCGTGCCCTTGAAATCTTGGATGGGTGCTCACTGAGATACTGGCTGTTAGCGCTCCATAAACACATGCGTCACAATGGAGTTCCAGCACAGTGCAGATTCACGCCATTTTCTTCCATTACATCAAAACTCCATGAAGACTTCGGGACACTGACATATGAAGAGCTTCATGTAATACGCTGAGCAACATTAGCCCTCACTGTTTAAGTCTGAGCATATTTGCTTGAAACTACACTTACATATAGACAATCGTACTACCTAGATGCATCACACACCTAAACACAAACACAAGCATGTTCACATGCCTCGCAAACACAATCCAAGAAGTGATTATCGCACTGAAGTTCAACACTTTGTATCAACACTAACACTTTTTCATTCATTGTAAATTGCTGTTTTCCCCCATATTCCCTTGTTTGTAAACTTTAATGGAATTGAAGTGCTGCTGCCCCCTGTAGTATATCTAGAATAATTACATGGAGTTTTCTCCTCCAAGCGTTTATGTTCGCTGGCGTTTTGCTTCTCTTCATCTGGGCTTAAGTACAATGGGGATAGCACACTAATCCATAAGGCTGTTTTACCCAGAAGTCATGCAGGAGCTGCTATGAAGTATAAGCCTTCATCTCATAATGAAAAGATGCACTTTGTGGATTTGCATAGATAACCACTCAATTTTCTGAATGTGCCTTTGGGAATCCCTGATAATGCTGGGACCTGGGACAAACCTTTGTGGTACGCAATCTTCATTTCATTTGTACTCATTCAATTGTCAAACTCAAATTTAAGTCTGATATTCTGAGAAGAGATTTAATACAATTTTTTATATATATGTAAACCCCAGTCCCATTGTGCAACAGTATGGTGATAAGGAAAGTGTAACGAGGAATCATTTTTAATCACTTTACTGACTTACATTTGAGATTCTGAAGAGGCGCAATGCCTTATGGGATACAGTCGGTAAGAGACTGAGTTTTATTTATCATGCTGGGGATTAAAGATCAAAGGGACGCCTCTGTCAAAAAATAAAACCTGCTGTCATTTCTAAATGTAGCACGTAACTGGAAAAAAGGGGATATTTAGTGTGTCACAAACACGCACGCTTGTGCGTCGCGTACATACACACACACAAAACATCCATAATGTCCTGAAGCTATTCACCTGAGCTCTGAAATACTGCCAGCAACATTTAACTAACAAACAGCTTGGGAATAACTCACTTGCCCAATATTCTTTAATTTCACTAGGAAGGGGAAATCGAACGATGCCACAGACCAAACTCTGTTCAGGGTTTAAGGGTTATCAATGAAACAGACATCATGCAGGATTACACCCCTGGTAATTCATTAACTGGACTGAGTTCCACTGAAAGCCTCCTGGTGAAAATGTGAAACTATCAACTAAACATTATTCAGGGCTGTGATGAAACCTCAGTAAAACACATCAGCCGTGTGCATCGCAGCTTACCATACATACATAATAGCTACATAATTTATATTGCTATACATTATTATTTTAAATAATACCCAGGTTCAGTATTACCATATAATGAACAGAAGATGTCATTAAAATTAAAGCAATATAAACCTCTTCCTGCAATTAAAGCAGAGCATTACTTTCCAAAGCTTCAGTTGTGCTTTTTTTATCATGAAATCTGAATTCAAAACAATTATGCGTAACATAAACATGTTAATTTATTCAAACACCGCTGATTTATGCATTAACATTTTTATGGGTAATTAATGGCCTGAACAGCGCAGAATACTGCAGTAATCGAAGAGACTGGATTAATCTGAGTTTCGCTGATAGACACAGTACTCCTGCACTACCTACTAGACGCTTTTACACAGGCCCTCTGGTCCTGCCCCGGATCTTCCCTGTGGTAGTTCATTGACCTTTGACCTCTGCTAGGCATGCAGGGCGTTGGCTCTCTGGATCAGGCGATTGGTGAGCGGGGAGTTGGGTCTGGCTGCATCTCGTTCGGCCAACAGGCACCTAGGGATCGTAGCTTCCATGAGCGTTTACATTTTGAGTGTGATGTCGCAAAGAGAACACGTAACAGGATTATGAACTTCCGTCTTCGTGTTCCATGACCTACCGCAGATAGACGGAAACTCGGATCATAGCAAAAGATCCTCAGACCCCAAATAAAACACGACATGTATATACGTATGGGAAGAGCTTAGTTGTTAATTACGCACAGTAAGACATTACCAACATTAAATACAGTGGTAATAAAGTACATTGTACATTATTATACAGTACAGAAAGGGATTCTAACATTTTAGCCTAATGCTCAAGATATAATAGAGCAATGAAAAAAAAGCATGTATCAAGGAGTGATGGAGTGATGACAATCGTGCTTTTTATACATTTTTATGACATACACACCGCAATAATGTGGCAACAAATGCAATCAGCGAGAATGCTAGAGCCAGACGATGGGAGTTCTGCAGGGAAGCGTGGGAATGGTGACAAAGGGAGATGAGTCATGTACTGGGAGTCACTGGGCTGGCAGATCTCACCATGTTATAGTCTGCACTCACTCAGTGTGCAGTTTGAAACTTATGAACCATTCATTTCTGGAATTTTCCAGCTTTTTTTGGATGTCAAGCAAATAACTGAAATTGCGTATATGGGGGAACCATTCTACTTACAGCTTTGGCAAAACTCCACTGAAACACAGAACTCAACCAAAGCCGGGCTGCAACATGTATAATCAGATATTCACACAACATCTGTTAAGGTACTCAACGCCAATGGAGAACTCTACTCAGATGCACACATTGAAAACCGCTTTCTGCAAAAAAATAAATTGATTAAATCAAATGACGTGCTGACCTGGCCAGTCTTCGGTGATACTCGCTCTCTGACTTCATGGCTGCGTGAATAAGCAGCTGACTGAGAAGATCCCTCTGAAAAGAGCAGCAGGGTCAGTTTGCAAAATCCATTCGTCCCTTCACGCCGCGGCTCAATTCTACAACAACTACAAAACAAAATAAAACGATAAGAGGCTCATCTGGTTATTTAATGCACTAAAGCCCCAGAGGAGCAGCTCCTCAGATTAGAGACCCATCTAGAGACTGTCCCATCCCATCCAGTGACATCCGCACCAGTGTGCTGTAAACTTCATAAAACGGCTTTCAGGCAGCAAGGACAATTCAGATCATATTGGCAACAGCCTTTGTTACATTCTCAAAGAATAAACATGGGCTGAGATCAGCTATCCTGAGGCCAATGCTAGCTATGCTGTAAAATAATATTTTGTCCAAGCACTGCACTATCATACATTTAATTATGGTCTGCATACACTTAACTGTAACAGGTCCAAGGTTAATAAGACAATATCATTCAAGGGCAGAACACAATAGGCATGGACAATATGTGAAGGGAATTGTAAGATCAGCACAGCAGCACCCCGAAGGCAGCGGACGTGAGAAAAATGCTAACTGCTTACCTGCGCATCACTGCCCCCTATCTGGCAGAAGCGGTAGCGAATGGGCCGCAGCAGTTCCACAGCCTGCCCGTAGTTGCCCTGGTCGTACTCCATCAGGGCCTGGCACATGGGCAGTCCCAAGTCCTTGGCCAGCTGAAGTTGGTGGTTAACCCCCGGGCTCCTGAAAAAGGGCAGCAGGTCAGCCCACGACAGCCTGGATGATCCTGTCCACACTTCTCTGTCTGATTGGTTAAGGGATGTTTTTAAAGCTGTCATTGAGCATGTAGTTAATAAAAATCTATCCACAAAACATGTCCATTAGCATTTAAATTAATCTCCTAAACAATGTTTTACCTGCCGCATTTCAGAATTTCAGTGACTTCAGGATAGCCTTTAGAAGTGTTTCTATTCATCCAAAGTGACTCAAGATTTAATATCTTTGTGCAGATTAATGTTTTACTGGAGTCTTCGCTAAAGGGGACTACGGCACAGACTCCATGTAGGACTTCATCTGGCCACCTTCAGGATGCTTTTAAAGGCCGTTTTGATGGTTTTATCCATAGTAAGTGCCAGTGGGTTCCACTCTGTATGTCAGGTATACCGCAAAGAGAGCCTAGTTGCAGGGTGGTTCCAGCTCACTTTGGCTTTCCACCGCAGACAGATCGGCTCGGTAAAGGCGTTACTGGGTTTGGAGAGCGACAATGATACAAAATCGAAGAGGCGCTTATTGACTACATGGTGTACATCAGGATTTACATAAGAAATTTACAAACGAGAGGGGGCCATTCCAACTATGTGCTATTTTCCGCCAGGACGTCTCTGAGAATCGCCATATTATGTTAGCATTAAATGCTAGTGGAATTAGCATTCGCTCGCATAAATTTGCATTACGAATCCATTCAGTTCAGCCGTCCTATAGTACTTTTTTTAAGCAGGTGGTTGGGAATTTTCAAGTTCCGAGTTTTCGGGAATGCAGCAATACAAAGCGTTGTGCAATACTACTAATAATGAATAATATACAGAATATGCCCTTTTTTCCCCTTCAGAAAATCCATGCATATCGGTGCAGATCACAGGCATCTCCCTGCATTTAGACCAATCAAATGGCGATGATGGAACCATCGCGGTTTGGTCATGCACGTAAGCAGAGCCATGTCAGTGCGGGTGTAGCTCAGATCTCGGTGGTAGTGGGAAGGCACCTTTACAGAGCATCTCTTTGGCCCCCTTCTGGCTACAGTGTGCAGTGCGGTGTCCAGTGTTGCTTACTCCGCCTGCTCCCGCAGGGACTCCAGCAGTCGGCCAGTGGCTCCCTCCTCTCCAGCGCCGAGTGACGTCATGAGAAAGTGGAGGTCATTGAAGATCAGCGTGTGGTCCTCCATGTGTGACTCCGTGACCTGCATCAGCTCCCTCGAGCGCTCCTTCACAGCAACACCTGCCGCCACACAAGTCCTGCCGTGAAGACCCCCGTCGCTAACGTCTGCATGACGGCGCTGCATAGGATGAGCGCATGGTCGTCTCACCCTCCAAGCCCAGCCGGTAGAGCAAGGAGCAGGCATCCACTGTGTCCAGCATCGCCCCAGAGGACAGGCATCGAGACGCCACCTGCAGGACAGGAGTCGCATTGCATGAAGGACCCCACTGAGCCGGCGACATCATCACAGAGCAGCAGAATAACCCGCATCCCCCCCCAAACAAGGAAACATCTCAGTTGATTTTACTGCGGCCCTGCAAGCATATCCAAAGGGCCCATTATCTGCAGCATAAGCACTTCTGCGAGCTAGGGGGCACTTACCTGCCCGTCATATATGCCCAGGGCAGATTCATACTCCCCCTGGGGGTGGGGAAAAAAAAGCACATCAGGCTACTGTTTACTGAACCAGCCCACCAAAGCACTGCGGCAGAAAGATGGCGATCATTAAAACTCTGCATCGTGATGACCCTGGCATTTCCAAGCATCTCATCTAAAACAAACATCTCACTCTCTGCCGTTGTTATTTACATTGTAGCCCCAGGCTGTGACATTCTTACACGAACCGCGTTTATGCATCTTCCCTCTATTTTGAACGTTCTACTTCCATGCAGCAACTGATATCGCACCTACCTTTTCAATGAAGTACAAGGCCCAGTGCCAGTAGTTATGGCAGGCAAGCATGTCACAGGCCTGCAAAGCGAAGGTAAGCATGTTTATGACCTGCGGACATAACTGGGGTAAACAGCCGGCAGGTGCATGGATGTTCTGTTAACATTAATGTTAACAATAACCGTTTCCACAACCCAGGTATGCATACAAAACAGCATGCAGCATAGCAGTTAATTATCTGGGCCAGTTAAGAGAGTCACGGGTCCAAATCCCAGCTTGGAAACTTGCCACTGCTTGAATGTAGGATAGCTGGAATTGCAGTGCACCGCTTTTGCCATCTAGTGGTGAGAAGCAGCCATGACGGCAGCGGCAGCATTAAATCACAGATGCTCTCAATCTCAAATCAGCAGCTGTGAGAATGTGTAATTATAGAAGATCACAGCCAGATCAGAAATGGTACAGCAGGGTTACAAGCATCTCTGGTATGATTTCTCTCACTGGAGAAAAAGGATCGTGTCCAAAAGTCAGATTTTTTGCAATGAAATCTGTTTTTAATGAGGACCCCTCCAGCTGTTATGAGTTTTAGATGCAAACAAACTGCTAAAATATTTTGTTATGTGAAATATAATGAATGCCTGTGGGAAAAAAAAACGCCTCTCACCAAATTTCAGTTACGGCATTCCCCCAGATCTGTTTACATCTTCCCTCATTCTGTACTGCCCCGGACTTGACCACACCATTTAACAAGAACTGTTTCATTAATTCCCAACTGTTTATTACTATAATTAAGTCATATCAACCAACCAATAAATGATATATAAAAGGGTTGCTTAAAAAGTCCCAAAATCTCTTTCTCTTTAAAAAAAAAAAAAAAACTGACATTCCAGTTTTTTTCTGTATCTTCCATAAACTTCAGGCCCTTGTCAATTTCAGCTCTCATTTCGTGCACATGTGCCATGGAGTGGACACTCCAAGCATCGCCAGGATTTAAGGCCAGGCCCTGGGGGGTGAGAATCAGAAACAAACAGGCTAAACATCAACTCCCTGCACATCACAGAGGGTCAGGCTCTAACACACATTCACAAAACAAGCTCTACACACCAGTGACACCTGAGTATACACTGAGTATACACAGCTCTCAAACTTACACTCAGGAAATCGTGCTTACAGCAAGCACTACCTCCAGCGTGCTGAAGATTTGTTGTTAAAATATTCGATCTATCCATGGTCTACTTGCCTCTGTTGCAACCTTTTCCGCCTGGTCATATAAACGTGTCTCCAAAAGCCCAAAGGAATATAATCCTTTAAGGTAGCTGTCAAGGAGCATAGAGGAAAAAAGCAGTAATGCAATAAAAGCATACAGCAACAGGCCAGAGGAATAAACATGAACAGAAAGGTTTGGAGAAATAATCTAAGGCCAGACTGATGGAACCCCAGGTCCTACAGAGGACCCTACCTCTTCTTGCTTAAGCTCAAAGCTGCAGGGATTTTAGGAACTGTATCAGCTTGAATCGAAAACTGGTTAATTAACAAACAGGAAGTAGCAAATAGTTATTAGAAGCACAATGTCACAGTGGGCCCGCGTTCATAGTGGGGTACCGCAGGGTTCAATTTTAGAACCACTATTGTTCCTAATTATATTGACAACAATACATACAATAAACTGGTTAAGTTTGCAGACGAAACCAAGGTGGGTGGTGTAGCAGATACTTATCTAGCAGCACATAGACTACAAAGGGATATTGATTTAATTAGCGACTGGGGTGATACCTGGAAGATAAAACTGGACATACCTATAAGGTAATCCATGCAGGGAGCAGAAATATAAAGTACAGATATTTTATGGGTTCCACTGAAATAAAGGTAGCTGA
>JAODJU010000001.1:3503453-3571524 GCA_026776725.1 Gnathonemus echidnorhynchus
GACCCTGCTGTAGCCAGTGGGGGGGGGGAGGGGGAGGCGGGGCTACTTTACCTTCAGAGACACAGCATGGGCAGAAGGAGAAAGGTCTTCGGCGAGGGATCCGAAGTGGGGGCTCAACTTCCATAATACAGGGAATAGGGAGCGGGGGAGGTGCGTGGAGCCGACAGGGAAACGGAGAGAGAGAGGGAGACGGCAACGCACGGAGGTGGAACGCACAGGACACGGGACGGGCGAGGGCGACAGAGGGAGGGAGAGATGTGAGAGAGAGATGAGGAAAACTGTGAGGGGGCATGGGAGTGGGGAAAATAAAGGGGGAGGTCGGAATACTACTGGGAAAGTGGAGTGTTCCCAGCACAGTGAGAGTGATCTGAAGGAAACAGGGTGTGGAAAACAGAGGCCTGGGAAAATGAGTGTGCCAGGTGAAAACTTCACCTGCAGGGCTGATCTTTAAAATGAGTATGCCAAAGTGTCATATAGTATTTCTAGTATAAATCCATTTGTATTTTTATTGTATATTACTCTGCCTAGCCAAACATTAACAGAAGTACCGTTACTGTCAAGTAACCATAGAACAAATAAAAGTAGAAAAAAAAGACGGCAGAGGTATAGAACGAAATGTATGGATATCTGAAAGAGAGGTATAGCAGTAATATTGACAGCATAGGCCAGCGAATCAGCTAATGAGAAAGTACGAGGAGTGAGGGACTCTGGGCAATCACAAGGGACTATCACAGAGGATGGGACTGGGAGGACTGAATAGGTGCTTTACAAGTGAAAACACTCACACACATGGCAGACCGGCTCATCAACCACACACAGCCATATACAATACTCATTTTATGGAGCTTTTAAAATGTCTTTTAGCAACAGTGTATTACGACTTACAAAAGGCTTATGTTAACAAGAGGATTTAAATTGCATAACACAATTGAGAGAGCTAGCATTCTCTGATCATATCCAAGATTGCGTAGGACTATAGAGGAATGCGAGTCAGGGATTTTAGTTTCATACAACACTGAAACCGAGCAGCCAAAGAGTGTTTCTTAGAGCTGTCACGATTATTTGATTAAACTGAATTACTCGATCATTTTAAAGCACCAACTAAAATTTTCCTTCTTGATTACTTGGCAAAATGATGAATAGTGGAAAATAAAGAGCTAAAGCTTCAGTCATGTGGAAGCTCTTTACATAAAAAGTGAATGAAAATGCAGTTGTCTGTCAATATCGCAGTGCAGAAATTAAACATCACCACAGCACGATTAACAACACAAATACATTTTAAAATAAGACGTTCAGGTTTGATGGACTTGCCCAATAATGTGAGGTTAGTCATAGATATGTCTCATTTAGTCTCTTGGAGTAGCCTAGCCTGTCTCTGTCATCACCTTGATTTAAATTATTTTCCTTAATTTACTTTCTACGATTCATGTATGACTAATGTCTGTATGACTAATCACTCCTAAAATGAAGCTTGACCCTGTCACTGAAGCACATCATCTTGCCTAATATGGCACATATTAGCCATATAATATTAAATATTTCTTGTGGGTAGGGCTGGACAATATTGGAAAAACATCATATTGCAATATTCCAGTTTTTCAGGCTCTCGATACGTGAGTTTTTGCCATATTTAGGAGTTTATTTTTTAACATAAACTAGATAATGTTAAAAAGGAACCATCATTAAAATTGCAAAGCTTGCCAAGTTTTGTTTCCTAGGACAGAGTGAAAATGTTTTAGGGCAACTTATAGATGGTTTGAACCCAGCAGACTAATGTGGTCCTTGGAAGTGTGAGAACTGCATTTGCATGAAATGGCATGGCAATATTAACGTTGTACAGGCCTATCTAGGGTAGCACAGTGGGTAGCACTGTCACCGCACACTGCCCCTTTTTGTGTGCTGTTAATTCTCAGAAGAGCCACCCTGCTGCCACACCGCTGGATCCTACAGTTTCAGACTGCAGTGTAGAGAGAAACTGGCCATCGCTACATTTCTATCTCTAGTACTAAGTACGCTCCCATTCCAGTTCCATCTTCAGCAATACAGGGCTGGTTTATGCAGCGTGTTCCCGCAGTCTGACACAAGGGGTGACTGTGGAACCGGCAAACAGAATATGCAGTTTGCAGACACCCTTAGCAGTTCTGACGCCCTCTTTGTAGTACAGGATATACCAGAGACAGAAAGCCAGACACAGGGATTGGGATTGGGGCACCAGACAACACACCTGAAGACACACGGCTTTGAATGCAACTGAGCAGATATGAAGAAATCAAGAGGATTAGGGCAGCAGCTACAAAAGCAGAGCACTAAGGAGTACAAGGGTTACTGAGAGTCTCTAAATGGGGTGGGGGGGGGGGCTGTAGGAGCATTGTCTACAGGGGTCCTTTTAGGGTTGTACTCCACTTTCCAGTTCTTATGTGTAATTAACTGCCACACAAATTCAAAATTCACACACCCAGCCATCAAGAGGATGTAGATGGGAATTTTCCTTCAGCCAAATCACAAGCTCTGAAAAGAGCAATGTGCTGGTTACTTCAGTAACCATTTTCTCCCACAAAAGATTTCACTATTTTCACTTAGACAAATATATCTCACTAGAGCAATTTGGGTAAAAGTACCCAAATTAAAGGTGACTTGAATGGGCGACTTTAAAAGTTCATTTCCATGAGACACCTACGACAATGCTTCAGTGAATCAATCCATTCATCACATAAAGAGAACCAAAAAAATCTTCAGCTGAGCCAGGTGAACACACTGCAGGCATGTGAACACAGATTGCTATAGCCCACCCTGTTATCTGTGTTTTGAACTGGAAAGTGCAGCGATGCCAGTAGCTACAGAGAACACAGGTACAGTGAAGGGAGGAGCAAGGGGGGGATTAGCCATTAGTCGGGGGGAGCGACAGCTTGGAAATACATACCGCCCAGGTGCAAGTCCAGGATTTCACTGTAATTAGACTCTCCCCAATAGTCTATAATGAGGATATATTAGAGACAGTTACTGCAGGCAGCCCTTGAGGCTGCACAACCTGCAATAAGTCAGGCATGCACTGACAAACGTACCCAGCACACACAACACACTGTCCACATGCCAGACTACACGCACACAAAGACTGTGGCTTTGCGTGACTGCTGTGCACTGCACCCGCACACAACTGCGTGTGAATGCCATCTATTTGATTCTCTATGCAGCCTAGTTCATTAGACTGTGACTGGTCTCACTGGGTATTACTGGATACCAGTACCACGCCTTTAACTGGCACAAGGCTGGCATTCACACTAACAGCCGCAGTTAGGTACATGCACAGCTGGAACCTCTAAGAAAAAAGCGCTGTGGATACAGGAGATCTGTGCAGAGCATCTCTGGATGGTTGGGTGGCATCTGTCTGAATATTTACATATTAATCCTCACAAACACCACTGAGCTGTGCACATAATAAACGCACCAACTTTGTCTGTAAAACTCCAGCTGTGAAGACAACGTTTGATCCACGTGAAGCAGGACTTCCAAAGTACAGCAACACAGATTGGATTTAGACCGCTCTCTCCGCAATCAAAGGCATGCAGCTCGGAGATCAAGAGGAAGACATGATGGGGGGCAATGGTTGGACAGGGGATGACCCTGCATCACCACTACAAACGGTACGAAAAACTCCAACCAGATTTAGTACCTGATCGCCTTTTGTGTTGTTTTGGACTAACATAAGACCATCTACACATCCCTTTAAGAGAGTAAACGATAGAGGTTAAAGGCATCCTCACATTTCATATTGCATTCAGCTGGACAGCAGATCAATCATACAGGTAAACAGAAGGGCTTCTCAGAACATCCAATGAGCAAATCTGTTTGTGTTCCATTTCACTGATTCATCTTATAGCTCTAAAAGTACTTGCAGAATCATAGGTCTTACATATAGCAATAACAAGGCCCATCATCCCAAATAGACCAGCTGAGGATAAAACCAAATCAAGAGTGTGTTGAGAGACGTTTTGTTCAGTGCTGTGGATAACATCACCCCCTTCTGCAAACTGAAGCCTATTAAACTGGAAGCAGCTTTATAAAAGATCACAGATCTATTCCATAGCAATAGATCAGACAAAATGTCCTGCCCTTGGCATTTAAGACACAAGGATTCTTACATACATTTCCATCTGATTTTGAACAGTTACACATTCTTTTTTTAAAACCCTAAAAAACACCAAGGTAACATTTTAACATTTACTTTGAGAACTGTGTAGACCTTATATGTCTGTGATAGTCCCTTGTCTTATAGGCTTTAGAGGGTGTGTGCTTCTTAGGAAGCACATGTATGAGGCAACCATTGAAGAACAGGACCACTGATGACTAGGCAGCCCAGTGAGCAGGGGCTCTGCTGGTGAGGCCTATGCGATCATTAACTCGTCAGACCCTGACGCCAATGGGAGGTAGACACAGGAGCAGAGAGGTACCTGCTTCCCCCCGCAAAGCCTTCTCTACAGCCACCCCCCTCTCCTCCAGCTGCCTCTGTTTCTCCTCCACCTGCTCCAGCTGCCTTTGGATGATCTGAGGGGGTCAAGACCAGGCATGTGCATTAGCCAGGCTGACTTCACCAGACAGTGGTTAGAGGATACTAACCTTCATCATTCTTCCATCATGACCAGCAACACCATCATGACCATCACCAACACCATCATCACCACCACCAATGCCATCATTATCACCTCCACCACCACCACCATAGGAATCCATCTGCTGCAAATTTTCAGGTGCAAGATGGTAAGTACCTGGGCTCGGTGCAGCCTTTTTAGCTCCTCTTGCTTGGCCTGCCTGCGAGCGGCCTTCTGCACCCTCCTTGTCAGCTTGGCATTCAGCTCCTCCTCTGTGTAGGTTCTCTGAAATGGCATTCCACACAAATTGGACAGATGGCCATTGGGGCTCCTTAAGCCCTAAGCAAAAGGACCTGCAGCCATTTGCTAAAGGGACCACTTCTGGTGGGATGGGATGAACCTACTTCAATATTATGCTACCAAAAGCTGAACATTAGGAACTTAAAAAAATGCAAATTTATAAATCAATGTCTGATTCAGCCGCTTATACCACCATCAAGGTACCGCAAAATGCTACCAAAATTTTGATATTTTCTGATATAAGGATCAGGTTGAAACAAACACTGTAACTCCAAGTAAGATTTAAGACTCAAATAAAACACCTGTTGGGAAAGCACAAGAGAGTAGACAGATTGGAAACAGGTGAATGTTAACAGCCCCTCAAGTCAGTTCACCAGCTCACAGCGAGAGTCTGAAGCCTAGGGAAAGCTCGAGAATTGTTATAAAGCGGCGCTGTCAGAAAGCACTGCGAGGAGAAGCAGCAGCAAGTTGCGGGACTCCAGGTGGGACGCAACTGCCACAGCGATGGCGCATGAGCCGAGGCAGAGCCCCAAAGCCTGCCAGCTAGAACATGTCGGCCTCCGGCAGGTAAGGGGCATGCATCGGCAAAGAGGTGGTTAGTACCAAAGAGGGTGACCGCGATGGATGGAGAGACGGCGCAGGACAGCTGGACCGACGGCAGCGCGCACACTACCTTTATGGCGTACCCTCGCTTGAGTGCCAGGGCGTGAGGGACATTAACAGACTGGGAGAGACGGAACAAGAAAACGCACACAGGGGAAGACAGAACACAAAACAGATGGTGTGATTAAATGAGTTAATGTAAAATGTTAAATCAATCAGAAAAAACTCAGTCAGCACATCCAGTCAATGCAAAGGTGAATCCTTTAAGACACAGGTTTTTCTCAATGTCACAAATATTCCATCAGCTGAAAATCGTTGGTAATACTGGTATCTGGGTAGGGATGCACATCTTCACAGGTCCAGAAATTTCAGAATGATGGACGTAGCTGTGTTTCTTGTTAAAACTGAATCAATTTTAAACCAGCAGAACACATAAACACCATTTTTAAATCTATTACCCAGCAAGACTAAGAAAATAAAAGATCCAGACAAACATCCATCCATCCATGGTGGATCTCCTGATAAATTAAATTTGTGTCAAAACTGACATGTGACCAGCACTTCCTCATCCAGTGTGTCATCCATTTAGTGCCAAACTACCACGGCAATTGCAACCCTGCTGAGATACTTTCTAACCAAAGGACAATGAAAATCACTTCATACTGTTGGATTTTCTCTCTCCATCCCCTCGACTTCTGCTGCACTTCAGTAAAAAAGAATGAGGCTCAAGCCTTGAAGTTGTCAGGCAAGGCAGAAGCAGAGTGACTGCAGTCAGAAACACAGTCACAAGTCGCTCATATAATAAAGCTCCTTGAACTTGGTTTAAAATGCCTTTGTACCCATATACCACCGGAAGCACTTTTATATATAAAAAAAAAAAACAGGAGATTTAACCTATCTGCAACAACAACAACAACAACAACAAATACTTTATTGATCCCCATGGGGAAATTCTCTTTATGTCTCCCCCCAATTGCTCTCCATAGGTGAGATCAAGCTTGCCTTGATGGGCAGCCACCTGTTGTGGTGGCCAGGGAGCTGGGGGTTAAGGGCCTTGCTCAAGGACCCACAGATATGTTGAGGCCGGGCTTGAACCAGTGACCATCTGATTACAGATGGTCACTGCTTAGCCCACTGAACTGCAAACTGTCTTCAACAAGAAATGTTACTGCAAAGAAAACCATGTTAGCTTGGGGAGTTGATAAGGTTGCTTGCAAAGAATTTTTACTGTGTTGAGGAAACCCAAACACAGCAATCTCAGCCAGGGTGGTGAGCTCCTTTTTGGGTAGGGCATTATCTTTCTTTGATGTACTATGGTCATTGTTCTCAAGATGTCCAGAATTGATAAGTCGTAGGTTGCCCTCCACAGACACAACAGTGGTTTTCCATCTGGTTTTATCCCTTGAGAACTTATGAAACAGCTACCCTTGGAGCAACGTTCTGCTTAAGGAAAATCTAACATTCTAATGAAAACTGAGGAACTGCACCATCAAGTATGATTATGTAGCTAAACAATAAAATACATTTGTCTGTATTGGGAGAAGACTGATTGTCAAGACCCTGAGAGACATCAATTTTAATAATAGTCTAGCAAGGTGTAGTACATGCAATAAATGAGCAGGAACTCACATCTGCCTTAGATCTCTGGGAAGACTTCTCCAACACATCATCACAAGACAGGTCAGAGTCTTCTGAGAAACTCAGGTTTCTTCTCAATTGGACATCTGCACCAATGTAAAACCACACTTGCGTAACAGAATAAGCACATCAATAGCATATTTAGAGAATTCCAGTATAAACCTGCATGAGACAATGTCCTTACCCGATGCCCTGTTGAGAGGGGAGGTTCTCTTCTTTTCAGAATCCACTGCTGAAGCACTGGAAGGTGTGCTGGGCAAAGACTTGTCATCTTTCTTTCTCTTTTCTTTCTTGTACCCTGAGAAGACAGTCTTCCAGATAGATTTGTGCTTGGGCAAATCTTCCTGGCTGTGTTTGTCAGGGGATCGGCCTTCACTCTTGGCCTTCTTCTCTTTCTTGCTTTTGCGGGGAGAGAAGATAGAGCTGCGTTTCTTGACTTTACCCCCTGCTGAGCCCTCTGAAGAGGCTGCAGATCCCTCAACACTCTGGTTCCCATCCTGGGTCTGACTGCCACAGCTACTAGGGAGTCTCGCTGGCAAAGTATCTGCAAACCTCTGGGAATCAAGGACCTTGGCTTCCATCACATTAGGAGGACTCAATACCACAGATGTGTACTCCGTTTTCCCTTCTGAGTCAGAGGACACATTCCAAGCTGCTTTTGACGATGCCTTCGGAGCATCCATTTCCTTCATCTTAGTGAGGTGCATTGCCATGGCATCCTTGAGAACCTGGCTTTTAATGTTTTTCTCCCTAGCCCGCATTCGCTCTTCCGCAATCCCCTTAGCTTCAGGAGAGAATTCCGAAATGTCTCTGTGTCTCTTGGGAATGTTGGGTGTGCCATTCTCCATACCCAGGGCCAGGTTCATAGGTGGCCTCTCCTTCTGGGGCCTGCTAGTTGGTGGAGTGTAGAACTTTTCTTTCTGGCTTGTGTTAGGTGTACGGGCATCAGATGGGTCCTCCACATCATCAGCGAACGGAATCTCCTCCACATTCTCCACAAAAGACTTGCGCTTAGTGTTCTCTCGTCTGACAACTGCTGATATTGGTTTTGTTCTGAGAGCTGGTACAGGCATAGCTGTAGGCTTAACGTCCTCATGGGTTGGAGATGGAACTGGGGGTTTATCTGGGCCTGGTGACGGGCCAGGGGTTTGTGGGGATCTTGTGATTGGTTCGGCTGGCTCAGACGGATTGTTCCAGCCAACCTGGTGCTTTTTGTGTCTGAGGGTGGCCGGCTCCTCATTGGGTGGGGGAGGGGGTGGACTGGAAGGGGGAGTCAGCATAGCAGAATCAGAAGTATTTAATGTCTGGCTGGTAGTTGTGCTGCCATTGAGGCCTAGACCAGAGCTGCTACTAAGGTCCCTCTTAACAGAGTCAATGGTCTTAGGCTCCTTGTCAACAGGCGAGACGACCTGTCCCTCTACAGAAAGGTTGAGCCTATGGATGGGAGAACAGCTACTAAACAGTGGTTTTGATTGATCTGGTACCTCGTCTGGAGTATGCAACCTGGATGAGAGCAAGTCGAAAGGGACTGAGAAACGCTTCTGTGGACCCCTGCTTCTTTCTAAAGGAGTGAGCCCCAAACTCTTCCTGATCTCGGCACTCTTCATCCAAAACTCCTCAATAATGTCTGACCTTTTGACAGGACTAGTCGTGGTATTGGGCAAACTTGGCTCCTGAGCCTTTTCCTTTGGGGATGAGGGCAGTGGTGTGGAGGCAATAGTAGGTACTGGCTGAGTCCGCACAGGGGAGTCTTCAGATAGTGTCCTGACAGACTCATCTACGGGCAGGGGCTGAGAGCAGATAGGGGAGAGGGGATTCCCAGCTGGAGAACATGCAAAAAACTGTTGTTTGGTTGGCGATTTTGTAGTGACAGCGTCCGGAAGTGGCTCTAACTGCGAGTGGATGGGGGACCCAGGGACAACAGGAGATGCAGGGGACTGCAGAGGAGAGACTGGGCTCTTTGTGCTTGTGTGTGGAACGTACACATCCGGTTTAGTGGTATCCTCAACATACGGCTCAGGGAAAAAACGCATACTGGAAGATTTTGCCATTGAGTAAGGTGACTGAAATTCTTGGATGGTCTGGAAGAGAACACCATGGTTTCATTAGACATGCTCAAAAACTACTGTCTTTCAGGAAGCCAAAAATATAGCTTAGCTTGAAACCGCTGTACATACCTCCAACTGAGGTTCCACGACTACATCATCACCATCCGTTTGCATTGGACCAATAGAGGATTGTACTAAAGACACAAGAGACAAAATGACGAATTCTGCAACTAGTTAAACATTTGGCAGAAAATCACGAGTCAGAAGTTGTAAGGGTTTTGTTAAAAAAAAGGGCACATTTGTGAGAGTCCACTTCTGAAAAAAAATCACAAATAAGACCATGCAAACTCACCAAGACTGGAGACCCGACCGTGGCTGACCGATTTCTCCTCATCCTCCTGCAGTGGATCTCCAGCTTCCAACTGGTGTAGACGTGCCTCTGCCTCTGCATCTGAGGGAATATCATCTGAAAGCAGAGCACTTTGTTACTATCTCATATTGGTGAAGATGGGGAGCCTTCAAGCCAGTGTTTTGGTACCCAATCCTCAGGGACCTCCAGACAGTCCACATTTTTGCATATAGCCTCTGGTTTTGATAATGTCCCAGCATGTTCAGCGCATCTCGCCGGCACTACAGTATTATAGGGATAACATCTTCATTCACCATTGTTTTCTGAGCTTGCAACCTTTTTTTCCCAAGACTGTGGTTGTATTGCGTTTCAGAGGCAGGCTTTTTGCATAACTAAATGATGTTTAAAGTCCCACCGCGAAGTACCAAAAAAAGTACTCCAATTGGTTTGGCACTTTATACTAAATACTAGAACTTTTGGTACTGGTACTTGACGGGAAGTCAATGGAAAAGTACGAAAAGTACCATATCAAAAATAGCCTCTGGTACCTAGTTCAGTAGAAAAGCGTCCAAAGCTTCTGCACAGATGAAACTCTTTTCTAGAAGTCGCAGTAACTTAACATTTTTCAGATGTTAAGTGAGGGCAAAAAATATTTGTTCAAGATATACATATAACTAAGTTCAGAGAGTGTCCTCTATTTTTTATTTTGACCAACATATAAAAATAAGTTAACTAAAGTGGGAACGTGTAACAAATGTAAAGTTTTATGCTGAGAATCTTCTTTATTGTTAGTGTTACTTACTATACTCTTGAACCATCTTTTAGAGTGTGGTACAAGTGTGTTGGGAGCTGGGAGGGAGCAAAAATGAGACTCTGGGGGTCCCTGAGGACTGGGTAGTGAAACACCGGCTTAAAGGCTCCCCCCCCCCACCTTCATCAGCATAAGTAGTAGTATCAAGAGGACCAGGGTGAGAAAACACCACTTGAAGCTAAAATGCTGCAATCTTCAACATATCAACCTGACTCCATTAACTGAGTTTTAGAAAAAAAAACACCCACCCTCAAATATGTCAAGGCCCTCATCCCCATTCATGCTCTTGGCTTCCTCTTCCAGGGCATCCTCATAGGCATCTGGAGTGATAGGAGGAAGGGCAACAGTGTAAGGGCAGTGCCCAAGACCTCATCTCCAAGAGAGATCATAGGGTGAACTTGAGTACTGCTCACTTTATACTTCCAACTACTAGTTGGGTCACATGGGTAAGTGAGATTAGGAGAGAAACACCAAAAAGGTCAAGAAGATGGAGAAAGAAACAAAAGACTAAAACGGACAGATATGAAAACTGCTAGCTAAACGAGCAAAACCCAATACAGGGAAACTTAGTACATACATTAATATATAACTAAGCAATTCTTGGTTATTTTTGCCATTCAGGTTTTAGACAGAGACATGCACATCCTTTTCTGCAAAAAAATTGATAAGCTTGCAAAATAAAGGGATTAGGGCAAGTGCACGCAAACAAAACCTTGTCTATTTACCAATATCAGCTGCATCAGAAAACTAATCCATGTGCAGAAAACGCATACTCCCATCAGCTTACCCACATGACCATGCAAAGCGGTTAAAATCATGGCCGACCGGCAGTTTGCTACACAACGTTGACATCTAGATGCTTTTTTTTTTCCATTCAGAAGAGTCCTGATCACTCTGTGTGCATCTATGAGGCCAGGGGGCCACCAGGGCTTTGGCACAGCTGGTTACCCAGCACTCCTGCCCGGTCAGCAGACAGGAGCAGAATCACAATCATCCTCCCACCCAATTGGGATCACCCCTCCTCCCTGTCAGCTCCATTCTTGGCAGCCATAGGCAGAGCTGACCAGTGAGCACTGAGAAGGGGATTATAAAACTGGGTCAAAAAAAAAAAAGACTAGATGGATTCCACACCATAAGCTTGGAAACAGACTCAGAGAAAAGGCCTTGTGAAATGAACAGAACAAAGGCCAAGATTAAGTCATTCCATCTGACTGCCAGATTATGGATACTAATAGTTTTGGTTGTGTCTTTCCAAGCAAAAAACAGGGCTGAACCAAAGCAAACCAGGCTGGGCATGTCTGGACATCAGCAGTAGCTGTAAGGGTGGTGATATAGTGAAACATAAGAGTATCAGAGATGAAAACATCCGTCCACTCATCTTCTGTAACTGCTTATCCTATGCAGGGTTGCGGGGGTCTGGAGCCTATCCCAGAAGCACCAACCCATCCCAGGACACACACACTACTCACACACATTCACAACTACAGACAATTTTGCCAACTCCAATTCATCTTGGCATGTTTTAGGACTGTGGGCAGAAACCTGAGAACCCCAGAGGAAACCCCATTACAACATGGGGACAACATGCAAACTCCACACACATGGAGCCATGGGCCCCAGAGGTGAGTCATAATTAACTTACGCATTACCTACATTGTAAGTAGCTAAAATGAAAAGGTCAAATTAGTTTATTAATACTGCTACTCTCTAATAATTAACCTCAGAACACTTAACCTGGTAAGGACAGTGGTGTCAATAGGCCAGCACATCTGGACCAGACCTCTCTCTCCAGGACATCTGACACTAGCTCATTCTGGGGGATCCCCAGGTGTTCCCAAGCCAGATGGGAGACATTCCAGTATGTCTCCAGTCAGCCAGGGCCTCCTCCAAGTGGGACAGGTTAAGCATGGCCCCTTGGTGACTGGCTAGGTGGCATCCTTTTTCAATACCTAAACCACCTCAGCCGACACCTCTCAATCCAAAGGAGCAGTGCCATTATTTCACAATCTGTCCAGATCTTTGAATTTCTCATCTTGATATAGAAGTGTACCCAGTAACCCTTGCAGAGAAACCTCACTTTGGCTGCCCAGTGAGGCCCAGCTAGCTCAAAACAGAAACACAACTCTCAGTAAACCCCAGTACGGCCCGGCAGCAGGAAAAGGACTCTTGTGACGTTTCCTGTATCAGGCAATGATCAGGATTATCTTTATATATACACACATGCGTCATTCCATTTGCACATGCAAAGCCTGAGTTTGAGTGCTATGGTCCGTTGGGGGCCACATGACATGCTTAAGAACAAACCCAAAATGAGCAGGACCCGGGGCGTACCCGAGACCCACAACATTTGGGTGTGGTGATGTTGTGAGACTCGCATGCATGTGCTGCCACGCCCTCACAAAAAGCCAATGGGCCAGCAGAAGAAAGGCAAGCTGGACAGTGTGGGGCAGGGGTGCTGTCAGGTACACACAGCACTACCTCCGGGCAGGGAGTCCAACCACGCTCTCACGATCTCAAGACGGGCAGATGGGGGGGCAGGGGCTACATATGAACAAAACAAGGATGGAGGTGAAAATAAAACAAAACATTATGAACAAAAATCTACCCAACAGGGGTAAAACAAACACAAAGAGGACTGGGAGATCTTCAAAAGGTCACGTACACACATGATCAAATAAAACAACAGAACAATAAACAATAAAAACACAGAAGCGGTGTGTCTGAGATGCCAGGGGTGACAGACATGGGGTCCCACCGGACCTCAGAGCCAGGACTCCAGACTGCTAAGACCCAGCAGCTTTACCTTTGGAGAGCGACGGCCCAGAGGCCTTGGCTGAGCCCCCCCCTTGGGGGCCCTCGGCCTGGATATGGCCTGGACGGGTGTCAGCTAGAGGGTCAACGGGCTGCAGAGCTTGCTGGATGCGCAGGTTCCTGGCTGAAGGCAGTCACGGGCATTTTTGTGTGTTTGTTCACGCATGTAGAGGTGACCATTTGGACGTAGAGAAAGACCAAGAGACAGAGGCCATCCCCGGGAGAGGAAAAGGAGGGGAGACAGGAATGGAAGAAAGATGGCATTAAAGAAGCCAAAGCGATGTAACAGGAAAAGGTCACAGCTCCACAGGATAGAGGTGGTCTACATGCACCAGGCAGAAAACACGTTTTAAACAAGATATCACAAAGGGGCAGGAGCAGGGCTACGCTCGTTTTCCCTAGTCCGGGGCGGCAATGCACAATTTATGAGCTGCAGGATGCTCACATGCAGGGATGGAAATGGGGGCTTCACGCCAAGGCCGAAGCAGAAACACACAACAGGGTCCTCAGCCAGAAAAAGCAAATGCCCCTATTTTTTAAAATTGTACATCTGTAAATTACATTCTTTGTCTACAAATGAAGTATATGAGGTGTGATTCACATTACTTTATTGCCTGATGTCAATGAAAAATCAGCTTAAGCCAATAGACAACTCGAGTGTTATACTTTAAAAAAAGGTAATTTCTCAATGTGTTAACCTGTAAGAAACTAGGTAAGACCCAGCAACATGTCAGCTTTGTTAAGCAAGCAGGGTGAATACCAAGGTTTAGCATGGCACACATAATAGCTGGCCATTTTAAACCGTAACAGAAAAGGTGAAAAGGCAAACAGAAACAGGGAGTTTATTCATGACAAGTTCCTTTGCTTGAGGTTACATCGAGGTGACAACACATCCATGACCAGTGCTACCTTTGAAAGTACCAGTGTCCTCTTCATCCACAAGGCTCTCAAGCCACAGGCCTGAGTGCAGCTCCATCTCCCAAGGGCAGTACTCCCCCTCTACCAGCAGGGGGAGACAGACCCCCCAATAATGACCCAGACACGGCAGGCCATGAAGAGCAGGTGAAGGACACATACATGAAGGAATAGAGAAGGATGGGGACAGTGGTGGGAAAAGGTAAGAGAATACAAAGCAAGCAGAGCAGAGGAAGCTCCAGTAAGCTGACGAGAAACAAACTCATCATAAAGCAGGACCAGTTTGCCAGTAGTCACAGGTTCAGTACAAGGCAACTCTTACTGCATTAAATATAAATAAAAACAAAAATAATGAGCAGAATACAAATTATTCGGAAGTCCAATGGTAAGGCAGTCACGCTGTGACTAATGCTAAACTCCTCGAGAGGTCATGATAGGACGGGATGGCACAGGGTGGAAAACAGTGAGCAAAGCCCTGAGAAACTGGCTCTGCCTGGAGGTGGGATAAGATGGGGGCGGAACCAGCCAGGGATAGGGCCTCCTGGGATGTGTTGTACGCCATCTGGAGGATTAACAATCTGCACATCCGGACGCACTTCTGGGTCTCTCTTACACACACATGCACACCACAAGCTAATCTAGAGCAGATAGTTTATTTTTCAGGAAAGACAATGCCAGTAGATTAGCAAAATGAAATTTAAGATGGAATGACGTGCATTTACCATCACTGGACTCCTCCTCAATATCATCTTCCTCCTCCTCATCCTGCTCCTCCTCTCGGTCCCTCTTTGGCCCAGCCTCCCCCATGTCTGGTGGACCCACTTCAGCCAGGTTCTCCTCAGGCTGCGGGGTCTCTTCCCAGGCTGCCCGCTTCGAGCCCCGGGCACCGGAATGCTGCCCACGCTGCTCTGGCTCCTCCTCATCCTCCTCCTCCTCCTCTCCCTCCATCTCTGACTCCGAGCTGCCATGGAAGAACGAGACACATTAGTTAGGAGAATTCTGAGATAGGAACAGGGAGCGGCCTGGGGGCGTGACGCACCTGGAGGCTTCCTCTGCGTCGGTGACCTTGTCCAGAGCACTGCTGAGGTTGTGCTCGGCCAGCGTCTCCTCTGGCACCTCCTCCAGCTCCTCCTCGCGCTGCAGGGACAGCCGGTAGTTCTCCAGCTCGATGCGCTCTGGTGTGCCACGTGGACGCTTGGCCAGGCAGGCCTCCAGGACACCGTTTACCTCTGCCACTGGGGAAGGAGGTGATGGGAGCGTCGCGTGAAGGGGACAGACACACTGAGGCTCAGGCTCACAGCACTGCAGGGCGGACACTCCTATGGGAAGGCCATTAACCTTCCCATGATTATGGAGAAGCCCAGGGAAAGAGAGAAAAGAAAAGAAAAAAAACACACCACACGCACCATCTGCACCACACTCGCTGTAATCACTGCCTCACAGTTAATACAGCCTATCTTCAGGTTAGTCTTTCACACAGGATACTGCCACCTGCTGGCACAATTCAAAGTGGGGAGAAACAGAAATGCATTGTGGGACTGTGACCAGCCAAAGGCTCCTTCTGTTTTGGAGCTTCATATGCAGCATAACAGCATATCACTGTCATGCTGCTATTGTTTGCACAATTATTTATTTATTGCTATCTACCTCAATTTGGCATTTTTGCACACTTCTGCTGCTAGAAAAGCATCTGTCATAATACTGTATTAATTCAAACTAGTATTGTTACTGCTTTAGTCGACTGCACTGTATGTTGTCTTGTACTGTACTATTGTATTGTTGCCCTTGAGTTTATCTTGCACACTTTCTCTCTTTGCTCTCCTTGCACTCTGTATAGTTCTGTCCTGCCTGTACTTGTGTAGTATTGTGTTGTTTCTGTTTTTGTTCTTTGTGTTGCACCTTGGTCCTGGAGGAACAATGTTTTGTTTCACTGTGTACTCTGTGTATGGCTGACCACACACCTATACAGCACGTTGCCACACCCACCACATGATGAATCACCTCAGGGATGAGAACCCAAGGGCAGCCGTGCAGCAGGTGATACCTCAGTACCACACTAGTCTTAATAGGACAGTAAGAGTTTTTTCCGGTGGCTGGAATGCCAATCCTGCCACCAACCCCCAAATGTTTCCCTGTAAGTTGGAGGACCTCCTTGCAGGGCTGGGTGTAGGTTAACGTCATACCCAGGATGAAGCAGTGCAGGTTAAGGGCCTTGCTTGGGGGCCCAATGATGTAGAATCACTCCTGGCATTCAAAGGATTCGAACCAGCAACCTTCCGATTGCCGGCGCAGATCCCTAACCTCAGAGACACCAATAAACAATAAACCTAATTGACTTGACTTGAAATATTTCAAAGACTGAAAACTGAAAATAAAAGATAAATATTTCTTGATGTTAGACAAATTTAACACCACACAGAAAGGGAAGTCTAGTCACTTTTATTAAGATTTTTTCCAATAACTCACAAAGAATATATTAATATGTAATATTTTATATTTTTACATAAATACAATCTTTAGTACCTTACCCTTCTCCCATCCTTGGAGCAACTCTTAAAATAACTTGACTGGAACTATGCATTTCTGAAGTCTGTCCTCTATTCACCCCTACCAAACCAATCAAGAAGTTTTTTTTTTTTTTTTTACTTTGCCATCTGCAAAACTAACTCTAGTACCTGTCTGATTTCTAGCTCTTGGTTACCTCAGGACATGGTCGAGATTGGTCAAGTCTAAGTGATGTGACCTTTATTTAACAGAAATAACCTCATCAAACAGTTGATTAAAAATTAAGTGTTACATTAGTGGAAGGTGCAAAAGAGACGAGTGACTCACTACTATGCCACATTCAGGGAGTTTCAATTTAGTCCCGCAGTGAGCTAGCAGGTGTGAAGGGATGGGAAACAGCCCCCAAAGCATGCGGCCATGCAGCTGAGCATGCTGCGCCATCACCCCTAAATGTGCAGCTGAGCGGGGGAAACACGCACGCAGCCCATGCTGGCTTTGCACATCTAAAATCGTTTGCACCGAGCAAAAATATTTCATGCTAAGATTTGTAAGCTCCATGCATTTCATTTAGTCTACCCTACATTTATGATGAGATGATTAGCTTATTATTCACAATACCTTTATTTATCGGGAAAATTACTCTATAATACTACACAGTGGCTAGATCCTAAAAGATTAATCACTACGCACATGCAGTCTGCTAGCATGTTTGGCTCACTTATGCTAGTTAAATGTAGTACTATTTATAGTCTAAGGCTTAATGGATTAGAGCAGAGAGGCAAGAGAGAAAGATAACCAGAGAACCAATAGCAAGCACTGGTAGAGGCGCCAGCTCAGAGCTGCTCTGACAGAAGGGGGGAAAGGTAAAGCTCACAGAAGGACCAATTATAAGCAGCGATACAGGCAATAGCTCTTAGTGAAGAGGGAGGGGTCAGTGTCACACAGAACCGCCAGCGGCTGCCTAAAGTTTACAGAGTAACTTTCAACAAAGGCAGCCAGGCAAAATGCAGCGGTTTTTGATTAGCATGCACCCATTTTACAAGATAAAAACCCCTATGATGGTAAGACAAAGCAACAGAAAGCAACGCGCAGTGTTAACTGCTATCATATGAGCCCGAGTGGGCAGCACACGCATTTACTGCCCCGCGCCAGCTGCGGCTTCCGAGGATGCCACCTTGGCCACATTCTGCCTGGCTGGCGTGTTTCACAGATGAATGCGTGAGTGGAGGTCTGAAGACGCGGCATTCTGAGGAGCCCCAGGCCGCCCTCCACCATCGTGCGGCTTTACGCTTCCTGCCGGATTGCTATTTTGGCGGGCAGATGCGCCCTCTAGTTTCCGAAACCGTCAAAAAAAAGGGCAGAATGCTGCATCCGCAGGGGGCGAAATCTCACCGCAATGCAGTGTAAGAAAGGTACACGGGGTGACAACGAATCAGCAAGGCAGGAGGCCAATTGGAGATAAATTTACACAAAAAGCGTGAGCTAGACCGGCAGGTAAAGAGAGATGTGCTACAAAAAGCTGAGCAGGACATTCAGGGTGAAACAGGAGAAAAGGTACAGGCAGTATGTACACAGGAAGGGAAACTCTAAAGGGTGGTGCACCACCTGGTGGCAAGTCCCGGATACTGCACGCAGCAGAGACAGCAGAGAGCCCCCAAATCCCAGGGACAGATCAGAACGGGGGGTACCTGGGGGCCGGAGTTCTCCAGGGGACACGGTGGCCATCGCCCGTCCCGTGGAGTCTACTGCATTGGGGGCGGACGGGGTGACCTTGTTCTCCTGGGGGGTTGGTGGTGACATGTTTACAGAAAGATAATAATGAAGTGGGAGGAGATTCTCCTCCACCTTAGTTAAACAGACCTCACAGAGAAGGCATGTCACCATTTAGAGTTAGCTTGTAATTAAAAATAGTATTAACTTTTTAAACTGTATAAACAAAAATGACATCCTACTGCAGTACAACCACAGTATTACTCAAAAGCGGTGAAGACCTTCTCAAACAACACAGGAACAAAGAGGCTTTGGGAATTTCCAGGCCAGAGTAAGAGCAGTCGGGCATACCTTGGTGATGGCCGGGGTGACGGGAGCTGGCCTCTTCCTCTGCGCTTGACCAGACAGGCGGTAACAGTAGTGAGGCTTGCAGTAAAACTTCCCTGTAAGAGAGAACAGAGGGTTGATGGGGAATACCAACCAACAGAGCACGCTCTGGTCTACAGCCCGCCCCTAAGCCTGCAGGCAGGGTTTCCATTGGTCCTGGGGAGGGGGGACAGCAATGCCTCATTGGCCTAAGTTGAGGAGGCTTTTTGAGAGACCCGAACGCTGCCTGGTTTTTGTCCGATTCCCAATTTGACGCGGGCACTGGGTAACACAGGGCATGCCTGTTCCTACACGAGAGCCCATCGGCGGTCAGGGCAGAAACAGCCACCCCTTCCGGCACCAACAATGTGCTGGTTATGTGAGAAAACAAAAGAGGAGCTGATGGCAGCGCGGGACGGGCCAGAGCAAATTCCAGCAGGGAGAAGCTGAACCCGTCAGCCACACAAGCCGCCCCAAAGGGCTTTCTCGTGGCACGCTTGTGACACTTTTTGCAAAAGCAGCCCTGGACTGGTAACTGTACCCTTTAACATGCCAATTCTGAGCTTATGTATGAGATAAGTCCCGTTGGAGGGATCTCTGCGGGTTGGGACCTGGTCCCCTGTTCAGAGGGATGCCACCATCGATGGACCTTAAACAAGGCCATTAACCTCAATTGCCCCAGTAGTGCGAGATAAATGAAGACCCTGCATTCCAACCCCAAAACTTGCTCTCACTAAGGGTGTAGGAGGCCAAAACTTTACGTACACCTAGGCTAAAGACTCCACATTACCAAACATTTCCTGTGTGAAGTTAACCAGGGTATGTAGTTCATTTCCATAAGCAGTAACATCAAAATAATAGCTAAGATACTTTATTTCACCCTTTATGTGTAGCCTAAACAGTTTGTCTGTCTTATGGAGTGCAAAATGGGCTGTGTTGAAAACTACCTAATTTCATTTACATTTTATTCATTTAACAGACGCTTTCATTAAAATCTTTGGGGGTTAAGGGCCTTGCTTATTGGCCATGGGATTTGAACTGGTTACCTTCCAAATCACAGGCATAGTGTTCTAACCTGCTGAGCCACACACCGCCCCCATGAGGACAAATATGGTATTACCATTGCTGCTGTCACCCAGGAATGCGGCCACACGTACCGTCCTCCAGGTCAAAGGCGTAGGACGACAGGCGCAGCGTGGTGCCACAGTAGTCGCATTTGAAGCAGCTGCGATGGAAGAACTTGCCCTCGGCGCTCAGACGCTCCATCACATAGACCCGCCGATGGCAGAAGTAGCAGACATCGCTGCCTCCTATGTTCTGCGGAAACTCCTTCCGCAGGGAGCACTGTGGGGCGTAGGTGGGGGCACAGCGTTAGAGGGGCAAAGTATTTCAGGAGACCACCGGGGGGGGGGATGGGGGGGGTCTCAAGCCAGAAAAACTGAGACTGCAGCCTCTTTGGATCAGGTATGGAATGACGAACTATAACTATTACCGTCACCCGTCCTGAAATTACTATATTTTAACTCATCAGCTGCACTCAATACAAAGTGAGAGCTGTGAATAAAGCATCAAATCCACAGTGGTGATGATAGGGTTAAAGCCGCAGGAACTCCCAATTAGTCCCCTCTGCTCCTACGAGTCCCCCTAAAGGACAAACAGCACTCAGCACAAAGCGGACCTCCATTAGTCACTTCAGTCCGTCGATGCGTTCATGCCGCTACCGTGGTCTCTTACCAAATCCTTCTTGTTAAGGAGGGGCTTGGGTTCCTCCTGATTCTGAAGCTGATTGACTAACTGCTGAGCCAATGAGCTCACTCCCCCTGTGTACATCTTAATATAGCTCTACCAACAGCAGGAGAAAGGACAGCAATCAGTGAATGGAAAGAGAGAAGAAACATCCATAAAAAGTACCAGAAACCCGAAAACTACAGAGCAAGCACGTCTAGGCATTCATGCTTGACGCAGGTGGGTTTTATTCAAACAACACAAGCAGTGCTGACATTTCCCATAATACACAGTAAGGCTCCAGCTGTTGTGAAAACAAGGTGACATTACTGCACAAACAAGCCAAACGTCCGTGCGCTTGACAGATCAAGCGTGCTGAGCTGGACTGCCATCTAGACATCTGTGAGGTGCCGCATTTCCTGAGCACCACTGTGAAAGCCCCCATGGGGTCACACACCAAGCGTTGCGATGTTGCTCACAGAAGCTCCTACAAGAACATCAACCTCGAGGCAGAGAGCACAAGCAGCAACCCGTCATTTCACAAGCCTCCTGACCCCAGGGGTGGATCAGAAAGGTCAGGCCTTCATTGAGTATGTCTCAAGAGGACCAGGCCTGCTGCAGCCAACTAGTCACCAGCCCTAAGCGTTTCATTGGAGATGTGGGGTATCTATGAAAGTACAATGCACTCTAACAAAACTCAACCTGAACCAAACCCCCTCAAATGAGAGGCCCCTGGAACCTTCAAAAATTGAAGACAGTTTGTGTGGAAGAACGGGCCAAAATGACACCAGAGCAATGCGTGGTAGTTTCTCCAAACAGGAGGCGTCTTGAAGCTGTCATTACCAAAGGCTTTTTATTAAATAAATTTCAGTAAACGTGTTCAATACTTATTCCGTGTGTCATTTCACTTTATTACATATAATTTATGGACTTATTTGTTTTGATTTCTTTGTATGTGTGGACTACTTTGGTTGTCACCGACATTTCATAATAGCAGCCCCATTAGAAAAATACTTACTGAGAAAAGTGTTGATGTGTTCAATACTTATTTTCCCAGCTGTATATTATTTGTAAGAGACATTTATAAAAAGCCGTTTTATTCTGAATATAGGTTACAACAGATGAAAATTAACCCATAGAGCCAACTTGCTCATTTAGTCTCTTTCTGATGATCAATAAGCACTGTCCCTGTCAAACAAACCAGCAAACAGTACCCAGTGCAACAGCATCACTCATAGTGACACATCTAAGTTACTCTTGCAGTAAGCTAGTAACGCCATAAATTTAAGAAACCATAAGTAGCTGAAAATAACCTTTTTGAAAAATGTTTAATTTCAATTACAGCAAAAAGAGACTTTATGATTTTGACTTTGAATGTCTTTTAGTTCACGAGACTGAGGTCAAAAATCAGTATACTCCACACCAAGGGTAGCCAATCTTATCCGCAAAGGGCCGGTGTATATGCGGGTTTTCACTGCAACTCCCTAATTAGATTACTAATTAGAGGACTGATTGGCTGAAAGAGTCCTCACACCTGGGTTTGAACAGCTGATCTACAGGTTATCCCAAAAACCTGCATACACACTGGCCCTTTGCGGATAAGATTGGCTACCCCTGATATACACTCTCCAGTGAAACCCCAGTTCCTCAGGCATAGAGGTCCCACAGTTAAGCAGTCCTTTGATGATGAGTAATGAGCTCTACAGTATAACAGAGCCTGCCCAGCAGTATGTCTGTGTCAGCCAGTATTAGCAGAGTGTACCACACAGCCTGTTCTGTAGGGGGTGTGACAGGGCTAAGGTTAGTGTGCTATACCACAAAGGGCTTAGCATCAGGGGGCAAAGGTCATCACACCACATCTGAGGCCTGAGCCCAGCTACCTGTCGAAGGGCGTTCGAGGAGGACAAGACACGGGCAGAGCGCAGACCACGAGACAGGTGCCACCGCTCGATAAAGAAGCAGGAAGGCTTTTTGAAAGGCTCCAGGTGAGAGGAGAGAGCAGTCAGACAGGAAGTAAGTGAGGACAGAATCAGGCAAGTATACAAAAAGGAGACATGAGAGGTATCTTTTGAAAGAGTAGGTGGGTTTTACCCAGACGTCCCGGCTAAGATTTCCAACTGATTTTCCCCTTTCAAATCTGGCCTCCTAATCATCTCGCATATCTAACTGTTGAATTCTCTCCTGCCCCTTCACCACCTTAACTACTGCATGGTGAGCGTACTGGTGCACAATGGCTGCCGTCGCATCATCCAGGTGGGGGCTACAGAGCGGTGGTGCTTGAAGTGGCTCCCCTTTGGTTCATTTGGGTGTCTTAAAAAGCACTATATAAATCCAACATTCATTCATTCATAACAGAAGCCACCCTGGGCTCCCTTTTCAAGGCTTCAGCAAGCCCTCCTTTTAATCCGACACTTGTTAGATTGTTGTTTAATTGAAGCTAACATTGATATTCTCCATTTCTTCCCCTGTCTAAATGGCCTTGTGACACACAGATAGGGGGCGCTGTTTCACCTGTGGCTTCTCAGGCTTGTCTGTAAGTGCAGAGGCCAGACAGGTGGCCCTCTCCTTAACACTAGGGATGTGTGCAGACACTTGGTCCTCTGAGGAGGGGACCTGCGACTCCTGCAGGAAAGAGGATGAGCAGCTCAGTGTGGCAAAGGGCAGAGCCCAGAAGTTACCATGGTTAAGCCACACACTCCAGTCAGGCACAGCCAAAAGTCAGGGGGTCGCCATCCCAGACCAGGCTTTGCAGATGCAGGGAGAGAGGCTGGGGTCCAGTTAAAGGAAACACTGGGGAGTGACATTCCATAATCAAGCAGGTCAAGCTTTCAAGAGCAATTAATGTGTTTAATTAATTAAAATAATTCACGTTATTGTGTTAATTAGTAAAGGATGTATGTCAGACTGAACACCAAGACCATGACCCCAGGTTAATGTGTTACAGACTGCCCTGTAGCAGGCGTGAGAGGGTCCTGGTCAGTAATTCATGTTACAGACTGCCCTGTAGCAGGTGTGAGAGGCCCCTGGTCAATACATCATATTACAGACTGCCCTGTAGCAGGCATGAGAGACCCCTGGTCAATACATCATATTACAGACTGCCCTGTAGCAGGTGTGAGAGGCCCCTGGTCAATACATCATATTACAGACTGCCCTGTAGCAGGCATGAGAGACCCCTGGTCAATACATCATATTACAGACTGCCCTGTAGCAGGCATGAGAGACCCCTGGTCAGTACGTCATGTTACAGACTGCTCTATAGCAGGCGTGAGAGACCCCTGGTTAGTACGTCATGTTACAGTCTGCTCTATAGCAGGTGTAAGAGGGCCCTGGTCAGTAAGTCATGTTACAGACTGCCCTGTACCAGGCATGAGAGACCCTTGGTTAGTATGTCATGTTACAGACTGCCCTCTAGCAGGCCTGTTTTCACACAAATTTCGGGCTTTCCTCCATCAGCAGCACAGACCCAGGCTGGGCTACCTGACAGAGGGAGTCATGGGAAAGAGAAGGGCTGCCAGGACTGAGACCCTGAGACTGATACCACTGCTCTAAAAAGGAGCGCGAGGGTTTTTTCATGGGCTACAGACAAGACACAGGAGAGAGACAGAAACAGAAGGCAATGTTATACAAGGAAACAGAAAATGTGGCAAAGGAATCAGAATCATTTTAGAGAGTAAAAATGGAAAATTATGTATGAAATCTTAGCTGTGAGTGGTGCACTGGCCACAAAGACACCTCTGTATTCAGGAGGTGGGCTATACCACGTGTTGCATGTGTCTTATATAAACCGCAGTGCACCCAGCACAGAAGGGGGGGGCGTTGTTTCACCTGTGGCTTCTCAGGCTTGTCTTTAAGCTTAGAGGCCAGACAGACATTAGGGGTGTATGTAGCTGTTTGGTCCTCAAGGGGGAGCTGTGGCTCCTGCAGGAGAGAGCAAGTTGAGCCCTGGATGGAGAGTGAAGACTGAACAACCCAAATCAACCAGACCCAGAAACACCATGCAAGGAATTTGAACTGAGCTGATTAGAAATTAACTTGGAAGAGATCTAGGCAACAAGACATGCCACACAAATATTGATATGCTATGACACCTATAAAAAGAAAAATCAGACATTCTCCAAAACACTGTACCAAGTGCCCTTGTAACACAAGCTCTGCTTCATGAAGATTCATCAGCTACACATTTAAATATCAGCCAGTGCACCTTAAAATGAGCTCCAGGAAGGCAACAGAGGAACAGTCTGTATCTCCCTCAACACAAATTAGTCCCTAGAAGGATGAGAACTCAACACGACACACCACGGGAACACGTGGAACTTCAGCATCACCTGATTCTTGGAGCAACAGGTAGGATCCGCAATTAAGTCCAGACTAGCGATGTCCAGATTACCAGGAAAAGTACCAGGAGGAACCCTACTCTAGTGCCCCTCAGCATTTTAGATATCCTGACTTACGCTAGTAAAGCAGTCAGCTGCATGAGCAGGAAACACCGTGAACCAATTTAGCTACAGGAGCCACCTAAAGAAAACCTCAGCTCTGCTGGTAACCAGGCCCAACCTAAAGGGAGTAACAAAAGGTTTGAGAGGAGAGAGTGTGACAGCAATGAAGAACAAAAAAGGGCAATGGACGTGCCAGAGACTGGGCACGAGGCGTCACCTGCGCATGAAGAGAGAGCGAGGAAGAGGTGGAGGAAGAGGAGGAGAGTAGAATGATTTTCTTAGGGCAGCTCCGTGAGCCGGAACAGCTTCTGGCCTTCAGGAGATGAGAGAGGACAGGATCAGTGCCGTCATTCCTCAAATACGCAAGAGGGGGTCTCGTCTACTGGGCGTGCCAGGGATCAGCTGACCTGACACAGCACTAGGTGCCCACAAGCACACACACCACCTCATCGCATCTAAACAAACTTCCTGTGAACAGGAAGTGAGGTTAGCGTGCAGCATACCGGGAAGATTGTCCATTAAAGGTGAATATTATTATTCACATTTAGCCCTGACAAGCCCATCGCAGGAGAGATAGCTCAAGAAGAATACGGCCATTCGCATTCTAGCGGGAAAGCAAGCCTGCAAAACTCGAGACAGGAGAGGAAATGTGTGGCGCTCGGAGCGGGACTCAGCAAGACGCCACTTGCTTGAGGGAACGCTTCCTTACGTGGGAAGCCAGCTGACCTGTTAAACAAGGATGGAGGGTGAAGCGCAAATGGGATGGTGCCAGCCCTTAAAGCGATCACGCTACATTTAATATAATACATTTAATACAGAAGCTATTCTAAATAAAAAGTCAGAATGCAAGCACCTTTCTGCCTTCAGCTACAGAAATAGCTATAACAACAAAAAAAACAAACAGTTCAACGCAGGGAAATCTGGAAATGCTGAACCTTACACATGTTGATTTGCCCTTCATTTAATGTTATGGGGATGAGCTTAATGAGGAATACCTACAGAGGGCGCTAGAGTGGGGACAGCCTGCTTGCCCCTGCTGGGCAGAATCCTTTCAGAATGTCATCTGTTCCTCCTTCTGCTCAGGTGGTGATGTGCGACACCGGGACTGATTCAGTGTCCAAACATACCTAAATCACCAAAACCACCTCCCAAGGAACACCATCCTTCACACTTGGTGCTTCTATTGTAAATCTGAGCACAAAATCTTGTAATCAGCCGTTATCTACAGGCCACTGTGACGGAAGTAAATCTAGTACCTATCCATCATGTGTGTTCCTTAATGTTTACAGGGGAAAACTAGGGTGACCAGATAATCCGTGTCTGGGAGGAAATTTCCGCTAGGACAGGATTTGTAAACTACCATTACAATTAAAAGGACATGGATTTAAACGCTTAAGTTTAAACACTTAAACGCTGAGTTCTTGCTGTGTGCTGATTGGTCAGTCTCCATTAATCATGCATGTGTCACTGATGCTAACGTGAAACAGCTGGACGAGTCCTTCAATCAACGAAACAAACCAGTTAAAATGTAAGAAGAACTGAACTAATTAGCCAAACACAGGAGCCTTTCGGTTTTAAAGAAGTTTGTCAAATCTGACGTAGCTCAAAGCGTCCTCGTTGACATGGATTATCTGGTCACCCTCGGAAAACACACACTCAGACTGCCATAACGCCCAAAAAAAAAAAAAAAAAACTGGCAGGGGTATTACAAGACTGGGGGGTTTGTTACTCTACCTTTCTCCAGGCGGGGATGTGGGCAAGGTACAGCGGATCATTCTGGGATACGAGCGATGAAGAAGCGGGCAGCAGAAAGTCCAGGTTGGGCATTGAGCCCCCCCGTGTCTGGTGGGGGTGCATGTGGGCAAATCGAAGGAGCCCAAGGAAAAGCCCACCCCCCAAGCATGAGGGCGTAGTGTAGAAGGAGAGGAGGCAGAAAGAGAAGAGAAAATAACTGATGGGAAGACATGCTGGTCGAAAAGATAGATGGAATAACAATTATGAACTTTATGCTAATCAAAATAATAAAGAAAGCAGGAAACTGTTACAATACAATCAGAGCTGGAACGTATATCATTATGATCAGAGTCCAAGCCCACAATTCCAGTCCCCATGAAGAGGGCAGAGATTTAGGGAGTTTGTTAGGGGAGAAAATGTGAGTGTGAAGAAGGGAGCACAGCTGTCACCAGGAGAGGTATAGCAGTAACATGAGACACACACACACACACACACACACACACAAGAAAATGTGAGTATGAAGCAGGGAGCTCAACTGTCACAAGGAGAGCTAAAGCTGTAACATGACACTCTCACACGCACACGCACACGGACACACGCACACGGACACACGCACACGAAAATGTGAGTATGAAGCAGGGAGCTCAACTGTCACAAGGAGAGCTAAAGCTGTAACATGACACTCTCTCACACACACACACACACACACACACACAGGTGTGGATGTAACACTGAATATGCCAAATCGACTTGAATGGTTTCTTCACTTCAAAAGGCACCAGCCGTTTCAGACCATTAATCCATAATGGAGACCGAAACCTCAGGGAAGAAGACGGTTTCCACAGGAATTTAAAACATTTCTCCCCATCCAAAGCTGGTTCAGCAAAATTTGGTGCAGAAATCAACTCCTCCCAGGTTCTGTACAGCGCAGTCTGACAGAGATCATCATTCTCAGAATGAAAACTCACACTTCTGCATAACTGTCCTCTGGGACCATTAGGGGTCAATGTATGTCACCTTTCCATGCTAAACCCCAAATATACATCCACTTCCATAATGAAGTGTGACAGCGAGAGAGCAATAGAGGGAGAGATGTGTTATTCCTCAACAGCCCCCTCCTCTGGACCCCCCCCCCACATACAGCCGGGTCAGTGAACTGGCACGGCCCTAACAGGAAAATCTCAGCGTAATATGACTCCGTTACCCGCGATGCCAGGCCAAGCCAGCCCAGGCCAGTCACGCAAACGCCTACAATCTGTAAACAGACGTCACTGACACGGTAAGTGAGGGGCTGCCATGTTAATGAGCATCAGGCCAGTTAATCGCCAACAGATTTTCATAATTAATCAATGCTGCACTTAAACACACAAGCAGAAACTGAAGGACTGCAGCTGAGCTGAAGGTTAGAGAGGTTAGGAAGGTACCATCTCTCTCGTATCCACGGGGGAGTCCCTGTGCACGCCTGTCCAGGAACTGTACACATTCGCACGGCTGCTCACCTGTCTCTTCAGGCCTGAGGAAGGCACAGGGGCGTTCTCCTCAAACTTGGCCAGCAGCTGGGACGCCATGGACTTCACTTTGTTGTTGTTGTTGCCGCCGGCTACAGAATCAACCCGGCGTTCCGTCAGGGCGGTGGCCAGACCAGGCCGGTCCTCACCACGGACCCTCTGGAACCCCTCCTGGGTGTCAGATACAATACGGCTGAAACCATGCAACAAATCTCAAGCACATTCTTAACTACCCAAGCAGGACACAGCATGTGCAGCAACACAGAACCCCATCAGGAGATGATGGATAAAACCAAGCTTCTAGAAACCAACACACACTGTCATCATAAAAATGACAGCAGATCACTGCTTACATCTTCGGTGAGGCTGGTTCTCCTCCTCTTGCCTTCCAGCTCCTTCTCCTTCTGGTCCTGAGGGACAGTAAGGAATGCCTGCAGTTACACACTGACATTTTCGCGATTTACCAGCAGGCATCGTGCCAGACGAAGCGGGTGATCCGGACCTTGGGATTACGCTTGCGGGTGATGCTCTGTCCAAGTTTGCTCAGGAAGGAAATCGGAGACTTTGTGCTGGCAATCAGGGCTGCCTTGTCCTCTGGACTGAGGTTGTTGTTCTCTGAAAAGCCAAAGGGAAAAAAAAAAAAGTTTCCCCAAGGCCAATGGCCACACGGTATGCGTGTTGCTGATGACGTTCCAGCACTCACCACCAGGGGGCACCGTGTCCTTAAACATCTCATAGAACTGGCTGAGGTACATGACCATGGAGAGCTTGTCGGGCTCCCCCACCGATGACATCTCCTTGCCAGTCATGATGGGCGAGATGCCAAACTCCTGTTCGGCCACGTCGAAAGCCAGCTGGTTGTTTTTCTCCAGGTCTCGCTCCTCTAGGGAGTCAAAATCACTGCAGAGACACAGGAGATCCATGGATGGGAGGGGAGAGAAATAAGCATAAAATGATAGGGCAGTTGCCATGGCCATATCGAGTGTCCGCTCAAAGCCGCCCAGCATCGTGTGTTTACCACGCCCACAGATTAGCCACTAAAAGTGCCCTAAACACACACAAACACTTCTATAAAAGTTGGGGAAAAATTTACACGACATCACTAGACATTTAATGGCATCTTCCACAATTCCTTGATGAACAGATGAGCAGGGGTGGAGCCACAGAGGTACTGGCCGGAGCTGAAAGGTGATTGGCCCTCGGAGTGCCCCCTCCTCTGTCACTCACCGATTCAAAACATCATTAGCTGATAAGATTTGCTCCTCTATGGATTATGGCCCCTCGCATGCCACACACCTCATTAAATCCAAGAATTGCCCCTGCGGTTGAATATCCCGGAGAAAATTCACAGGCTAACTGATCAGCGGTTGAGCTGGGTCACGGACAAGCTGCCCTCTCTCCCCAACAGGGCGCATTCGGGGGGGGGGGGTAATCTGTGACTCAGATCAGTCTCTGCTCACTGCTGCCATGCAAACATACTGCCGCACAAAGACTACAGGAGACGGTCGCCAACGGATTCGGCGTGAAGACGACTCCCATTAAGCAAATGAGGGTGACGGGTCTAGTCCTGCGCGGCTTCTCCCATTACAGAGCTCCTGGGAGCGGATCTCAGCAGGCTTCTCACATGAGGTCGGGCCGGTAGCGGTGGATGATGGCACACAGGGCCAGGCCACTCTTCCAGGACGTGGTGAGGTCGGTGACACTGACATTCCGGTAGCCCTGCGTCTGCCGCTGACACCAGCTCAGCAGCTTGCTGGATCGGGCGATGGAGTCTGCGGAACACAGCGTGGCACCACAGTGACTGACACAAACCCAGGGCCCAGTGTCGTCCGGGCAACGGCTCCACCAATCCCAAGGCGCCCAGTTAGTCACATGACCAAAGTCCCAAGGTCTAATAGCCTTATAACTATAAAGCTGAACACAGATTATGTAGACTGTAAGCGTTACAAAATGCTAATCAATTGTTAGTTATTACCCTGCGGATCAGTTAATAAGTCAAATTAACCTTCCAAGATGCCATAATCCATTTTTTCAGTAAAACAAAAAACTGTTTTCTATGAACTGTAATTGGTGAGTTTGAAGCCTCAGTGTTAAAATGAACAATATGGCCAAATTACTGATACTGATATTGAAGGGCTTCATGCAAATTTTAGTGACTGGTAATTTTACCTTCCAAAATGTTCTCAAGCTGACCATATTCTAGGACAAGAATGACACATTGTTATACTTCAGCTGTAATAACCGAGCCTTCAAGTTTAGGGACCCGCATACTCACCGTAACAGAACCATGGATAAACCCACAGTACCCAACGAAGGGCAGTATAAAGGTGGTTCCTCACCATTTCGTGTTAGCTTGGGTGTCAAAGCGTTGACTGCATTCTCCATATCAATGCGTGGGTCCCTACACTCCCCTGTGTCTATAAGGTGTCGCACCTGTGAACGGCAGGAATGCAGGTCACTCCCCCTGGTGGCCCACGCTGGTATTACACAACATTAACATTGGTAGGAGACAGGCAGTGCAGGTGAGACACACCTGGTTGGGCCTGAGGGAGTGGAGGTTGATGTTGGGGTAGCGTGTGGTAGGGTCCACACTGTACTGGCTGAAGTTCTTGCTGACATTCTCGGGGGTAGTCTGAGGAAGGAGGCGATAGATGGTCTCCCTTTGGGGGTGGGGGAGTTAGTGAGAGATTACTCCCTAGTTTACCATGGACATTCCTTATCTTAGCAGTGCTGGGCTCATTCTGATCAGTCAGCAACAGAACGATGCGATACAGGTGGCTGTGTAACAAGCGGTCCACCCACCTCTCAGCCAGCACCTCCAGCGGCGCAGTGCCCTGTGACCAGCTGCGCACCATCCAGGCCGAGTCCAAGCCTGCCAGGAAGCCCCTGGCGATGCCCGTGCCCATGGGCCAGAAGGGCTGCAGGGGGAGCCACGGCCTTCAGCATTCACACCTCCATGAACTACTGCTATTCGGCAAATTTGACCAAAATGTCTGAACTATCATCTCCACATCTCTCGCGAGCCCCCCACCACCTCCGGCTGACCCACTCTCCCTCCAGCACGCTCCCCATGCCCCCCTCACCTCCAGCAGGCTGTCCCCCACCAGTGCCACCAGCAGCTGGTGCCCGTTACGCTGTCGCACCAGCGCCGCGTTCTCAGACGCGTACATGCAGGTGAAGTCGAACATGGCCACGTCCGGCTGCCCGTAGTGGTTAATGGCGAAGTCCAGCGTGGGCAGCTGGTGGTTGGTGGAGAAGTCTGCAGCCTCGCGGGCGTAGGCCAGCAGGGCAGCCTGGTCCACGTTGCCCCGGGATAGCAGCAGCTCCGTGTCGGCATGGTCCTGCAGGACCGATGTTAGCGTTAGCGTGCAGGGACTGCGACTTTTCTTTTAGTTGATCATAGTGCCACATGTGTCAAACAGATGCAGGAAGTAGCGAAGAGACACACCACCCTCTGGACAGCCATCAAGCTCAGCTTGACTAGATACAGCTAACCTGAGATACATTAACATCAGCACATTTTCCTAGGGAAGAGTCCAGCACGATTGCTGCATTCCAGGACGAGCTGAGCACTTAATGTGCATTTCATTTGGTGATTTTAAACATTTATTACGCCATGGAGCACTTTAGTTGATCATTTGCTGCTTATTTTGTAAGTGTGTTTATATTAATCAATACTCCATCATTCAAAAGTCAAGATCACAGATGTTTTAAAATCTGTGCCCATTTTAGCTCAGTTTAATACAATCGCAATAACTGTATTCCAATTCATATGACTTTAACCAAGCAGCTGCTCCTGAAACAACAGCTCAATAAAGCCTAATTAAGAACTCCACTTGAGTAAACATGAGCACACGTGGTGTGTTATGAGGACTGGAACCAAGCAATGGTGTTGGGAGTCGCAGCCAGTGTGGCAGCCAGTGTGGCAGCCAGTGTGGCAGCCAGTGTGGCAGCCAGTGTGGCAGCGTCACCACGCAGAACCAAGAAAAGGAATTCCTAACCATTACAGTCCTTAATATACACAAGTCAGGCTTCTGGAAACACCGGGATTTGTGGTGGAATTAGGGCGTGCTCTTTAATTTTACATGCCATTCCAGACGTACAGTACTGTATTAGGTACCAGGATGGTGCATCCCTGCTAATCCACATAGAAACCACTCTCATCTCTAACAGCCATAGGGGGAAGCCAGAACATGGACCACACTTTCAGAAACCTCCACCCCGTGGCTGCATTATGCTGACGTGCTACATCTGGATTTCAAGACGTCCCACAGAGCCGAAAGCTCAGATGTCGACATTCCATCATCACGCGTCGGTGTGCAACCACCACAGAAAAACATGAACCAAAAACGAACCCAGTGTGGAAGAACTCCCCAGAACAGAGATTAACCGGATTCCAACATGCACTGCTCCTCACCGCTTGGGGTCGTTACATTCAATGCCCCTACGCCATCCGGTCACCGACTAAACAGGGTGACCAAACGGAGCCTCCGACTGAGATCCAGGAAATTCCAAAGGGTCAGTGCCCCTGTCCAGGGTCCCGCAGTATGTAAAGACCACACAACTTGGTCCAAATTGACACAAGAAAAAACTGAAGCTGGAATTTCAAAAACTATGGAGTCCACAAAGTTTATCAATGCTGAAATTAATCTGTGCCTTTCACGGCTGATGTGAGGCATGCAAGTCAACAGCTCATCAAAGTACCACCATATAATCTCCAGAGAAAACTCAAAACAAGACAGTTACCATTTCTAATGAACAGCACAATAGATGTTTCAATGTCAGCAATGTCAGAATAACTCAGCAGTCAAACACCACAGGTCCAGAACCTAAACACATACAATTGGAAGGCAAAACCAACCTGTTTCAACAAGTAAATCCAAATACCGAAGACAAGCTTTTAATCTTGAGATTATACTTCCTAAGAAAACCGTCAGAAGACTGGTATTGTTCAAAGTATATTAAGTTCGTGTTAAGCGTGGTTCAGCTTGTTTGCTAAGCGGGACTGTTCCATCTGGCAGGCTGTGTGTGTGCCCCAGACGTGCCCCCTGCCCCCAACCTCCTCAACCGCCACCCCCCCCTCCATGGGAGGCTTTAATCACTCACATGCAGGATGACTCCCTTCTCCAGTAGACTTTGTTTTTTGGCAGTCATGACAAAGTAATGCGTGTCATCCTTGTAGTAGACAATGTTTTCCAGGTCGATTCCTAGGAATCAGAGAGAGAGAGACTTATTTTCCTACCCAGGAACCCCCACCCCCATTTTCCACCACTTGGGCTGTGGTACTTTCCCCTCAATAGAGGATTGTGGGTAACGCCAGTGATTATACAGCAACAGACATTCTCAAAGCCCTGTCAAGCTGATCATCTCTTAATTGAGAGGCTCTCCTGACCACAATTAATGGTCCACATTTGGTTGGCTCCACTCTTCCTCCTTCAAAAAGCATCAAACGAAATTAACAGACACTGTGCCTAAGCGGATGAGAAACGCCTACGTAAACAATGATGAATCGTCAGATAGCCCTGTTTTCCTGTTCTGCATTTCCAGCACGTCTACAGGACAAAAAGCACACATCGCTCAGGTACGGCACTGCAGAGAGGAGCTCACCTGTGGCCTCCCGCAGGTCTTGGAAGAACTTCTGGTTGAAGATGAAGGCCACGCCACTGATCTCCTCCACCTTAGCCTCAGCCGTGGTGTTGCGATTGATGAAGTTGGCCGTGATGGCGATGGCCAGCTTGCCTCTGAACTCCTTCCTACGGAACCCTGGGTGGACGGAGACAGGAAGCATCATCTCACGGGAAGTGGGGACAGATCATGCTGTATGGCACCATAGAAGAGGAGTGAGGCGGTGACACCGCTTGGGAACATAAAGGAATCAATAGTAACAAGGGGAACCCCCTTTATTTTTACAGCTATTTCCTACTGTCTCTCTCCATAATCTTCTTCTATCACCTGACTTAACAGTAATAGACTTTGAGCCTCCAACAGTTAAAATGGGCAGACAGACACATCAGCAGGTACTAGAGGAGTTAGTCATTGAATTGGTGTGTGTGTGTGAGACAGAGAGAGGTAAAGGGTTTATAAATGATAAAAGACATTAGTTTGAACTCTGTTACTCATTCCAGTAGATACTCAAGAAAAGGGACGCACCAACACTACCCTGGACAAAGATCCACCTCTATCTGCGAGGGGTCAGATAACTGTCCTTACCAGCCAGAGTGTTTCTTCTACCATCTGCACCAATGACAACATCAAACTCCAGCTCATTCACAGGATGTGTCCCTGGGGAAACCTCAGCTCTCCATCCTATCCCTGGGAAACATGGTACAGGAGTTCCGCTGAGCCTCTCTAGAAAATTCTCATTTCATCACACACTCAAAACATACGAATAAAATACCTAAATCTGCATTGAGGATAAAAAAGTCTCTAAACAGCAGGAGTACAACAGGTTACCAGAAGGACAGTGGGCAAGCAGGAGGCAAACTTACTCTCATTCTCCTGGTCCTCTGGTGGCTCGACTAACCCCTTGAACTCAACGTTGACATGGATCTCTATGCCCAGCAGCAAAGCGACCTTTAGCAGAATCAGCTGGAGCTGACGAATGCCTAAAGAAGAGCCCGGCTGTTATTTCATACTCAGCTCAAAGGGAGGATGCCACTTAGGGTCAATACAGAGATGGGCTCCTTCTCCAGAACTGAACTAAAAACCTTCTCTTTCAGGGTCTGTCATCTGTCTGCCAAAACGTATCAAAGCACTGAGGTGACTAGTAAGATTAGACAGAACTTACCACCCTAGGCACCCTCGAATGCATTTTCTAAAATCTATCATTCATGTCCTCTTGGATAATTGTTTACAAATAAATTAACAGGGAAAATTGGCTCCTTCACTCACTGATGTGGTCAATGGCTCCAGCGCAGAACTTCCCATAGAACTTTTTCGCCCCAAGGCCACGAAGGTCCTGGATCGTGAAGGGCCAGAGGTGCAGCACATTGTTGCGCGAGAAGGCATCCCGCTTCTCCAGCAGCACCACCTTGGCTCCCAGGAAGCTCAGCTCTATAGCCGTCCGGAGGCCACATGGTCCCGCACCGATGATCAAGCACTGTGAGAAGAGCAGCAAGGGAAAAAAAAATCCTATCAAGACACAAGTCACCACCAGTCACCTGCAAGTTGACCTAAACCTGGTAAAAAGCGACGAAATGGTGTAAGGGACAAGAGATAATTAAGGTCGGTATAACCATGACCGTGGGCAGATCAGGAAGCTCACCCTTGAGTTGGCGCAGGCACGGCCCTTTTTATAGTCTTTATGGCTGGCCCTCTTGTCCAACTTAGCCCAGAGGGCCTTAGCCTTCCAGTAGTTCAGCCTAGACTTGAGCTTGTGGTAGAAGATGCGGTACTCGCTGGGCTTCAGCTCTAGGAAGTCGCATAGCTCTTGGAAGGACCGAAGTGTCCCTTTGCAGGTGGTCGCCTGGACGAAGCGGTCGAAGAGGACATGGGACTGGTTCACCGACTCTCCTCCATTTCCGACACCGCCATCCCCCATGGTCCAGAGGCACAGCTGTCCCCCCAGGCACAGGTGGCTGGGACGGGCCCCCTCACACTAGCTGTGCCTCCAGTTCACTTCTGACCTTCAGACATTGCTCTACTGCCAGGAAAACAAGACAGAATGTCTGTCACTTACAGTGACCACACAGGCGTGGGCATTATGCAACAAAATCCACATCAAAAGCTTCCAGAATGACAAGGAAAACAAAGTTGCATGTGTGGAAAATATCAGCAGGACAAAATGTAAGGAAGGTACATTTTCTACCATGTCTGACGACAACTGCAAAAACAACATTTTTCTAAGAAAAAAATCCACAACCGTCATTCTCTAGTTTCACTAGCATAGGGTTGCAAGTTGGATTTTCTACTTAAGATTTAAATCTCAGCTGGGTTCCACATCATGTAATTATGGCTATTTCTGTTCTTTCCTGTGCTTCAGAGTCTCGTCACAAAAAGTGCCCTCGTCTTACCGTGTAACCAAGAAGTACAGAACAGGATGCACCATCACATACTGCGATAAACACGGAACAACCAAGAAACACCCTAAATTATGTTAAGAAGCAGGCCAAATCCAGATCTCAGAAAAGGAGTCTGCGCCATGAATGGATCATACTGTCACATGAACCTGACATCTTATCTAATGGCACGGACCAATAACAGGAAGCCCTTTTCTTCGCATAAACCCAACCAGGACAAAGGCACACATGGGGCACCGTGACAGCTACAGATGCAGGAAACTGAATCATAATATTGGAGTGCAGCACTAAAGAGCAACGGCAACATCCATGTTTCTCACCAAGCCCAAGCCCAAGCACAAGCCACGGCAAATGCCATGTCAAAAAACATGATGAAAAATGGGGCTTCACAGAAGTAAAGCAAGGGAGGAGGACACTGACTAAACCTCAAGCCCCAGGACAGCCAATAATGATAACTAAGATTCAAGATATGCAACTAGAAAGGCCCCAGTAAGGTTTTCCCAGGTGCAAAACAAAACTTGAGTATTTTTGACTTTCTGGCTGCTGTAGTTCCATTTTTAGTGAAATTTTGTACTCTACAGTTCACAAAGTACATTTTCCATGCTTTCACATCTTCACTAAACGAGAATTAACATCTCCCCATAATGACAGATTATAAACAAAGACAGGGTCGGACGATTAACCAATCCACCTACAGATGATGAAAAATCCCGGAGGAGAGGAAACAAGCTTCAATAGGACAATCTCTTCTATATGCCAGATGCTTCATGTGAAACAGCAAACAAGATAAAAACCAGATTAAAGATTACATTTTTCAAGTGAAATTTATCAACTGGAATCATTCCTGGGGTGCTTGTGGACATTGCAATGAGGGAAAGGAGTGCAAAGTCTAAGCCAAAACTCAAAGACTGATCTATCTTGCACAGGAAGGAGAAGCTCCCTAGTTAAACAGAATCATTCTAATATCATGAGAGATAATAATAGTTCTGCAGCTAGTGTAGTCCAGCGATGCTCTACACCATCCCTAACCCAGTCTTCTTTGAGCGCAGAGAGCCAATGGCCTTTTAAGCTAAGCCAGCAGACAGCAGTGCGCAGCAGGATCAAGCATAAAGAGGCTCGCTGAGAGCACACTGCCGACAGCCTTGAAGCTGGTGCCCAGGAAACCCGGAGAAGCTGTGGCAGGCCAGGAGCTGACAGTAGGTAGAGAGAAGGCCCGGTGGGAGCTGCTAAGAAAACACGGCGCTCTCAGCTCACTCAGCCTCAGCACAACCCCTTCCTCTCCCCCGCAGGATGGCACACCTGGCCCACCCAATGGCCGATATCCTTCAGGCGCAATGCAGCCCACACACCTAAAAAGGCTTCTGTGAGGGATGAGAGGGAGTCCAGAGCTGAGCTAGGTTTTCCGTGGCCCTGTGCCCATAACCAAACGTTATCCCAGCGCTGTGTCATCAGGACAGATTTCCTGAGGCCTACAGGAAACATCCAGAAACACGCAGGAATCGCATGGCAGGTATCCAAAACCACTTTCCCCGTTGCTCCTACATTAACGTCTAAAACAGCGAACGAGAATCTCCGGGCCACACAAAGACCAAGATACCCATTGCTGGTAATATCTCCAGTACTTCCCTCTCTGAATCACAATAGTGATGCAGAGGCCTACGCTCACAGCTCCGGAATGTGCCAGCCTGTATCTGGCCCTGTGACAGCAGCCTTATGATCCTATTCATTAACTCGTCCCTGACGGAGATGGGGGCCTCTGCATCGCATAGAAATCATCCGATGACCAAACCCCTTCTGCAGAGTCTCCAGACCCCATCAGCTGTGACACACAAAAGACTTAGTACAGCAAATGCAGCAAAAAAAAACTACTTGCTACAATGAAATGTTTCTAAAAGATAAAAGATAGCAATCCAGGAAAATCACTTTTAAGAAGTTCAGAAAGATATTGTGCGCTATATGTTTACAGACCAAAAAAAAAAAAGTTCCCACATAAGTGTGCATGTGATGACTCAAACAATATCCACCTTTCTGTTAACGTGCCAATTACTGCCAACATCCTATTAATATGCAGACATCAGCATGTCATAAGTATGGTTACGGGTGACTCACCATTGGTGCCATATGTGACCAGGTACTTAAAAATCAAGCCCAGAATATCTGCTTCTATGCTCTTCTTTACGATAAATAAACAAAAGTGACAAAGATCACATCAATTCAATTCATTATGCTACTTAAAGTCCTTCAAAATGACCAAGAAAAAGAGCTCTTCAATAAACATTTTATCCCTTATAAACAAATGAGGATCCACATATAATGGCTCTATCCGGCAACCAAAATATTTAGAGGCTAGACAATCTAGATTCATATAGACGCTCCTCTACTTACAAACGAGATGCATTCCAAATGGCCGTTCATAACTTGAATTGTTTGTAAGTCGTTATTCAACATCATTAAGAACATAAATTTACAAAACGAGAGGAGGCCATTCAGCCAATCAAGCTCGTTTGGGGAGAACTTAACTAACGGCTCAGAGTTGTTAAACTTATCTAGCTCGGATTAGAAGGAACCCAGGGTTTTAGCTTGCTACACTAGCAGGAAGACTATTCCATACTCTAACTACTAGGTGTGTAACAATGCATCGATTTGTATCGATGTATCGATTCAACGGCAAACGATCCAATGCATCGATGTGACGGCATAAAAGTCGATGTGTTTTTTTTCCTCGCCAGTTCCAGTATTGTTTTCATGACCCACTCCGACATATACATGGTCTACACCAGGGATGCCCAATACGTCGATCGCAATCTACTGGTCAATCGCAAAGGTAGTGTGGGTAGATCGCATGGCATAAAAAAATAAAGGATGGATGACGTGTTCAAACGCACCAGCTTCTGCAAATCTCTAGCAAGCTACCAAGTCGCCTAGTTAGCCTCCAATTTATTTCTTCTGAATTTAATAAAGGGTATAAAAATGAATGGGGGAGCTGGACCAAGTAAGAAGCCAAAAACCTACCACTTTCACACGAAATGGGAGGAGGACTGTTTTTTTTACCATGTCATATTCAAAGTGCATTTGCCTCATCTGTCAGTCTACTGTTGCTATTCCGAAGAAGGGAAATGTGGATCGGCATTTTCGGACTGTTCATAAAAACTACGACATTAACTTCCCTCCAAAAAGCGGGCTGAGACAGAGAAAGGTGAAGGAACTAAAATCCCAGTTCACTTCAAAAATAATTTCCCATTGGGATAAATAAAGTAATAATAATAGTAATAATAATAAACAATAATAATATTAAAGAATACTCAATATTTTTATACATAAATATATGTTTTGCATTTTTATAATAGGTAGATCATTCTGACTTGGTCATTTATAAGTAGCTCGCAAGCTAGCATACCTTCAAAGCGTGTGTTTAGTATGGCAGGTGACATAGGACACTACGCTCAGCACACAATCTCCTGAACATGTTGACCATTTAATTTTTCTTAAAAAACCTCTCAAAAAAAGATTACTAACATATTAGTTTCACTGTAGAAGTCAGTCACATTAATCTTCCTCATTCTACGTCTGACCATGCAATGTTTCTTATTTTTACCTTATTGCACTTTATTTTGCTTGTTTTATGGGATACTTGACTACGTTAGATTTTGTTTACAGTTCCCAATAAAATACGATAAAATGCTAATTATATATTTTTAATTCACTGAAATGTAAAGGATTGTGTGAAATTTCATCATTTTGACTACTAACCCCAGTATCGAACTGAATCGAATCGTATCGTATCGTGTGAATTTAAGGTATCAAAAAAAAAAAAAAAAAAAAATCGAACCGTTGGCTTAAGGAATCGATATTATATTATGTTCTAGGTGGGGTGATCACAGAACGAACCACCAATCACAAACATTCTTAATCAACTTGCTCCCTCTAGTCGTCATTTCACTACAGCGTAAAAATGAGTGAGGAACAGGATCAAAACACTGAAAAAACCAAAGATTTTGTTGCAAAAAGAAATACAACGTCAGCTGTGTGGAATTATTTCGGCTACAGAAAGCATGACGTCAACCAAAAACAGGCCATTTGTCAATAGTGTCTTGCGGTTGTTGCCACAATACGGGGAAACACAACTAATTTGTTTGATCATTTGAATCGGCACAGCAAAATCTGATTGCCATCCAAAGCAAAACACCATTTCAGATGCCTTTGCCAGTGTTAAGCCATATGAGAAAGGTTCCAAATGACAGAAAGAAATAACCAATATGATAACTTTCCATCTTGCAACAGACATGGTACCGATTAACACAGTCAGCACAGAGGGTTTTAAAAACATGATCCGGTCGCTTGACAAGTGGTATATATTACCGTCAAGGACCTATTTTTCACAAATTGCCATCCTGGAGCCGTACAAGAAATGCAAAGCAGAAGTTGAAATGGAACTTTCAGTGGTTCAATATTATCCAATATCCAGCTACAATGGATTTGTGGTCCAGCTGAACAACAGAGCCCTACGTAAGCCTGACTGTCCACTTTATTAATGACGACTTCCACAAATTAGACGACTTGAACTACAGTAATTAGATTTTTTTTAATCCTAATATCACAATATATATCACAGAAAGAATAAATATTGCAATATGATTTTTTCCCAATATCGTGCAGCCCTACTAACAAACAAACACATAATAAAAGCAATAGAACACAGGAGGAGTAGGGAGAAAATGAAATAAAATAGCATATGGTTGTGCATACCCCCTACACAAAGCCACCTCGCTACCCCGGCATCCAGGTTCATGTAAGCTCAAAGTAGTACTGTGTGGTATAAACGGTATACAATATAAATTTAGCCAGCAGGAGAGATTTTGATTATACCGCCCTACCGGAGAAATTTCCGCTCCTCGCCCGCAAAAATAACGTAATCAAGTTGCGTCAAATAATGTATTATTTATATGATTTATATGAAAAATATTTATATGATTATTGCTGCACCTGGCAGCAGAGTCCTGCACGGGTGATTTTGGCAAACCGCACCATCACACTTAAACAATTTAGACCCGCGGTCTCCTGCGTCCGACCCGACCCGAACCCGTATCTGACACAGAAGAATATTTTTCACCCGTTTCATCAAAATTTGCGGGTCACCTATTGGGAACCCGTGCAGGACTCTGCCTGGCAGGACCTATATGAGAGTGATGGTCATTCTAATATAGATGGAGTTATGACACTAGTCTAATTGTATTAGTTTTGTAGCTTCTGGTTCTGTCTTGTTTTCTGCTTACCTACATTTTACAAAACCAACCTGTGTTTTTAATACAAGATAAAACAAGAAAAGTGACTTGAAATGTTTTCATATTTTTTCTGTAATTGCAAATTTGCACAATAAATATTCTACATTCACGACTACTTTGTGTTAGTTTATTATACAACTTCCTGCTGCAATGCCTTTGCAATGGACATATATTACCCTTTCAAAAACAGTGATAATGAAATTTACAGATCAAATTATATGGTTCAAATTATACCGCAATATGAATTTTATGCCATATTGCACAGCCCTAGCTCGAAGGAGACATTTTTCCACCCCAGAGGTGGGGCGACATTGCGATCCATTCGAAAACTGGCACCTCATTTCCTGCATGCCCCGACCAGGCCCACCCATTCCAAATGGCTCGCGATAAGGCCAGTCGGATGCAGCGGCCCAGTCAAAGATCAAAGGTCATTTGTTTTACATCTCCCTCTAGCTCCTGGGGCTTTTCTCTAAAAGGTTAACCGCTGAAAGGAAGCTTAAAGCGAGGACGAGTGGATCCAGGCAAAAAGGGTGGGATAACAAACCACAGGACCATCTCCACCTTTATCCGAAGGGCCAGGCTGGCACATCTAGACTCAGAAACCCAGTAAGGAAACCATGACATGAGATATTCCTTAAAAATGCAAGGATGAGTCAGGGCTGTACAGCAAACAGAATGAACACATATGCAACTTTATAAGTGTTAGATGAAAATAAAGATGTAAAAGAAACTACTTAAGAAAAACAATTTAAGGCATTTCCGTGTGAGAAACTAAAGGGCTTTCATGGAAAATTTATAACAAACCCCAAACACTCTTGTTGAAAGTACAGTAGCACGCACTTTGTGATATAAATAGAGGTCCTACTTCCCTTCTCCAGAGCAAAGGCAGCAAGCTTTGAGTCACACTTTCTGCCCGCTTATTCCAATGTAGGGGAGGGAATGCAAAACCAAACAGAGACCAACCTTTCAGACCACAGGTCTGGGAGAACGCCCCAGCTGGGGAGGTTGGCGTGCGGCTTGCACGTGCACATTGGTCTGCCGCACCATCTGGTGTGATTTTGATCCTGCGCCATCCACAACCCTGATGTAGAACCACTTAAGCTGGGCATACCCCATCTGCCATGGGTATTGTGTGATAGGCTGAAGCTCTGAGGCTGTACAGCAAGCCTGTACAACCGTGGATTTTACTGAAACCACAGGGATTCCAAGTATTTATAAAATCATGATATCATGCATTAAGTATAAAATAAATGACTCTCCCTTTCCCCCCGTCCCAATTTTCTCTAGACAAGGTTTTTTTTTTCTGTCCTGAGAAACAACTAGTTACCCTTCCTGATATGGCACTGCATGACTCTGGAGCAAATAAGACCAGGAATGGCAGGCATGACCAATCAATTCAAAATCCAGGGGATGGAACTTTCATGTGTTTGCTCTCCAATTACTGTGCCTGACGTGGCCATGTGCTTCCTGTTTAAGGGTGACTGCAGTTAGTCCTCTTAATTGCAGCTATCATCATGCAGCTGATTGAACATGTATCTGCCTAATAACCAGCCCTGTAATAACCCCATAACAAACCTCCAAGAAGCCCTATATGGCTCACTGATACTCACTCATAGCTCATATATCCTTCATTAAGCTTCATCCAAACCTCATGGCTAACATTAACCAAACAAAACAGTATTTCAAAGAGCACATACTCTGAAAATAACTGCAAACATGACTGTACAGTACAGTTATAACAAAGTTTATTTAAATAAAGAAACCAACCATTAAAATGCTCTTCCTCTACCTTGCATGTTAACTGCCAGATGTGACCATCGCACTCTGAGATAGATGGTGAGAACCTTCATGGAAATTTCTGGAAAAATGGCTTGGAATCAGGAGCCTGTGGTGGAAAGAAGGCTGGTGTCATTTCCCCTTTTCCTGTACTCCAAGCCCGACTCTCATTGGGCGAGTATCCAATGGGAGGAGGATGGTAGAAGAGAATATCTTTATTGTCATTGTACATGTACAACGAAACTCTATAACACTACTTAATTACTGCCCCGCCTAATATATTTTGCTACTGCTATAACCACATGGCACGCCTATTGGAAATTGATGCTCTGGTCCTCATTTTTCAAACTGAAGGGGGCTGAGGATTTCTATAAGGTCTGTGACCTAAAATGAGTCATGAGGTAATTTCTACCTTGGGCTGCCCACACTCGAAGAAGGATCGGTATGAAAAACAAAACATGAGAGGAAGACGTGCGGGTACACACAAGGCGCTTCTGGAAAGGCAATTAAGCCTAGAGAGCAGCCGGCTATCAGCTTACACCTGCGGTGGAGCTGAGGGGGCAGGTGCCGTTAGAAGCAACAGCTCATAAATAAATAAGGCAACAATGAGCACATCTAACTGGATAAAGACGGCTCAAGTCTCACCACTGCCCATAATTTTGTTAGGGTAAGAACTGGCCTTACTTGGGCACGATGAAGTTCCTCCCTCCTCTAATGGCGCTTTTCCACTGTCAGCAAGAACCGAGCCGTACCGGAGTCGAAAAACTGGCTGTTTTTCATCGTCAAGTAGGCGAACGGTACTCGCAATGACATGGCCCAGCTTACTAGCATGACCAAGTGTGAGCGAACTGAGCTGGTTGCATGACCACCATCTGATTGGTTGAAATGGTCAGAAATTCCAGTGTTCTACTGAGCCGACCCTTCTGCAGTGGAAAACTGAAGAGCGTTGGAACCATGCTATGACTAGTACCTCTTCGGCGTACAGCTCAGGAACAGCTCGGTTACTGTATGCCAGTGGAAAAGCGCCATAAGCTCCCACCACTGTACGTTGTCACTCACAGCTCTGAAGATGCCCCTCCTCACCTGGACTTCCTCCTGCCACTGCCCAAAACACAGGGCACCTCAGCCAACACTCCAGAGAAAATACAACTGACAGACAGATACACAAAGTGCCAACATCATAAGAAACCTTTAGAATGAAACAGCTTGCAGTTATTACGTTTCTGCTACTACACTAAGCCATATAAAGTCACTGGCAGTGGCCAAGAGCTTGGGCTCAGGGCTAATATTTGGAAATAGTAAAACTGTGAAAGCTGGATAAACCTCACAAATCACCATTACAGTCACCAAGGTCAAACCCCGTGTTTTGGAGCGAAGCACCGGGAGCATTATGCTGTCAAAGCACTGGAGCAGAAAGCAGAATAAAAAATGCATCTTCTCAGAAGATTCTTAACAGTCCGATAACGCATTCCTTAAGTCACGTGATGCATTCCTCCCTCGAGCCAATAGGCAGCCAGGGCAGTGTTAGGCAGTCAAATGTCTCTGCATGTCTTGCTTACTACACAGCTGCCCAACGACAAGGCAGACTTATCGGTTGTGGGTTATGCAGAACAGCTGTAGGTCCTGCAGCTGCCGGAGTCGATTCTCAGAGTCCAGGAGCTACAATAAACCCATCCATCAGGCTCCTTAGGAACCCCTTCAAAGATTATGATATGAATCATATGTTATGGTAACGGTACAACGTTCATTTATGATGGTTTACAAGCAGATCACATCTGCAGATCAGGTGACGAAAGCATCTGAGTGTTGCCAATGAAGCACATAGATACAGCTGATCTCCCTCCATTAAACGGATAATGCAACGTAATGGTCCATACCAAGGTCTCAGTCTTCTAATGCACGGAGTTAACTCTCAGAGGTGCAACTATTAGCCAAAACTCCAGGGCACCAGTGCTGAAAATTAGAACCAACAGCTAACATAGGAGCTTGAGGGAAGCAGTAGGAATTTCCTCGTTGATGTTTTCTAAGCAAATCATGAAAGACAAATTACTCACCTGTCATTTTGTGCGATATGGGTTTCCACTGCCTATGAAACAACCTCGAACACAGGCCTTGCCTATAGGCTAGGACAGACCGCACATGTTACACAACACAGGCGGCAATCCCTGTGAGCTGCACACAATGCAAGTGCCATTAATCTGGCGAAGTGGGGGGGTGGATGGATGGATACCAGCAACAGAAGCCTTTAAATACAAGACACTGGCAATCCAGGGCCCTCTAGATTACCCTCAGAAAACAAACACCAATCCAAAAAAAGCCTTTTAAGCATGCCATACAAATTTAAGCTACATACCACTATGGTGACCAGACTAGCTACACTACTCCACCCTGAAATGACCATAAACTGCCTAAGCAAACTGGCCTCCTTCACAGTGTTCCCCACATTTAGGAGGGAACCTTCCAACCTTCATCTTCCCGGAACAGGCAGTGTGCTGAAGAAGAGCACCCTGCCTGCCAGTGGTCCACAAAACAGCCCTACTTGATGAGACATGAATTTCAGCACCTTTCCCCTTGGCTATCAAGAATAAGGTGATAGGAAAGCAGCTGACCTTGGCTACCTTGTGCAAGTGGCTCTTCACACTAATGCCTGAAAGGGTGACATGACTGTTCCAGCCATCAAGGTCTCGTACTCCAACTGGACCGGTCCAGCCAAGACCACATCCGGCATGCGGAGCACTGGCACTCCAATCGTGGAGGACGAACAGTCATACAGCTTTTGGTTCAACTTCCAACAAACAAGAGGTCCTCAGTCCAAAAAACACTTAAGAACGCCCCATGGGAAGCAGGCAAATTACCCATAATTCTTGGCAAATTTACTGCAGGCAAGTGCTTTAACTGCATTAATTATCAGCTTCATCATCATTCCAAGTGAAGTGAATGAGAAATAAACACAGCTCTGACAGACTGGCTTTTGAGCCTCCAACAATAATAGATGCGGTTGTGAGAGGTGGGGGATGGGGCTGAAGCCCATAGCAGTGCGGGCTGACTTGGGGGCCAAAAAACAAAGTATCAGTTCTTTTTTTTAAAAAAAAGAAACAAACACAAGAGAAACTATGTCGCTGAAATAGGGATTCAAGAACTATGCCTCATCTTTTCATAAAGCCCGCCTCTGACTGCGCCCACTGCCCTGGCACTTGGCAGCCATGCCCAGTGACCACTGCTGAGGAAGCAGGCGTCTGGAGCTCTTATGCTGAAAGGATGGAGGAAATTCCGGCACACTTCCGGGCTCAAGTGTGTGACATGAACAGCAATCAGGCAAGCCTGCAGAGATCTAGTTATCTTCAAGACATGGAGGGGACAGGGTGAATAGTGCAGTTCAATGAGGAAAAGTTTCATCCTTTTCCAAGAAGGAAAGGACGCTAACACTAGCAGGTCAGGACACTCAAAAGCACAGCATCCTCCTAGAGAAGAACGTGTCCCTTTAAACAGGAAATGAACGTACAGACCAGAGTGCAGCCTGCAGAGAGAGGGCAAACATGGAGAACGCTCTCGTGAAACCCGGTCACACCAACACAAAAACAGCTTGGGAATGTTCAAAATGAGGGTTGTTATAGCAACTGACATGAACAAAACTAAGTTTGTACAGCCTTAAAATTGATGAACACATGAGTATGGTTCTCACAGAAGACTTTTCAGAAGCATCTTGAAAGAGTTACACAAAGACCTCACGTTCCAGTAAACCACAAACACGTAATCTGCACAGTGTCAGAAAATCAATGCCCACTCACAGAAAGGGTCACCAGTAAAGACTCAGTGACCTTGTATAGTGACATAAGTGTATAGAGGAGAACAAACTGCCTAACTATGAATTAGTCTGTGACCAAGGTTTCAGGCAAAAAAAAACTGGCTTCTTTGCCAAGGACATGCGAGTGGAAGTTCTTAAAAGGCAAATTCCTTTTCTGCGGAAGGCACTTCAAAACACAGCATAACTTATGCAACAAGATAAGGTCTCATTTTAGACACCATCTAAGATTAAGCTTAAGCAAACTGATCCCTTTACAAGCTTCTTATTTTCACAGGTCTTCAGTAATGAATGTCCTAATCCTTAAGGCTAAAAGATGAAGACTAATCAAGACCTGAACTTGTAGACAGCAGGTCATGAGTAACAAAGGGCATTTTTGGTACGGCACTTTCAGGAATTTCAGAGCCAGCACCAAAAGTTTCAGTACCCAAGATCCTTTTTTTGGTAATTCTGTACTTTGAGCTGGGACTTGCAAACATGTTCTCACAGAGAAGCAGCCTAAAAGCATTTTACAACATACCTACATTCTACGCATGATTGCAGGACCCAATTGCTTCTTTTTCTTAAAACTCCATATTTTCAAGCAATCAATGTTATTGTAAGTTGCATTATATTCTACTTCACTTAATGAATATGTTGCCTTTAATTCTCGAAGAGAGGTGTTCTTCTATGCATCAGTAAGGAAAATTGGGCCGGGGGTATTAAGTACAAAAAAATAATCATACAATTTCAGCAGGGTTCTGGCACTATTGTGACCAGCCAAAATTCATGGTAAGCAAAAAAAACATTGTAATGCCACATATGTTCTGCTGATACAAGCTATGGTGTGAGGGCTAAAGGCAGAATCCACGCCTCTTTAGGTTAACGCACAAGGATTCTCAGCCGCTTACCCCTCAATACTGTCCCTGTTAGGAAACAGCTGAGCTTTAGAGAACTCGCTTTTGGATTTCGATCCTTTCATCTCCGGGCAGCTCCACGTCCCTCGCAATTTTCTGACTCAGCGGATAGGCAGGACGTGCATGCCACTGCCTTTGGCTGAGGACCGTGACGGTCCACCTATAGTTAGCTGTGGCTTCATTCAGCCCTCTGTTATGAGGTGGTAAGCCAGAAGCTCTCCTTTTGGTTTTCAATGTAGGTCACCGGAGGGCCCAGTCCATCAATGTAGGTGCAGACACATGTGACCGATGGCTCCAACAAATTAGCAGACAAAAAAAATCACAGATGCAAACTTCTTTATAGAGTCACATTTGAACACCACCATGCATCCTACTTGTAACTGTTTATCCTGGGTGGGGCAGGAACCTACCCCAGGTAGTAATAGTGCACTAGATTGGGGTACACCCTTGACAGGATGTTAAGATCGGTAGGATTAAAAAAATGCATAAGGTATAAGATATCAAAAGACAGAGATGCCGCATCATATGTTTTCCTAGGCTTGTCCAAGAAGGCTGGCCCCTACAGGCAAACTGTCAGACAACCCTGCATCTACCAGGCCCAAATATATAACAAACCTAAAATGTACTCTACCAGCACATTATATTCTCCAATCTAATAATAAACCAATATGGTCACAATCAGGGATTTACACACAGCACAGTGTTATTGGCACCCATCATATTTAAAAGACAATAAAAAACTACAGCTGTTAATACAGCAGCTCAGCATCAGAACGCTGAGAAAACGTACACCTCCGGAAGACAAATTATTGTAAAAATCATTGTATTGTTAAACACATGTAAGCTATTAATTTAAAGCCATTTCTTGAATAAGAGGAATCCAGTCATTATACATTACTCGGCGGTAAAACTAGATGAAACCGCAAAGCCGCAAACTAACGCGGTCAGCGCCATAGCTTATTAAATAATTATGTGTCGTTGCTGAATTTACTGTAGACAAAACCTGCCGCGGTGCGGCTACGCGGGTCGCCGTTTGATTGCGGCGGCGTGTTTGTAAGGGAATCGTCCGCATCAAGTCTCAACGCCAAGAACCCTCTGGGCCACCATTATTAAAGGAGGGACTTTCTGGTGGCTGACCCCCAAAGATCGACACAGATATACAGGGTAAATTATACTAACACATGGTTAAGCTCCGACACAGACATGCCTCAGGTATCCACCAATAAAGGATATCACTCAACTTTAAAATCTTGATAATACGAAATATACATAAAACACACACGACTGAGCAAACGTGAGGTCCCGGTGATAAAGTAACACTGCACTTACCCAGGATCACGGCAAAGGCGCAGTGGTTATAAACGGCTTTTTCCCCTTGCAGACTTTGGAAGTTTAATCCAAACTTTGACACGTATAACAGGTTCCACATTTAACATTTAAAACGAAGCAAAATCTCGATTCTATATAAAAAAGACTGGTTGTGACTATTTTTCTTCCCAAACTTTCTTTTTTTGATATAATCTGATGAAATCACCAAGTGCAGGAGTACTTCGTTTGTCAAGATTGAAGGTGTAAACTCGCAGCTGACGAATGCACCTCGGCAGGTTTCGAGGGGGACAACGTTAAAACACAGTAAACATTAAACCATCTTAACAACAGAAATTAAACGCAGAATAACTTTTCACTACTTATTACATAATATTTTACGTAAAATATTAAAATAGTTTATATATTACAAGTAAGGATTTTTCAAAACACAGTTAACTATAAAACCATCCCCCTATTTTTGAAACGCTGCGGCGTGTTTTCACATCGTTTAATCTAATTGGATATACGAAGAATGACGTCAGACCGAAGGCGGGGAAGTAGAAATATTATTATCGCTAATACAGCTGAAACTGAGCGTGGAGTCCGGTGGTGATAGTTTTAGGGTATTTCTCTCCTACCATACTTTCTTGATAGTTACCGATTTTCTGTTTTAAATTGCTTATCGCAAAATAACAGAACTTTATTATTATTGCCTGCAAAGGATCAAAAGTACCTCTGGGAACATGTCCAGCTCACCTCCATGGAGAACCAGCGTGTCCCGCCTAAAAATAAACCCTTATCTGAGAAGATTGAGTGTTGGGAAGACTTCGTGCAGCTATGTATCACGCCAAGGAAGATATCCTCCGGCGGTCTGACGTTACAGAACCTCCGAGCACCATTTGTTTTTCCCGCATTAACCCAGCCGAGCACAGATTCCTGTCGTCCACCATAAGCATATTATCGCGTAAAGAACGTAAGGGGAAAAATTCCCAATCCAGAGGTTAGTACCTAGAAAATGGAATTTTTAATTCTAAAAATTACTTGATTTGTGAATGGTAGAAACATAAATGCATACCCGGTAAGGCACAATATTAAATAATTACAAATCTCAGGACCATGTGGGTTAAGACGGTAATCCGTTTTTTGAGAGGATAGCTAATCTGAGCATGACACCAACGACCTTATTTTTTCTGGAATACAGCACTGAGGCTTTTCCTGTAATTTCAAATTACATACACCAAAAATAATTTTGTAAATCTAAACAGACATTTGGTTGGAAAGAAAAACACTGTAAAAGTTTAAACATACAAAGGGTTTTATCTTGAAATTTTACTGGTTCAGTTCAAGTAATAATGTAAGAAAAATATTAACAAAACTGTTGAAGCCAGGGAGCATATTTACAAAGCGTTAGGGAAGCATCCTGCCCTTGATGGACGCTGAAAGACCAGTGAGAGATTTGAAAAAGCACAGTGGGTGTGGTTATGATGTGCTGTTAGTCACTGACTGGTTTAACCCAATTTCTGTGACTTCTTTATTATGTCCCATAGGGTTAAACTGGCAGTCACTGATAGCATCATATCACGCCCACCATGCCATCTGTCCTTGCTTCCACACAGATTGAGAAATCTCATCTCCGCTGTAATGGCATCTTAACCAGCAAACACACAAGGTTTACATTTCCCCTTCTGAAGCTTAAAACTTAGTGCATTCTGCTTTGAAAGCAGTATGAGATGCACAAAGTGAGCAGTATCGTGTCTCAGGGGGTTGCACTGTCACCTTACAGCTTCTGTGATTTCCACCCTGCTGCATGTGGACATTGTCTGTTAGCCAGGATTGTGCCTGTGCTTTCTGGGATAAGCTGCAGATCCCCATGACCCTGTAAAATGGGCATTTAAAGGTGATTATGGGGAATGAACTGTGGGGAAAAGTACTGTTGCCTCATTCAGGTCCACTTGGTGTCATTAAGCTGCATAGGATTAATCGCCATTGAAAGGGTTAACACTAGTTTAAGTTCCTGCTGGAGATCCAGCATTATAATGACCGTTGTCAGAATAAATGCCTCTGGTCATTGTCCAAGGTTATGATCAAGTCTTTCAAAACATTTCTCTTTTCCAAACGATGTTATTGCTAACAGCTACGATAATATTATGAATTTGGTAACATTATGCACAATATACGACTCTTGGAACTACATCTTAATGCTACGTAATGAAAACTTGTTCATGCTTAGAAATGGTAATAGTTTTGTCAACTTCAATAAGTTTATCTTGCTCTGATGTCTATTAAATACAGATGCTCCTCGACTTGCGATATAGTTACCTCCTGATGAACCCGTCATAAGTGCAAAATATTGTAAGTGGAATATGATTATTATAAGTAAAAAAATAACTACTGTCACTGTATAAGTAAAGGCATATTTTCTGTAATTCACTAAATACCAGTAATTGAAAAGTAAATACATAAATACAAGTTTATTTGATTAAACACAGAAAGAAAAACACTGTACAACACTTTGATAAACACTGTATGAGATGTTTACGCTTGTGATCACTTCAGAGACTGGAAACATGGATGCCATCATTGCCCGAAAGTACGACACAGTATACTGGTAGACCAGGAGCAAATCAAAATTCAGAGTTGACTACTGAATGTGCATTGCTATCGCACCATTGTAAAGCAAGGTCTTGTAAGCAAATACTGAAACCTGTATTGGCTGCACATAGAGAGAAACACTGAATACTCAATTTCAAGTTATATATTGCAAATACAAGTTTTTATTGTTATAATTTATGTAAGCAAAATGAACTATAAAACCTTTACTGTCCATAAGCAGTATCTAATATGGTGTTTTTAAATTCTGATTAAGCCAGCCCTGGAGTATGGCAATGACAGCTCAACTGTGTTTTAAGAAACCTCATGCATTCACTGAGGGAAGATTGCCGTTTCCAACTGTAACAAGAGTGTGTGCTCTTCAGCTCCTCCCAACAGAGCAGGCTGACCTAGATGCAGTAGCTCGGGTTTGATAATTGAACGTAGAATGAGACACCAGAGAATCACAGCTGACTGCAGTTGACTTGGTTGGATGAAATGTTGCTGGCGGAGAGCTATTTTAGGAAACCCCTGGGAAATCCCATTAAAAACACTGAAAAGGTATCGAGTGTCAATGTACTGAGCCACTATATTGGCATAGCCTTGAAATGGAGATAATGCATTTATACGGGATGGACGTTAATCAAAGTGAATCAACATAAAACTCAAAGGGACAAGTGGTATTTTGGTCTTAAAATATATTTCAAACAACACCCATCTGCTGAACTCTTATCCTGGTCTTTGTGATGGGAGTATCTGGAGAGTATCCCAGGCAGCGTAGGGTACTTGGCTGGGGTGCACCCTGAACAGGATTCCATCACATGTCACATACACACATTGATATGGGTAAGTTAGCGACACCAATCCCTCAGCCCTGGTGTTGTAAGGTTGGACTGCTGGCCACAAAGCCATGATTTCAAACTATATTCCAAGTTAATTCTATGTAGCGGACAAAACACTATGGATAATGTGTATGTGGATACTTTACCCACAATGCATGGAAAAATGGTTTTCTACATCCTGTGAGTCCTGTAGTATTATGTACAATGAAGATCAGTTACAAGCAACACCGTAATTATTTTTTAATGCGTCTGTGCCACAGGGATCGTGGACTGTGCTGCTACTGTTTCTCAGGGGATGCAGCCGTTGCAGTAGGGCTAGATTGTGTGGTGGACATCAATCAGTGTCCCATCTCACAGTGGCAGCATACAGTATGGACCAGTTCTTGTTGTCATGGAGACTGGAGGAACTCATCATTCAACAAGAGGGAAGGCAAACATTGACAAAGGCAGGGCTCTCTGGCCTCCTGTGAGGACACAATGGGCATCTTTGCAGGCAGGGGTGACAGTCTAGGCTGGGTGACCTGAATGACTGGTAAAGACTGAACAAATACACTTTGCAGAATGGACTTCTGTGAGTCAGGCAGCCTGGGCACAGAAACAGCAGCGGCGAAGAAGACTTCTAGATCTTCTAGAACAATCTAACCAAGCCTGGCCATGGAAGGGACTATTTACAACACACAAAAAAAAACAGCGTTTTACTTGGACGAAAGGACACAGTTGTACAAACAGATATTTTTCTCTCTGTGCTGGATCTGGGACTGTACAAGCACGGTGCAAAAGATAGAAATACAATATTTATTAACCATGTGATGGGGTCAGCACTAATAACAACATGACAAAATACAGCCAAGATGGATTCAGTTATTGTATCAGCGTTACTGACAGATCAGAGACTAAATACCTTCCAGTTATTGTCTGCCGCCATGTGGAGCCAAAGAAAAACCAACAGGCCTGCAGTTTTTTGCTCTCATTACCTTTTGACTTGGACTTTTACTCGGTTTGCAGACTGTTGACAGACGGCAGCATAACAACAGGTGGAACACAGCAGATGTGGAAGAGAGAGACGGTACGCAAACAGTAGGGTTTCCAGCTGAGGACGTTAAATTTGTTCATTTGATACCATATTTGGGAACCAGAGCTTTTACATCCTCCCGCCAATGTCTGAACAAAACCCAGAGAAGGTGCACCAAGGACAAACACCGTCCAAGACGAATGGCAGAGCGATAACGTTAAACCTTAATTAGACCCATCTGCACTAGGAGAAGGATGTCATCGTTTCTGTGGGCCGCCAATGAGGTCACCCCGCTTCATAGTCCAGGGTTGGAGTTATAGTGTTCCAGCTAAAAAAAAAAAGGGTTCTCAGAATACCCCTTGAAGTCATGACAGCTTGAAAACATTCCTCTAGGACAATGGTAACGCAAAGAGATGATTTGTTAGTCTGATCAAAATCATCCTCGGTGAAGTTACGTATATGCATCTTCATCTCTGTCCACCATGATTAGATAGATTACAGTGCTGGAAACAATTACAGGAATGACACTGCTCTTGCTATCAGAACTATAATATGCTTGGCTAATATATTTATGCTATGTAAACTATATACCAGAATGAAATCATTTGTAACTCATAACTGGGCGTCGTGACAACTGCCTCTCAGATACATTGCACAAGGTGTGTAAGATGACCTTTTCAAACAATTAGGAAGCATTTTAAATAGCCCACTTCAGCCTGGCAGGGTGCATTTCAATTGGACCACCTTGGCCAATCAGAAACCATTTCAGGAAGTCCGATCCAACATCCTGCATAATTTACACATCTCAGTTGTGATGATTTGCGATAAGGCAGAGGGAGCATTCACAGAATGTGGTTCTTATCGTTGCAGAAATGAATTTTAGTGTCAAGTCTAAATCAGTTTGATAAAATTTTAATGTGTAACTCAAGGAGAACACAATAATATCCAGGAGAAAATGCCGCGAGTAGAAGCACACAACCTGCTGGATCCCTGTAAAATGATCCTGCAAAGGCTGGAGATGCCACTATTTATAGGCATCTGCACCTAGACCTGTGTTCTTTCCAGAACAAAAAGCAAGCAGCCTGCAATTACATCAGTGCACACAAGAGAAGCCCCTTTTTCACCTATCAAGTTTAGCCACATTGAGGCCCGATCCCCACTGATGGAGCCCAGTCTCTTGCCAGAGCAGTCCCACTAGGCATAGCTCTGAGTGAGGGTCACACGCAGCTCAAAGGGGACACAAGACAGTCTAATCTCCTCAGGATAATGCTCCCTAGCTCTGCCCACATGGCCTACAAAGTGGCTTGTGCTGCCACGACAAGGGGGGGGGGGGTTTCTGGACACCTAGCTTCCGGGACTGGACTGGACCCTCTTAACATGTATAGGGCCAGCCCAAGGTCTATAGGGGTAATACATAAGATCATGAGGAGCAGCTGGCTCCCAACCCCAGCTTGGACCCTTCTCCTTTTGCAAAGCCCTGGACATCAGATATTGTTGAATGAAGGCGAGTCTCCTCAACACAACAACGGATTAAATTAAGGTCAACACTGTGGTAAACAAGCGTGTTTCATAGCAATTCATCCAACCATTCCAAACAGATGAATCTATTTCCATGGCTGCTATGACCAGGCTATGTGTATAATTATCCCTGTGGTAACCCCTTTGGCAAGTTCCAGGAGAGAGCCACAGAAGTTTCTGATCCCTGCTTGGCAAGAATTCCCACATATCTTATTTCTGCATCCGAGTGCTGCTCATCTACATGGTACGACTTGCCATCTGCTGCCCCAACTATATCGCTTCATCTCTGTCAAAGGTGAGCTCTTCAAGTGAGTCTGGGAGAGTCGTACTTGCCTTGACATTGCCATTATAACCCTATCAGTTGCACACCAACCCTTTCACGGGCAAAATTAAGAGAGTCCAGTGAGGCCTGGAAGCCTGATCACAGTCATGAATCCTGGAAATCAGACCCAACGACATGGGGTACATAGTTGGAGAAATGTAACTTGTGTACCTCAGAGCCGCTTTCCCAATGAACCGAAGCATTTCTATGGCTGCCAGGGAAACATGGGCATGTTTATGTGTTACAGCGACGCATCCGCGGTCCAGGATTTGCAGACCTCTCGGTAGGACGCCGTCCGAGCTCCTTAGTGTCTCTCTAATTTAAAGCAGCAGCCTCCATTACAGCTGAGCCTCATTGCCTAGCCCATAAATGCAGAACAGTGATCATTAACCCAGTGGCCACAATCAGAGCAGCCATCCCTGAGCGGTCAGGGGCCATTGAGCATGGGGATGCTTGGACAGCAGAGCCATCGAGTCCGGAATGAGCTGCACCATGGGAAACAAGCTTACCCCAGTACGTGTGTATACATGGTTTCAAATTATACATATGACCTCTGAAGCATGCCTGTGGAGAGAATTAATAAAAATAATTGCTTAAATGCAGAGAAATCACTTTGTAATGTTTCGAAGGGAAAGAACAAGAGGAACCTTCTGTGTCGCAGAAGAAAAACCAGGCCAACATGGCTCTGGCCTGCTAATACAGATGCACCAGGGATAGTGTAAGATGTCCTGCCTTCTGGTAGCCTGTATTCTCTGCGTGTGCATATCAGAGTATACCAACTGGTCTGGCACACCACACACAGCATTTATAAGTAAGCAATGCAAACGTAAGCATTGTAAATATTTATAGTCTATAGTAATTTTCCTTTCAAGCTCTTGTGAGAGCAGATGTTTCACGCTTTAAAATCCTGGCTGGTATATTGCATGAATCTCACTGGACAGAAACAGATCATATTTATCCTATTTACTGTCCAGAAATAGTACCCAAAGTCCCCACAGCACGCCATAACCTTGGTCTTAAATATTAAAAGTACACGTAGACATATCTCTAAAAGTAAAATCGGACATTTAGCAGTTTGAGGGGATATGAATCAAAGCGGTTCGGTCCCCCTATAATTTCCTATGGTGCGATCCACTGAAAAGCTGAGAAAACACACAGAAGCCAGTCGGGTCTCGCTTGAGAGCAGGCTGTACTTACGAGCACAAGCAGATGTCCAGACGAAGTGGCTGCCTCCTAATTGCAGCCTGTTCTTGGTCGTCCGCAAAAGAACCCGGCCCTGCTGGCGATCACAGAGCTGCAATGGTCTGGGAGCAGCCTCTCAGGACAAGGGGCTTCGCACCCTGGGAGAGATAGCAATTCCTAGGAGTAAGGAAACATGAAGACATGAGGGGAGAGCTTGTGGATTCTACTCCCCATCCAAACTACCAACAGGTCAAGTGTCTCCACAACCTAGAGCTGCTTCTCCGAGGTCAGTGAAGCCTAAAAATAGACCCCATTTATCATGCTTTAGAGGGGTTCGAGCATCCAGTGGTAACTGAGCCCCTCTGTTGCCATTCTAGTCATCCCTGACACAGCTCTGGTATAGACATAGAGAGGGCAGCGGTGATTATTGGCTGTGTGATTTACTGGATGTCAGCAGGAGGGCCACAAGCCTGCAGTACTTATCCTCAATTGAGTAGAGACGCGAAACCATGGAACAGCTCCAGTACTATGTGGTGTTTCTTCACTTTTTGCACCAGACTGAATATATGGCACTGCAGCCTAAAAGAAGAAACGGCCTCATTTGACTTTGGTGGAGACAATGTTAACCCACTTGGTCACACAGAATCAGTCCTTGAGTAGTAATGAAAGTCAAAAGAAAACCTACCCCCTTGAATTGCAAGCTAAATAAGCTTTTTTCTTGATTTGTTTATTCGTTGTGTGAGTCTGCAAGGAGTACGAAATGGAACACAAAAAAAAGCAGAGTGAGCTCAGATGACCCAGACATCCGTGTTTAATAGAATAAGTACCTTCTGTTTAAATCAGCAAATCGAAGCATAAGCACTACGGTACCAAACTTTAACAGATGTCGCCTGAGAATGTGATTATGTGATAGAAATGTTCTAGACATAACTGTAATTGTATTTATATTCCATGTATTTCCTGTGGTAAAGCTCAGCAATTTGTTTTTTTCCAGTGATGTTGTAATACCTTCAGTGAGGTATTGTTGACCCTAAGCCATCTCTGTCTGGGCACATTTTTCCAGCTCTAACGCAGCGCGGCATTTTTTCTCTCCCTTTGGGTCTTCCGCTGGTCCAGTCACCCGGCAGGAGTGAGGACACCCACAGGTCCCTTCCTCGTTAAAACTGCAGTGAGGAAGTTCTTAATTACTCCGTTACACAATGTCCTGGCAGTGTGACACAGAGAGCACAGCAGTCGATGTGTCAGAGGACTGCTTCTCGTGGTTGTGGGTAACTGATGCAGGTTAATCAGACACACTAATCCAAACATACTTATTCACGTTGAACTTTAATCCCCATTTAAAGTATTCATACTTGTACTGGTCTCAATAGACCCAATATCCTAACCTTTCAGTTTCATTTTCTCTTTAAGTAGCATTATTTTAGCTGTAGCCAAATTTTTCTGCTCCCACTGAGATCAAATCCACGGGAGCTGGAATCATACCAGGCCCTGTCGGTCTCAGTGCTCAGATGCGCCACATCCCGACACACTCCTGTCCCCTGCAGCTGGATGATGTCATCACTCAGCTGTGCACTGTGACTGCATCTCCGGACGTCCCATGACACTTGGTACTAAGCCCCGCCTGGCACCAATGCATACTCCGAGCAGTGCCTTTATCCAAGCACAGGCTGACCAAACCCAGATTGTTGCTGGTTTTAACTCTGAACAAGTCTGGTTTAAGATTTACTTTTTGCGAACCTCTGTTGTGATGAATTCAATTCCGTCGCAAATTCAAACTCCATGCACACCAGCTAATTGTCCTGGTGTAGTAGAGAGGTGTGTATCTGACATAGTGCTGTGCGGCTGTACTTTAGACTGCTGTATACAGTCAATGTCAGCTGCCCGAAACCAACTGGATGCTCTAAAGCCCCAGCTGGCAGTATGGGGGGGGGTGGGGCTTCCATCAAACCACACCCACTTTGCCCAACTAATCTCACACACTAAGACGATAAGGTCATGTGACCCCTAATGCCCTTCCCTTCATAGTGCCTACAAGGAACCATGTGATCAACACTGAGCAAAGTATGGCAGGCGCGACATGATCACAACACAAGCCACGTGTGTAACGGCAATGTTTACCATTTTAATGACGCTAAGACGATCCACCTCTATATTGCCAGGACACCTTCTTTGTTTCCCCCCCTCAGAGACACTGACCTCTCCGCCTCAATTGTTCAACAACAGGTGGCCTGTGATCTCCACTTCGAACAAAAGGGGGATTTATGACAGAGACAAAGGCCCGAAAACAAGCCACACATCTGCCTGGGAGGGACCCGACCTTTGGAAGGGTGACAGCTAATGGCTAATATTGTGCTACTTGAAGCGTATGCTAACAGTTGAACTCAAACAGGCATTTTCTTCTGAAGAAAAAAACCCATGCTAATTGTAAATAAGTTAAAACATTGGAGAAAATAACTTCTTATTGCTAAGGATTATGTCTTTTATAATTCTCACAAATTTTGGTTTCAGCGTACAAGTAATTATAAGGCCAAGACAAAAGCATGACTAGAACTGACATATGTTCTCACTCAACTACTTTTTTTAATCAAAAGCTTTATGAAGTGGTTTTCACCATGTATGCTCAGTTGCACAATTTGTCCTTATTAACATTTTTTTAAATTCATTCAAACAACTGTATATTTTTGTAGTTAATCAATCACAGTCTTGAGGCTTAACCAGTGTTTTCTGGTAAGTGGGAAGGTGCACAGATTTGTAGTGCTGTAGTTCTCGAAAAAAACCACAAAAGACCAATTTTTTGTGGTCTCGACTCTATTTGGTCTCAGTCTTGTCTTGGTCTTGGACATAGCGGTCTCGGTGGGATGAGGAAAAAAAAGAGAAAACAGCGCATCCTCACAGAACAGTATCATTATTTATTACGTGCCTCAGTTCAAATGCAACCAGTCAGATGCATCTATTTTAAAAACGTTACATTGTATACATTTTCTCAGCGGACACTGCCAGCGCTTCATAGTCCACACACATCATACACATCGCATCATAGCAAAGTTGGCAAAGAAATGTCCGAAAATGTCCGCAAAGTCGGCAGTAATTAACTTTTACAGGTATTTTACATTAGAAAGCACAGTCTTGGAGGTGCAAGTCAATCTGGAGGCTCATTCTCTTCAATTCAAAGCAAAGGATCATTACATAGGCGTATTCATAGCTTCCCGAGGCCTCTGTCCCTGGTATAAGAGACTTAATATGAACATCTTTCTGATACATCCCATCTCTTTCCCTTGACGAGGTCTGATAAAATGGTTATAGGAGAGGATTGCTGAGAATATTATTAATTTCCATCAGGCCTCGTAACTATGACAAAAAAAATTAAATGAGAGACATATGGACAATATAATATAAAAGATAACATGAATTTGATTTAACGAATAATGGCACTTCACAGCAATGCCTTTTATCGCTACAGTTGATCTGAGTATTGTGATGTTGATTCTAGCCCTAGTCTGTTTCCGGTCTTGGTCTTGATACCCTCCGGTCTGGGCAAAGTCTTGGTCTCGGTTTAGGCGGTCTTGACTACAACACTACACATTTGTAAGGTACCCATCAGCCTGTGGCTCAGTGGGCTAAGCCTCCGTGCCTGTGAGTAGAAGATTGCTGGTTTGAGCCTAGCCTGACCTCACCATCCCACCCCTGTGGGTCTTTGAGCAAGGCCCTTAACCCCCAGCTCCCTGGGTGCTGCTATGGCTGCCCTTCACAGCCAGCTTGTTCTCACCTACAGAGAGCGAGTGGGGGAGGCAGAAAGAAAATTTCCCCACAAGGATCAATAAAGTGTCAAAAATTTTATCATGTATGCCTTTTGTTAAGGGGCATAGATCTAAAACCTAGGAATATGCTCACCTGCAAAGGTTGAACAGGATGATGTAAAGGTGCATTTTTATTTATAAACTGATGATTATAACAATAATAACAACAAGGCTTGAACTGGGAACCTTCCTATCACAGGCACAGAGGCTTAGCCCACATACACCACAATGGCTGGAAGTCTTGAGTTTGAAAATGAGAAAAAACAGACCAGTGTGGTGATGTCATATAATGAAGACTGTGATTGGTTAAAGAAAGTAAATGCAAGCCCCTCCCTTGTTGACCCAGGGACACATTGAACTTGGCAAAATCAGGATGTCTGTGGAGTGTAGGCATCTTGACCTATCCTAGCACACAAGAGCACAGCCTTTGAACCAGAACTTCCAAACGAACAGCTGTACCACGGTGCTACATGTGGTCTTTTCTCTTCTCTGTACACTCCATCCCTGGTTTCTGTCTGACGTTGTCCTCTGCAGAGCAGACTATCACTTAATCTGAGAAATCTAACACTGAGATTCCATATATCACAGAAAATCACTTCAAGCTCACAGCCTTTGTAATTTTGGTAGCGTTTTTCAACACCTTGGCATCATCTTTCACAAGAACCTCAGAAAGACAGCAAAAGTACCCCAGATTTCTGTAATACAGTATTGGGTGGATCTGTCTTACAGTTAAAGCTGTCAACCCAGTAGATGATCCAGGATATGGTCATTCACTATTTAAGACTATTTAAAATCACCCCCCCCCCCCCCCCCCCCCCCAACAGGCTTCCAGCTTGACAACCAAACCTCTGTAATTCTTCCAGAGAACCACTGTGTTCAACCTCCACCAAAACACTGACATCCTTCTCTTCTCCTGATCTCCCACTGCTGGATACCATTTGGACCCAGTCATGATGCTTGGTACTGGCAAAGACAACCACCAAAGGAAACATCACCATATGTGCAGGATCGGAAAATTTTGAAATCAAAATAATCTCTTTTGACTTTGGCTGTGCCTTCCCTCAGAAAAGGAGAATGAGGCAGAGGATGCAATTACCCAGAATGCAGCGCTTGCGCATAAAGTTTAACACATCCTTGTTGTAGCCAGTCTATAGTCATACAGTATGAATGCACTGACATAAGAATAACAATATTGTCATACAGTTTATGTTGGACAGTGTGTAAGCACTAATCCAGGGCTTCCCAACCACTAGTCATGTGGTCTTCAAATGGCTGGGACCCCCTACAGATAGGGGAATTACGTCATTTTTAAGGTATTCCCATAAATTGTTGACATAACACCAGTGAGGCTTTGAATGCATTTAGTTTCATGTTTATTCAAATTCTTCTCCAGAGTTCTTTATATTTATCCGGAAAAATGACTAATATTATAATTCCAGTCTAATGGGAATCAACCTGTGGATCGAATTTAGTATGTGGCTGAAACATGACCACGGCTCAATTAAATTCATGGGCAGAAAGCTTCAGCTGTCTGCCTACCCATGACAGCGCAGGTCTCCTTGACATAGAATTGACCCTCAGACATCCAATCAGCATCACTGTTTACTCTTGTGACTCTTAACTGCTCAGCGTTTAGGGTACTGATGTATCATGTATTTTTATTGATCTGAAATGCCTCTGACTGCAAGGCAGCTCAATTTTAAGTCAGCTGTCACCACTACAGATTTGTCAACAAAAAATAAAAAACAAAAATAAAATAGCATGCGTGCCAAAAAAGGGCAAGACAGAGGTGCAGAACAGTCCCCAAGAATCCACACGACCCACCTCAGATCTTTCTTCTAAGAACATTCATAACTCAAACACTAAACCAGTTCAGTGTAAGTGCGACCAATCAAATGAAGATAGATGTGTGTGACTCACTTGGGGAAGGCACATACAGTCAGTATGTGTAGCAATTGTTTTAAGAAGGATGTCAACCAGAAAGATCAACATCCTTGCTGAACAGAGAGATCATAATTAGCACATACTGGAAAGGACCACTGGGCAGCCACAGACTGGGAGTTGCCTGGCAATGCTGTTACCCTGGCACCCACTCCACATGGACTTTCCAGCTGACCCTGAACTTTACTTGACATTGACCAGTGTCACTCACAGCCTGAGACAAGTCCAGTGTAATCATAGTTTGCTCCTCTCGGAAAATAGATAAACCCATTCTAAACCCAGCAAACACCCTCCCCCTGCTCATATACTCAGCAAAATAAACAATAAACTTGTTGAAACCACAACAGCACCTGCCTGACTGCATTGCTGGAATAATTTTTATCCTCTTCGAACCCTGAGCTCAGGGAAGTGCACACAGAACACCAAGAGATCAGCTGGGCCATAAAAACAGCGTCACCCCTAGAAGAATGACCATGTGACTTACTCATGCACTTGGTTGCTTCATCTGTGGTTTCTATTGTTTTTGGGAGTATAGCATCAGAGAGTACTCAGCCACCTCGGGGGAGGGGCGGAGGGCCTGGGGATTGTGGTGTGGGGAGTAACATGACACTAACACTCTTTGGTAGTCTTTGGCTCCCTGCCTTCCAATACCCCCCCAATACACCCTCATACCTCCAAAATTCAGAGGTTGGGTAGGTTCAGATTGTCAGCGTGTCACATGATCTAATAGTGTCACATGATCTAACAGTGTCACATGGTCTAACAGCGTCACAGGGGTCTTCAGTCTTTTCTTGACTTTTCTTCATAATTAGTCATTGTGAGAAGCATTATGCCCATTTGTAAATTCCCCATGATCACAAAAGATAAGGTACCATTTGAGAAGCCTGATACCTTGTAAGGTAAACTGAAATATGTGATGGAATATGTATTATTGTAGATCATCACACAGAAAGGTCAGTGACAGCCTGGAGCCTCATTAGAAGTGGCGTGGCGGTACTGTGACTGACAGCAGCAAATGTCATCGAAGCAGAGTGCCAGTAGACACCTATAATGCATGAGAGCCGTATCCTTAAAATGTTATAATGCTCTACTTACCTTCAGTTTGACTCGACATCATTGTTTATAAAAATTCCCAGTGATGTGACACGGTTTCGTATTGAATTTAGCAAGTGAATTTGATTTAGGAAGTTCCTTCATGGGTTTATCGAAAAAAAAAATTGATGTTCAGCCCTGAAATCCTATGCTAGATTTTGGCAAAACAAATCGGGATGGTATGGTACCGGAACTGAAACTTTCTAGGTCATTCAATACGATACCCTCAAGCCACCTGTCTGAGCTGCCCGGAATAGAAAGGCCTTCGTCTTGGACAAACGTGGAAATATAGTCCCACTGCCAAGCAGGTATGCTAACAGAACCAGACACAACTCCAGCATGTAGCATAACCCCGGGAAGCCCTCCGCGCGTCCAACAGCAGCCAGGAGTGTGGATTAACGTGGAGTGGCAGAGAATGACGGTGATCAGAAAGGCTGACACCCCCTGAGGCGCCGTCTGAGTGACATTCTGGCAGCAGACAAGCATGCACTCCAGGGAACAGGAGCCCCTTCTGTGGATGCCTTAATGCTGGATCTTGGCCCCCCCCAAGCTTAAGCTCACTAGGCCTGCTGCCCAAGGCCTCGGAAGTCACTGCAGATTCTATGCATTACGCTGAAAGCTGAGACTTTCAGGTGCCATTTCACTGGATTTGCTATCGTAAGTTTCTCCAAAATCAGTCAGAGAATATAGTGTAACGTCACCTGAAACTCTTGAGTCACAAGACGATCATTCGCTATACTCATCATATACAAATGATTCACTGATCATAGAATGGAATAAATGACCCTAGTTTTGGCTGTATGTTACAGCTTAGGTTGTCTGAAGATCATCTATGATCTATGAGAATATGTCGCACGGCTGAAATAGCATGTGTTTGTAAACATACAACTATATTTAACCTCGCTGTGTAACTGATGTAGTCCTATGGGCCACTTCATAATCATTCACAGAAAGTATGTTGAAAAATGACCCCGGATTTATTGCGTTCAGTGGTTTCCTGTTATGCAATCTGGACAAAAGGACTACAGTTATTGGATGATTTATGGGCCTCAGCGGGAGTCTACTCACAAACGCCTGGCATAATTAAAGACTTTAAGGAAAGAAGTAGAAGGAAATAATGGCACAAGACAAGGATAAAACTTTGATCACCTGCTGACACTGGAAGTACTAAAGCACTGAAAAAGCTTATATCCTATATATTAAGACTGGATCAGCTATCACAGCTGCCAAAAGTCAACAAAACAGGCAGTGTCTACTACCAATGTAAAATCTGCCTTACCACCCAAGCATTCCTCTAAATCCATCATCTTTGATGGATACAGAAGATACTGCCATGATTACCCAGAATTATGAGTGCGAGGGTCAACCATCATGCATCACTGGGTCATCAATTGTCTGTTGGCTGACAAAGCACTGGCGTTCAAGTTTTTGCATCCCAGCAACTCACAGGGGAGGGGCTTGGCATATTGGCCAACCAACAGAGAGAACTCTTCGTTCTTTTTTTTTCCTGCCAGACTATGAAATAGTGTCTCTTGCATGTATCCAGAGCACCAGAAAAGCAAAATGTAGGGACGCTAGGAATAGGAACACCAGCAGTGAGCCAGCCCTAGATGCTGCCCCCCCCCCCCCCGAAATACGCAGCAGGACCTGGCAGGGTGTAAAGCAGTACGCCAAGCACTAACTGCCATGACAGACAACAACACCAACAAATTTGCGCTAAGCTGAAAGAGCTGCCAGTATATTGGCTCTCCTTCGTTATCGCTCCATCTTACGTGCTTTTCAATTAATATTATTTAAGGTTCTCCTAATTTGTGGGCATCGCTTTTATTTTTTGTCCTGCACAAGACTAAGTAGAGAATGTAATTTTTTTGTCTTGATTTAGCTTGTTAGCATTGCTAATTCTATGCCAACTTTCATAGCAATAAGGCTCCTTATGACTGCGAAGAATAGACCGTTTGTGCTGCCGGTCCTTGCCTTCCCCCGTCCTCATGACCACTATAAATATTTATCAGTGGCTTTTCTTCAGTACTGCGCTGCATTTGTCTGCTTCCCTGTGTCAGATCTGTACACCCAGGCTTTCACTACCCCCTCCATCCCTCCCCTCCACCCACCCACGACCTCGGGGCAGCATGGGGTCTCCTAGGGAGCCTGGCACGCCCCAGAAGTGATCTGCTGGATTCGAACGTGACTAAAGTCGCGGCGCTCGCCTCCCAGCTCGCACGGCTCGCCTTGGGACACCAGGAGACAGGCGGCAGGAATGCCCCGTGGTGGATGCCTGCCCTATCTGGGGCCTCCATCTGCCAACAGTGTAAACAGCAGCTCCCAGCACGTTCGACGTGCACGTCCGCATCGGCGGGCCCCGGGCGGCCCTCATGCGAGAGGCACGCAGGAAGGGAGAGACATGGCCACAAAAGGACAACAGACACAGAGGCATGTCCCACATGCTCCGAGTACCCGCCTGATGACGCCCCACTCTCTCTCTCTGTTATTACTCCTTTCTCGGCCCAGGTTCATAATTCACATATTTACAGGTTTCGCTTACATTATGCGTATCCTGTAAATAGCAGATGTGTCCAGTAGGTCATACGCTGCACATACTGTGTGCAGCGAACATGCGTGTCCAGAGAACATGCGTGTCCAGCATCGGCTCAGAGACACTCGGGTGCCATGTTCTGGGTACGAGAACAGCTAGGATGTGGCAGTCCGACCAGTTACCGCCACCCAGCAAGCTAATGCGGAGCCGCTAAGCTGCAAGAAGTAGAGGACTGAGCCAGGCAGCACCGGCGGGGTCGCACACGCGCACAGACACACACACACACACACACTGCAGCGTGCGTGTACACGCACACGCGCACAGACACACACACACACACACACACTGCAGCGTGCGTGTACACGCACACGCGCACAGACACACACACACTGCAGCGTGACAGGCAGAGTGCAGCATGACAACCTGGGATTCTGGTGCAGAGCAGCATGTCCTGTAGTTCAGGCATGATACCGTTACATGGTATGCGCACACGCACAGACACACACTCACAGACACACACATGGCCAGCAGCCTGTCAGAGTGTTACTCACAAGCTCGCACTTGGGTTTTCTCTCACGGCAAAGAGAACATTTTCATTTCCTCTCTTCCCGCAGGATTTCAGGAGATGTGCAGAGTTGCCAGATGTGAAATGCCCGCTCTCATAATCCCCCTTCTCTCGTGCCCAAACAAAAAGGGTGTCACAGAAACACCCGGAGATCTACAGCATCTGAGCTCTGACAGCGCACTGGCACCCCTCTCTCTCCGCCTCAATCCCTCCCCCTCTCTCTCACTCAGTCCTCCAAGGTCAGGGGAAGGATCTCGCTGGTCTCCTCCCACAGACCCAGCTTGGCCCCTCCCCTCCACAGCAACGAGCCTCTGCAGTGAAGAGTGTCGAGCCACATTAACCCTTGGACTGCCAAAGCGCTGCACAGCCTTAGAAATATCCCCCTTCAGGGTCTGTGCACAAGACTGACCACCAGGGGGAGCACATGCGGCTCCACACTTTGGATGTAACACCTATCATTTAGCACACCTGCATTATGGGTAACGGAAGTCTGTCACTATGTTTTACCATCTGGGAAATTCAAATAGTTTGAAAATGTCCTGCGTGACCTGACAGCTGTTTGTGTCATCTGCTCCACTGCAGGTGTAACTCCGCTGACCAGAAATAGCTATAATCTAGCTATAATCCAGAAAAACGAGCTGATAGATTTATGAATCAACCCACAGCTCTCTCAAAGCCTCTGAACAGGAGGGCATAGGAAGAGAGAGCGAGAGAGAGAGAGAGAGATAGAAAGGGAGAGACAAAGACAGACAACGAGAGGGAGAGAGAGAGATGTGGACAGAGAGACTGAGAGAGACAGAGACAAGGGGAGAGTGAGAGAGATCATCCTCCCATAATTACCTGTCTTGTTGCTATGGTGAAGCTTTTTCCTTTATTTTCAAGAATTTGCACCAAAACACACAACTCTGTGGTATAAACCTGGCATTTACAATTCCAGCAGATTCAGGATCGGTCCAGTTCTGCCCTGTTTGTATTAATTTCTGCAACACACCCTGGAGGGACATGGTGTCCAAATGAAGTTGGCCCTCTATCCAAGTCCAGAGGTTTGTACTCAGAGCTAATCAGAGGTTCTCCAACAGCCTGGAATAAATACCGCTCACTGTGTCCTACAAAAAGTACAACCTAAGAGGGTTTTTTTTTCCCCCACAGTGAACCATTATGAACAGGGGCGTATACAGGGGGGTGGAGGCACTGGCCACAGCTGAAAGCCGATTGGCCCCTGGAGCGCCCCCTCCCTTGTCAGTCACCAATTAAAAATATATCATTGGCTAATGATAAGGTTGGCCCCTCTGTATGAATTATGGCCCTTTCTATTCAATTCAATTCAATTGTATTTGTATAGCGCATTTTCACAACATTACATTATCTCCGCCCAAAGTCCCCAGTGAGCAGGCCAGAGGCGACAGAGGCAAGGAGAAACTCTCTATAAGGAAGAAACCTTGGGAGGAACCAGGCTCAAAGGGGGAGCCCGTCCTCCAGGGGGCAGCAGAGGAAGCCCTAACCCTAACCAGACTCAAAGGGGGAGCCCGTCCTCCAGGGGGCAGCAGA
>JAODJU010000001.1:3571624-3583715 GCA_026776725.1 Gnathonemus echidnorhynchus
AGGGGGCAGCAGAGGAAGCCCTAACCCTAACCAGACTCAGAGGGGGAGCCCATCCTCCAGGGGGCAGCAGAGGAAGTCAAAATCAAATAAGCCCCCCACTTAAAAAAAAAAAAAAAATCCTTGAATCGCCTTTGATTACATCCTTGCTGTTGCTGTAGATCATGCTAATGTAGGATCTCAGGTGGTTCGGAGGGCTGCAGCGTGGGTCAAGCGGAGCAGGGCCTTCGCTTCCTGTCTGCCAGAGTGAGCCGGTCCCCAGCATGTCAGCAGAAGAGCAGGTCAGGTTCTTCTGCTCTTACAGCCATCAGACCTGCCTCTTGCCACCTACTGCCCATTCCATACATTCCCTTCCTTTGTTATTCAAGAGCCCCCCCAGTCCATGGGGCCCAAATGGCATGTAAATTCCCTCACCCCCACCTAGCCCCCCAGGCAGGGAGATACGAATAGATAGCTAACCAGCTGTTACCCCACCTGGTTTATTGTTGTACAGTATGGAGTCCACCCAGGGCTCTAGGGGCATCCGCAAATAAAGGATAGCTGATTCTCCCCTGGCACGGAGGCTCCGCCCAGAGTCGTATCCCACCAGACCCCCCCCCCCCCCCCCCCACCCCCCCCCCCCCCCCCATCAGCTTCCAGGTTCCCTGGGTTTTTGTACCTGCCAGTCACATCACAGCAATAAAAGAATGCACCCCCTGCTGAACTGTGGCTCTGTAAAGAATGTGTCATGTTTAGGGTGGAGCTGGACAAAGAGACTCGAAAAGCTGCAGACTGGCCCCCCAGGAGCGGAATTTGGGACCCCTGCCCTGATCTTTCTTCTTTCCAGTCACCACTAATAAGACCCAAACACTGTGAAATCTGCACCAGCCTGATGTATGCATCCTAACACAACAAACCCTCTTCAAGGTGCCCAATCAAACAGAAACAGCCTGAGTCTGCGCCTGTTTTATAGGGTGCTGATGTTAGATGTCCGTGTGCCTCGTGTTTCCGATTAGCTGTGCACTTATTCAAATTCAAGTTCATCTGAATATAATCCACTACCAACTCCATCTGAATGAAGTTACCAGAAATCAATGTCTGCTCACACATCACTGAAATTTGCAACAGACTTTATTAAGTTATACTGCACTCTGTAGTATTACATGTACAAAAACAAATATTATTAAAGTTTACACGTCTGTGTCTCCACTGCTTAGTGCCCAGTGACATTCTCACAAGCATCAGAATAAATGATCATCAGAACTATACACGTTTTTAAAAGTATCTATTAGAAAATATTACTAATTTTTCATCCAACTGAGGGGGGTAAAATTCTGTAAAATACACACCCCGCATGGAGGTAAACTTTGTTCTTAATGTAAATTTCATTGTATGATGTAAGTGTCTAAAAAAACACTGTTATTAGTGTAGTGCAGAACATTCCTGTAAGTCCTACGTTCAAGAATTCGGTAAAAGGATCTATTGTTGTGTCAAAATACTCCCCAGACACATTCTCCAACATGTTTCTGTTATCGTCATCCTGTTGTCATATTACACTGAACACACACTGTAGAGGTTAGCAGAACCGATTTTGCATGATGGCACAATAACTGATTGCCTGAAGAAGTTTCGAGTGGTTTGTGATGTCACAGTGCCTCTAGGCAAACAAAGACTTACGCACGAGTTGGTGACTAGTCCCCGAAAGTCCCCCATTCACTGCTGCCCTCAGGCGAGTCTGAGGCTCTCTAACGTGACACGCCTCCCCCAGCGCTTCGTAATCTGCATGGCATGGGGCCATAACTACAGAGCGGGACGAGGCGTCGCCTGGCTGGCTGAGTAGCGCAGAGACAGAACATAAACTGGCCCCTTGGCCATCTAGCGGAAGGATATTTTTACTGCAGCTTGAGTGTAGAATGGCCTGTTTTTCCAGTGTTAAAACAACCATCCTATTATAACCATGACATTTTTTTCTGAATGAATCTAGTTTCAAGCCATATAGAGTAATCATGTGGTAAACAAAAATTTTTAATGAACAATATTAAACATTTTATAGCTCTGTTAAATAAATGTTGCAATTGTGTAACTCTGTATGTGTATGTGTTCCAAAAATGCATTAAAAAAAATTAAATTTTCTTTCCTCCCCCCCCCCCCATTTGATACAACCATTAGAGAAACGTAAAAGTGTCATTTATGATAAGTTGATATTTGGGGTATGCTCGATTCAAGTGAAATGAAAACATGTGAATTATACTAATTTATTGCCTTATTTGGGCTGGCAGGTAATCAATCATAGCATTGCTGTATCCATTCACTGAATACTGAAGTAATTTCAATAAATGTTTTCAATAATGTAAAATATGACCACATTAGTATCACCTAATGTTCTTTTATTACCATGCAACTTTTACTTATGAGAAGCTAATAAGTGCTAGTTTTTAATTTTACTTACTTTAACCTCAAAAATTACTTATTTGTTCAATTTTGTTATACACTATTAACTATTCATTGCATCTGCCATTTTGAATTGCATTGGTTTTTGTTGTCTGCAATAGTTAACTAAATATCTCATGTATATCCATATCTAAAATGCATGAGAAACTTTGCTTGCATTGAGCATACCCTCAATATTTATTCAAAAGTCATTTTGATGTATTTTCCCCCACATTGTTGATTCTGGTGGTAGATCAAAATAATCAGATGGGAGATGACATTTTGGAAGTCAAAACTTTTGGACCACCCTACTCTAGTAGGTTATGGTTAAGGTTTTCCATGCATCCATCCATTCATCCATCCATCCATCCTCCAAAACTCATTCGGTATGAGGTACAGGTATTAAGTTTTTCAAGTTTCAATAAAGTTAATCTTAAATTTGTACATTTTCTGCCAAAACCTTCATTTGATTAGAGAACAGACTTCTGTAATAATAAAAAAAAAAAGTATTTAATCACAGGCCAAGTGCATGTGCTTTATTACCAAGCCACAACGTCTCCACCCGTGATGAGTACAAATCATGTTGAATTTTGCTAAAAAAAAAAAAAAGAGAAAAATAGCAAACCATTAATACAAATAACATTATTTTACTCAAACATATATTGAAACATAGGTCGATTCAGTGACGTATGAGCTTTCCACACTCCCGATTTATTTGCCAACCCCTGATCGGCATTATGGGTAATGAAACGTTAATGCAGGAATTATGGTCCTACCAGTAAGGCTCGTCCCCGGGTCTCGATGGGCAGCAGGGCAGTTCCCAGTGCACACAGGAAGCAGGCCACGGCGAAGGGCGTCAATGCCAGCACGACAGACTTCGACATCAGCACCTAACCGTCAGTAACAAAAGCCATTCTTTACTCCGCCCATCTCCCATGGCAAACTTCCACTTACAAGTGGTTATGACTCTGTGCCCATGATTGAAAGGCTGCTGGTTCATATCCCGCAGTTGGCAGAGTGATTTCATTCTTGGGCTCCTGAGGAAGCCCTTAACCCCAAACTGCTCCAGGGACTGTCTGACCCTGTTTTTTAAGTGTGTGTCAATAATAATAATGTTCCATTTATAAATCAGCTTTCACAATCCCAAGGTCACTTTACCAAAAAAAAATTAAAAAAAATCAGTAATCACTACAGGACAGGATGAAGAGACAGAAAAATGTTCAAGGAAGAGAAAGAAGAACAGTCACGGATGGATTGTGGGAGAGAGTTCCATAGTTTAGAGGCCATGGTACTGAAGGACCTGCATCCTTGGTGGAAAGTCTAGCGCGTGAAATGGCAAGGAGATTATTATTAGAAGATCTGAGATGGCGAGAGGGTCACTGAGGTAGCAAGGAGCAAGGGTATACAGAGCATTATAAGGGATTTTCTGTTATGCAGAGCATTATAAGGGATTTTGGGTTATGCAGAGCATTACAAGGGATTTTGGGTTATGCAGAGCATTATAAGGGAGAAGCCATATTTTGAATTTGATCTGAAACTGAACCGGTAAGCAGTGTAGCTGAGAGAGGATGGCTGTGATGTGAGCGGAGCGTTTGGTGTGAGTGAGAACTCGCACTGCTGGGTTCTGAATATACTGAAGCTTTGGAATCGATTCTGCAGGGAGGCCAATGAAACGGGAGCTACAGTAATCAATACGGGACGTAATCAAAGCATGAAGCAGAGTTTGGGCGTCAGTACTGGACAGAAACGGGCGAAGACAAGACATGTTACGGAGGTGAACGTTTTGGAGAGGCTCTGTTAAAAAGGTAATGCAGGGTTCCTCAGCCCAGCCCCTGGGGACCCCCAGGTGGCCCACATGAACCAAACAAGCAAGAAATCAAGAAGGCAGAGGTGTGACGGGAGATGGGAGGGAGCATTAATGTGGATGCTCTGGGCATCCAAGAGAACTGGGAACATAAATGAGGTGATGCAATGTAACCTGCATGATCAAAAAAGCTCAAATACAAGCCAGCCCCTTACAACCAGCTGCTAATCGTGAAAGCAGCAGACTCCATCCCGAGTCTAAGACCCATTACCGTATTCCTCTGTTTCAGCATAACTATCGCTGTGTATGATGGGTGCTGTGGAGTGAGGTCGCTGCCCCCACCTGGGCAATGAATGGTGCGATCATGCCTCCGATCCGGCTGAAGGAAGTGCAGAAGCCCATCCCTATGGAGCGTACCACTGTGGGATATACCTGGGGGGGGGGGGAGAGGGGAGAGTGTGCTTAATGGAGGGTGTGAAGCAAATCCTAACAGCATAACCCTCAGTCCACGAGAAGATGACGTGCAACCAAAAACGAAGTGACCCGGCTCACCTCAGCGGTATATATGTAAACAACATTGAAGTTCATGGCGACCAGGGACCTCAGCAGGAAGAGCAGCGTTGTGAACCCAAACCTGCAAGGTGAAAGAAAACGGTGTCAAACTAGGTTCACATCAGAAATGTTCCGCGGGAGCAAATGGATGAATTGTGGGAGAACACCAGAAACCTTCAGGCTAGACGTCCATGTTCTTAAGTGCAACTTTTCAAAGGTAATAAATGAGAACGGGCCCCGCGACCATATAAGGGTGTAATGTTTCGGGTTGCTGATTACTAGGACAAGCAGAACCTACATCGTGGTGCAGATGTTGACCAGCATGAAGAAGACCACAGAAGCCAGCTGTAGGATGACCATGCTATATTTCCGACCAACCACATTCAGCAAGCCAATGTTCAGGGGTATAACTAGGGAACAAAACATGCAGACATGACAACATACCATGTGGAACTTCAGCCTACACTGTAGAAGCATGTACTTCAATGTATAGATCTCAGATGATACCATGTAATAAGACCGACAATATGAGGAGTGTAATGCATAGATTGACCGACTGGGGTTTTCATCGCGACCCATGACACAGTGAGTGAACCGTGAATTCATTAACCTCCTTGGCATTAACCACGAGCATGACTCAATCAATGGGCTTCAAGCCCAAGTAACGCTCAGGGCAGGATTGTGCTGCCATCTAGTGGATGAAATACATTTTAAAAAGTGCATAAACAGAACTGACCAGTTCGTAACGTGGGGCTTTGCGTTGGAGAGAATATTAACATATTTCTGTTACATGCAATTCAAATTTTTTTTCTTGGTGGAAAAAAAAAAATGCTACTTTTTTTTTTGGATGTTTTTCCAAAAACGCTGAGGAGGATCACTTACGTCATTCATTCAAAAGAAATGAATGAACCAGGAAGTATACTTAGGTCACACCTCTATCAAAACGCAGAGAGCGGATCGTCTTTGTGATGCTACAGTGACTAATGCCTCCAGGGTAATTAAGCGATAGCTGACATTATAACCAGCTGCACGATTATGCGACGTCACTGTGCAAGGCTGGCTGGACGTCACTCACGTGCCACCTCTCCCAGGGAGCTGATCAGCAGAGTCTGGTAGTCCTCCATCGCGAACGGGATGCAGTAACACTGCGACTCATCCTCCACATGCTTGATGCTGTGCTTCTCGTCCGCGTCGGTGATGCACAGCAGGTTCTTCTCCAGTAGCTCCGAACTGCTCAGGACCGAGCCATAGTAGGAGAAGGAGGCCACGAACCTGGAGACAGCAGCCAAAAACACACAAGGCTGCACTGATACGGCACTTCAGCCGCATCACACTTTTGCGCTATGTGGTCTTCTGACAACCAAACCACACTTCGGCCAACTGTCATTTACAGAGTCCAGCCACATTACCCAGACTTTGAGGTTCTCAACTTCTCATTCCGCCATATGCTAATAGGCTGTAAACACTGCCACCTTCATGCTAACCCCATCTTTAATCTTACCATGAATACCACAGGATCAGGGACGTCCTCCTGAATGCACTACTCACAAGGATGTAGCAACTTCCTCTCTCAGACTGGAAACAAAGGAAATCAACTCAGCAGACAGTGGAGAGAAAGTTAGCCTAGTGATTGACCGTGCTTAATGGCCCTTCACTTTCGCTGTTGATCTGCAGGGCAGTTCTGCTGGCTGGCTCTCCATCAGGCAGATGTGTGAGTGAAGGTACCTGGGCAGGTTCCATCAAGTCCCCTTCTGGCAGCGAAGCATTGTTCATCCGAGCGATGCGCTGCAGTGTAGCCACGGCGCCCTGAATGTTCCCCGCGGACACGTTGAAGCGGGCGGATTCGGGGATGAACTATGCAAGAGAAGCCTGTTAGGTCAGCCAGTGGTCATTCATCCATTTGGCTCCGGGTCCACACACCTCATATGGTTCAACAGCAGAGATGGAGCCCACAAGTTAGCCTGGTCAGATGTACTGTCCATTCTTCTGCATCAAAGGCCCATATGTTTGTCAAACAGTTATTATGGCGGACATATCACCCAGCCATGAAAGGGAGACTTTGTAATGAAGCAGAAAACTGAATATACAATCTGAAATTTGGACATTTGTAGACTTAATTTCCTAGCAGCATTAGTCTTTAAACTCTGAAAGGATCAGTGGATCATTTTAGATTTTTACACAGTGGATTTATCTATTTTTCCTAACCAATTGCTTTGTGACAACTTGCTTGCTAATTGCTATATTAAAATGAAGTTTCATTTCATCATTTCGGCCAGACCATGACAACACAAACAGTGAAGGGTACCCACCATGAAGAGCCCAATAAGGATCACGCTGGGAAGGATGGAGAACCGGATCATCCAGCGCCAGCCCATGCTGGGGACCACCGTCATGCCCAGGATGATGATGAGCATGGAACCCAGCATCCAGAAGATCTGAGGGCAGAGATACTAACTTTACCATCCCCTGGGCATCCTCCCCTGGAAGTTCATGAGCCCTGCATTAGTGGTCAGTTTTCAGGTGCTGAGTGAGTCCAAGGGCCGTGTTTACCACCACTCTAACCAGGCTGCAGTGTGGAGCCCCAAGCTTTGGAAGGCCCTCTGTTGGCCACAAACAGTCACTACACTAAATATGAAATGAATGCGTACCTCAGTTAGGAGATGCTGAAACAACATGGTCTGCTAACTAACTAGCTAGCTAAGATCTTCCGACTCTACTTCCTAGCTATTTATTCAGTTCTGGAAATGTCAGTAGGCCAGGGGCCCCAAAGTGACTTTAATTGGGGCCCCAGAAAAACAAACCCATTCCTGAGTGAGTTAAAAAGATTTGGAACCCAATATCCACAAAGTTCTGCTGAAAATGTACATGTTTCAAAAATGTTATAATACAGTGAACCTGCAAGCGGTTTTGAGCTGTGTGTTCCTTAAGACATGTCCACAGACATTTCAGGAACTCACCGAAGCCAGTGGCAGTAAGTATGCCCTGTACTTAGCTGGGATGAACTCTGTTTTTAGGACAAACCTACAGGAATAGAAAAAATAAAAAAGACACTCAACTCTAAGTCAGGAGACACATGGAATGTCACAAGAGATCCAGCAAAACCAGGCAGCTAAACCAGCATCTTAATGTCTGACAGCAGGAGTCGGCTCTCCTGGACTGCCATCCGTTCCTCGTACCCTTGCGAGGTCCCCGCCACGCCACAGCCGACCATGCTGCGCAGGAAGACGAACCAGCCATAGGATGGCGCGAAAGAGGTCATCAGAGAGAAGTATGAAGACCAGACGAAGCCACCAATCACCACCTGTAGTGAAATTACCAAAATAAGTTACAACCCGTAAGCAGGGGACAAAAACCCCCTAAAGTCAGCACAGACTACAGGGCACCATCACAGAGGGAGATGGGGGGCTCTGCCTTTGGAGGACATCTCAGATGTTCAGCTCCAAACTTCTCCAACCTTCCAACGGCCGTATCGGTCAGCCACGTATCCGCTGAGGACTCCACACACCATGTAGCCGAGGAAGACGATCTGGAAGGGTGGGCAGGGAGAAAAACGAAGGGGCCAGATATTCACACCCGTTTATGTTTCACAGGTCGCCTAGCGGGAGCAGTGCAGGACGTGGAGGAGCTGGTTCCTCACCGTAGACACCAGGGCCACCTGCCAGTCCTGGAGGTGCCACTCACACCGGATCTCTGGAGACACCACAGCGAGAAGCATGATCTCCATGGCCTCCACAATCTGCGAGAACATGCACGTATCTCCAGGTTAGGGTACAACATAAACCGCACATCGATTTATAAATGAGAAACTTCATATACTGTTTGACAGTACACATCAGCCTCTCACATCACAGAAACAAACAACTCCAACCAGTCATATAGCAAAATCTTTTAAGAACAGACAACTTATGACCAACAAAGGCACAGCAAGGTTGGGTGAGTTAGCGGAGCATGGAAGATGCTGCTGGTTTGAAGCTGGAAAAGATGAGTGCTTCCTCAGAGAGGACTTCAAGTGTTGGTGAAGAAAGGGACAGCTCAGCTGCCACAACATTATTGTGGATAAACAAGGCAAAAAGTCTTTGGTGGTATGGCGGTAGGCTATTTTGGCAATTAAATGCCCGACGCACCACAGACCGGTGCCGTGTACTGGAAACCCTGCTGGAAACCTGTGCCAACTAAAACTGGAAATGGTGTGAACCACTGCCATACAGTAGATCTTACAGAATGCAAGTGCTTACGGTCACTGGCACTAGCAGTTACCATTTCCACTGTGAACCTCACTGTGTTCACCCCCCCCCCCCCGTAAAATATTTGACATTGCCAGTCCTGTATTTTACGACAGATGGTAACTCTAGCCGCAATGTCAAATATTTTGCCATATCGCCCAACCCTGCTCCAGGTCAAACATGTATGTAGGAGGTGAACAGACATTTAGGGTGGAGTGAAAGTAGAAGAATATAGTCATATTTTCCTATAAACATTATGCATGTCCATCAATTTTCTGTAATCGCCAGCCTGGACACCCGTTCAAACTCCACACGCATCACTGTATAGTTCAGGGGTCACCAACTCTGGTCTTGGAGGGCTACTATCCAGTAAGTTTTCTATCCTACCTGACTTCTGATGAGCCACACTAGTTCTCAGGTAAATACCAGGAGCAGGTGTGGCTCATTTACTGGATATTAGCCCTCCAGGACTGGAGTTGGTGACCCCTGGTATAGTTACTGAACCTCAGAATTAGTTTCCAGTAAACACTTCAACATTAATCACTCTTGTCCAGAACGTCCTTCAGAAGCACACAAGGGTCTGAGTAAATTCAGTACACCCTTTATGGGAGAGCCACCTTTTAGAGTCATGGGTTCATCAGAAGCTCCCGTTTTTGGACTGTGCAAATCAGCAAGCTCAGGCAAAATCTACATTAACATACCAGATCAGAAGAGACAGAACAAAGGAGCCCGATTCAAACGTACCATCCAGTTCCTGCGTAAACACCACGCCACCCACCCAGCAACCACCCGAAAGCGAAACAAAGGAGCAGCACACACACCTGGTGACTGTTTTATTGTGTTAATGGACTCCGGCTCTCACACACACGCACGTTGGCGTACCTATCTAAATGGGAACCGTCCATTAATTTCTATGGGAAATTCCCTAATCCCAATCATAACACCCTCAACCCTACCCAGCCCTAACATTAACCATAAATTACTAAATAAAATATACAAGTCTATTAGCATTTTTACTTTTTTGATTGCATTCACAGATTATTATAAAATTGAATTTTCCCTTGTGGGGACTGAAGAAATGGTCCCCACAACGTCAATATAACAGGTTTTTATATACCTGTTATTTTTTATACCCGTTTCTATACCTGTATTTATACTTTTTTTTTTTTTTTACATACCTGTTTGTATACCTGGACCACGTGCGGAAGTGGACAGTGTAAGGCATTTACCTCATAATGTCACGTGTAATTAGCATCAAGCTCATTCTTTATTAATACAGTTAAAATGCTAAAACAGCTTATATGTACAGTGAATATAGCACTGCGGACTGCTTAGACAAAGACTAGTCAGCCGTCCAAGCTGCAGATAATGATCAGCCAGTTCCAACACAAGAACAAGTTTGACAGCTGAGACATGGTCTGTTAGCATGGTCAGGTCAGAGGTCCCTGGGCTATTTTCAAGGAAGGTGCAGCTTACAAGTGGGGGCTGCAGGAAGAGGTACTGACCAAACCGGGACCAGAGAACACCACAAGATCCCAAACCCAAGATGAGTGCCTCATCTAATTAAAAAAACACGGGAAAATAAGCTGTATATTCGATGATTTCCCACAGTGATACGTTAAGTGGGTTCTTAATGGCATCATGAAGGCGACCGAACCAACAGACTTACGTTGGCGCTGCCCATTATCACAAACAGCATGATGTGAAACGGACCGAAGCCGATGGTCTCAACCGCTTCCTCCACAGTGTAAGTCTTCCTCTCTGTAAAGTGTAAACGGCAATGGTCACGATTCTTTATCAATTTACACCTCAAGGGAGAGTTCAAGCAGCCCCATTTAAAAATGTCGATTAGGATCCTGATCATAATTTAAAACGTAGACGAATAAGGAGAAGTCACAGAAGAACAATGCAGCATGGGCAAAACGAAATGAAACAATACGGTGCATCTGAACCGCACTGTATCGCAATCGCTCAGAAGGTAATGGGGGGGGCACCTTTAACCTCCTCCGTTTTGCGATTGCGGCCCCCATCCTGCAGATCCACCTCTTGCAGCTGGATGGCGCTCACCAGCTGCTCCTTCATGGTGGAAACCGCTCCTGCTTCTCCGCCTCCCTAGACGATAAAAAAGACATTAAGTGTGAAGATACACGTTAATGTTGATCGGTCTTTAGAAACACTGTTTGGCTGCGGTATTACGGCGACACGGCGTCAGACAGAGCTGGTCGCACTTACCAGAATAATAGAGGCGTAAGTATAACTTACACAAACCAGTCAAGCAGGTGCGTAGACGCACAACAACTTTGACACAGTAATAAAAGCTTTATGCTGGATCATGTTAGGCCGATGTTGCGTTATGTGTGTCATATACTGTGATTTTTAAAACGGCAATAGCATAACTAGCAGTAACTTCTACATACTCTACATTTCTCAGCCAAGTTCCTATTAATGACATGTTCTACTTCTATAAACAAAACAAAGTCAATGTCTTAGTGATCATTTGTCTTACTTATTCCGATTGAAGTCAAAAGCCAAAACATACCTGTTTTTATAAAAGACGGTCTACTGTCGGTGTGGAAATACTAAAGTCTTTTTAGATCATGAATCGGCGGTATTGATATCGGCATCTTCATCCCTACAAGGATCACTATTCCTACTGCACGGCACCTGCTAGTGCTCTGGCTTGCAGGAAGTTACACACCTTTAGAGAAGCGCACCGCATACGTCGCCCTTCGTGGGGCTTAAGGGCAGATCTGCACGGGGATAGAGGCGGGGCCAATGAAACGATGCCTTTAAAACATCCTCTGAAAAGTTAACCCCTGCCTGCGTACGGATTCCCTACGATGCTAAACAAGAACTGAAACGAAATTCCTTCACTCTGTATTTCACTAATCCATTTCATATTTGCACTCATATGCCGCGTTAAAAGATTTATCAAGGTAAACGGAACTTTAAAGGCGAAGTTACTTTGCCATTCCGCTGTAATGAAAGCAATGATTTAATTAGGGCCAATGAAATAAATCCATCCATCATCCAAGCCGCTTATCCTACTGGGTCGCGGGGGGTCCGGAGCCTATCCCGGAAGCAACAGGCACGAGGCAGGGAACAA
>JAODJU010000001.1:3583815-3598840 GCA_026776725.1 Gnathonemus echidnorhynchus
CCCAGGCAGAGACTCGAACCCGGGTCCCAGAGGTGTGAGGCAACAGTGCTAACCACTGCACCACCATGCCGCCCCATGAAATAAATCATTACTGAAAATGTAGAAATTGAACAGAAATAATTACCCTCCTCATTAATATCTGCTGACAATTTAAAAAAAAAAAAAAAAGATTACAATAACAAATGCAGAACCTGTCTAACTGCATCATAAGCCACTTTGAGAAGCGATTCCGGTGTGTGACTCCACCCTTCAGGAAATTAGGCACCATTTTTGTCTTCCAAAAGAGGGTACTTAGGATACTCACCTGACAGCTCTGTTTGCATGAAGCTCTTCTGGCTGGATGATGTCTCCAGATTTGAGATCTGGAGATTCCCTTAGTGCCTGTTGTGTATGCCTATTGGGATAAACTTTAGACCAGGGTTCTTCAAATCTGGACCTCGATTCCAAACCCAGGCCTTGTTTTCAGTTCTCCCAGGTAGTTAGTTTAATAATTACTGCTTCTGATTGGTAAGAGGCTTCACACCTGACTGACAGGTAAAGGAAGGCTGGAAAACCAGCAGTGCTCAGACCTGGAGAACCGTGATTTGAATAACCCTGCTTTAGACCATCTTTATCAGACTGGATAAATTCCTAAGATGGACAGTCTTCCAAATCTTAGCATATGCCAAGGTAAAGAAACACTATAAGGAGGTAAGGAAGTGGCTGTGTCAAGCACAGTTCCCTGACCATGTCCACATACTCCCACCTACAAACAGTGAAGTTCATCCCTTTTCATGGCCTCTTCCATTACCTGATTTAGAAAAAAAAAAAGAATCATCGGAGCCTTAAGGGATTTCTGCTTCCTTCATCCTTCAGAGAGCAGAAGGCTGTTTTTCACCTCCTGTGCATTGCACATGAATCTTACACATACATTTTTTTAATAACATCAAAATTTTTACTCTCAAGTGCATAGAATGAGCTGGAGGAGTCCGATTATTTGCCAGTGTGGTAGCAAATTACAAATTAATTTTCTTAATGAATTGTTAATGGATTCTGGAAAAGGAGATTATCATAGGGGCATCTAATGGACTAAATACCTGAATATCTAAGGGAATGTTATAAAGTTCACGCACTTAAGCGCAAGCTATGATTAGCATGCTATTAATAACATCTTACTACATGCTGAGTGAGAAGAAATGACAGATTTCCAAATTCATAATTGTTTTCCTCTTAGTTATCTGACATAGATTTTAAAAGGATCCCGGGTGGTCAGCTATAGTGTCAGGTGGCTGGGCGGGGGGTGTCAGGTGGCTGGGCGGGGGGTTTCAGGTCTCACCTGGACAGGCTCGGCTTGGGAGACCTGGATTGGTTTTGCATTGTTGTGAACAAGGAGCCCTTTGTCACAGTGCCTAAACCACATTTGTTCTTTTATTCCCTGCCTCCACTCCAGGTCTTTAAGAGACCTGGAAAACTGGTCCGTCTTCAATCAGCCGTCTGCCAAAGCTGGTATAATCATGGAGAAAGAGGAAAATAAAAAAATAAACCCGAACCACTTAAATGTGTATCTCCTGCCTTCTTGGCCTCTGTCCCGTCATTCAGGCACCTCACTCAACAGTGAGGCAAACCCTATGACAAGCCACAGCCATCATTAGCTCAGGCAGCTCCATGGCAACCGAACAGCACAACACCACCCTCTGTAATCCTCGTGGCTGCAATTCCCTGTGCCGGCAGAATTTCGTCACAGCTCTGCAGACAACATAACAAACACTGCCCACCTTAAACAGGGTTCCATCCATAAAGAACCTACCTGGTTTGCTTCTAACATGGGCAGCGGTGACTGTATAAGAAAAGGTTAAGAATTTCCATGCAATGGTAGATGATCGAACGGCTGCACTCCTGCTCACAATAGGATGTATCACATATCACTTCCCATTATTGCGTCAGTGGTGTAACGTGACAACACGAAAGTAAAATGTGACGTAACGTTTATCGTGTATAGGAAGGCTACACCTGCATTGTTGAAGGGGTTTCCCTGTCAAAGTTTAGTAAATGATCCAGGGTTAAACCAAGACCTGTTCAACAGATGGGTTTATGCAACGCAACGCACATCAGTGTCAGTCAGTCCCTGAAAAAGTCTCTTTTTAGAGTTATGGGCCTTGGCCGGGGGTGCAATGCCGAAAGCACTCTGCCAACCACGGAACTTCAGCTGATGACCATCTAATCGCAGGCATCGTGTGGAACATCCTAACCTGCTGACCACACACTGCCAGGCAATAAAAAACATGACACCTGTGACTCTGACAGGCAACATGCTGAAATACCAGAAGAACAGGTGTGCAGTGCTGAGGCCTCCAGATGTAAGTGTTGCGTACCTGTTCTTCCTCATACCTGTTCTTCCTCATACCTGTACCTGCTCTTCGGAGGCACAGCCCATTTTCAGGTGAACATACCAATATCATGCCACAAGGGGGCAGTGCAGGTCCAAGGACTGTTTTGCTGACCAAACAGGACAACTGCAGTCACCCCTTCACATCAATAATAGGGTGCCAATTCTTACGCATCTACCGTGACACTCAGGCTCTCGAACTCACACAAATCTATATGATTACATTATAAATCCAGAATTAACTAAATAAAAAGTGTTGCAAAGCATAAAGACTATTTACAAGATAGTAAAACGGTTACGCACATGTAGATGCGTGTGCAGACTATCGAAAATCTCAAGTCAGCCAGCTGACCAAAGCCGGCAACCCTGGAGTGGGAAAGTCCACTTATTACCAACTCACAAACAAATAGCACTGTACCGTACACTCTGCATATCAATTTGCTGTCATTTCCCTTCTAGACCCTTTCATATAATATACAAACCATCTAAATTATCCCCCTGTATATAAAAAGCTACTATTGTATACACCGGGAACACTACGTTTTGGACCCATTATTAAAACGCGGGATTCGACGGCCACAGACAGCTAACAAGTGAGGCTGGTAACAGGTGTTATGCTGAAAAACGCATCCCTGCCTTAGAATGCATGCCGGTGTTCTGACGAGTTGAGCTTTTAAGGGTTTTTTGGGGTTCAGGGGTTTTTTATGGGTTAGGGTTTTAGGGGTTAGGGTTTTAGAGGTTTTTTGGGGGTTTACGGGTTTTGGGGGGCTATTGATTAGCACTACGGTAGCCTAACTCGACAAAGTAGCTCAACTCGTTTCAGATCAGCGACCAATCGGTCATTTAGAGACAGGCATGCATTCTACGGGAGGGATGCCTTTTTCGGCATAACACCGGGACGAAGATGCACGGCGCACCAAGCCATGATGTGTAGATCCCACTGTTCTCCCCCCCCCCCAAATAACGTTTAATATTAAAGATACAGTATGCACTCACACTAACATATATATCATTTTCAGTATGGTTTATGTATTTTAGGCTTACCATCGTCTGTGAGTTCGTGCGCTCTCGATAAGCTGCAAAAACATCCCCATTTAAAGGTTCACGGTCAGCTCGCGCCTACACGGTACCGCCAATGTCAGATTCGGGACGTTGGGGCGACTGCATGCGTACAAAAGGGATACAAGAATGTATACGTCTTATGAAACGCTGTTGTTAATGTAATTCTTGTTTTAATAATGTTAATGTCATTAAAATAACATTTCTTTAATCAAAATACATAAGCAATTTAAAAAAAAAATGAAATAGTGGATCAGAGACAAACATGGACCTTTCTTTGAAATCTCTTAACTGGACAAACCAACATCAAAGAAAAATATATATTTATAGTGGAATACACATTACTTATTTACATTTCATTTACACATTTGTGGGTTGACATGAAAGGCATGGACACGTCACACGGAGATGTAAAGGGGCTGCAGGGGAGCGCCACGTGAGCTCGCCCCGCCCACCAAGTCCGCAGAAGCTTACCGGAATCCCCAGGCTCTTCTGCATGAAGTTCTCATTGGTTAAATGTACGCAACGCTTGACAAGCAAGAAACACCAACACACCCTTAAGTACAGTTCATAGCGATACGACCTCACACGTCGGAGTGGTAAGATAATACAGCAAGGTTATCGGAAACAAATAATGCCGAAGCCTTATCATCATTCATGACAATTTGTGGATGTTAGTGCTAAAATTCAGAAAAAAAGTAAAAAACATATTCCATCCAATACAACTCCATCACAAGCTCTGAATGACCACCAGCTGGAAGTTGCCCACAGGTAACCCTCAGAAAACAGGACTTTGGTTTATTCTTTCACCCAGTCAGGAGATGTCTTCCACCTACAGCACCTTCATGCCATGCACACTTATTTCCTGTGAACTTGTTAAGAAACAGGTGGAACAAACCATGAAATATTTCGTAATATCGAACAGCGAGCCCTATGAAACAGGTGTAGTTAATGTCAGGGTGTTATCTATGCTGATGAGATTAATTTCTCTTGACAAGCTTATGAAGGTTTTTTCTGCCCCTTTCAGAAAATGTGTTAGCTAGCTGGCATAAGGACTTATGAACATTTACGCAGTGCTCAGAAACATACCATCAAAAGCATATTATGTAAGTCACACAAAGGGCCAAATATTTTGAGAGAACAAAAACTCTTATTGTATGCCAAACTATGTTGCATGATGTATCTTTATAACTGTAGGTCCTTGGCAGAAAACATAATAAGTCAGCATCCTTATTTATAATCTGATTCAAACATATCACAATTTCGTCACATTTGGTTTCAACAACACTATGCTCTTCGGTGTCTATTAACATGCACATTTACTTAAAATCGGAGATCCTACTATCCAATAAACATGCAGCTTGTTAAACAGGCCAGCAGCTGGACCCTCCACCTGCAGAAAACAGGTGACAAGCAAGACTGAAGCAGGTGGGTCGATGGGTAACGGAACAAATCCAAATGATAACATAACCTGAAGCAAATGAAAACGTCAGAGCAGCAGCAGGCTAAAGAGTAGGGTATGATCCTTAATGTTACACAGATATTACTGGCCTGGATGTTTTTGAGGCCGGAAAGAGCCCAGAAATGGACTTGAATGGATCTAGCTAAGGTAGAACAGTGCCTAGCTAAAACTTCATCTAGGACTCAGCCCACCTGTACTGTGACTGAACTGCCAGACAGCACCGCAATAGTGAGCTAAATAAAATAATGGTCTAATCCAGTGTTCCTGAACCCAGTCCCCAGGAATCCCCAGACGTTTTCACTCCCTCCCAGCAACCAGCACACCTGAACCAAACAATCAAGGAGACCCAAAAGCACAATGTGGATTGTCTGAGAGGCCCAGAGGACTGGATTCAGAAACACTGCTCTAATCCAGTGTTTCCCATTCTGGTCCTTGGAGGACCTATAGACAGTCCATGTTTCTGCTCTACCAGGAGCTGAGGGGGAGCAAAAATGTGGACCCGCTGTGGGTCCCTGAGGACCGGATTTGGAAAGACTGCCCCAATCCACCACTACAAACCATTATCAGTTGCTTCTTCTCATTACCGTGTGAATGTTTTAAAACCACACCTTTACTGACACTGACCTTGCAAGGTGAAGCTGATTTTATTGTCTACTGGGGGGCGAAACGTTCATGACAGGGTTTCGCATTTAACGGAACGGCACAAGGAGTTTGACAGTCTGACCATGTGCAAATGTGTGACAGGAATTAAGGCACGCGCTGGGTTGAGGGATCACGTCGGCTTCAAAGTCTAAGTTCTATGATGCTTCCCTGCCACTCACATCCAAATACCAAATACTTGTTATTTACCCTTTTCATGCTTTTGTCCAAAGTAACTTACAAGCAAGAATCAGAGAGCAGGGTCAGCCAGTCCTTGGAGCGATTGGAGTTAAGGGCCTGGCTCAAGGACCCAACAGTGACGTCAGTCTGCAAGCCACAGAATTTGAACTGGCGACCTTCTGATCGCAGGCAGAGTCCTGACCCACAGAGTCACACCCACCACCTCGAGCTCTGGTGGATGATACATTACTAAACCTACTAACTCAGCGATTCCACAGTTTCCCACAAGGGTGGTTAACATTGTTAGTTCATTATGGTTATCATTGACAAACAGGATTATGAACATAAAAGATACATACAGTTGCCATCAAGTTGATGAAAGTCATTAAATAGGTTGTACACCTCCTCTTTCCGGCGTGAGCGTTTCAGTGCTTCTATTTTGACATTTTTATGTTCCTGCCGGGTGTCTCATTTCACTTTCTGTTAAACAACTGAAAAAAAATCAGGCACAGGAATATGGAGGAACATGAACTTCAGGAAAAGCCATGAGGCAGGACAGCATGGTTCTTTGTTAACGTCAAAATAAATCACGAGTTTAAATGAACAGTGAATACACCACGAGAGCATACAGTACATATCTAAGGAAATAATTATACTTCTTCTCTACAAACTTTCAAAAAACATGTCGCCACTGTCCTAGCCATGGTGACATGCTTTGTGCAAGGAGGGGTTAGTATATAACACAGTGTATCCACCAACCATTTCCACATCCACAAGCCATTTCCACATCCACCAGCCATTTCCACATCCACCAGCCATTACTTTGTTAATGTGCTTTGTCTCCTTTAACCTCATGTTCCATGGAGATCTCAATTGAATACTGCTGCTCCAGCATCAAGTAGACTCCTCCAACAACTCAAGACTCCATTGGTATGGCTGGCGAGTACATTACAGTGTGACCTGTAGCCATTCATGATTCCACTGGTTCCACAGTCCAGATGACCTGACCCACGTTACGATGGGTCGGTACACCTAACGCAGGTCAAACGGGTCTTTGGTGACGGGAGAAGCTTTACCTGCGATACCTCAGCAGAATACGAAATACATCAAAACTAAAGTACCTTGATTCACTACTGATCTTTCTCACAGTCTCTACAGAAATACTGTGGCACAGTTCCAGCCCAGTGAAACTGTAGTGAACATGCTTACACTGAGTGGTATACCAGATGCTTTCAACCTAAGCCATAGTTTTTAACCCATTCATACAGTTGTATATTTTATCATTTCAGTATGTTTTGTGGGTATGCCCAGACATAGGAAGTATGAATCGGGGAAGAAAAGGCACCAACGTAAGTGACTTTATCTGCATCGTGGTCTTAACATATCTGCCTCCAGAGGTCAGTACAGTAAAGTTTACAGTCTCCTACGTTGGTACTGTTCAAATCTCAAGTTCGCAACCAACAATTGGTAACTTGTATTCCATTTAAAGCAAATTTTAACAGTAACCTGACATCAAGGGAGTCCAGCCATGCATGTGAAGTTGGTGTAAACTCAACCATGACAGCTCAACACTTTGACTGCCGTCAGACGTGGCAATGGAGGACCACCTCCAAAATTAGCATTTTTTTTGCTATTTCCAACCTGGCAAATTCCTTCAATAACTAAGTTCAATATCTGTCCAATATGACAGAAGGCAGTGTATGGTTCACGGCAGAACACGAGGTTGGAATATAGCACCAGAAGATGTTAGGAAGAGAACTGATACTGCACCTTTAAAAACCAAAAATATCCATATTGAAATGGTTTAATGCTGATTAAAGAAAATACTGAGAATGTTTCGTGTTTAAAACACTAAGGAATGTCATCATACCATTGGTAAAATGTCCAGGTACAGAAACCGATAAGTAATTCTCAACATAAAGGAAACAAAAACAGGATTTTCATAAAAGTCAGCTGCTGAAATGTCAAGCAGAAATCCACGGGAACTAATGCTAGAAACCAGCTGAAGCCCCAGCTGGGGGATGTCAGATAACCAGGTCTTTAAAGCCCCCCCAAGCCCAAGAGGCTGCACCTTCTCAGCACAGGAGACCATCATGAGGTCCACTGCACCTGGGACTGCTCACACGAAGCTGAAGAGCGACTCAACAGTGTGAAGTGCGGGGAGACCTTCCATGGGAAGTACTGATTTGTGTGGTTGGTGGGGTTATGGAACGGATGGGACCGGAAACTTGGGGAACTTGACGGCTGGTTGTAGCTAGGCCTGTGATACATCTTCTGGAAATGGCCAGCCAGATCAGCTTCGACAAAAACGACAGTCTATCATTTCTGGGAATGACAGGGAAGTCACTACTCCCCCCATTCTGGGCAGCGCAAAACATTTCTGGGAAAGAACGGCGGTTTCAGCTGTCGTAGCTGAGCCTAGGACACTGCATCTGGAAGGGACCAGAGGTTAGATCCAACTGTTGTAGCTGGCCATGGTGCACTGTTACTGTGAGAGAGCAGGGAGTTTCTTAATTCTGTGTTGCAAGCCTAGCAGACTTTCCAGGAGATACCAGCATGATGCTTCAGCTGTGGTAGCTGGGCACAGCAGACTGTTTCTGGGAGAGACGCATCAGCTCTTCTCGGATGGCCTTGATGAGTGAGGCAGACGAGTGGGCTGGCGGGGAGCTCTCCTCTGGGGGTGCGGATCCGTACCCCGACCCTGGACCGTCTAAGTTGACCGGAGGTGCGGAGGGCTCCCTCGGTGAGGTCCTGGGCATGTGCAGGACGGGGGATGAGTAGCAGTCAGGATATCCATGGACCTGTGTGAAGGGAGACCAATGGGACATTAGACATTGTATCTGGTAGCAGGCAGAGTCTCACTGCTCATCCACACAAATATGGTCAAAAACAAAAAAGTGACAACCAAGTCATGAGAAGCAAAGGGATTCTGGTGGTGGAGTACTGTACGACCAGAGACTGACAGAGGTTGAACTTCTGCAGTTTCTGGAAAAAGTACATTTGCTGTAAGTCCAGGATGCAGGATGGCAGCTCCTGGGAAGTCAAACTATTTTTTTCCCTGGAGGGAGATGTGGAGGTGTTTTGTGGATAATCATTTCCACAGTTTCAAGCCAAGCTCCAGGTTATGGGAGCCACACCAGGACACAAGATGGTTCACTCTCTACAAAATTTGAGGGCAACCAGGAAAGTGACATGCAAATCTGAATAGTTTCACAGATAGATCCTTTCAGGTGCAGTTTTTAGTATAAATGGAGTAGAAAGGGGTATGAGCAGATGGCCCTAGGATGCTCCAGTGAAGATGGAGTAGGAGATCCAGTCAGTGTTGGCTAAGTTGAACATACTGTTTCCCATTCTAAAGTCATAGTTCAACTGGCATAAAGGTTTGAATATGTTCATTTAGCCTAGTTTAGTTAACAGTAGATGTAATACTATTGAAAATGCACATCCTGATTTAGCAGAGTTTGACATGTCCCTGGGTCACCAAGGAAGGGGCTTGTGTTTGACTTCTGTAACCAATCATTGTATGACATCGTCACATGAATTAAAACAGTGTTTTCTGTTAAGTGGCAAGGTGCACAGATTTGTTAAGTACCTGTTTTAGTGTGTGTGCCATTTAGAAGACTTACGAACAAGGCTTTACCGAGCAGTGTAGGGGCGCGTCTTTATCTATGAAGTGCTGATAATAATAACAGCAGCAAAAATAATAATAAAAAGGCTTGAAGCCTCCTGATCAGAAACACAGAGGCATAGATGAAGGGTACACCACCCAGGCCAGGTGACTGCACGGCTGCAAGCCTCGAGTTTGCAAATGAGAAAAAAATGGACCAATATGGTGATGTCATACACCAGAGACTGTGATTGGTAATAGAAGTGACACGCAAGCCCCTCCTTGGGTGACCCAGGGACACATCAAACTCATCAAAATCTGAATGTCCGTTCAAAGCAGAGCTAATCCACAAATAGGGGAAGAGAGTATGAACTGGGGGGTCCAGGTACTGCAGGATGGAGCAGGACTGATTTGCTTGGTAGGCAAAGTGCAGAGGTTCAAGGGGGGGCTTCCATCGCGGTTATTAGGTGGGAGGGTGAGTGGCTCAAAGGTTTATATTAAAAACAAAGGAGAGAGGTATGTGTCTGTAGGGGTTCAGGCAGGAGACATTTTGTTTTTTATGGACAGGAATGATGGGAAATGTTTTAAGGCAATTTGGGCCGGAGCATTGATTCAAAGACGAGTTTGAGATGCTTTGCAAATCGGGACGATAACCATTCTGCTTGTGCATACGTTCGGCAGGAGTGAACAGGTCAGGTCCAGCTGCATTCCTAATGTTTTGTTTCCTGAAAAGCATGTTGACCTTCCGCTCTGTAATAGCTGGGAGGAAAGGAGGCGATGGACAGCATTGGGGTGGGGGAGGTGAGAAGGGCCTGGGTGGGAGTGATGGAGTTTAGTTGGTGAAGCAGCGAAGTGTGGAGGGGTCTTGCTGCAGTGAGTGACGGCCCGATGGAGCTGCTTTGTCGTGGCCTTTGGCAGATCTGATTTCTTTGCCAAGTCTACATTGGGCCCTGTTGTACTTCTCACTAGTCTTGAAGGCCACCACCTTAGGCTGTTATAGACCACCAAGCTCAGTGTTGAACCAGGACTTGTCATAATATCTGCAGATTTTGCTGGAATGCAGATGTTTTCACAAAAACAGATGAATGAGGAGATCGAATCCGGGTATTCGGCCAGGTTGTCTTTGGCAGCTTTGAAGCGTCCATGCAGTCTTCAAGTCCCTCAATGACTCATCCATTTCCTCTGAGATCTTTCAACAGGCTTGTAAGTTTTGAGCCATTGCCTGCTAAGAAGTATCAGATGTATTATCGGACGGTCAAAGCTCTCCAAGGGGAAACAGGGAATTGCATGGTGTGAATCCTACACTGTGCACCAGTGGTGAACTAAGGTCTCTTCTCTCTTCTTATTTCACAAGTTGTACCTGGGGAGTCCAATTCTCAAGTTATCATAGCTGAAATCACTCAGTATGATAACCACAGAGTCCTGGTGGTCTTGCTCAACTTCTATCATCCCATCAGCCAACAGCTACATGCCAAGTTGTACAACCACAACTATGGGGGCAAATTCACACTGAAAGAAAGTGCTTTTGGTTAATAAAAGTATTTCCCATGTCGTCAAACTGTGACGTGTAGAGGACAGTAGTGTCACTGTGGCACCAGACTTGACCGATTAAAGTGTACGAAGCAGACTCCATGTTGACCCTTCTAAAGAAACAGGCAGGCCGGTTCCCAGCCGTGCCGGGGGTGGAGATGTGTAACCGAGCTTCCTTAAAGCAGAAAGGGGAGGTGAGCATAAACCTTTTCATGTGAACCAACATCCAAATTAAGTCGGTCAGTGGGACATGAATACCGTGTGGGAGGAAGCCCTTAGGAATCTGGAGCTTGGAGATCCCACACCGCCGGGCTGAATGGTAAGACAGGGCCCCCCGCCTTCTAAACTGCTCCCCCCTTAATTAGTCAAATGCAGCTTCTGTGTCTTTGCATATAGAATTTTGGATTCTTAGAATTTAGTGATCAGTGGTCATTGTTGACACACCACAGCACACAGTGCGCAACAGCGAAATGTAACCCATATGTGACATAGCAGGGGGCAGCTAATTCAGCTGTATTTAGTATTTCACAGTAAGAAAAAAAATGTTCGCAAACAAACGTCACAGTAGTTTGAGAGGGTCAGAGTCTTTCATAATGGTATGGGGGACATGACAGGCTGACAGCAGCTTACCTGGTCTCTGCCAGGTATGGCTCGGCTGAACTCCTCCTCAGAATGGTAGCGCCCCCAACTGGAGCCTCCTGGGTGAGCGGAGGAGACTCGACCCAAGCCTGGGTATGCGCCAATCCGGCTCGACAGCCCCACCTGGGTCAGCTGGTGCACCTGGGCACCTGCACGCACGCACACACACGCACATCTGTATTCATATCTTTGTGGGGACTCTCCATTCATTTCAATGGGCATAACCCTAATCTCAACAATGACACCCTTGACCCCTAACCTTAACCATAAGTAACCAAACAAAATACAAGACATTGTTTTAGTTTTTTGACTGCAGTCGCAGATTTTTATGAAAGTGTTTCCCCTTGTGAGGAGGGGAAAAAATGGTCCCCATAACATCAAATAACAGTTTTTTATCATATTGTGGGAACATTTGGTCCCCACAATGTAATGTAAACATAACCCACACAGACACACACAGAAACTGAAATAAATCCCACAATGTGACAGAGCCCGATTCCTCTGTCACCATCTGTGTTACAGTACAAAAATACCACAAGTATGTCCGAGTGAGTCACTCAGGAGGATGATCGCTCAAAGGCTGAGACACGGGTCTCCTTCAGGCACCTACAGGGAGTCTTGAAGACACAGGTCTGCAGTGTTACCTGTGGCGCCCCCAACAGGCCGGGGTCGGGCAGAGGAAGGCAGCTCGTCGGCATACAGCCCCCTGCTGGAGTACAGTGCATCTGGCTGGATCTGGTCGGCTTGAGTTGGGTCATCTGCGGGGAGGTAGTCCGATTCCCGGCCCTGGCTGAATCCAACACGGAGTACATAAATCACAAACAGCACACGGGGTTTCTGGACAGCAAACAGAACCTGTAATTCGTTTAGCAACGAAGGATTAAACAGTGTCCTATTTTCCGCCTGTCTGTAACACCTTCTGCAGCAGCCTTTTCGTTTAGTGGCCACTTAATAAATATACACAATTACCAATATTTGAAGGTTTCTTCCCCACGATGCATATTTCTGACAAAAGCTCTCCTGTCTGAGATTTTGATAAAAGCACAGAAATTAGTTATCAAAGGCACTACTACAGGTGAAGGGGATTATGGGTAATGTGCTACCAGCGATAAGGCTACCAGGTATAAAGAATGACACTAGGCTACGCCTCAGAACCATGCCAGTTTGGGATGCTCAACTGAATAAATTCAGCTGCTCTAAATACATTATTCATGAGGCCAACATCTTTGCACGCGACAGATGACAGGAAGTATCAACGGAGTGTGTGTGGAAAAGGCTACTAATCCGAGAAGCCATTATGAAGCAGGGAGAATGCCAGTGTGGCACAGGGGAAAACGGCTTTCACGCCAAAGTGACCCACCTCTGTGTTGGGCTCTGGGCTGGGGGGGACACTGCCACATCCGCATACCTCTAGGGGGAAACAGAGAGACAGCGTGAGCACAGAGCGACAGCACGAGCACAGAGAGACAGCATGAGCACAGAGAGACAGCGTGAGCACAGAGACAGCACAAAGAGACAGCGTGAGCACAGAGAGACAGCGTGAACACAGAGACAGCACAAAGAGACAGCGTGAGCACAGAGACCGCACAAGCACAAAGAGACAGCACAGAGAGACAGTGTGAGCACAGAGAGACAGCGTGAGCACAGAGAGACAGCACGAGCACAGAGAGACAGCTCAGAGATACAGCACAAGCACAGAAAGATAGCACAGAGAGACAGTGTGAGCCCAGAGAGACAGCACAGAGAGACAGCACGAGCACAGAGAGCCAGCATAGAGAGACAGCGTGAGCACAGAGAAACAGCAGGAGCACAGGGAGAAAGCACAGAGAGACAGCGTGAGCACAGGGAGACAGCACAGAGAGACAGTGTGAGCACAGAGAGACAGCAGGAGCACAGAGAGAAAGCACAGAGAGACAGCGTGAGCACAGAGAGACAGCACAGAGAGACAGCGTGAGCACAGAGAGACAGCACAAGCAAAGAGAGACAGCGTGAGTACCCCAATCAGACAGACAATCAAGAAAACAAGCTAGAGTGGTATGTGATTACAAATCACAGGTACTTCTTTTTTTTTTTTCTTTTTTTTCCAAATCACAGGTACTTCTAATTAACCGTTAACCAGTCTTATAATGGTGGGAGAGGTTAGCGCACACACACACACACACACACACAGGCGCACACACACATACACATTTGTATGCATATCTTTGTGGGAACCATCCATTCACTTCTGTGGGCAAAACCCTAATCCCAACAATGACACCCTTAACCCCTACCCATCCCTAACCTTAACCACAAGTAACCAAACAAAATACAAGACTTTTGGCAGTTTTAGTTTTTGATTGCAGTCACAGATTTTAATAAAACCAAGTTTCCCCTTGTGGGGACTGAAAAAATGCCCCCCCACAATGTCAAAATAACACATTTTTAGCACATCATGTGGTTCCCACTATGTAATATACACACATAACCCACACACACGCACCACACAAAGACACAGAAACACATCCTTTCTGGCATGTTGTACACACTTCACTCTACGGCGATCTTAAATGCTTTATCCATTTCCCGAATGTCAAAGAAAATATTCAAAAAAGAACTTTCTCAACACAGAGGAACTAAGACATAAATGTACATAAATGGCCTTTTGCGGAAGCTCGAGGAACCTTTCAATACTACACTAACTCATACTATGAAGACAAAGCCAGATACCATGAGATAGTAAGAAGCCCATTCAATTAATTTATGAAAAACAGACTAATCCAGACACTCTTCCACCCTGAGACTTGTGGAGTCGTATACAGAGGTGGAGGGTCTACAGGTGAGCGGCCTCCCGGTGTGACTAACAGACTTGCGGGCCCGGGAATGCCCGAATAATAGCCAGCTCGGTGGGAGCCATGCACTGGCAGTCCTCGGTGGGAGCCATGCACTGGCAGTCCTCGGTGGGAGCCATGCACTGGCAGTCCTCGGGGGGAGCCATGCACTGGCAGTCCTCGGGGGGAGCCATGCACTGGCAGTCCTTGGGGGGAGCCATGCACTGGCAGTCCTAGGTGGGAGCCATGCACTGGCAGTCCTTGCAGCTGCTGACTGCACAATGACAGGCCGCGAAGCTTCTTGGCGCCGCGCCGGAACTTGGCAGCCGCACAGCACATATCACTGCCTGCTCTCAGATGCAGTCCAAACCCAGAGTTCACCTTTCGGTCTGGGCCCAAAGCACATGAATAATAGAGAGAGATGCTGTGGCCTGCCAAGCCTGGCCAGCATGCTGCGAGCCCTAAGAAGGAGTTCGGCTCCTCGTTCTCTATTAAGCGCCTCCTGCAATTTCAACTATGGGTATAAGAATCCGACTGGCAGAGAGACCATGTATAAGGGAGAGGGCTTCCCCATGCTCACAATCATAAGGGAGAGGGCTTCCCCATGCTCACAATCATAAGGGAAAGGGCTTCCCCATGCTCACAATCATAAGGGAGAGGGCTTCCCCATGCTCACAATCATAAGGGAGAGGGCTTCCCCATGCTCACAATCATAAGGGAGAGGGCTTCCCCAT
>JAODJU010000001.1:3600169-3613323 GCA_026776725.1 Gnathonemus echidnorhynchus
CCCACCCCCCCAGTACGTCTCCCCCACTCTCCCAGCACGTCTCTCCCACTCCCCCAGCATGTCACCCCCACTCTCCCAGCACATCTCTCCCACTCTCCCACTGCCCCAGCACGTCTCCCCCACTCCTCCAGCACGTCTCCCCCACTCCCCCAGCACGTCTCTCCCACTCACCACATAAGCCACGTTGTTGACTCCCGGGTACTTTTTGTACGTGCCGTCACTGTCCGTGCCGATCAGCTGGTCCCGGTCCGCATCTGTAAGGCTGCCATTCATCTGGTTCTTCTTCCGCTGCTTGGGAGAGCGCCTCCCCCTGGCAGGGTGGACACACAGCAACCTCTATCACCGGTGTCCTGGTAAACATACCACCACTGGCCCTGTGGCCGATCAAATTCTTGGGGACTCAATGCCATGTCTGTCTGTCTCAAAGTCGAACTGTCCCTCCTTTATTCCTCATATCTAAATATTGCTATACTAATTATTACTACAGATCCCAGTCTAGTGTTATTTATTGTTTATTGTTATTGTACAATCAATTGTCCAATAACAATAAAAAAAAACAGATTCTCATTCATAGTCTTGGCTTAGCCAGGTCAACACAGCATGGGTTAATACCGAAACTAAATAAACCTGTATCCTTCTTGGAGCCGTAATTACTGCCGATGTCAGAATTATTCAACAATGTTCAGAGACAGATGGGTCATCAAATCACACAGGGGTTTGATGGAACAGAATATGTTCCGATGAGCAATTATGTTCACAGGAAGTACAGAAGAAACTCACACAGCCTATGAAAGGTCACCGGTGAACCAACAGAGACGCTAGAGGGTTATGTATGAACCACACAAGCCCAGTGAGCACTCACCTCCTCCGGGGTTCCATGGCAGCGGCGTGAACATGGTCGTCCGGCTGCAGGATCTTGTCGATTTGCTGCTGAGCCTTTTGGTAGATGTGCTGCTGGTCCTTGGTGTCGCCAAAGCTACCCATGATGTCGTCCATGGCAGGGAAGTCGTAGTGGCCCTTCCTCTTGGCACGCAGGCGGATCTTGTTGCGGTGGTGCTCGATCTCGGACTTGTGCCTCAGCGCTACCTGGATCTTGAAGAGAGGCGAGTCACTGCAGTGAGACCGACAGGACGGCAAGACGAGCACTGAGGTCCAACCTGGTCCCAGTACAAGTGAAATCAAGATTAACTGAAATCACTTTAAAACTGAAACCACTGCAGACTTTTCCAGTTATGTTACGACAGCAGTGGTGAAAAATGTGTCAAATACTTAGACATGCTTTTGTGTTGGCCCTTAAAAGGAATGGTATAGTATTCATTATTAATCACTTGTTAGCCAAAAAGGAATTTTGCTTGAAACCTCTGGGAAAAACTAATGACCAATAGCAATGTATTTTGTTTTTGTTAAAAACACATAAATGATCACTACAAAGGATGAATAATTAGCACTAATTAGCAATAATATATTTTAGTTTAGCTAAAAGCAAAATAGCAAGTTGTTGTTGTGTTTTCAAAAAATCTCCGACAAACTGTCACATTATATTCTACTGTGACCTGAACAGACTTGTGTTTAATGAATGCATCAATCAGGCCTAATGAAGAGGGCAGCTAGGATGAGGATCCGGCACTCGGTTCAGGCGCCTGGACCCTGCCGGCTTTTTAGGCTGGGGGAGGGGGAGGGGGAGGCTCCCACTTGCTCTTATAGCAAAGGTCATGGGTTCAGATCCCTGGGAGCCCATAAACTGTAACCCCTCCCACTACTCTAAGTTGCTTCGGATAATGAATAAATGTTAAATGTACGTGTGGGCGGAGCCTCACCTCGCGGTTGACGGTGGCGCTCTCGGGCACCCTGGCCGTCACGGCGGGACTCTGCTGGGCCGGCACCGGCATGGGCTGCATGGCGATCAGTTGGATCTTGTTGGAGACGCGGCGAGTCCCGTCGGCAGAGCGGGACATGCGGTCCACGTGCTCGAAGATGGAGGCTGAGGAGACCTGCTCGTCCAAGCTGCCTGCTGTTGGCGCTCCTGGGAAAAGAACACAGGTCATCCACACCTCCACCGGCACGGCACCTCGGCCAAACACCAAGCAGCCCGTGCCGAGACGGATACCCTCCCTGTGCAACTCTACCGAAATACTAAACATTTCGAAATGATGTCCCATTAATCTGCAACAGGAACTACTGTTGAGTCCCGTTTCACTAGTAGTAACTCTTTCACCGTTCGAAGCACCACCCCGAAATTTGAATATAAAAGTTTATAAAAATACAATCAGAAGTTATTCATAATTACAGTTCACTTAGTCAGCACATCTTCCATTTAGCATATATTTAATGAATGCTATTTATATTTTGCTGTAATTAATCCCTGAAACAATCATAAATATTTAAAAAGCTGATCCTTCTGAGGACCCTCCATTCAGAGAGTTCCGGACTAACACAATGATCTACACTCAGTCTTTAATTTTAAATTTGACTCCTTTCTGATGGCCAAATGGAAAGAAAAAAAAATCTCAGTGTGTAAAAGGGATACTGAAAAACTCTATTTTGGAAAACCAAACATTACCGGAGGACTGGATGTAAAAGGAAAGTTGTACTGATGTAATCAGCACTTAGGTGCAAACTCAGTCCTGCAGAGAGGCGACTCGGACAGGAATTAACGTCACGGCATGGCAGACAAGCAAGAGCGGTCTGCATGTTCTCAGACACACCAGTATGTAGGGGTTGTTTTAACAGACTCAGGACAATGGGGCAGACGGACAAAAGCTAAACCCCACTCTGCTGATAGCATGGACGCTCCCCTTTTGGCAGCAAGCAGAGTGTTTAGTCTGTTGAACAAATCCCCCACAGCAGACGGAGGGCCTAGGAGCTTTCTGGAAAAACTTCCTCTTCCTGAAAATAAGCTTGAGCTCCTGTAGATCGGTGTGAGTTTATAAGAGGCCCATTCCTCTTCGGTGACTCAGGTCTGCATCATACTGGCAGAAAGACAGCTCTGATATGCTCTGGCTGCATAGCACGAGTTGACCTGGAAAAGGTCGGAAATGCTCTCTCTCGCTTCGGCTGGGGAGACTTGCCATTCTTGGGGGCCTTGCGGGATTGCTTCCCCTCGGGGGGTGTGACCGGAGGCTGCAGGGTCTCCTCTGTTGACTCCCTGGGGCTGGATGGCTCGCTCACCATGGAATCCCCATCCGACGGTGAGATCCTGTCAGGACATAGAGGTCCTGTCAGGACACAGAAACCTGTGATCCCGAAATTTGAGTTGTGCGGAAGACGCGGGAGATTTTTGTTCTGAAGCATGTCAAAGAGAGTCATTGGTGGAAAAACAAGTCCCATTAGCTACACTACGTTTCACTCATTTATAAACACAGCTACCACCACAGTGTAGAACACACAGGACAACAGGCGATTCCCAGTTAAAACATGCACTGCCCCATAGGAGATACAGCTTAATTATTAGCCGTCCAATCAGCTTCGCTGCTCCCAGCCCCACCCGCCTCTACCTTTCTGGGACATCACTCTCATTTTACCAAAAGAAGCCGTATGGAGAGGGCTGCACGATACTGGGAAAAAAAATCACACTGCAATATTTATTCTTTCTGCGATATAGATTACGATATTAGGATTTTAAAAAATCGAATTAGTTTGTCTAATTAGTGGAAGTCGTCATTAATAAAGTGGACAGTCAGGCTTACGTAGGACTCCTTTGTCCAGCTGGACCACAAATCCATTGTAGCTGCATAATATTGAACCACTGAAAGTTCCGTTTCAACTTCTGCCTTGCATTTCTTGTACGGCTCCAGGATGGCAATTTGTGAAAAATAGGTCCTTGACGGTAATATATACCGCTTGTCAAGCGACCGGATCATGTTTTTAAAACCCTCTTTGCTGACTGTGTTAATCGGTACCATGTCTTTTGCAAGATGGAAAGTTATCATATCGGTTATTACTTTCTGTCGTTTGGAACCTTTCTCATATGGCTTAACACTGGCAAAGGCATCTGAAATGGTGTTTTGCTTTGGATGGCAATCAGATTTTGCTGTGCCGATTCAAATGATCAAACAAATTAGTTGTGTTTCCCTATATTGTGGTAACAACTGCAAGACACTGTCAACAAATTACCTGTTTTTGGTCAACGTCATGCTTTCTGTAGCCAAAATAATTCCACATAGACGACGTTGCATTTCTTTTTGCAACAAAATTTTCATTTTTTCAGTGTTTTGATCCTGTTCCTCACTCATTTTTACGCTGTAGTTAAATGACGACTAGAGGGAGCAAGTTGATTAAGAATGTTTGTGATTGGTGGTTCGTTCTGTGATCGACATGTTTGTTAGCGTGCAAAGCTGCGTGTTGGCTCCGTATTCAAAAACCTTTAAGTTGACCTAAATTATATTAGACAGACTTTTGTGGATTGTTTAAGAATAAGAACAGTGTGACATTTGTCAGTTTAGCAAAAACACCAAAAGTGCTGCCCACGCCGCTTAATTTAATTTACGTTACTTGACATTGCGATGTGACTTTTGCACATGCGTACGTCGCGATGACGATGCGAAACGATATATCGTGCAGCCCTACCCTAGAGTAACGGAGGACACTGTAATTAAGGCTGTATCGCAACACCCGTACTACAGCTAGGTGTGTGTGAAAGTGGATACTCGCTTTCTATGCAGTAGGAAAAATATAGTAAGTGGAGTGAGTCCGAATGTCCAAATGCTCAGCATGGAAGAGACAGTAGGCGAATGGTACCCGGACTACATTCTGCTAAATTCTGCAGTGTACAGCTGATGCATGCTACGCTATCCCACAAGACCACAGGGTCGGCGAAGAATGTCACTTGCTCATAAATTTTTGTCTAGATGAGTGCATGTCTCTGTACAGATTTAAGTAGAAAACAATACCCAGTTACATAAGTTGTCTCAAATATGTATGTGCTTTTCTTAATTGTTTTTACCAGTTTTTAACTTTTGTGGGGGTCAAGCTATGTTACTGGTAAACATCGAGCAATATGGTGACGCAGCATGTCTGAGTGCTTGCATACTGCATACTCTCATGTATATGCACCACATTGACGGCCTAGCAGTAGACTGATGAAATTCAGTATGTACTGTATAAGTATCCCATTTTGGATGCGCCCTGTGGCAACATGAACGACCAGCAAAACTGATGAGTTGGGCTGTACATCCACATAGCAGGTTTGTGTTTATTCAATGACCAGGGTTGGCTCTGCTTCAGCTGGGAGCACAATGAACGGCCTCACATGTGGTCTTTCGAGCAGACGGAGCTATAAAAACAGCTGTCAGTGACGAGGGTTGCGACCCTGCGTGACGGGTCGCTTCCAAACTAAAAGACCAAAGAAAACAAACTTTCGTACGAGGCCTGCGAGGCTGATCTCTACGGCCGTCCAGCCAGACGTGACAGCGCCTAGACCGGGGCTGCGGGCTCACATACCTCCCCCTGCGGCGGGTGCCGCGGGACGCCTTCGTGGAGGACGCCTTTGACTTGGGGGTGGGCACCTCTCCGTTCTCGGAGGGCGTCATCTCCTTGACGGGCGCGGGCTGCGGGGCGGCCTCCTGAATCACCACAATGTCGTCCTTGCTGTGCTGGCCCAGGTGCAGCTTGGCAAAGTCGAACCCTTTGACGCTGGGAGCCTGAAGCTGGAGGAAAGGTTTGGGGGGAATAGAACTTGTTATCACAGCAGAGCTTCCGTCAAGCTGAGCAGCGAGGGCTGGGGGCTGGGTGGATTAGGCAAGATCTGTACAGGGAGGGAGCCTGGACTGCATCACCATTCCCTACAGACTGGGAAACATCTAGACAGACCCTCCAGCGCACTGGAACAGCAGGCAGCAGCAGAGAGAACGCCACTCTTCACTGAAGCCCAGCAGTCCACGTGACGCAGGGGGACGTGTGAACCTTCATATGTCCTTATGACGCTTCATAAGGTTTTATCGCCCTTGACTGACCATTCTGTAGTTAAAAAAAAATAAATGTCTCTTTGTAGGATCAGGAGCAGTACATGAAGGGCGATGGGGGGGCGTTCCGTCATTGTACTGGCCAGTGCTCAGAGGAACAGAGGACATTTCACTCACTCTGCCGATATTTATCATCATAATGGTGGAGGTAAAAAAGAAACAAAACCTCCAGTCTCGTGGAGCCCTGACCAGGACGCGTGTGAATATAAAGAGGAAGGAGCTTGTGAAAGGCCTCTCTGTTGGAGCCCGTCAATCCAGCAGGCCTTTAGGGCGGCGCTGTGCCGCGCTCCATCAGCTGAATGTAAATGAGCCACGGAGACATGGAGGCGCCCAAGACTCCCAGGACGGCAGGAGGTTCTCTCACACTTAATTCCTTATGCTCATTTTTCTACTTCCCCCGACAGCCAGCGGAGGTAATCACATTCCCGTGGAGGGATTTGAGGGTGAATCGACACTGCTTAGGAGCACTGCGGAGGTCAGTATTGCCCGAGGAACGGCTGAACACCTAAGGGACGGCTTTGGATAAGCCCGAGGAATCAAACTTCTGGAATGTGTTTCGTGTAACGCTATGAAAGAGCTCCAGAAGGGTCCGACTGGGTAGGCTAAGGAGGGACACTGGACGGTTTCGGTTGAGTTATCTACTAGCTACTGGGTCCATGCTGTACCTCCATGCCTCTCTCTGCTTCAGCTCTCTCTACATCCATCCACTTTTCTTCATCATCCGTCCACTTCTTCAGCTTGCTGCCTCCCTCAGTTTTGCTCCTTCCGTCTCTCTTCATGTCCTGCAGGTTTCCTCTCCTCTCTGTCACACTCCGCCTCTTCTCCGTTGTCTTCGTCCGCACCTCCTCTTCCTCGCCGCCCTTGCCGTTCCCTGGGTGCCTTGACTCTCTCTGTGGTGGGTGGGACTTAATGGACACGGAGAGAGGAGCTGACGTGATGGACCCCAATCGGACCGTGGGGCTGAGCAAGTTCACTGCCAACTAGTAACCTTGAGAAATCCCTCATTAACAAGTAGGACCAGGGACCAATCAAGTCATTACTACTTATTAAACATGGATTTGCTTAGTCTCTTGGCAACTCATTCTTACCAGCTCAGGTGGTGCAAATTTGCAGTAGTCTGAGGATTTTTACACAGGACCATGGGAGGCCTAACTAGACACATCACCGCTATATTTTACCTCCTTCTCCCAGTCCTCTTCCTCCGCCTCCCAATCCTGCTCTTCCTCGCAATTGCTTTCAACACTCTTTTTGCATGAGACCGGCAACATTGACTCCCCCATCATTTGCGGCTGATGGAGACAAACGTGAGACGAGGTAGCTGGCGGATCACTAGGTCTTAGACTCCATAACCCTCGCAGAGATGCTGTACAGAACAGGGGCTGAGGAAGAGCCTTGATCTAGCATTTCCCAAAAGCCCGAACAACAGGCTAGGCGGCAGCTCATGGCTAAAACCCAAAATACGGTCTGCATGATCCCACCGCTCCCACTGTGAGTCTTACGGCCGTTCCGTAAACGCTGAAAGCCAGGGAATGCAGTACTGAGAGCTCTATTGAGCATGCTCACAGTTGTGAAGCACGTCAGTCCCTGCCAACCAATCACGACGATGCTCACGACCCCTGTGATCAGCTTCGCCTGGAGGCCTGGACCAATGGCTGATAGCTCCACCCACCCGGTGCCATAGCAACAGGAGGAGCTGTGACACAAAGGCAGGGACACTTCTCACACTTCTGGGGTGTGGAGGGCGTGTGCTGATCAGTTATGGAAAAACGTGGAAAAAATGGGAACGATACAAGCCAAACGTGTTGGGACCAAGGTAGTGTGAGAATAAGAAGTCTAGAGAAACCAAGGGGGCTGACAGACTCATAAGGTTTATCGCTGCCCCCCCCATTAATACAGGAAGGAGACACATCACTCACACTTCCTGAAAAGCTGGAGCAAGAGACAAAGCTATAAGAACAAAAGGCAGCCAGGGATCGCTCAAAGTTAAAAGATAACACTGCATTTACACAGACGACCGAAAGGTACCGATGGAGTCAGTGGTCACTGGCAGGCAGCCGGCGACAGACGGAGGAAGGATCACTCACCTTCTGCCGCTGCTGGACGCTCATGGCGTCTGGCTGAAACTCCAGCTTGTCCGAACGGCACAGTTTCCAGTAGAGGATGGCGATGATCAGCACCACCAGCAGCACGGGCACCACCACACCCACGATGATCCACATGTTGCTGTTCTGGGTCTCCGAGGGAGGGGCAGCCACCTTCTCCACAGCTGGGCCCAGAAAGTCCAGAAAATACCGAGTCATCTTTTCGCTTCCCATAATGCACTGCCACTTAACTTCACTGGGCGCTCGGCCCGGATGCAACTCGCACACTCATGTAAAGGAATGCCTTTATTGCCGTTGCACACGGTACAATGAAATTGGGAGAGGATTCTTGTCAGTGCAAGAAAGAAAAAAGGTTACAAAGACAATAAACAATAGTAAAAAATAAACAGAATATAAACACAAAATAGAATATAAATAAGTAGAATATAAAAACTAATATAAAAAGATTAAAGAATTAAAATATAAACCATGTAAATTGAAAAAAATACAAAAAATAGGTGTTTAAATAAAATGTGAACGTAAATGTAAAAATAAATAAATGTAAATGTAGTGTAAAACAAAGCACTACAAAGCACCCCCCCTCCCCCCCCCAACTCACGCCTGGCTAGTGGAGCCTGCACACGGTAGCCCAGCACGATGGCGGCCCGCTGCACATCCAGCCGGTTCAGCAGGCTGCAGCTGGTGGCAGCAGGAACCCTCTCCCCCCCGGGGCCCTCCACGAAGTACACCACCTCCAAGGGGTTGTCCTGGCCCTCCAGCCGGGACGCCCGCACAATCTGGAGGGGGGGGGAGAGACAGTGACTCCAGCTGTGGACGACCCCCAGCACATCTGGGCAGCCCGCACACCCAGCAGAAGCTCACCAGCAGAGCCGCTCACATGCGCCGTAATCGCCGCATACGCTCACAGACACGTGCACCATAACCATGACACGCATGTCTAATAGCGTCCTGCTGTGATCATGAGGGTTCATTAGCTGCAAGCACGATTACATTCATTACGAATGCAGCCACAATAAAGGAAAGTAGTATCCCTCACAACTTCCTTTGTGTAGGATGCTCAGTGTGTGCTGAATAATTCATGGTAAGATGAGAGGGCGAGCGGCGCCGGTCGCTGGCGGCATGACCGTGGTTCGGACACAGTGATGTTTATCACTTCGCCAGCTTCTGCCCGGGGAGGAGGGCCGGCTGACCCCATGGGCCACCGTGGGCACCGATAAAATCCCACCTTTCTACATCCAGAGCAAGATACTGCGTTTCAAAAAACATACGTATTATTTATTTATTTTTAAAATCCTCAATCTAGCGGACAGCTATTAATAATGGATCCGCATGGCAAAGTGGGAAAAAGGAGAGCCGGCTTACTGAGTGGCTTGGTGACCGAGATGAATGGCCTGCAGTTGCTATGGAGATGCCCAGATGATGTCAAGGGGAGAACAGGTGCCGAGGGGTGGGGGAGTGGGGTCACTTAGAGACCCAATCGGGCCCTGAATCTCAATGCAGTGAAAGGCTTTTGAGACGGTTATGAATGTGTTCATTTACGGCTTCCCTGGGCAGGAAGGCTGAGAGGATTATGTTCATCTGGGTCTGAAACTGCAGCCTTATATTAGCAGTTATGCTAAATTAGGCTAACAACACTCCATGATAGCATACAACCATTTTATCACATTAGCATGCTACCATTTGATCATCCTAAGGTACTAGCGTTTTATCAAATCAGCATTCTGTCATTTGATCATATTAGCATACTAGCATTTTTTCATATTAGCATTCTAGTATTTTATCCTGCTAGTGTACTAGCGTTTTATCTTATTAGTGCCTTGTCATCCTACCATATAAGCATTTAGCACTGCAAACAGGCTCTGTGTGTGCCAGGGTGAATCACCTGTAAGCTGTTGTTGCCCACACTGGTGGCTCTTCTCCAGCGCCTGGCAGACCCCAGTACTTCCCCCAGCAGCTGGGCCAGGCGCCGTTCTATCTTGGCCTGGAAGGTGCGCTCGTTCACCCGTTGGTCCAGAACGCCCAGCAGAACTATAGGGCAGAGCAGCAGAAATGTAATCAAAATCTTCAACCAAAAATCAAAGAACAATGTGACCAGTTCAGACCCAAGCTTGATCGCTTCAGCCTACCTGACTTGACCCACGAGGATCGCAGCAAGTGGGTCATGTTCAGCTCCGGGTAGTGAAAAGCTGGTGACGAAAAGGGGCAAAGAATCAACCGGCTCACTACCTCTAAAAAACCTTTCTCCGGCTATACACCATTAGCTTGTATCTCTCCTGAGATGAATGGATAACAGAGAGGAACGGCTTGCAGACTTACGCTCGGCGATCTGTAACACTGGGAAGCTCAGGTAGAAGCTGAACTCCACCATACTGAGGAGCCGCAGGTGGCTGCTGACCTCCGCCCCCCTCACGTAGCCCCTGGGATCACGTATGGCAAACGTGATATCCACCGGCGCCTTTTGCGCGCTCTTCGGTGAGTCTGTGGTGATGTTCACGATCTGTGCGACAAAGCCCATGGTTAATCGGTCTCACGCTGGCAGATTGTCCCTTAACCAAGCACATTTCCCAATCCCTACTGTGGATGTGAACGACACCGTATAGCCGTTTTGCTAAGGATACATTACAAGCTGACTAGGCCCACGGCTGCCTGACGCAGGACTTTCTCCTGAAGTTCGGGAGGCGTTAAAAGCTTGATTTATCTCCACTCTGCCACTGTAATTTACGGGGCAAACCTGCCCCCTCAAAATGAGCTGACTCCACCAAGGTTGCGCACAGTGAGGAACCACGGTATGAACGGGCACATGCAGTCGAGTCAGCAAATCGGTGGGAGAAAATTAAACCGGATCACGCAGTCATTCTGTAGCCCTGGAACAGCACATTTACCTCTGAAGCCTTAAAATAGCACTATTGAGCTTATACAGCTTGCACTGTAGCCTGATTGGGCAGCAATTAATGAAGTGTGGTAGGCAGCTCTATCCAGCAGCTAATCAGAGAAGGGCAAGGGGGCCCGAGGGTTCTCACCTCCACGGTGAAGTTGGTCGACTCTAGTGAGCGCCGGCGAGCTTCCGCATAGGCCAAGGAGAGGCCTCGCTCAACGCGCTCGCTGAAGCTGCAGATGCGCACATCCACATGACTGGGTACGAACTGTAGCACTGCAGAATCAAACACGAGTGCAGTTGGTGTGTGGCGCCATGAGAGGAAAAGGCAGGACCGCAGTCAATGAAGAGGAGGAACATGGTCAATGTACTTCTACTCATATTACAGCAACAAAGTCAATGTGCCTCAAGACAGGTTAGAACAAGGAGGTCAATGTGCCTCAACAACGATTACAGCAACGAGGTCAATGTGCCTCAACAACGATTACAGCAACGAGGTCAATGTGCCTCAACAACGATTACAGCAAGGAGGTGAATGTGCCTCAACACATATTACAGAAATATAGTTAATGTACCTCAACACAGATTACAGCAACATAGCTAATGTTCCTCAACGCAGATTACAACAATGTGCTAATGTGCCTCAACAGATTACAGCAACATAGCTAATGTACCTCAACACAAAGATTAGCGCAACATAGCTAATGTGCCTCAACACAGATTACATCAACACGCTAATGTGTCTCAACACAGATTACAGCAACATAGCTAATGTGCCTCAACACAGATTACAGCAACATAGCTAATGTGTCTCATCACAGATTACAGCCACACAGCTAATGTGCAATACTGCAATTGACAAGACAACCACAGGGACGGCAAGCACTCTCCACAGTCGCTATGTTAAGGTTTTTTTCTTTTTTTTCTTGTTTTACACTTCAGTGCACAAGTCCCACTCCGGAAATGCCATCCATCTGCCGCAGCCAGGTGTTACCTGGGTGTCCCCTTGGCCTGGTCCATCCGTTCGAGTCCTCAGCAATGAGGACCCTGCGAGCCGGATCACCCTCAGGGAAACACGTCACATGGCCGTAGTGCTGTAACTGGCACCCCCTCACAATGCAGGTAATGTGTCTCATTCGGGACTCCTCTAGCTACCACTCACTTGACATAAAGTCAAACCAGCGGTACCCAAGGATTCTCCGAAGACACACAGTACCGAAGGAGTCCAGTCTTGGTCTCAGCTCACTGGATAGCGTCCATGTCTCACAGCCATACAGCAAGACAGGAAGCACCAGGACTCTAAAGACTTGGACCTTCGTCCTCTTGCAAAGATATCAGGAGCGTCACACAGCCCTTTCCAGCGACCTCATGACCCCCCCCCATGCTCTCCCAATCCGTCAGCTGACTTCATAGGAAGAGTCACCAGAGACAAGAATGTCGCTGCCAAGGTAAGTGAATCTCTCGACGAGGTCGACATTCTCCCCGCAGACAGGCTCACTACTGGATTTTAGTTTTTATCCAGGACACTCACAATCCCAAACAAGTCCCATTTTCCAGTCAGTTGGGATGACGCCTGTCTCCGAAATGGAAGCAAAGACTGTCTGTAATGCCAGGAGGACAGCCTTACCACCAGTCTGGGGAAGTTCACCCCGGATACCACAGATCCCTGCAGCCTTCCCTGCCCCCAGCTGACTCACCACCCAATCTCAATGAGTCTGGGTGGTTCATAGCTGATCGGAGGATAACCCTCAAGAACTCTGGACCCAGAGACATCCAACATCATAGTCGAAGGATCAGTTTTAAGCAGCTGCTCAAAGTAGCCAGCCCAGCGGGTCACAATCGCAGTGTCATCTGTAAGGACCGTTCCATCATCTGCCCTCTCAGAGGAACAGATTCAGACATACGAAATGCTTCGATTCTCTAGATGGTGTGTCACTTGATCACAGATTCCTCTAACAAATGTCTCCTTATCTGCCCTCAGAGCCCTCACAGCCGTCCTTCTCAGTTCCAGTTACAGACTGGAGTTGCCACAAAGTCCTGCGCTGTGGCTCCTCACGATAATATCCTGATTTAGCACGGTAATAATTATTAAAATTATGCCAGTTAAATGTTTTCCTTCAATATTAGTGTACTCGGCACTTTGTTTTAACTATACGTTAATTAGATCAACTAAAAGTTTAAATACTCTATATTAATATACTGGGCTGGGAGTAAAGG
>JAODJU010000001.1:3619166-3659944 GCA_026776725.1 Gnathonemus echidnorhynchus
TCTCAGGTAAATACCAGGAGCAGGTGTGGGTCATCAGAAGCCAAGTGGGACAGAAAACCTACTGGATAGTAGCCCTCTAGGAGACCCCTGGATTACAGCAATATGGTCCAGCAAAAAACCCTCAGAGACAGAGACCAGATGAAGAAAAGTCACAACATTCTTCTTCTATTGAAGGACCACATGCCACATGCTCATATAGCCCGGCTCCCCAAGGTTCAACACAGCACACTTACCTGAGTGCACCTGGAAGTAGGAGTCGGGGACGTTATAGACTGGTGACACGGTGAGGATCGCAGCAGAGCTGTGGGCCATGCGGCGGAGTGCGTTGATGACCGCCACTGCGGTGTACACCACCGGACCGGACACCGTACGGAAGACGAAGTCTGGCGGGGCTTTCACCACCTCGAAGATAGAGCACAACCCCACGTGACGTGAACTTCCCACAGAACATCTTGGGTGTTTCTCAGCACCAAAAATGCAAAGATTGTACTTGTGGTCTTGGCAAGACCGGTCTTCCAAGAACAAACTCGGAGTGCGATGAATCATGAGATTGGTCTCATTTGACGAGGATGCAACTGATGCCTCCTTGATATTTGGGGCATGGCAAGAATAACATTCAGGGATTTTTACCGTCCTCCATACTTCTGTTCTTGGTATTGGAACTGGTCTTTGACAATAGAAGATGACGTCAAACGGGCACACAGGAACACGAGTACAATCATGTACGCATATTGAGAAACCCCCCTTCTCTTAAGCTGTCTTGAGGGCTTTGTTTATGAGGCTCACGGGGAACATAAGGGTCTGGAGGTCATAGGAACAAGGTCAGTATGGATAGCATGAGACAGGGAGCTGGTCACCCTCCCTGATTATCTGATTAAATGGCAAGGCAACAAGGGGCCAGCCCATTCAAGCAGACCGGGGCCGCACTGGAAACACTTAAAAACCTCCAGAACATTCTGCTATGAACTACAACCCCTAAACAATGACATCAGCTCTGTTGGCACAGACAGGCGCCCGGCAATCACACGTTCAGTGGGAGGCGATTCAGGTGCGTGACATTTGAAAATAACCCAGACCCAGCAGGGATATTAGTCACCCATCCAAAAAAATTTTAATTTCCCGAATCCGAGAGGCTGTAAATACTCAGAGCTCCACCCAGGACGCCCCTAGCCCAGCCCCATATCGAGGCTTTCTGAACAATGAGCACAGACAGCCCCTTGGTGTCCTCAGATGAACAGATGGTGACGGCATGCACACAAGGCCAAAGGCCTCCCCATTATTCAGAAGCCAGCGTTGCTGCTAATGCTAATGAGACATTATGCTCATAATCACTGTTCGGTACTCGTTACTGTGAGTGTACTTGGTACTAGAGGAGCACTGCCTTCAACAAGGTCACATGACAGTGTCACGTGATGCTTGTGCCACATTCCCGACCTCTTGTCAGGGCTTTCGGCAAAATTTTATTTTAACGGGGAAACGTGTTGCTATACCGTACCTGCAACTCAACAGAGCGGTTGAATTCGCTCTTCAGGATCTCTCGGATATGGGATTTGGCGTATGCGATGGTAGATCCTGCGGGCAGACCTGCAGGATTCATAGCAGTGTTACACCAAGCCATATGACACACCACAGAGAGCGTGTAAAACCAGCTCAGGCCTTCCAGGGACACAATACCTACGCACGCTGACCTGGTCCTCCTACAAACCAGTAAGTAATGAATGGCACACAAATAAAACATTTTAAAAATACCAACATCATATTACCTTATTAGTGAAGTTTTTCAATTTTTTTTTTAGCAGAACACTAATAAAGTGGTAAATAAAGGCTAAATAACATGATAAATGAAAAGGAATGTCTTACCAACTCGGACCAAATACATGTCTGGTTTTGTGACGTTGCAGAGATACTGTCGAGACGTGGTGGATTGAGGGGTCCGAGAGGCGGTCGTCATCAAGGGCCCCCTTGGAGTGGCCGGCCTTGGGGTGGTATTACCTGGTGTGGGGCTGGAGGTGGTGTTGGGGGCGGCGGTGGTGGTGGTGGTGGAGCGAGGAGTCGTGCTGCTGATAGTCGTCAAGTGGCCATCAGTGACTCCTATCAGACTGGAGTTGGCGTCAGCTGTGAGGGGGGCCTCGGACATTATCGTTATGGCTTCCTTGGCGCTGCCCTCATCGGTTATGGGATCCCCGGTGGGGAGCACGCTGGTCGGGGAAGGGGTGGATGGGGTTATTTCTGGGGTGGTAATAACTGACAGCATCTGCTCTCCAGAGGCTGAGGGGACGACCAACAGAACTTCTGAGGTTGAGAGGAAGATATCTCCACTTGGAAGGTGGGTAGCAGTGGGCTGGAGAGGAGCTAATGGTGAGCTGATGATGGAGGTGGGGGCCACACTGGCTTGAGCGCTGGAAGTGACGGAGGCTCCCCGCAGGGAGATGGGCAGTGTCATGGAGGGAGTGATCATCATTGAAGACTCCAGTAAAGGCTGTGATGCATTTACCAGCTCTGGACTAATAAGGTTTGTAGAATCAGATGACGATGCGTTCGCAGGTCCCAAACCAGACGACATGTCCGCAGAGGATTCCTCGGACCAGGAGCTGTTATCGGGTGAAACCATCTCAACGCTTCTGGAGGCTGTTAAAATGGTACTGGTGGGTGCAAGGTGTGTCGTTTTGATGGACTCACGAGGAACGTGCTTAGAGGTCAGGTTGTTTCTGTGTCCTAATGAACTGTTCTCCTTGGCCAGCAAAGTGGTATAATACTCCAGACTGTTCATGTCTGGGAGAAGAATTTCTGTGGGTTCGATTGTGAAAATTTCAGCCCAGTCCAAGTCCAGGCCATCGTCAGATAAATTGTTTTGTGAAGGTGTAGGCTGACCATGTGAGGGGTGGACTGGCACAAGCTCAGTGTGCAAATCAGTGGTATAAGCTGGGGTGAAACTGGCAGAACTAAAGATGTGTAGAGAGGACAGCGATGGCACCACCCTGGCAGGGAAGGAGGTGTCGTAGACTTCAGTGTTGAAGTCTTCCATGTCCTGTATGTCAGTGGGCAGACTGGTGACCATTGCAAAGTCATCCTCAGAGCCTAGGAAGGACACTGTTTCCAGGTAGTCGCCAGATCCCCAGTAGTCTTCCATGGTGCTGGTTGGTAAGATGTCCTCCGAAGGAAGAACCAGTGTCCCCTCGGGCCTGTCCGGCATGGTGTGAGGTCTGATGAAAGGCACATAGCTTGGCTCCAGATTCCCAGGAGGTTGCAGGAGTTGGTGGATACCCTGGGCTGTGTTGACGTCGACAGGGTCTTTAATGATATGCAGACTGCTAGAAAGCTCTCTGGGAAGACCAGCATCTCCTACCTCTGTGGGAAAACCGGGGTTGGATGGAGAACTGTCTGGGGCACTGTCAGGGCCAGTCAGACTACCAGAGGGCAGCAGGACAGGGCCAGCGGAGTCCTGAGGACTTTCTCGACTGACTTGTCCTGAAGTGTGGTTCTGGTTCTTTGGGGATAAAGGGTTTAGAGAGTCTTCTGGATTTCTAGATGTGTCAAAGGAGGACCAGGGGTCACGAGTGACAGGGCCAGGACCCACTAGCCCTATGCCACTTGGGGTGAAGTCAGCAATAACGTCGCCATGCGTCCCAGCAGCTTCAGGCCGTCTGGGACCTAGCAATGACCTTGTTAGCCTTTGAGAGCGAGTTGGAGGGCCTGAGGCTTCACTGCGCGGTGGCGATAAACCAATGGGTGAAGTTGGACTTTTAGGGGCCTCAGGGAAAAACGTTGACTTGTCAGAAGCTAACAAAGGTCCACCTGGACAGGAGAACAAAGGAAAAGTCGTCATTAACGCCACGATGTAGCATCCAAATTATGCCACGCAAAAACAAAATGATATTCAAATCCGGAGAAACAGCCCATCATAAAGCTCAGTGTAATGCCTTGTTTGTGTCCATTTCAGGGGGTCGAGAAGGAATCATGGTAATCTGTGCAGTGACATTTTAATGAATCCCTCCAAGGCACCAGAAGGCGGTGACTCCACCTTCTCATGCTGCCGTCCAAAGTTTCTCCAGCGCAGATTCCCCCATCCTACAGACTGTCGGGGAGGCATCTGGCCGAATGATGTTAACATACAGAGACAGGCGTCCAATGAAAGCTGCACACACCACAGTGTCTAATAAACCGAAAGCGCAGCACAGAGATGAAACAAAATAAGACCAAGCTCTGTTCTATATTCTACACAGCCTATCCGCCCTGAAGTTGTGATAGGTGCTGATAACACTCTCTGATATAGATGGTGTGCTCTGTGGTGTAACTCTGATCCCATGACACATATGATCTATAAAAAAGTACAGCGAAGGAAATACCAGTTCCAGGCAGCAATTTTGAGACTGCTCTCTAAAGCACTGCTTACATTCATGCTATAATTCAAGTTATGCTTGTTTCTGAGACATCATCCTTTACATATTATGATTAATCTCCGTGAAAAAAAAACGCATCATTTATTTTATGATTGTCGAGACTCGAGAGGCGAGAAAATGAGAAAAATGCAGGAAAAACGCCAACGCTGGATAAAAAAAAAAAAATTCAAACACTGCCAAAACACAAACATTATGTCACCGGCCATCCCATAATCACATTAACATGTTCCAAGGCGCTATGGTCAGAGGTACAGTATACGTGTAGGAGGAACCTCACTGGGTCAGATCTGGTCCTTAAGTGTCGACCCACTGTCTATTTTGCTTACTGGAGTCCTCCCTACCACATAGCTGGAGTCACGGAATAACTGTCGCAATTATCCATAGAGCTGCCCTCAGCATCGTGGGTAAGTGCCTGGAACAGTGAAAGCCCCGCCCACTTTCTTGATTAGCGTTCATGAACAGCTGTGGTAATAACAGCCATTCACGGGCCAGATGTACTTAACTATCCTAAGGGCGTAACAGACAGCATACATGGAGTAGCTCAGCAAAAGGCTACAGGCTTTCCATCATTAATTCCAATGACCTACTAGGATGACATGATTAAGCACAGACGAGTTACTGAGAAGTCACCCAAGCCTCAACACAGCATGAATAATTAACACCGAACGCCTTCGGATGCTGCTCCAGAAGGCAGTTTCGGTTTCCCTGATTAGTGTCCCAAGACATACGCTTAAAAGTTTCATGAGCGTAACGTCCACAATCTGGAGCTATATGTGCCACCCTCCACCTGGAGCTCCAGCAACGTCCTCCAAAACCCGGCAAGGGTAGCCATTCCTGCTCTGCGAGCGTCTAAAGTGGTCATCTCACGCTCCGACAGCCATGGACACGGGGGGGGGCAGGGTTTCCCCTCCATGCCAACCCCACGACCTCCAGCCGGGAGCGGGCGTCCCATTCGCCCAACGCCGCGTGACTCAGCACCCGGCTGCCAGCTTCCTACCTCGCACAGGAAGCCGAACAGTGACGCCCAGCTGAGAGCTATTTTTTTATTAGCCACACGCACACCTGCGGGGGCAAAAAAATATATAGACCTCAGATCCTTGCTGGCCGGGGCCTTTTAAATGGACCACGGCCTCCTGGGGAGGTCCCAGGCTTGGCAGGCATGTGACCGAGAGACAGAACAGACGGGAAGTGGTCGGTCCACTCCGTCAAGGCTACTGCTATATATAAATTCAGGCTCACTGATACCAGGATGACCGGCATCACGCCTGTGATAGGGGCGTGAGGCCGGGACTGACCCCACTGCCCTTACGCATGGGAGAATTCCCCCTGGCATTCAGCGCCCCCCCCCCCCCCCCCCCCCGATGGACAGGAGACAAACTCACCCAGGTCACTTACGGGAGGCGGCAGACGGGATAAAAGCGATCACCGATGCGGTCCGTTCAGAGGATGGCAAGTCGGCACAAAGCGACGGCTGGGGAGGGGGGGGGGGACAGGCCACTGGGACGAGCCCAGATTTACAGATGAAGTGACCTACAGCCACCTTCCTCAACAGAGAGCAACGCCGACAGAGAAGAGAGCCACGGCCCACTGGCCCGGTACCCAGAACCACCGGTCCCATTAACACCCGGACTTGCGCCAGTGATGGCTGGGCAAAGAGGGGGCTGGCTACATCAGCCCCCCTTTCACTAGGTCTGTTCGTTTAACTGAATTCTTAATGTGTTACTTGGTGTAAAGCCCAATAATTCACGCGACAGCAGTATATTTTTATCCCTGACATTGTGTGTTTGTGTAGGGATAACCCACAATGAGTGGATGCAGCTGCTTTTAGCCGATTACCAGCCTAAAAACACACACAGACAACGGAGGCCAGAGGCAGTGAGATTGCTTGCCCCCACCCCCCCACAAAAAGTTTTAGGGCAGCTCCCTCACAGGAGCTCCCTTTTGGGGAGGGGGGCGGGGGGGGACACTGCAGCCACATACAGTGTAACCTAGGTGACCAAACAGTGGACGCCTTTTGCTGCTAATTAAGGGCCCTCCGCTTCATGTCCAAGTCATAGAAGGGCTGCTGGGAACATTGAGTAAGCTGATATTACTGAGGAGGTGGGGGCTGGGGGCTCCCTGCCTGCCACCTGTTTGACACACACCTCCCACTCCTGTGCTTGAGAGACGTAACCAAAAAAGGTCATCCATCAGCCAGCCAGACAGAAGGACGATGGCCCACCCCGTCCTAACCTTCAAAAATGCAGCTAAAGGAACCTTCCGGAAATCGAGGCGGTCACGTACGACTGTATGAACTGCTTTCGTTTAACGCAGGCTGCACATTTAGGAATGACACACTCGGGCTCTGCTCCCACAGGTGGTATACGGTCGCCATTCCGGCTCCTGCTTGCGTTTCCACTGCACCGAGAGCCGGGCCCCGGACCTGTTAGCATTCACACTGTGAGCCCCTCCTCCTGACAGTGGGGCGGGACAACCTGCACGTCGGCGGCATTAATTAGCACTGATTAGTCTGCTGCTCGCTCATCAGGGGGCGCACGCGTATCAGGGGGCCCCAGAGTAACACCCCCTCTCTTTTCAGTAGAGAATCAGAAGAAACTGAAAACGAGACCCTGTTTGGGCCTGAAAACATGCCTTGAAGGAGAGATCTCTCCAGCAGGGGCGTCGGCGAAGGGTGAGGGCTGTCGTTCTTACACGACACACCGTCCTCCCGTCTTTGGGGCACTGTACTCAAACGGAGCGCCGTGAGTGGCTGCCTCCTCTGAGAGTCACAGTCCATCAAGCCTTAACTCATTCACCGGCTGATTTCATTCCCAGACGATGACGTGGAATGTATTTCACATCGTACACCATCTTCGTTGCTTCTGTAGAAATATAAAACATTCTCAGCACTTTGCCGCTTTTATACGGAGGCCTTTTAAGCTCAAAACCTCGATGCAATGAGGCCCCAAATAAATCACCAAGAGCGAATGGGACCGGCACCTTTTGTAGCAAGTGTAGAAAAGAGTCGGGCACATCCAACGCCCCTGGAAAACGGCGACCTCCCTCACCCCTCATTGCTCCCAGACGGACTTCTGAAAGTCTAGAGATATCTCCAGGAAAAGACGCAGGACCAATATAAATAAATTACAGACAGTATTATACATACAACCAATTATACAGAGACATGCACAGACGAGGTATGTACATTATAAACACAGGAAAGCTGAGGTGGCTATAAACACTAGTTGGAGGGGATATTTCACCCTGAACTCTCTCCAAACATGGTACAACGGTAAAAGATTATATCCTGTTTAGGTCCCAGCCGATATCCCCAACCTAGGCGCATAAATCCGTATTATTCTGGACACTTCAGATCTATAGCTGCTCACTAAACAAGCCAAGACAAAAGTCGTGCGGTGGGCGCAAAGATGGACCTCACACGTCAGTGCATGACCGCTGGAGCAGTGTTTCCCAAATCAGTCCTTGGGGCAAACTGGACGGATCCACATTTTTGTTTTATCCCAGGTCCCAGCACACCTTTAAGGTATTTAGAGCTCTTGATTGCTTGGGTCAGATGTGCTGATGTCGCTGGGGAGGGTGGGGGGGGGGCGGGTGCAACCAGAAGACCTGCCATGTATTTAAAGAGAGAAACAGACCCAAAAATAAAGGAGAAGATGGGACCTGGGATGGAGCAGGGGACCAAGGGAGGGAGGAGGAGAGGAAGTGGGCGGGGTGAAACCCCCCCCCCAGCGCTGGGACAAACTGCTGAGGTTCAGACTCTCCCTCACAGGCCCATCAGGTGACAGTACACAGATATACTGTATATAGGCAATGCAAACCTACCATGACTAAAACGTGAATCTGGCTATTCTTCCATATGACTAACAAACATTAATAAGCATCCATCCGACCGTTTATCCTGGTCTGGGTCACTGGGGGGCCTGGAGCCTGTCCCAGGCAGCACTGGGCACCAGGCTGGGCGGCGCCCTTGATGGGCTGCCAGCATAATAACCAATGAACAAAGAGCCAGAGAGACCAAATTTAAAAACACAGCCAGCACCTCTCAGTCTTAATTACAGAATCACGAAGGAGGGGGAAGGAGGCCAATGCTGCACCGAGGAGCAGGAACGGAGTCTGGAAGGAGGCTGCGGGCGGGGAGCCGGCCCACTCCGCCCCGGCCCATATGTGCGGGGGCCCGACACGTGGAGCGCGGCTCTCTAGCCAGCTTTACAGGGGGAGGCGGGATAATGACAGCTCATGTATGGGGGGGGTCAATGAGGCATCCTGCAGTGTGGCGACTGCGGCTGAGTAACACAGGGTGTGTGTGTGTGTATGTGTGGATTATGTATATATTGCACTATGGGGACCAAATGTTCCCACACTATGATAATAGCCTGTTATTTTGACGTTGTAGGGACCATTTTTTCAGTCCCCACAAGGGGAAACTGAATTTTATAAAAAAAATTTGTGAGTGCAATCAAAAAACTAAAAATGCCATGAGTCAAGTATTTTGTTTGGTTACTTATGATTAAGGTTAGGGCTGGGTAGAGGTTAAGGTCGTCACTGTTTGGAGTAAGCTTATGGCCACAGAAATTAAAGGAGAGACCTTACAATGATATGAATACAAACATGTGTATGGGGTGTGTGTGTGTCTGTGTGTGTGTGTGTGTGTGTGTGTGTGAGAGCATGAGGGAGATGCCGCCAACGTCCCAAAGAGATGCCAATGGGCTCCCCCAGAGAACCAGAACACCGATCCACCCGGAGCACCATCTGCTCCCCCCGCGACGTGTAAACACGCCGCCGCCGCGGCTATCAGCGATGGCACGCCCGGGCGATGCCGTATGGCCGGACCCCAGGCATCATGTGACTGCGAGGCGAACACGCCGGGAGCTGCCCGCGGAGTCTGGCGGCATCAAAAGCGGAGCGAGCGAAGGAGGAGGAGGAGGAGCATCAAAGAACCACACGGTGTCCTGCTCTGGTCCTCGATCCTCAGGTCCCCCCAAAAAGGGCCCCAGCAGGTAGAGGTCACACCCCTGGCTCTGTGATTCTCAGCACCATCCTAGTTATCGCTTTCTGTGACATCCTAGGTGAAGAGTGATGATGCAAGATCATGAGGGAAACTGCACAGTCCACCCACGAAGAGAAAAGCTTGGAAATGCATGTTGAAGGTGTGGAAGTCCCCCCCCCCCCCCGCCCCCCTCCAAAAAAATCCCGTCGGCCTCTCGCTTTAATTTCCCCTCCTCTTCCCTGAAGGGACTCCGACTCTAAATAAAAGCCACAGCATTGATAGTGGCTCTGCTGGGCCTAGCTGCTCGCGTCTGAGAGCTTGGCAGCCTGCGCTTTACCGAGACACGCAGCGTGGGGTGACACTGTACCACGCAGTCCCATCAGAAAAAGTCGTCGCATTTTACGACGTACAGAGAACTTTCCCTGAGGCGCAGAAACTGCGATGGAAAGTTGCATGGTTGCAGGGAAACAAAGAAGGACCTGAGCATGAATTATTACCAGATGTTGGGGATTACGGACCTGCACAGGCCAATGTCGCTAAAGATGCCCAATAAAAGCTTAAATGTTGATAGGTGTGGGTTAAAGCATGCTTCTCTTACTCTAGCTTATCCCCCAAGCACACTTAGGTGGAGGCTTTCAACTGCTATAAAGGTTATTCTTAGAGTTATTGAGGAATGAATCATGGTATTTGATCTTCTGGAACAGACCCACCCTTTTCCTTCATATCTTCCTACATCTGGAGGCTTATATATGAGTCAGGTCTTCAGACAAGCTGTACATCTGCTCAGTGGACTGAATTCTCCCAGGATATTGCATCTGCAAGCCGACACAGCGATGCGAGTCCAAAAGGTCAAGCTCTGTGCCCGTTGACCTCCAGCAGGCAAAGCCAGGAGCGTTTGGTGCTGTTATGGGTGCTGCACGTGCTCCAGTCTGATAAGTTACACACAGAGGAATCCACTTCAGCTGCTCTGTAAAAGTGCATAATGCTGATGAACATATCACACGCTACACCATGGCCCTGCACTGGACCATGCAGGATTCCAGGCACCTGTTCTAGGCTTTTACAGGCGACCCAGAGCTTGATTGATAATGAAGATTTGTCTTCATGCTGGGCAACAGCACCTGGACCAGCATGTGCCATCTGCCCCTGAAGTCAGTCACATTTCTTCTTTGTCCATGCCATCCACAAAGGTAGACCATCACAGAAGCCAGCTCCCTTTGCTTGCTAACATCTCCTTCCAGGAACGGTGGTAAGCTAACCTTACGGCCACAGAGCAGACCGATGCACGGTGCTGAGGGAACCTTGCTGGAAGGAACTCGACACGATACAGCCAGGGATCTCCGATCAGACCAGAGGGAGAGGTGAGCAGGGTACCAAGTGTAGCAGGTGACTTCAACGTGACCAACAGGACATCTACAGCCTGCAGCACTTTTCACCATCAGCCCTCCACTAGATTAGCCCATCCACCCATTTTCTATAACTGCTCACCCAGTACAGGGACACGGAGAGCCTGGAGCCTGTCCCTCAGAGTAATACGACTCTTAGATGGAGCCCAGTCTGCGGTTTTAGATTCCATCTCCTCCAGGCGATCGGCAAAGCGAATCCCAGAGCTCCGCATCGAAACGCCATCAATATCCGATGACAGCGCATGCATCATATTCTATTGCCACAATTAATATGAATCATACCAACCTTTTCCTATCATTTTATCATGTTTATGGTCTCGCTATGAAGACTGGACCAAATGGGCACCCTTAGCCATTCAGAAAATCTCACTTTGTTCCACTGATCATCATCATAAACGACAGAGCAGCAAAAGTTAGTCACCCGCGGCCTATCTCAACACCAAACTCGCCAGCCAATCTCTGTTTCCTTTGCATGTAGTTCTAGATATAAACAGCTAACCTAAGCACTGCGACTTTGCTTTCTGGGAAGCGCCGGGAGAAAGTGCAGAGAGGCATCCGAATCGGTGTTCGAGGAAGATAAACAGCGTCAGCTACTGCTGTGAGTCAGGAGAAAGAGAGGAAAAAAAACCTACAGAAATCGGTGACAGGAATCACACCGAAGCAGGCTGCCCCCCCCCCCCCCGCTGAATTTCACACGCGGAGCGGAACCTCCAGTCCGCCGGAGTGAATTTAAACATCTGGCCATGTAATCCGTGAGCGGGCTGCAGGGCTGTGTGCCGGGCCGGCACTCGGCCGGTTCCACTTGCACGGTTCTGGGACGTGATTCAAGCTGTCGCGTCTCTTCTGTGATTAGTTGCACCGCCCAACACCAAGTATAAGCCAGCCGACTGGAAACAGACAATCCATGTGTTTCTGAACACACCACGGCCCCACAAAGACGGCCCTCTACAGAAAATACATAAAATACAGTTTTTTTTTCCACTGGAATTAGGCAGTGACTGAAGGAGAGGGACAGTGACAGGAGGACCTGGCTTTGAGCTCTTGGAATATCACATGCACAGACGTAACAGATAAACAAAAACCCCTAAACCCAAACAACAATAAACTGCCATCCTCCTCAGTTACCGAAGGTAACCGTGAACGGGCCCAACAGACAGGGACGTTCCAGTGCAGAGTCCATCCCCAGGGGACTAGTGACTGCACAGATGCCCCATTTTGGTCCTACAAAGTCACAGTTTCCACTCAAAACAAAAAAAAGCAAAGACGTACTCAGTGGGTATTACAGCAACTTTCATGTTTCTCCTGGAAACTCCAAGGGTGAAACACAACCCAGGGTCATGTGCTCGATCGAGGAAGGTTCCAGCCAATAGTAACAGACAGCGGGATGTTTCTGGGCAGGGAAGGCCAGGCCTTATTGGTTGGCTTCCCGCATATACCAAATATTAAAGAAGAAAGTCAGCCATTGTTATGTCTGGATTTTTGCCCGGGGACCTACAGTGTTAAGCTTTCTCATGCCACCCGAAAAGGAGGCAGCCCAGACAGAGTTTTTCGACTGATTCTCCACGGCCCAGAGCTCTGGAGCTGAGTGCACTCTGGCAGCCATCCAATCACGAGTTCCTAAGGTACTTTCTTCAGATAATTTGTCAGATCTCTGTGCCCATCAGATATCAGAGATCCCCTCCCCAAAGGGGTGTCCCATGCTGCTCTGTTAGATCCTGCTGAATGATATGAGCATATAGGCCGCCATAACACATTAAGCATTATTGGATGTATGAAGCTCACCTAACCACAGGCTGCTAAGTATCATTTTTAAAACATGACAGAAGGGCTGGTGCACCCAGCTACAATAACCCAGTGTTTCTCAACCCAGTCCTAAGAGACCCCCAGACAGTCCACAGCTCCCAGCAAACCTGTACAGGGTATTCAGTGTTCTTGACTGGCTGGTTGGGTCTTGATAGTTTGGTTCAGGTATGCTGGGAGATGGGAGGGAGGGAGCAAAAAATGTAGTCTGTCTGGGAGGGGGGGGGTCCCCAAACAATAGGTTGAGAAACACAGTAATGAGTGATCCAGCTTTAACCCCCACAGCGGCAGGGCAAAGAAGCTGCACGGGGATTTGGTTAAGCGCGCCATTCATATGGATAATCTGATTTTCGACCTGGTTCCTTTCCCAAGGTTCCTTTCCCCATCACCAGCAGTACAAAACAGCGGCCAGACAGACCTCAGCCTGAAGGGCCTGCAAGGGCCAAATCGGGAGTACAGGCCAGGCCCGTTGCTATTGGCAACGAGAGAAGGCTACGTAAACAAATACAGCTTTAAAACGGCTCACTATGTTTGCCATGGGTATCCTTCGTGGCGTGTGAACGAGTGGAAAGGAGGGGCAAAACAGGGACTAAGAAAAAAATAACCATAAGTGAAAGGAAGGTTAGGAAGTCTAGACAGGCTCGGGGACAAGGTCACGGTCGGGTGACCATGGTTACAGTCGCCAAGGCAAAATGGAAGCCTGAGGACATGCTACTAAATTCATCCGGCATACTTAATCAAAGCACTTGGCCAATAGAACGATACTCTGCGACAGAGGGTCATAGTGGGGCTGCACGATATTGGAAAAAATTCACATTGCGGTATTTGAAATTCTTACAATCAATATTGCTTTCACATACCCCTGATGACCCAACGGTCCGGAAAAATTACATTTACATCAAGTACTGCTTTGGTGTTTTTTTTTTATATAAGTTCAGCATCAGCACCAGAGGTCACACAGGGGCATGACTGTCATTAACATTACGTAGAATGTCTGACTACTTGTAAAAAGTCAGAGGACTCACTACAGTGTAAATCCAAATAGGAGCTACTGAGAAATCAATGTGGGAATTTTGTGCTGCGATTTTCCTGAAACAAAGAGCTGCCTTAAGGCCTAAACATGTCAGCAAGCAGTTTCATCTGCAGCACTCTTCAGAAATGGACATGGATAGGGAAGTAGGGCACAAACTCGTTAGGTGAGGGAATCATCAGTGACCACAAAACCCACATGTGACTCTCAGGTCACCAGACACCCAGACCTCACACCCAGACCTGTCTTCACAGGATCCGCTTCATCGGGCCAAAGCTGGGATTCTCACTCCTGGCAGTACTTCCAGGGTTTACATGGCACATAAAGAGGAACAGAAGTAAAAGCTGAAGCATCTGAAGTGCCTATTCAGCTTCAAGGTCTGCAGAAGCACATGCCAAGCAAACATCCATTTAAAAGATGATGGACTTGATTTGAGTAGCATTGATTTTTCTCAAGCAGGCCAGACAGGCTGGCCGGACACCTGACACGTCGCTCAGCAATGCCTTTAAGGAGAACACATATGTCACATGACATGCCGAGGTGGTCACCTGCCTTTACGGTGATAAATGGAGGTATCGGCTTGGTTCTAGGGTCCAAAGAGAGGCTAGGAATCTGGGTACACAGCCGGCAGATCACCGGAAAAGCATGAAGGGCTATCTGACCCATCTTTTTATTGTCTTCATTTGTGTTCTTTTTCTAAATGCACCACAAGTAGCCTCACCCTCAGTTGTGGTTCTTAAATATTATCAAAATATCAAAGACAAATGGTTATTTAATCATCAAGTGCCCGATCAACCCACACCTTTGCGTGAGGCCTAGTTTGTGCTAAGTGAGGTATGTGTGTGACGTTCCAAGAGTCCACTTCAAATTGGTGAGGAGCAGTTTTGTAAATCAGGGTTCCTGATTGATCTCAGGTTCTCCTCTGAGCATGTGACTGAAACTGACAATGGGCTGACTTCTACTGCACTCCTGTCTACCAAGAAGCTTCTGCAGGAGGCAGCAGGGGGCCTGCCACAGACAGGAACTCACTATGGTGACTCTGGGATTTGAACCGAAGACCTTCCGGGCACGGCCTTCCTAACCCACCGAGCCACAGACCTCCCTTCTTCTTAAATCAAGTCCTTCTTGCGGACACAGGACAGAGCAGGGAAAAGGCGAGATGATTCGCCATCACCAAGACACCCTGCAGGTGTCGTCCGTGTGAGGATCAGGCCCGTGCCACAGAGCGGGTCCTCAGCACACAGATCCAAGTGATTGTTACCATACTGAGAAATCCTTGAAAAATGGAACATTGTGAAACGCAGAGATAACAGCAAACCAAGGATTTATTTTTAGTTACCCCTTTTTGGGGACAGGATGGAAGAGGGCGGGGCAGAGGAACGGCACCAGACTTCAGGGGGAAAACAAATGAAATGTGTCATTGAGCCCTTATGGCCTTCCCACTTGGCGTGAGGGCCAAGTTCCTGCTGGGCTGAATTACTCCAGTAGATGCTAAACATGGTGAAAGAGGGACAGACAGTATTAATCAATACGAATGATTGCAGGTATCTGGCTTCGTTTCCTGGGCCTGGTTTCGTAATACTCCCACCACAGGTTCGATTAAGATAGGACTAGATCCCTAGTCCCTTGGGGGGGTAACCCAGCACACAACCCCTCCCCCCCAAAAAATGCATGAAGGACAATAAAAGTCATACTTCTTAGAATATATATATGTGTGTGTGTGTATGTATGTATGTGTAGTGTTTGTGTGTATATTTATGTATGTATGTATGTATGTATGTATGTATGTATGTATGTATCTGTTCATATGTGTTTGGTATCTTACAAGTAGTCAGACAATCTACACACACACACACACACACACGCACATATATATATATACATACATACATATACACACACACATACATACATATTTCAATAAACGTTTTAAACTGCAAAAAGTACTGCCACAACACCGTCTCTTTCCTTGTTTATCCGCAATATCTCCTCTTTCAAATAATGTTATGGCTGCTGATCTGTCCCTTTCTTCACCGCCACTTCAGTGCTCATCACTTCCATGATTTACCAAAACAGTAGCATGTGATGCTCCGCTAACTGAATTGAATACACATAAGGATACACTGAATTTATACAGATTACCAACTTTTGGGTGTCACAATACACATATCATTCATATTTTAGGCACAATACTGATCTGCTTACCAAATTGTTGGCATAAGTAAATGTCCATTTAGCACCGAAATGCCAGGGTCTGGACAAATGTTTACGCCCGTCATCTAAAACACTGGTGATTATTGCACATGCATCATATTATCACACTGTGATTTACAGCCCTAATAGACAGAATGGCTCAGTGCCAAAAAGATGTCAAACAAAAGCCCCCAAACAAACTATCCTGTAAGGAGGTGTGGTGGAGTCTGTGTTCCGCTAGACCAAGGCTTCAGTGATCCACTTAAAACCTGAAGGCAGAAACATCAGTCCCATCTCACTGCAATACTAAGGGGGGAAGAGGATTCTGGAAAACACTGCCAGCACTGGGGGATGACTGATAATCTACAAATGCAGATAATGATTAACAACAACAACAAAAAAAAAGTCAGAGAGGTGTGACTGCAAAAATACGTTTCTCAGTTGTCTGTTCTGATGCATCTTCTCAGCACATGAATGGTCCATTTCATGGAGGAATTACAAAGGGCGACTGTAAACACTGGCTTGTTTATTCCCGCTGAACGGGGGACGCAAGAGGCATCGGCTGGTAGTCTGGGGTGGCTTGCTTGATAAACAGCTACAACGCTGGGGGAGCAAATCTGTTTTAAGAAACCATTTTAAACGCCAACATTTATCAACATGCTGAGAGCGTATTCGTCGTGACAGATGCCTGAATGATTGCCCTTTTTAAACACAAAAAAAATTCAGCCACTAAAATCATAGAAGAACCCAGAAATTGGGTTCTTCTGAGCAAAAATTCACCTTGCCACCATCAATTTCACACTTGCCTAGAAACAAGAGGGGTTATTCTATAGGACAACACAGACCATCGCTGACAGAAGGTTCATCTTAAGCGAGGTTAACCAGCTAAGGTCTCCAACTTGGCATTGCTTTCAGGATGAGGTGGTTTTACAAAGTCGCCAGGCGAGCGAGGTAGCACTGTGGCACTAGCTAAACGTTTAGCACATCTGTTAAATAGAAACACTGATTGTAACAGCGTACAAAAGCAGAGCACCTGTGTTCAACATGATTAGACCTGCTGGAAATTGTTGCAGTTAATTGCGGTGACCATGACGATGCCAAAATGCGCCGCTGAATGCAACTCAGGTGCAGGCAGAGCAGGTCTCGTGGAAGACATGCAGTGAGCAGAAGCCCCTGTCCTAGCTCCACCATGTCTTTCAGATGAACACTGACTACAGGATCTCCTCTGTGGATGGGGTCACACGCATCACCTGAGCCACTCAACTCACAGAGTATAAAATCCTTCAGGGAAATACCAACACTCATTATAATAATCTCACAACTAAAAATGAAATGCTGCAGCATTCTCAGAATTAACAATTTTTATTTTGTGACGCATCAGTTTCTAAAATAAGGGTGTGGACTGGCACTTGTTATACTGAAAATTTGTCATGCTAGAATATACTGTATCATGAGGGTAAGATAATACATATAAACTAAAGCACCTGCATCCACCTCAAGGCAAAGGTGGAAAGTTCAGATGCATAAAGTACAAATCCAGACCAAAATTTTGCTTCAACCAACCAGTAGAGTACTCAGTGACTCTGACTCTTTATACTCAACTGGTTGGCTGAAACAAAATCTTGGTCTGGATTCGTACTTTCTGAACTTGAACTTTCCATCTCTCTCCATCTGAAAACATACAACCATCTAATCAAAATGCTCAATAGTGCTATAGAGTGCTTATATTTGGCACTTACTAAAACCAGAAACACATCGACAACACATAATCACAGTCAAAAACAAACTATTTTATTAGTGACTGTGTGAACCGGACCGAAACAAAAACGCCACAAACTGACAGGCACTGTCCATAAAAATATACATCAAAAAGTCCGTCTTTATAATCACTATGGCTTTAAGGCAGACTTTTGGAGAGGTTTATTCAATGCAGTGGCCTTTTCGGCTTACGGGGCATATTCGGGCAGCGTTGCAGATGGCGCCTCCGACGGGGCACACGAAGACACCCAGCGGCCCTGATGGAAAGTGACCCGGGCAGGCAAAACGGTGATGCCGGCGACATCGTGACGGACACCCCTTCGCTCACCTGATCCCGGGGGGCTTGCCGTTGTCATGGAGACCAGCACCACCCATCCCAGGGCGAGCGCGCGGCAGCCTCCGTGCGGCGAGCGTCTGGGGATCCGCGCGGTCATCGACGTGAAGCCCTCCATCGCCTCCTAATCATGGCATCTTATCTTCAGTGGAACTGCGGGCTGCCTCGCCGTAGGCGTCCGAAGCAATCGGCGACCGTGTTTCCTTGCAGTGAAGACGCTTTCAGCGGACTACAATCATTTTAAAGCGTCCTTTTAAATACGCCGTCTGATGGTCATTCGCAGCTAGCAAAGCTGTCCAGCCAGCTACCCCCTAATCTCCCGGGGGTCGATTCCCCAGACTTCCTGGCAATTAACTATTTTAAAATAAAACATGAATAATTTTGCTATGCATGTAATGGGTAATTTCCCCAGCAAAACCCGACCCCTTTTCAAAGAACCAACCCCTTAAATAAATCATGCATCGTTTTTTTTTTTTTTTTGCACAGACCGTAACCAGTCCAATCCAGGCAGCCAGCAAGCTAGCCAATTCTTTATCTCTATTCTAAAAGGTTATAAATGAATCGGCATATTTTATGCATGCTTTGAGCTGCATTGGTTAACATATAACTTATTCCTCTGCAGCAGATGAACGGCTCGCGTTTCCGAACCTTTTAGCGGCTGAGCTAAAAATCCAACTTGCAGCCCATACGGCTAGTCCGACCGTAGCGATACCGCTAGTCAATTCGGGTACCTAACAGTGTACCGGATCCGAAGCGACCTCACGCTGAATAAGAATTTAAAATGTATAATAAATTAACCAGTTATGCAAAACGCACATATAAGTGATTTTATAGGTCATATGCATGCTATTTTCCCCATGCATCTCAGTACTTGTCTCTCGACGCATGCAAGACCTCCAGCTTTGTGAAAGGTGGAAACGACAGCCTCCGAAAACGCTCCCATGCCAAGCTCCCGAAAGCACGTCGGGGCGCAGATAGTCAGCCCGGCGTCACTGAGCTATCTAGGAGTACGACTGAGTCCATGATCCGCCCGGTACCGTGCACGCAATCCTGGGCGCAGAGGCGGCGGCGGAACGGGTGGCGCCTCGGGAAGGCGGAATGTCTCTGCTGCGCCGGTATTCGGGGATATATCCCAAAGCGCGTCTCAGTGCTGTCTGGTCGTATCCAAACGTGCTAGAATCTACCTAAGTTATTCATATATCCAACACATTTATAGCAATAAAACTTGCTGGTATATTTCAAATACTCGTGTTTTTAAAAGTATGCTGAAGACGATTATGATCCTCCTTTCCATTTTCTTTGAGCATCCTTCCCCAGCGACCGCTAGTCCCCAGGATTGATGAAGCACCGCCTCCCCATGGCGTCACATTTAAGAATATTAATAATGCCGTTGTCTCTGTTCACTGGCTTTATGAAGTGCCACTCTAGTGACGTCACCGCAGCTCTCCTCCAATAAGATGCAGCTGTGGTTACGCGGTACTGTTGGATTACGGCTATAGCCATTTAAATACGGTGTAATATTCAATTTCGGTACTTTGAGAAATTATGCTGCATTTAACAGGAAAATGTGCCGATATGTAGTTTAACTTTTTTCATAAAGATGTTGAATTTATTATTAATATACTATTAATTGTGCTATAAAAGGACAATCACGATTGTTTTGACGGCTTTGGAACGTCGAGGGATCCCCACTTAGAGTTTAAGGCCATGGAAAAGGACATCTGGTCATACCTGCTCATCATGGTACCACCGCGACCCTCACCGGGAGATACGGTGGGAAAATGCAATACCCTACGTATTTTTACATGAACACTTAAATATATGTTTTTACATTAGTAACGAGAAAAGCCAGACGTGGGCCTTTACAATAAGACTGATGACAGATTAAGCGAAGTGAGTTGTGCGCATGCGCAGACAGAAAAGTAGCAGAAAGTCCACTAGGCGGCAAATTTGTTAAAATGCACGTGCTGAGCTGTAATTATGTGGTTCTGCTTATGTTTTGTCAGCATGCTTATCATTAATATACTTATAAAAACGTGACATGTTAGCTAGACGACTAATATTTGGCAGAGAATTTAGTGCAGCTTTACTTGCAGTTTGCAAGGAACGGAGACATGGCAGTTTACTGAAATTTGGGATGTGTAACTGCGTATTTCGCGTGACAGAACAAAAGAAAAAATGCAGAACAAAGCGAAATGTACGCTAGTTGGAGCAATGTGTATACGCGCTGAACAGCATTTGAGTAGTAAATCACATACACTATTGGCGCCATCTAGTGGCGTGACTCGGTCAATTCAGGAGAGGATCTGCTGCTCCAAGTGACCGAGATCCGAAGACTGGTAGGAGGCTTCTTTAGAGCGCGTTTGTCCGTAGAGCTGCCTAATGGGAATTCAGTCATTTAAAAATGAAGGAATTGTGGATTGGCCCTTTTCCAAATAGCATGATGTCATCCGTAAACGAGGGAGATGGGGAGTACATCAAGTGCATACTTTGGCACAGTTCTTAAAAATTGTTCAATTTCGAATGGTAACACATTGCCTAGATATACACACTGTATGTGCGCGATATTCTCCAGTTTTTACAGTTACGCATTTACCTGAACCAATTTAGCAAATACTGGCAATATATACAATTTAAAACTTCTGTCCTTAAAAATGTTTCTTTTCCTAGAAGCAACAGCATATTTAGGGTCAAAAGCAAAGATATACTTTACATTTTTGTGCATCTAAATTCACACACACTGCATGCCATTGCGTTATATACACTATGAATATTTCATATTTCTATTGAAATTCCTGTTCTAAGGACTGTCATGTTCCCCCTTTTACTATCGACAGGAAAAGGAGTGTAGTGTTTTGTTTAAACCTGTCATGCATGAAACATTTTGATAACTTGACAGATGGAAGAATGCATAAAGAAACAGAAATGAGAGTCATGTGCCGTGACTTAAGAGTTTAATGTAAATCCAAGACAAAGTGATTACATTTCTACACATATACAATATGCATATGTGAGCATACAAATTCTCATTAATAACTCGATTCACCTCCGAGACCCAAAAAATGATCAAAAGTAACAGTGAATAACAAGCTATAACATAGTTCACCACAAGTCCAGCCCCGTCTCACCCTACAGTTAGTAAATATAACAATTAAAATAACTATATTCTTCTAAAAACCAAGTTTTTCAGTTAAAATCCTCAGTAAATTTACAACGCTATCATTAGTTTGAAGACTGATAAATTCACTCCATTTTTCTACAACGAAAATGATTATTAAGAGAAGCACACAACGTCTTAATGGCAACACAAGTGCTTTAGTAGCAAGTACTCAACTGGTTAAGAATGAATTTATTATCATAATTATTATCAATGTCTTTACTGCAATCATTCTATAAGCCAGTAAAATGTCCATTCTCATAGCATACTTTAAGTCTAAACAATTGAGTACATATAGCTCTACGTCAAACGGACTGATAAACACCACACATTTTCAAACCCCTCCAATCCCCAGCAAACAAAAGAAAAATAAAAGTAAAGAGACAAATCAAACTAAGAGTATGCATTGAAATACTGCAGCATGGAAGAGTTTCCACAATGGGAGATGGAGACAGCAATGGACATTAAACACAGGTTTCACACTCCCTAATCCTAGAGGAAATCGTAGAAAAATATCAGATTTCATCGTTGTCTGGTCATAGCAGAGACTGCTATACAGGTTCATCTCGCTGAGATGTCCACTTCTCTGCACCCATCCAGTTCTATACACTAAAAACACATGTTTTACGGAAAGAAATCTTTGGCAGGGGTTTGGAGAGGTGGGAATGGACCTTCTTGGAAATATCTCCCTGTATAAAATGATACAAAAAACGATTCACTGACAGACAGTTCACAAATGCTCTATATATGAATCTGGCAAACATTTGGAACAAATTTTGAGTCAATGCTTACCCACGTACAAAAAAGGACAACACTCTATGAAAACATCCATTTAGCAAAAAAATGTATTTGTTAATATTTGAATATTTTTGGTTCTCTAAGAAATGAGTAAAAATTACCAACTTATTACATTTGGCTATTCTGCACATCAGGAGATGAACAATGACATTGATGGCCCCTCTCTGTTAGCTCCATCATTATTATTATTATTATTATTATTAATATTATTATTATTATTATTATTTGTACGAGATGATCTTTCTTCAAGCAGAGACATTGAGAGAATGTCATCAGAAGGCTCACCAGACCTAGTCTATCAGGGTCAATTTGAAAACCAGAACTGAGCAAAGCTCTTGCATGGAGGGGGTTGTTGCAAGCTGAAATAGTTTTGTTTTTTTTTTTTGAGTAGCTTAAATATTCCCAGGACAAACAAAACCTAAAAAGCCAAGCTTCACACAAAAACCCTTTGCAATAGCAGTCTTTAATCTAAACTCCTTAAAGCTTTTAGTAAAGTGTATTATTTTAAAGGCAATGAACACTAATTTTCAGCACAATGGCACAGGGGGGTCTAACAGGGCTGCGACACATTTACCATAATTGCCATTACAGGTTTTTTCTAAAAACAAATGTGTAAATATCATGTCAGTCCAGTGATGCACATTTCGTTAAATGTGTCTGAACTCGTAATAAAACAAATCTAAGTTGGTACATTTCGGTTTTCAAATTTGCGTAAAAATCAAGTCACATTTAACAAAGCAGTAAAATGCAGACACTTTCCATACTATTCTATTGTACTGTATTAATATAAAAAGTTTAAATGATGGCTTTGGGGTTAGAATGATAAACCCACTGTTGCGCATCAAAATAAATTCAATTATGGAAAAGAAAGAAAAAAAAAACATCAAACATATATTTCACCGAGTCAAGCTGGCCTATTTGCTGAAAGTATACTGCCTTTCACAGTGCAAGTGATGTCCGACACACAAAGAGAGAGGAAGATCTAAAGCTTTTTTAGGCAACTTTTTTTTTGATTTTCACATTTACATCCATTTTGTGGGTTTGATCACAAGACATCGCCGCCGATGAAAGCCTCAAATATTTATATACCGAAAACACATTTATAAAACTAAGATACAACACGGGGAAAAAACTACACAAGTTAGGAAGAGGCTCTTCCCCAACTGAGTGGGGAAGTAAGATAAATTATTTGCGATTAAGGACGCTGATGTATGACCTCTCTGTCTAGCTTGGCCTTCTTCTAAACATGCTACAGCTGCCCAAATGTTAACATTTACACTGGAAAGACCACTGAAACACTTTTTTTCCTTCAAACCCCAAGACACACAATAGACCAATTCAGGTGCCCTCACAGAAGCTACACATTATTATGGTCGTATTCTGTTACAAGATGGTCACACTAAAGGTCTTTGGTGGGATATGAAATAAAATAAGAATAAGAGAGACAGTGTCTGGGTCCCTTAAAGAGAGAAGATGACAGAAAACTGGCGGAACGTTGACAGAAGGGGACAGAAGGAATCCCCCCTGAATGGAATGTTTCCAGGACAACTCTCCAGCAGGAAAGCACACCTATTATGGGATGCTCGAGCTGCTTTTCCGTCTGCTGCCATACCCTCCCCACCGAAAAAAAACCACTAGGTGAGGGTGAAACTTAGGTCACATCGTGGCGTCAAGCGCTAGGACATTTTTTGGGGGTGCAAAAGCTGTTGCACTGAAAATCGTATAAAAGGATGCAGCTGAGGCTGGATCTAAGTACTGGATCTTCTTTGGACTTGAGGTGAAGACTAAGGGAACCGCAAACCGAACCCTGGCAATGTCTCGTCGTTGGGTTTATCCTAGCTATTCATCTATCAGGACCCCTATCGCTACAACTGTTTCATGATTTTATTACTAACATTACAGGTCATTCACACTCAGTGACAAAAAATGTAAGGAAATAAAATTTGCTAATATCTATAAATATTAATAATTATTGCAGATAAAAAATTCAAAATTAGTATGGCATTATTTGGAGGTACGAAATGGCAACTCATTTCATCAGGATGTTACTCATCTCTCCGCAGCCCCGTATCCCCAGCAGAAACACAAATGGGGTACGCTGTCACTTTCTTAGACAACAACTAAAAACTCCAGAAACATACTAATTAAATCATACAATGACCCCTATCACATGACCTGCAATGTCGTCACGATTCCAGAATTGTGCTCCAAAAAAAAAAATAATCGAGGATCCTACCAGGCGTGCCATAACACCTGTGTCACTCCGGAATCATTCAGGCGAGCATGAAAAGCAAACACGCTCCATCCTTTTACAGAAGACGCGCACTTTTGGAGTGAGCTGTGCCCTGTTCACTGCTCCCAGCCCCAAGCTGAGGAGCCGAACGGTCCTACCTACCTGCTCAGTCCCAACACACAGTACTTCAAATCCCAATATGACATAAGGTTTCATTTTGTCCATCCTGACTCCCACACCCCAATTGCCCCGTCCATTTCCTTCACCCAACCCCATTCTGCATCTCACCCTTATTACGCATGAACTTCTTTATTTTCAATATGCAAAATCACTTCAGCCATGAGGCTCCTATTGGCTAATCTAGCCAGCCTCAGTATGCACCCAACTCCAACTTACCTTCTGGGATTTGACAATAACTCCTCCATTTTGTTATTACTCAATAGTCCCTCAAGCACGAGTGTTACATTACAGACTGGGCGGGCTGATGTTATTTCCCCTCCATAGCAGCTAATACTTTTGGTTTTGGCCATTTAAGTTGCCTAATTCCCATTTCTGAAAACAAAGAGTACAAAGCCAATGCTGGTTCTTGGTCATGGCCACGCACACACAGCTGAAACACCAATGTTTATGCCACCTGCCACATCTACCCAAAGAACACAAGCTTACAGCTGTAGCTTTGGTTCGCCACCTAAAACACCCACAGAAATTTTCTGCTCTTACATGAGAATGATGACATTTCCACATATGCATACACAACAACTTAAGATCCAGCCTGCATCCCCAACTGGGGAAAAAAAGGGAAAACATTGGTCGTCCTGATTGATGAAGAGGTCAGCCTTTCACCTGCTGCTCAACATGTCCTCTGTTGGTTCTAGAAGTTTCAACAACGTAAACTTTTAAACTGTGTCAGTATCTGTAAGGCACTATGAAGGAACGATGCGAAAACCTAAGACTGCCGTTTTACACAGAGCCGCAGAAGTGGAGGAAACCAAAAAAACAAAATCACATAGTCCACTGTAGCGGGCAGACACGTTGCACGCACGCCTACATCACGGTACACTTTGTGCAATTACATGGAGAGGAGGGAAGAGACGATTCTATTGGTATCAAAGAAGTTCTCGTCAAAATAAAAGTCTATGTTCTGCTACATTCTAAAAGGGGACTCAGCTAAAAATCACACCTAAAAAGAGAAACTTCCCTAAAAGTCAACAAAAATGTGGGGGTGGGTGAGGGGAAAACTATAAATGTTATGAAGTCTGGCCCCCGGGTCTTTTGCTCGTCTTCCAGGGGAGAGTCCTCCATTCGTTCATTGGAGTTTGAAAGGACATGGTGTCCCCACCTGGGAGCGATTTGGAAATGGTTAAGACTGTTCAAGGCCATCACATTGTTTTATTTTGAAGAGCAGCAAGTATCCGTATTTCAGCATATAATTTCCTTCATTGGATGCCGGACGGCCAATGACTGGCGCCCTCTTATGACGGTCAGGAGGTCAACTTTTTAAAAAAAAAAAAAAATCAAAAGAAAACATTTAAATAATCCCTTTCCTTGGTTCCATAAAATCTCGCTGAGGAGGTCAACTTCAAAGGGAGAAAAAAATCCAGGAGTTGAAACCCAAAATCAGAGTTTCATTTTTTAACTTGTGGAACTTGCCGTTTTCTCCGGCGTCTTCAAGTTTAACGAAAACAATGAGGATGATTGCATTTCTTTCTCCATCCGGGGAGGGGGGGGTGGTTAAGCAGCTGTAGGATGGTCTCCAGTGTGTCGCTCTAGAGCTATGGGTTTAGGATGGGTCTCCTCAACCTCATGACTCAAGAGAAAGGCAAGTTATTTGCCTCCCACAGAGGACAAGGGTCTACCGCATCACGTCGGGGGGACAGCTCTAGAAGAAAAGGCGTTTCGGTACGCCCCATCGAGATGGGTTCGCCTCGGGGTTCTGGCTCTAGAGGTATGGGTACTGGTTGACCTTGGCGGGGCTCAGTGGGTATCCAGTGTAGACGGCAGAGGCCGGCGAAGCACTGATGTACGTCTGGTGAGCAAACTGGGTCGGGTACTGGGCATGGTGCAGGGTGGGCGAAGGCAGTACGCGATGGCCCATACTGACAGGGACCTGGTGCACGATGCCCGGTGGGTAAGCGCCGTGCTGGACTGCATGGCGGGCCGGACCCTGGGATGCCACCAGGTGAGCCACGGCACTGGCAGAGCTTAGGGCAGTTGGGGCAGAGTAGGCATAGAGATGGGGCTGGCCAGGCAGGTGGGGGGCCGTTGCAGCCAGGTGGGGGTGCACGGCAGCCGTGTGAGAAGGGCTGGTGTGGTGGAAGGAATACGAGGCGGGGGCAGCAACAGTTGGTGCAATGTAAGCCTGCTGCCGCCGATTCCCGACGTTCCGATCTGGTGCCATGTGCTGCTGGGGCTGGTTGGGGGAGGGGGCACAGGAAAGGCAGATTAGGCCAAAATCACATGCTAGTAATGGCTGGCAGATGTCTGAAGGCACGGGTGAAGTTTTTCCGTACCTGACTGAGATTGAGTGGCTGTTGCTGGAAGGGATGTGGCCCAGAGCGCTGCTGGCGGTAGAACCCCCCACCAGCCACGCCCCCTGAGGGATGCCCCCCTCCCGGCAGCCCCCCACCAGGGGGCTTTAGCTTGTAGGCCGAGTTCTGGTGGGAAATGGTGTCTGCAGGGCAGAGAGCAGACAGCAAAATGTCTGACGCTCCTCTACTTACGAACTTTCAGACATACGAACGAAGAGGACTGTAAGTCCAAATTGTGTTCACTGAGCTACTGTTTCCTGTCTGCAACATAATTTTTTTTTCTGCGCGCCAATTCCGCCTAGTGCAACCTCTGCGTACTCCCAGCATCCTAGTTCTTTGTACGTGCATATACCCTTAAAATGATGTTGAATAACGACTTACGAACATTTCAAGTTATGAACGGCCATTCAGAACGTATCTCATTCGTAAGTATAGGAGCATCTGTACTGTATAATCCAATCATCTATCCATCTATCCCTTTTCAAGCTGCCTATCCAATACATTATTGGGGGTTACCCAGGCAGTTTAAGACACAAGAAACCTTGGAATGCAGTCCAATAACAACTAATAATAATCATCATCAGAATCTTTCAGGAGCCTTTATGTTGCAGCAGTTGAGCCTCTGTGGTATAAAATGAAACAGATTAAACAAAGACCCCTGAAATCAAAGGTCCAACTAAAGGCAGAAGAGCACAGCCAGCCTGGCCTCCAGCCACCTGGGGAAGCACTTACCAGATACCAGATGCTCACACGCCATGGTTTCTCCAGCCTGCGTCTTCAGGGGTGGGATGATGATGGTGCGGGTGTTACCGTTGCAGTAGGCATCCAATGAGGAGGCTTTGGAGTCAAAGGCACTGGCCGGCTGGGCCTCCAGAGAGTAGGGGCTATTGTTAACGGAAGAATCTGAGTCGGGGGAATCATGTACTGTCACACAGCTGATAACGTTCTTCCTCTGCTTGGATGTTGTCCTGTGAGAGAGGGGTGGCACGTGAGATTCCGAGGGGCCACACTGCAGCTGGTCTTCCTGCTGGCAGAGCCTGGGGACTTACCTGCCCCGCTTGCTGTCGTCCTCTTCGTCCGTGTCGCTACTGATGGTGATGACGCTCACGGCAGGGCTGGGTGTGTCGGGGATGACGATGGTCTGCCGCGGGGGCTGGGGGTGCTGTTGGTCTCGGGGGACTGTGGCAGTCTGATCCACCCAGCTGGCACAGGCAGGGGGTGGTACGCAGGCCGGGACCGCTATGCAGCGTGGAGGCGTGTTCTCCTTGATGCGCTTGGAGCGCTGTGGGGACAGCACTGCTTGCGAGGATGACACCTCACACGCCAAGCCATTCCTGGAGGAGGGGGAAGCTGTGTCATGGGGGATCAAGGAGCTTCCAGCAGCTTAAGGTGGGCTCGACAGAACTGAGGGCACGGGAGCAAAGGCGTCTATCCCACCTGACGGATAACTGGTGCTGCTTGTTCTTCTTGGTGGAAGAGCTACTGATTGGCTGCTGCCTCATCATGTGAGCGACGCCCATGTTGAGAGGCTGCGTGGATGGGAGGGTCATGTGACCAGCCAGCAAGGCCGGTTGCTGCATGATGGTGTTGTAATGGGCGCCATGGGGATGGGAATTCCTGTAATGGAGCAGAGGTATGTGACATGTTAAGGTCTGTCTATAAAAGTCTGGAATCCAGGTGTCCGCATCTGCTGCTAACAGAACATGGGGGATGTGTGACATTACATGCATTGGCCAGCAGATGGCAGCAGCCATCGCAGAACTGGGGACGCTGGGGGGGGGGGGGGGGGGACGTGCTTAGCTGTACCGAAACAGCTCTGCAGAGGAAGTGCGACACTTTTGCACACAACGGGCAGAGGACAATGATACCCTTGGGTCGTATTTGACACATGAGGGGGAGGTCACCTGATAGAAATGTCACTACCTCACCTTCCCATGTGACATTACTACCATGCAGTCTACACTCCACTCCATACTGACTTCATCTCCACCCATGCTGAGTGTGACACTCCCACAGCTGACCATCCAGCCAAACCATCTAATGCTATATTCATCTTTTAGGGTGGTGGTTAGCTTAGTGAAGTGGACGCCAAGGCCGATTGCATCTCCTCCAGAATTTGCATACCGGCTGAACTGGAACGCTTGTGGGATATTACATATTTAAAGACCCTACTGGTTATACCGCATGTATGGGATGAAAGTCACGGATGTCGTCAGGGGAAAGAGGAGATCAGAGGAAATAAAACATTAATGTCCTTCGCGCTTCAGTGCCGGTGTCTCCGGGGAGTGTCTCAGGGGAAACGCCAGGCCCAGCATGATTCTTTGGGCTTAACCAGTGCAGATGAGTTTTGGCCCCACCCTCTCCACCTCCCCCATGCACACTCACCTCCAAGTAGCCAGCGGCTGTGCGGTCGCCATGGCATCGGGGATGACGGCGGCGTGCGGCACGGACGCATGGGTCAGCTGCTGCCAGGCCGGGGGCAGCAGGATCTGCTGGGTCCCACCTGGCCAGGGCTGCTGGAGGGACAGAGGGAAAGTGTCAGCTGTTAGCTTGGTGCGTCTGGATCCAGCCTCCAGCTGGAGCGTGCTGCCCCCTATAGGGCCAACATTGGTCACTGCATTTCTTAAACATTAGCCCAACAGTAGCACTCTTTCTCTGGGCAGGGCAGGGAGGGGTTATTTTGCTTTTCCGTAACAGAGAAAGCCTGTTCCAAACTGGTACACCTAGGGGGCGCCGCCCAGACTAGTCCCATGTGAGGCCTGGGTGGATGAAAACAAAGGGGGAGGAGCTGCACTGAAATTGGGGGGAGGGGGCTGGCATCTGCCCACGGGACACACATACCGATGGACCAGGAGGAGTCTGCAAGAGACCGGGGGCCTCCACCAAGGTAGTATGAGGGGCCATACTGCTATCTGCAAGGCAGGAGCTCACAGAGGATCCCCACTTCCTGTTTGCTAGATTCCCTGCCATTTTTTCTTCCCCCTCGCACTGGCTATGTAACCTGCCTGTCTATTAAGAAAAAGAATTCCAAACAGGTTTCTCTTCCCATGACGACAGCCCCCCACCCTCTACCCTTTCCTTCTCCAAGCGAAGAAACCTCTTTGTCACCTCAGGCCCCAGAAAGTCCACCCTGCCCCCACTTCTCCTCAATTGTTCCCACATTTTCTGCATTCTTGGTCCAGATAAAAGCTTGGCACAGCCCAGCTGGATCCTCCACAGCCGGGGCCCATGAAGGCAGGGGGAATGTTTAGGGAGGAGGGGCCGCCCCGCTTTAACCCGATGATAACAAGACTAAGGCCCAATGGCAGCGGCCAGGGACAGACAGATCTGCATGACCGTCCATCACCTAACTGGGCATCGAACTACTGCAGACAGATGAAACCCAATCTCTGACCTCATATTGCGCCCGGTGGAAAAATCCGGGCCGAAACAAGGACAGTGTTGCCAAGACGCAGAGAACACGAGCTCAATCTGGACCATTGGATTCTGTGCAGCTGCTTGTTGATGTGTCAGCTCTGCTGGCGGGCCATTGCTCGTGTCCTGTTTGCAGCTGAAGAACGGCGAGTACAAACACGAGATAAGGAGAGGACGAGAGCAGGGAGATCATGCAGAGCGGCACCAGAGCCTCTCTGCAGATACGTGCACCGAGATCCCAGAGATTCGTGCTGACTATCGTCTCAACAAGCTGTTTGTTAATGCAACAGGATTATAAATTATAAGGGGCAGGAACATCAGGGTGAATTCTGCTGCACTCATAGTGTTTAAAGGCTGAAAAACAGCTCAGATGTTCAGTCACTCCACTCATGAGGCACGCACCCACGTGCTACACAGCCGTTAATATCTAACCTGCCACTACCAACCCCCCACACCTCCACCCCCCCTTGACCGGAGCAAAGCTATTTCAGCCCCCAAAGGGGAGGACGGGATATTATGTTAAAATGCAGCCAGTGTGATTAGCTGTCAGGACAAAGAGCATGACCGCACTTCATAGCTGGGGGATAACACTGTGGGGAAAAGCCAGGAGGTTTATATTTGTTGCCATGCTGAGTTTCAGATACGCAATTTCGGAGCGAACGTCACAGAGCGAGTCTGAGCAGAGCACAGAGAGGAGTGTCCGGCCTACTTTAAAGGGGAAACAGATACTTCAGAGAGGACTCCGGGATCTGAGCCTCGGCCAGCGTTCCTACCTGGGCCAGCAGGCCGGGCTGGATCTGTAGGGGCTGGGCACCAGCTGGGGCCTGCGTCACTATGGGAACGGCGCTCTCCATTCGGACCGAATAGCCGGTGTGTTTGGATGGCGAAGCCTGCAGCCCTGTTGGGTGGGTGAGTAAAGACAACAGGCAGCAGTGTCAGTAAATCTGAGAATCGTACTCTATTGCTGACAGGAGATGTTCTCACGGGTGGGGCCACTAGGGCACCAGCGCCAGCCGAGAGCTGATTGGCCACCAAATTGTCCCTCCACTGTCACTCACTGATTCAAAATGCATCACTGGCTAATGATGAGCCCCTGGTGTATTAATTATAGCCCCTCTTATGCCTCCCACATAAAAAAATCCTAGAATTGCCCATGGACAAGCTCCATCGCTAAGATCAGCAGTGACGTCGGGAGCATATATGAGCTGAGGTCCCTGAAACCTGTACGCGAGAGGCTAGAATCCTCAATACCCCACATACACACACCTTGGAACCCGGGGGGGCAGACGATGAGGGCCTGCTGGAAGGGGTCCGGCCTGGCAGCACAGAGCTGGGGGGCAGCAGGTTGCAGGGACACACCCCTCTGGGCCATGGCAGGGGGCTAGATTCAGAAAAATGAGGGGAGGAGACCAAGGGAACTTATATTAGGGACTAACAATAACGTCTGCTGTGTTTCCAGGTTCCAACCCAGTTCTGACTGACGGAAAATGTAAAGCCATTCTAAGTAGCTGACACATGTAAAAACAAAAAATTTCCACCTGAAAAACAGGAGCTGACAACAATATTTTCCTTATCATGCATAATCAAACAACCAATACAAGATACTGTCACGACAAGCTACAATCCAAGATCTGATATATAAAGATGTGATCTGATTGGAGGAAAGAATGAAAGGGGTGGGACTTTCCATCATGTGATTTTCTTGAAACTGAAGGAATAATTCATTCGCTGTGACCACACAGTGAGCAAGTTAAGGGCTTGGTGGGACAGAAATGAGAGTGGAATTGGCCTAGATTAACCACACAAACTGAAAGTGGAAAAGGCTGTTTTTCCCCATAATTCTATTCCCTGGCTTTGGCTCAGGAGATACCTGCCTCAGAAAGACGCAGAGAACCCTATAAATACTTCTGTGGTTCGTGGTAATATAACAATTTGGTGTGGACAAAAACAGCTGACGATGGCAGCGTGTTGTGGGGGTGGATCAGCCTGAACGCCACTGTGCTAACCTCCTCCCCGCCACATAGAAGGCAAGGTGCAACGTGCATACACGTGCAAGGGTGAGCTGGAGACACGGACGCCCACTCACCAACCCGCCGTGCGAGGTCACACCGTAAACACACCACTGATATCCGCTGACATTTGCTACTGTGCAAAGCTAAGCATGCCGTCTGCGGATAGGCCACCTTAATTGATCTGCCGACATCTCGTTAAACATCCAGAAAAGACACTTTTCATCTTGGACTTTAATGTTCAATTTTCATAGAAGTGCCTAGAAGGAACTGCAGTGTTTTCATTCAGCCTGGTGGAAGGGAGACGTTAATCGGTTCGTTATTTTATTATCTCACCTGTTTGGCGTTATAACTGGGGTGTCGTATTTCAAAATGCGAAATCATAAGCATAGCAGGGGGCATAGAAACCAGAACCCTAACTGTAGAACAGCAAAGGATTAGAGCGCAAAGTATGAACTCATTAATGCCTTTGCTTTCAAACAGGAAACATTCTGCAGGAACCAAAGCAGTCATTTCTGTGGTCTCTTTAGTTTTGTTCGTTTTTCAATATATAAAAATTAAGTTTCATGAAAGTAAGCAAAGAAACTCAGGTCCCGAGTGATCTTCATAGACATCTCTCTCAGCAATAGGCGACACGGTCACAGGGCCCCTGACCTGGCTGTGCACCGTGTTCAGCTGGTTGTTGAAGGTCATCGTGAGGTTGGTGGATGTGCTCGGGGCCACATGTGTAATGAAGGGTGTCTTGCTCTGGTTCACCGTGTCGTACATGTTCACCCGTCTCTTGCAGATCTCCATGTTTTGGAAACAAGACTTGACGCTGAGAGAAAGCGAGAGAATGTTTTCTTGTTTCTAGCACTTCAAAGACCAGGCAGAACCATTGTAAAGAGCAGAAACACTATAAAGTGCTTAATTATTCAGCAGAAAAAAACACAATAGGCCTTGTAAACTCTGTCTCCTTAACAACCTCACATGAAAACGGCTAAAGACCCCCCCCCCCCGTCGTTTCATCTGGAACCAATCAGGACATCAAACCTCAGATCTAAGCTTAATGTTGTTACGATTCAGACAGAGAGACTTCTGGGTATGGGGTATTGTAATATTCCATCACAGCTGGTTGATGAGTGCGCCCTCTAGCAGACACTGCCCCCCACAGAGACCTACTGGGTGCTATGGGGGAAGTCCAGCAGGTGTGTCATGGTGACAAAGGGGTGGTTGAGCGTCTCGATGGGGGTGATTCTTTTGTCCGCGTCGATCGTCAGCATCTTCGTCAACAGATCTATGAACTCCCGTCTGTCTGCCTTCTCTGCCAGCATGTCACTTCCCTCCAGGTCTGTCGTCATGTTCACCTGTGCAAGACAGGGAGGGCGAGTGCGTGAGGGAAGCACGCCCGCTCGATACCACCAGGGGGCGCCATCTGACTCAAAGCCTGCTACGTGGATTCCAGCAGAAAATTCCAGTTTGAGTTGTACAAATAATCGATGGGCCGCCTGTAATGTTTCGGTGTGCCCGCATGGCTGGCATTGTACTGATGCACATAAATATTTGCTTTGGTATTAAGGGAGGTAGTCTCAGCCAGTTAGGAAAACACAGATGCACATGGGCAGACACAAATATTGTGAAACACTGGGACTATATGTTACGCAAGGAGTGGGGTTAGGGTTAGGAGGGTGCAGAATGACACAGGAAGAATGCACCCATATGCCCAGCAGGAAAAGAAATAATTGACAGAATAAACACGAACTTTGGTGATGTCTCAGCAGTGGAGCCAGGAGCCTCTCTGATGCAGTTCCAGTCACCCACACGGCTCGGATATGTCCCCCCCACCCCCACCCCACCACCACTTGAGATAAGGGCGCTACTACAAACATACAGGCAGAAAACAATCCCACAGTCCTCTGCGGGACAAAGGTCACATTGTGAGGTGCAAGCCGACAGCTGGATGCAGGATCTAGTAATGGCATCTAATTACACGCACGGCGGTGGGCCATGCTCAGAGCATGGTGACAGAGAGCGCGCTCCACAACCATGAACACGCACTGCTTCCTGTAAACCTCGTTCCCAACACCTGACCTACAAAAAAAGGGGCGGAGCTTCCACAGCTGGCCATCCCCAGGTGGGTAGGGCTCTGGGCCCAAGCTTTACGGCTCGCATCCTTACAGACGCGGGTCCGAGTCCTCAGACTTTGGGCAACTTCACACCAGGCTGTGTGTCGACGTCTGGCTTTCGAGCGGGAGGAGGAAGGGAAAAGGGGGGGGGGGGGGAGCTATTCATCAAGAGGGAGGAAAATGAATGAGGGGACAGTGACTCTCTGCAAGGCTGGGGGGGCTGTCTGTCACAGGAGACATGAAGCAGAGCCAGATTATGGGACCGGCAAAATGAAAACAGCCCCACACCTCCTGATCCATCTGATCCCTACCCATCTGCCTGGCTACACTCGACTGTAATTACCGCCCCCTCCATCTTTAATAAGAATCACCCACCCCAAGTCTTCCTGGGTGCTAAGCTCATAGCACAGAGCCTGGGGGACGTGAAAGGTACCTCTTTCCGAGGCCAGTGACGTGCCTAGCTTCTCGGGTGACGCTAGTTCCCAGCCGGATAAAATGTGGTCCTGTATTTAAATAAGGGGGTCAGGAGGGGCCTTCTGTTTGCCGTCTTCTGGAACATCTAAAAGCCCCATAGGGCCAGTCGTTTCGGTCTGAGGACACCATGCCCCTAGAGTCATTCCAGCAGACTGAAAGCTTCTTCCACAATCCCAATGTACCCATCTGATGGACCTTAAAGTCTTACCGTCCTCAGAGAGACGCCTGGGCGGACAGACTGCAGAGAAACAGCTACTTGTGATTCAGAACGTGGCATCAGAGACACATTAAGGACACTTTGCATAAACAGAGATTTATGAAGTATGCCCCCCCCCCCCCCACAGGCCAGTGATCAGTTAACTAAGGGCTCATACCACAGAAAAACAGGAAAACATATGGCCAGGACATCGATCAGCTTTTCCTGCAGCAATGACAACAAACACAGGAAATGGAAAAAAATAAAACCAAAAGGCCATGATGACCTGGGGCACATGAGGCGACAGCAGTGATGGCTGCTTCCCGTAAGTGGGACACGCTCCTTTCCGGGGGTTTGCATAACCAGACTGATTTGTTCACCGATGTGGAATCATTCATGCAGCGCTCCACGTGACAAACATTCACGGATACAGTGACGAAACGGCGTCTGGTGAGGATCTGAGCAGGGAGGTTCTCCGCCAGAGCTCCATGCAGACAAAACAAGGCGTTCTGGGCGAGTTCGAGGGAAGGATGATATTACAACTCGACGGAGCCTTAAATAAAACTTTAAAGATGAATTTTCCCAAGTGGGTCAGACATCCAGTGTTCAAACAAATCCACTGGTTTTGGCTCTGGTCAAGATCAAAACAGACAGATGAACACACCAGAACAAAAAAAAAGGCTTTTTAAAAAAAAAAAATATATATATATATATATATATATATATATATAGTGATGACCAATTAGAACAGCTTGTGTTGGACTAATCAGAAATCAACCATTCTGATTGGCTGAGACTGACTGGCTCACACACCATGTGATTGGTTTATTTTCACGGTGTAATGTCATGAATTAATAAACGTTATTAACAGTAACAGGATCCACGATACCTACCTGTGCCATGTCATCCAAACAGTTAAAAATGTACTTTCGCGCCTCCTTGGACTTGATCCCCGTCTCGCCCTCATGGTCCTCAGGCGTCTGCAGAAACAACCAGCAATTTTACCCAGATGTTTCCCAACAGCCCCCACCCCGCCCTACACCGCCCCACCACATCAAGTGGTTGTATGGTGAGGGAGCCATGTACATTCCCCCATTTAATTGGGCTGGGAGTCAAACTACCCCCCCCCCCCCCATCAAAAGCAACCAAATACTAAAATACTACATGAAATTGCTTGTTCAGCCTGGTGGGGGTGTCACCATCACTGAAAAGTTTTAGCTTTTAATGTTATTATTGTTAATTTGTGGGGATGGCTGGGGAGGGAGCCATGGGCTATCAAGCGCCCCCACCCCTGCCTAAGAGGAAGATAAGGGAACAGGGTGTGGACATGGTAAAACTCTAAAGTATGTTCTTGGTAAAACTCTGGGATGGGTTTAGAGGGGAGGGTAAGGATGACCGCATTGACCAAGCCAGAAAGGTGTCGTTTCCATTCAGAGCACAGAGACATTCTTGGGCGTGTGCATGTGGTCTGAACTGGGCCAGTACCTTCAGTCTCCACAGGGGGTAGGCAGAGTCTGGGTCTCTGTTGAAGAACCGGGTTGTCTTGGTCCCTGCACTCAGCAGATACTCGGCCGGCAGGCCCTGAGTCTGGGAAATGTACCGAATCTGGGTGGGACAAGAGGATTAGGGCACCATGACAAGGGGAAAACTCCAAATAGAGAGACAGGCAGTCGAATACGGCGCGATGGAAGGCAATTGGCAATACTTTAGCCTGACAGAGAGTGTTACAGGGCAGTAGGATCTAGATGGGACAGAGGTGTTTGCACCCCCTAATATTTAATTTGGCTTCATTCATCCCCACAGATGCAGAGCCAGGTCTGTAGCCGACCCCACAGCCTTGGGGTGACAGCACAGTGCTAAGCCACCGCAGGGGAATAAAGAAAATCAGGATATAAATAAAACACTGTTGAAGAGACAAAGCTACAATCAGGCCTGGGGGGGGCAGGATGCTTTATTTCAGAGACGACGGGACCCTCTATCCCGACCAATCAAAAGAGGGAATCAAGAGGGAACACAGAGTCCAAGCAGTGGAGGTGGGGAAGCACGATCAGGGGCTTCTTGGGGGCAGGGCAAGAAATGAGACAAAGGAGTGTCCGGGGGGGGGGGGACCAAGCGGGCCTTTCATATGCTCCCCCCAGCATTATTATACTTTAGATTCTTCAATTTACTTCTTTAAAATACTACTTTCAGTTTTCATTTGGAATGCAGTTTTCTTTTCGTTAGTTGTCAGTGAGGTTTTATCCGTTTCATTTTAAAGGTATATTTCCATTAAAAAAAAAAAAAAAAAACGATACTCTGCTTTTTCAAACTTGTATTAAGAAAATATTAGAAATACCTAAAACGAATGTAACTGACTGAAGTGTAATGTAACATTTTACTGTGCATTGTAAGTGCAATTTAACGAATGTGAGTGCTTAAGTACAAGTTTGATCAAAATAACCAGCCCTTGCCTTTATCACAGCAGCACAGATTCACTGCATCCTTTCTGGCAATTTCTGGAAATAATTTGTGTCCAAACCCTCCCAGAACCTTTTCAAGCATGCAAACGGTTCTGTCTCATTTCCTAGATAAACTTGTTGGTCCAACTCGTCCCATGGATAGACTTTCGTCTGTCCACAAGACCTGCTCCCAGTGCTGAATGCTCCAGTGTTTGTGCTATTAACAAGAAGGAGAGACTATAGGCTACACAGCACAATGTAAAGGTCTTCAGGCAGGAGCTCCACCATGCAGCCCAGCCCCTCTCAGTCTTTGCTTGGCTGTAGTAAGACACACCGGTTTCCCTCTGATCACAATCACAGCCCTCAGACCTCTGCAGTCATCATCTTCCAGGTTCTTTTGCACGTCACAACTAAGTGTTGATCCTCAGCCTTTGATGTCACTTTCCTTGCCCCAGACCGTTTCTGATCACTGTTGCTTCCTGTCAACCTTTTTCTCTCTAAACAGTAGGTCACTCCATGCTTAGAAACATTTAACTTTCTGGCTACTTGGCGATGAGAGAACCCTTCTTCAATCAATATTTCGATTTGAACACTCTGTTGCCTTTCTTGCCATTACAAACATTAAAAAATATCAAAAAGATCAGTTGTGATACAGAAGATCCAACAGAAGATTGTAATGAGGAGCAGGACATTAAACTTCTGACAAACTGATCCTGGACAAGGCAGACGAGTGGCTATCATTTAGTTTATTAAGACGTAATCAAAATAGGACAAGAGCAAATCTGACATTAGTAAATAGAATTCCAGCACAAAGTGAATGTCAATACACTAAAGACAGACCTGATATGTCTTCTTCAAAACCAATAGTTTCAGCCTTTGTGGCTAAATAATGTGTTAGTACAAGATATAAAATACTGAAAACCAGTCAGTTATATTTGTTTTAAGTGTTTCTAATATTTTCTTGTAATAGAAGTTTGACAAAAAAAAATCTGAGGGTTAGCCCAAACTTCTGGCCGGTAGTGTAGGTTTTTATATATTTAAGTTTCAGTTTAAGTTTTAGGAATTTTATTTCTAGGGAAAGAATGAATGTTCCACAGCTGTTCTGTGTGTCTGATCTTTAGAGAACCCTACACGAGTACACATTCCATCACATTATGTGCTAATGTCCTCAAAATGGATAAAACACATTCCAGGTATTATTAATTGCCGTTAAAAAAAATTATTACTAGCTAAACATAATTTTAAAATGGTAATGAAAGTATCTGACGTTTGTTTTTATTTCAGTTAGCTCTAGAAGCGTATTCACATATTTTAACATGGTTTTCATTTAGCTGTTTTTTTTTTTTTTTTTTTTTAAAAGTTTGTACCTTATTTAATTTAATTTTACAAGAATGTCTGTCTTCTTAGTGTTTCACTTTTCTTTAACAGTAATAGCTCTGGTTTCCCCCCCCCACCCCGAATCCCAAGCCCCTCCCCCCGAGGCTTACCTGATCGTACTCGGATGCCCCCGGGTACAACGGCCACCCGAGGAAGAGTTCGGCGATGACACAGCCCAGCGACCACATGTCGATGGCTTCACTGAACGGCAGCCCCAGGATGATCTCCGGAGCCCTGTGGGGGGGAGGGGTCAGAGGTCAGGAGCGGCGAGGGTAATGGCGCCGCATGACGGCGAGGGAGAGTACGTGCGAGTTCCTGTGTCCGCTTTAGCGGAAAAAAGGAGTTGCAGCGAGCGCGACAGAGATAAGCGGACAGCAGCACACGTAGGGGCCAGAAGCGCGCCCCCCCCACAGCCGCCTGCCACAGGTCATTTATTTGACATCTGGAAGCCATAAAATAGGCAAGATTAGAAGCGGAACTAAACCATGGGTACAGCCCGTGTCGGACGGGAAGGCGGCCTGTTCACAGAGTGAGCCAGGGTTGGGGGGGTGCAGACTTATCGCTCCATCGTGGCGCCAGAGAACCCAGCCTTCACCAAAGCGTGGCTCCATCCCTCACCCACCCCTCCTGTGATATTAAAGACGTCCCCCCCTCCATAATAACCCCTTAAGAATGTGCCCAGGCACCTGAAGTGTTTCCAGGTTGACCGTTTTTCTATCAGAATAACCGCTTTAGGTGAGCGTTTAAGTAGTCTGAATCTTTGCGATTTTAAACCACATGATCTGAGTGAAGATCACACACCAGAAGGACTCATTTTCATCTGGGGGGGGGTGACAATCTACCTGCCCCCATGTACTATGACAACCAGTGGTACCCAGCGATGACATGGCCAGCCTGTGACGTTCCACCTTTAGCGCGGTTCCCCCAACGTGGATCCATTTGTTTACGTCAGCCTCTCCTCCCCACAAGCAAATACAACTCATGCCCGGCTGGTCACAGCACAGCCGAGAATCAGGAATGGCGCCTCCAGTGGCTCCCTGTGTCTGCAGAGGGTGATGGAGGGCCACAGGAAGGGCCACACCACGGGGGCATGTAAAGCGGACCCAGAACATCCTGTGGCCCGGGCCTGCACAGCCTCCGGGGCTCTGATGGGCCACCTCAGAAACAGCTCCAACACGCAACACCAGCCACAACTGAAGATGTAGGAGGGGGATGGGGGGTCCAGCTATCATGTTCATCTGGAGTCTATTGGCGGGACGTTCTTAAGCGACAAGGTGCTAATTCTTAGCCCACCGTCAATGCGACGCCTGTGGCTTGCTTTCCGGGCCACACAGATGATGTGGGGGGAGGGGGGGGTAGGCTGGAATCTGGCTTTTCCATGGGCTTCCTGTTCTCCACAGCAACCTCAGGGACAGTAGCAGGAAGATGGGGGGGGGTTAGAGTCGGTAACATGGGAGAAGACAGACTGTGCAGCCGCTCATCCCGCCAGGCCCTGGGAAGGGGGGTGACGGCAGCAGGGGACAGAGGTCGCGTTTCTGTGCCGAGATAAGGCTCAAGTACGCAAACACACATGGACTGGGAGGCACACACCATGTGACTGCACGCACACACACCACGTGTATCTGACTGTGCGCGCTCGTACACACACACACACACCATATCCATGTGACTGCACACCCGTAGACACTTGCCACATACATGCACATTATCGTCGAAAAGTTTAGGGTCACTTAGAAGTTTTTTTGTTCATTAAAATAACAGATTGATCAGAAATACTGAGTAGACGTTGTTACTGTAAATGACCATCATAGCTGGAAATGGCTGTTTTCAGTGGAATGTCTACATAGGTGTACAGAGGCCCATTATCAGCAATAATTAGTACTGTGTTCCAGTGGAATGTTGTGTTTGTTTATCGTTTGAAAAAGTTAACTGATTAGAAACCCTTCTGCAGTTGTATTAGCACAGCAATAAAACTGGCCGTCTTTGGACTAGTTGAGTATCTGCAGTGTCAGCAATTGTGGGTTCGATTACAAGCTCAAAATGGTCAGAAACAAATAAGTTTCTTCTGAACAGTCTATTCAGATTTGTAGGTCTCCCACCGATCTCTAAATAAAAAAATCAATGATTGACTGATGATCCCC
>JAODJU010000001.1:3669933-3683112 GCA_026776725.1 Gnathonemus echidnorhynchus
CGGGGGGGGGCTGTGACTTGACAGGGCACATCACCAGTAGTATGAGACATTGGTCACATCACTGGAAGAAGCAGACTCAAGAGCCCTCTCCATTTTTAGGCCCATCATGTGACCTTATTTGCAAGAAGTGAGCTGTCCCACGAAAAAGTAGGAAGCGAAACCTCCTCCGAAGGCCCTGAATCTTCACGCCAGCCTCCCGGCAACCGCGGGTTAACCTGACGGCCCGGGATCAAACGGCACAGAGTCGGACTGGGCCTCGGCGGTAATCTCTATCTGGCACGCAGCGAGGAAAGTGGCTTACCGGTTATGTCACTAGGTTCTGCGGGGTGGGTGATGTAACCTGGATAAAGAGGATCAGACCAATAGGGGAGCCGTCACATAAAATTAACATGGGGCCTAAATCTGACAGGAACGTTTCGCATCAGCTGATGCAAGCGCCTCGCCTTTCCATTTAAAGGGCCGCAACTCCTGGGTGGCCCTGGGGTTCAAGAGCCTGACTCCTTTAACGACAATCAGGCTCCAAATGACAATCTAGACCAAAACAGTCGGAAAGAGCAGCAAAGAGGAAGACGAAGAGTGATTGTTAGCCGGTTGCATGATGTGTCACGGCCCAGGGCCACATGCCAGCCATGGCTGCCCTCCCCTCCACTCTCTGACTGTAGACCAACCCACCCCAGCCCCACTCAGAAAGTTTGCTTTCATTTTCGTCCTGGAATTAAGCCGGCGCCGATCCAGGAAAGGAGCTAACTAAGGACACTGGTCCTTCCCAGAGTCTGGAGAGAAGCCGGGAGAGGTCCGAACGTCCTGAGGAGGAGGGAGCCAGGAAGCCGGCCCGCTCCCCCCCCCCACAGCCACATTTCCAAAGCACTGCTTACTTAACAGAATCCCTCTAAATGGCTTCCCCCACTGTACAGTATAACAGCGATACCACTGCAGGGACTGGACTCTCCACCTTAACCATCAAACCGTCAGCTTTTCTATTAAACTACCCCCCCCCCAAATAAACCCCCCATGACCTCTACAGTAACAGAACAAAGAGGATTTAAACAGAGCACTCACCCCACCTCCCCAGGCACCACTTTAATCTGGAACCAGGAGAGGATGAGGCACAGACGAGTCAGAGCTGATCCCCCCCCCCCCAACGCCACCCACGGTTCATTTTCTGCCACAGGCTTCCTGCCCGGGTGGATCCACAGCCTTACACAGCACACAAACACCATTGCTGGACCCAAAACAGAAACAGCAGCTCCTTCAGGGCAGCCCAAACCGCACCGGTGAGATTCTACGCTCGGAAATGAGACACCAGACCCTGTCGGAGGCAGAACGGAGGAGAGTCTGGAAAATAAGGAGTCTGGACTCATCCAAACCCCGTCCCTCAGCACAGACAGAGCAGGAGCACAAAATTAGACCGGAGGGAGTCTGAGCAGTAAACAAAGGCGACGCGCCGTACGGAGAAAAGGCTCAGTGCAGAGAAGCGTGACGGTGGACATATTTATACACACGGAAAGTGTAATTTAAACCACGCCAGTGTGAGTCGCCACCCAGTGCAGCCACCAGCTGGCCGCACACCAGCCTTTCATGGCACAATATGGATGCAGTTACTGGGCACAGACCTGCCAGGCATGTGGGGGCCGCGTCTGCCGGCCCCCCAGGAAAGGGCCGGGGATGCAGGTGTTCACAGTCTGCCCTCGATGGAGAACCAAAAAACAAAATACTGACTGCAAGAGAGATACAAGAGAGGGAAACTGAAGTTGGGGTTGAGGGTGTTTGGCTGTAGGGCCTGCTAGGGTTACCAGGTAGATTGTCCAGGTGCCCAGGCTGGGAAGACACTGGGGAAGAAAATACAGGAGAAAATATTTCCCAGGTGCTAAATCTACACTGTGAAAAACTGGAGAGCCTTCAAAGCATAAGCATGCACAGCAATACGCCCATGGAGGAGGGATATGCTAAATACCCACACATGGATCCACGGTCAACAGCAGCGCTAGTAGTGAAAAGCTTCATACCTGTAATACCGGGACTGCAGGTAGGTGGAGCACACGGCCTTGGAGATGTGACTGGCGGAGCCGAAGTCGATGACCTTGACCCGGTAGGGCTGCCGCGTGGGGTCCACCAGCATGATGTTCTCAGGCTTAAGGTCTGCGTGGATGAGGCCCAGGCTCTTGAGCTTCATGAGGGCCGTGGCTACCTGCTGTAGCACGGGGCGGATGTACTTCAGGGGCAGGGGACTGAACTTGTTCTGCTTGAGGAAGTCGTAGAGGTTCTGCTCCAGCATCTCGAACACCAGGCACGTGTGGCTCTTGTGCTGGAAGCACTCGTAGGCGCGCACAAAGTTGAAGTCGTCGGCACTCTCGGTGCTGAGGCGCGCCAGGATGCTGACCTCAATCTGGCCCTGGCGTGCGTATGAAGGGTGGTTCTTCAGGATCTTGATGGCCACAATCTCGCTGGTGCCACGCTTCCAGCACTTGACCACCTGCCCAAAGGTGCCGCGGCCCAAGAACTCCAGTACCTCGTAGGTGTTGGTCATGGAGCAGAGCACCTCATGCTGCACCAGCTGGTAGTCACCCTCGCTGTTGGCGCCGCTGTTCTTTGAGACGGCGGTGGAGGCGACGGCGGTGGTCGCTGCATTGCCAGCTGCCGCCGGGATCATGGCTGGGTGCTCCTCGACGATCTGCACGCTGCCGTTGTTGCCGCTGTCCAACTCCTCACTCTTGCGCTTAAGCCCGCATCGCTGGTACGTGTCCAAAAGGCTGACAGTACTTCGGCGGATCAGGTTGTGGATCTGCCCGGCGCTGCCTGAGGTGCTGCTGGCCGAGGCCACCACCACGTGCCCCGTGCTGGCCGGGAAGACGAGCGCCTGCTCGTAAGTTAGGGCGGGGCCGGCGACACCCACCTGGGGGGCCGGCGCGCTCTTGCCAGTCTGGCCGTACGCTTTGCCATGCGTGCCGTAGCCTGTCATGTCCCAGGCTGCCCGCTCCACCTTCAGCTTCTTCACACTAAAGAAGGCACTCGACTGGAAAGTGGCGGTGGGGGAGAAGACCTGCACTTGGGAGGCCATTCCTTTGGTGGGGGGGGGAGACAAACAGAAAAGAAGAAATGTGAGATGGGAACTGGCAGACTTGAAGGACAAAGAACCCAAATTCACAGCAAGGCTTAATTCGAATCATCAGTCAAAAATGAGCAGCAGGGCACGTCCACACAGAGACAATCACATTATTCAAAGATACAACAGCAGAGGCCTTGGAGAGATTAGTGCTGGCTGCTCTGTTTGAATCCATATGTTTCCAGGTGCTGCCCAGTTCTGCAGCTCCAGTGTGCAGCATGAGTCCGTTGACTGACTTTCAGCTTTAGCTGCCTATTCGCTCCGCGCTTGCAGCACTTGTGGCTGCAGGTTGCACAGGTATATAGGAGGCAGCACAGCACGGAACGACACGACATGGATCGCCACGGCACGACAGAGCTCAGCACGTGGCACGTGACACGACGTCACATCACAGCCCCGAGTTTCAGCTGAAGGTGTGATGTCAGTGACGGCTCTTTATAGCTGGAGGGGGAAGTTGGTGTGTGGCGGGAGACCGGGGGTGGGGGTGATTCAGCCACAAATTAAAAGGAAAGTCACAGATAAAGGCTTCACACTGTCTTAGGGTGACGATAAACAGGGCAATTTTTAGCACAATGTTGCTAACCAATGTTGCTTGGGCACTTTCCCAATTATACTGGGCAACAAATTTTTATTTGAAAGATTTGATTGGCAGTGGGCAACTTTTTGCAGACGTCCAGATCCAGATGTGTTGCCCTTTGTTTCACCGGGCTGGCAACTGCCCAAGAACATTGCTCAAAAACTTACCCTGTATATCACCTTAAACCTGAAAACCTTCAGGTTCTGCCTACAAAGGACGTCAGAGTTGTTTTCATTTTCATCCTATTTTACAATCACAGGTCATACAGGTTGATAACACACGTGACTTATACACCATTCGTCCACGACGGGAGAGAGACATGCAAGTCTGGGAACACGAGAGCGCAGTCGGTGCTGACTAGGCAAACATGGCTTAGTTCTTAAAAAATAAGAACAAACAAAAAAAAGTAGGGACGGGGGGTGGGGGGCGCTAGCTGACACACTCCGAGGGAAGTGATCTTTGTCGGCACGTCTAAAGGGCAAAAGTGGACAAAATTTTTCATTTTGGATACAGAGAGAATGAACAGCAAACAAACAGGAAGGCAAAACAAAACCAATTTGGCTCCCTGGGAAGGGAGAAGAACAGAGAAAAAATAGAGAACCAAAAATAGCCCCTGAATACACCATTTGCAACTGAAGTAATTATTACTGCACAAGCTAAATTACACGCAGGACTTGAGGAGAGCCAGGGGAAAAAACCCACATTTACCCGGTTTCACCGTGCCCCCAAGTACCATACTAACAAGTATCCGCTTCCCTCTCATCAAAACACACATTTCTTCTACAAAGAAAAGTTTAAGTCATCTGGGAATAATGCTTTGAGAGGCTGAGCCGCATTTCGAGATTGGAGACGACTGCCAGTTTAAGAGAACAGGATCTGGTAGATAAGCATTGAAGGGTATCAAAGAATGAGATGGGGGGGGGGGGGGGGGGAACGGACCCTGGCAGTCGTGTCTCTGCAGCTGGGTTCATAAGAACATTCAATGAAGATGCATGCAGAACAGTGCATGTTGTGGGGCTAACGAGATTTAGCACTAGCCTGTGGTCTTTGGACTACAGGGCATTGCGAAGACGACGCATTCAGGCAGGTGCTTAGACGACCCACAAGGCTACCCTGCCCACCTGCCTCAGCCCCACGCCTCCCCCCCCCGGGTCCTGGCACTCCGTATGCATAAGTTAACAGGTTTCATAGCACATCAAGTGTTCCTGTCCTTTCCAAGGCTCTGGTGCTGGTGCAGGGCTTCACAGTCATCAGTTATTAACCTCGAGGCTGCTGGGCCAGTTCCCTGCCTGTAAGTCTCTGCAGCCTAACTAAGCCCATTTCAAGCCCCTGCGAACCCGAAGTGTTTTTTGGTATTCCTTTCCACCCGCCCCCCCCAACACTTACACACTGGTTCATTCCCTTAACCGAACACCTTCTCATACAAGCAGTACACATCTAGGTTCACCTAGATGTTTCAACTGACAGAATAACGAGGAATGTACATCAGACTATTAGCAGCACAATACCAGCCCTAAGACATGGGATTGGGGGAGGAGTTAATGTCCCATCTAAGACTTCTCAGACACTGTTGCCAAGGAAAAATCTAAATTACCACACCTACGTCACACCCCCCCCACTGCTGACCTGGGCACCTGCCCAATGACCAAGACGGGCCATGCTTACTCAAGCAAATGGCACTGACTATTTCTCAAACATCACGGCCATGCTCATTCACAAGTTGAAACCATGTGCGCCACCCCTGTTATAGTACTACTGTCAGTCAGATCAGAGCTCACACACACATGCAAAACCTCTAAACCTGGAGAAACCAACTAATTTAGGATACAAACCCACAGCAGAGGCTGAAAGCCAATCTGATCGCCAATGAAACAGGATCAGTGCAGAATCCGTGAGCGTTTATAGCTCCCTTCAGGACCCGCTCGCTTCTGCCTAACCCTTTCTCAGTCTGAGAGATGCTACAAAACAAACTGTTCATTTGGAGCCTTCTTAAACCATCATGCCAGAAACAGATCTTTTTTTTCTGCAATACGAACGCAGCGACGCCAGCAACGGCACAAGAAACAGCAGGAGAGTCAAGTTTGGCAGACTGAAGCATTTAGGCAGACAAAATGCAGTTATTATGAGCATCCAGCCCCGGAGATACTCTGTCACTCGCTCAGACGGGCTCCTGACAGACTCGTCTCCATCAAAGAGTACAGAAGCTGAATGGACAGCATAGCCGGACATACATCACCCGACGGCTTACTGCAACATTTAAGCTGCCACATCTTCCCTGCATTGTCAGCTGTTCCTGTTATAATACTGAGGAGGATGCAAGGGTGCACAGAGCAACACACAGGTGAGTCAGCCTCGGTCAGCTACTGACTATCCATCTCATTTCTTTTCTTATATCCAATTTAGTCGTGAACCACATATCACCAGCTTCCTCTGCACTTTTTCCAACTCCAGGATTATACTCCTAGAGCATTAAGTAGAGTGGCCCCGCCGGCGCCCGACATTCGGTAGAGCAGTAGAGTGGCCCCTCTGGCACCCGACATTCGGTATAGCAGTAGAGTGGCCCCTCTGGCACCCGACATTCGGTAGAGCAGTAGAGTGGCCCCGCAGGTGCCCGACCTTTGGTAGAGCAGTAGAGTGGCCCCTCTGGCACCCGACATTCGGTAGAGCAGTAGAGTGGCCCCACCGGCGCCCGACATTCGGTAGAGCAGTAGCGTGGCCCCTCTGGTGCCGGACCTTCGGTAGAGCAGTAGAGTGGCCCCGCGGGTGCCCGACCTTTGGTAGAGCAGTAGAGTGGCCCCGCTGGCACCCGACATTCGGTAGAGCAGTAGAGTGGCCCCGCCGGCGCCCGACATTCGGTAGAGCAGTAGAGTGGCCCCTCTGGTGCCGGACCTTCGGTAGAGCAGTAGAGTGGCCCCGCAGGTGCCCGACCTTTGGTAGAGCAGTAGAGTGGCCCCGCTGGCGCCCGACATTCGGTAGAGCAGTAGAGTGGCCCCTCTGGCACCCAACATTCGGTAGAGCAGTAGAGTGACCCCGCCGGCGCCCGACATTCGGTAGAGCAGTAGAGTGGCCCCTCTGGTGCCGGACCTTCGGTAGAGCATTAGAGTGGCCCTGCTGGCGCCCAACCTTTGGCAGGACAGCACCATAGATACCTGATTATTGGTACTGTTGCACTATAGACAACCTACCCATTGGTACAGTGCCCCTAGGCCCTTTATATTTCATTTTGCGAGGAATTCAGTATGAAGCAACCTTTGAACATATTTCCAATGGTCAACATACTGCAATACACAAAGCCACGAAGAATAAACAGTACAGACCAGCAAATCGTTATGTTTTAACTTTTAACACCATGCCAGCAACCAGGGCTATATTCATGGTGAACAAATGAACACTAAAACAGATTGAACAAATAAAACTGTTAAAATTGCATAAATTAGAAATTGTTCAGACCAGCAAATAGAGAATGATGCCATTCAGCACCTGCAGGAACTGGCAAACATCACTGCTGCTGTTCCTGACTCAGGCCTTTACTGCCACACTTCCAATTATACCATTCCCAAGTAAACATTCCCAGTACTGCCCCACCCCAAAAAAAAAAAAAAAAAACAGTGAGGACCTTATATCTGCCGTAACAGTATATAAAAACCACTATGCAGGTGGTTCAATTCACACCGATGGGAGTTTATCGACCCTGAGCGCCAGATTAGCCAAGGCCCTGTGGGGGGGCGCGTCGCCCTGTGTAAGGGGGGGTGTGTTCTGCTTGGTCAAGGCTTCCTCCCAAATTAACGCAGCGACACACACACACACCAAATGCAAACCTAAATATCCCTGAGAGCCATTGCTGCCTCGTTTCCTGACCAGACGGCTTCAGTGGGATCACATCTTGAAAGGGGGAGTCATAGAGGACAACATCAAAATGGCCAACAAAGATGGACTTCTGGAGCTTTCCAGAACAAACAGGAGTACTGGCTATGAATGTCAGTCTCCACTATGGGGTCTGCTGGGTCTAAAATAAAAAAAGAACCAGCAATGTCAAAGTGACAGTGAACGTGATGGGGGCCATTTTCACCCAATAGTCCGACATTTGCAAGTCTTGTGTCAGACAGCTTCGTTTTAGCACCCTGCTCTGATGCATTCCCCGTCCCCAGTAGAGGCAGAGATCACATGTGAGAGTTTCCCCTTCAATGTGGGACCGCTCCACACACGCTATCGAGAGATGCTCCATCACATCAAGCCACTGCAGACGCTCTTCCGGCAAAACCCGCGGCCGGCCTCTGATCAACACAGCAGCTGTCGAGCAGAGAAGTTAGAGCAGGGGGAACCAGAGGAAGCGGGGGACCCAAACAATTCCAAACATCCGCACCGACGAGGTAGAGAAACAGCTTATTGAGGAATTACATGCAACGCGACCACTGCGAGGCACCTTGGTATGTATACATTTTAATTAGCAACCATTAATAACAAACTTTAAAGTGCTGGGCATCTCAGAGGGGTGAGTTATAAGGCTTGCAGCAGAGAGAGCAAATTAAGAGCCTAATCCACAAATCCCAAGAGAGCCTTTACGGATGTGTGTGCAATTTAATATACAATTATGTTAACTGAGACAACATTCTATGTCGCTAATGTAATTTGTTTAACAACTCCACCCCCCAGTTGGGTCCTCAAGGTTTTTGGGTCCCATGTGATCAAATAAGAGGGGCAGTCAAAAGATGGGGCCATCATACCCAGGCAGACACCAAAAACCGTGGCCCATGTCAGGAGAGATTGTGAAGGCAGCAACCTCATCTTAAGGCGAGGGACTGAGTGTGTTTGCAGATGATAAGTGACCCCACCCCCCACCTACCCCTCAGGCACATCCACCCTCTCATAGCTTACTTAATGCACGTGCACACACGCTGTTCATATATTCCGATCATTGTGGGGACTCTCTATTCATTCGTATGGGCATGACCCTAACCTTAAGTACATAAGCATAAGTATAGCCTAAAATATTTGTAACCAAACAAAACACAAAACTTGTGACTGCAATCACATATTATTTTGAAATTGAGGTTAATATTGTGGGCACCTGAAAAATGTCCCCACAAGCTACAAAGTAATAATAGGTCTTACCGCATTGTGGGGACCGAACGTCCCCACAACGCAGTAAACACAAAGCTGCACACACACACACAGTTACCTGCCTTGTCAAAAATGAGGATGACATACCCCAACAAAAGACCCAAAGACATGCTGAAACCACTGAACACTTATGAGTACAGGGGGCACCGACCTCAGGCTGCCCCCCCCCACTAGCACGGCACGGAAAGCCACTGGTCTGCTGCTCGCCGACGAGCCACAAGCAGTGGGAGATCTCACTTTTCTGGAAGGTTCTGGGTAAGAGTGGCTCAGCATATCTAACACGGGGAAGGCCCCTCGGCCGGATCAGGCCACATGGCGGGGGCACAGTACTTCACAGAAACCGCATTAATTGGAAACACATTAAACCAGTCTGAATCCTTACAACCAGTAAAGGACTTCCACTCAGCAGCATGAAGCATGAACGTGAAAATACAGTGAAAATACAGCATGCAACCTTTAGCCGGAGCTGGGATGGGGGGGGGGGGGGGCGGTTGAACTGACTGGAATACCGCCAATACTGCATATTTCATACAGCCACAGAAACCTCAAACCACCCTCCTCACTCACGCAACCAACCCCCCCCCCAAAATTTAACAGACTATAAATAACAATCCTTCAGCACCAAAGGACAGGCTTTCATATCGAAAGGTCATGCTGAGTCCATCATGGAGCTCCTCTCACTGGAAACAAACTCCCGCAGAGGCCCCTGGGCCACAAGGCCCACGTGGTGGTCATGCTGCATTCCTCATACCCCATTTTTCACACGTTCAGTTTATTTCTGCAATAATTCAGCACTGTTTGCATACACACGGCTGAGGACATCCGCCTCGTCTCCTGGAGCTCTCAAACGCCGTCTGACGTTTATACAATCCACATGCCAGCCTGCCCTCGAACCCGAAACCGATTTCTCACCATTTAAGACTGATGACAATGAACCTACCATGGACAGATGATCCAGCAGTCACTCTCGTTGGCTGCTCTCAACCTTAACAACCTGCCCAGCACACCAGACACGGCGGTGACCCCATTCAGGTCGACCATAATTGCTAAAAGAAAAAAAATAAATCACCAGCTCATTTTGCCAATCCGCCTGTGCAGGGGTCCGAAAGACAGTCCAGGAAAATGCGAGAGACCAAGATGAGAGGGGGGCAAAGCCGCCTGGAGGTATAGCATCCCCCTGAGGAGCGTCCAGGACCGCCAGCTGGCTTAGTCACGGCTACACCCATCCCGGGATCCTGGAAGCAGCCATGACCTCACAGGGCGCTGAATAGCGTTCCTGAGAAGCTGGGGACCGAACCAGAAGCAGGGGAGGGCATTCCCACATTCGTCGGCAAGGAAGCAGCACGGGACCCGCGGTGGGGGGGCTGGACAGAGCGGCCTGAACTTGCCAGGCGTCTGTGGATTGGGACTGTCATCTGTTCCACTTAATTATTCATTTTCTTTTCTGAACATTCAGCTTCCAGCTGTTGTACTGTAACTATGGAAGGTATTCAGAGAGGAGGACAGTGGGCAGGAGCTAAATTAGTCCCAGACAGAGGGGCCAGCAGTGAACAGCCCCCGGGGGGTGGTGGGAGGCATTGAACATGCAGTAAAGCCACAACAGCTCATCCAGGTTCTATGCTCCATAACTCACACCCAGTCATTTAATGGCAGTAACACACTACAAACATCATTAAGTGATGTCATAACCTGTCCATAAGAACCGTCCCCCTCAATGTCATGTGACTAGAATCAGAACTAAAATTTGTGCTCTTATTACAAATCTCATCGAGAGTAGTGTTCTGTTATTAGCAATGTGGAGGCAGGGATTCTTAAATCCAAGAAGTCAGGGAGGGAAGGGGGGTTAGGAAGCAGGACTAAGAGTTTAAATAAGTGGTCCCAACAAGACTGAGAGGTGCCCTCACAAGATGGACAATGGCGTCACACTGCAGACAACGGCACACAAAGCCAGGAATGTCACACAAAGGTGCCGCTGCCTCCACAGTGAGAACAGCACCCTGAGGTCGCTCAATCCCAGAATGCCATTCTGCCAGCAAACCCGCAGATTCCACATGGGGGAATGAGCACAGAGAGAGAATCAGGCAAAAGAAAGCCTCTCAGATGCTGGGAGATTTATGAAGCGTGCATTAAAACGATAGGGGTCCCAACCAGAGGACACAGAAGGGCCGCACCACTAGGCGTAAACGTCCCACAAAGAGCAGTGTTCATGTCTGCATTCCCGGGGAGATGAAGGAAGCTGGTCCCCCCACCCCCAGCCAGTTGGCAGAATCAGATTGAAGGAACCGGGAGTGAAAACCCCCAGAACGGCGGCACAGAGACAAAGACTCACATTCAGTACAAAACCGCCGGCTTGCGAAAGACAAGGGAGCCAGACGCTATCGGTCTCCTGTTAGCAGCGGCCGCGTGACGGAAAGGGCGAGACGAGCTGCCCGAGAAGCAGGAGGTCGGGGCTCGACACACAGAGATGTCGTGAGGGAGATGCCGTCAGGTCCCTCCCAGCCTCACCCTGCAACCGACCTCGGATGGATCAACACAAACCTGCCAAGAAAAGCCCCAGGAGCACAGCAGGATGGGGTCACATTTACATTTACATTTAATTTATTTAGCAGAGACTTTTGTCCAAAGTGACACACAATTGAGAAATCAGGGTCAGGCAGTCCCTGGTGCTATTGGGGGGTTAAGGGCCCAACAGTAAAATTACTTTACTGGGATTTGAACCAGAGACCTTCCAATCACAGGCACAGCCCCCTAAACCATCCCCAAGCACTAAGACGTTCATAACCAAAACGCCAAGTGAACTCCTGTCAAAATCATGCAATTGAGGATATCTGCATCACAAGGTTTATCCAAAGATTAGGGAATCCAACCTACAATTTAGAGTGTTTCAATTAATGGAAGCATTTCAACCTCCTCTATTACCAGGGAGGTTACTTAAGATTTAAGGTGAAGTAAACCAGAACCCCTGATTTCAACAAATATCCTGCTTTATAGCACTAGCGTAGTTTGGGGTTAGGAGAACACATGGAGCTTACAGCGTCTGACAGCCAACAATGGTCATGGAATGTCTGGCAAGCTGCCAAAGGTGCCCTTCACAGCGGGGACCACTCACTTATTGGCAAGGTTCCGTAAAGGGTGATACGAAGGGTGCTACAAAGAGCACTATGAAGGGTGATATGAAGGGCCCTACAAAGAGCACTATGAAGGGTGATATGAAGGCGGCACGATGGAAAGGACGAGGCAAGGACGTGGGCTTTGGTGGCCTGATGGTTAGGGAAGCACACTTGTAATTGGAAGATTGCAGGTTCGAATCCCCGACCAACAAGGCACCACTGAAGTACCCTGAGCAAGGTACCGCCCCCAAGCACTGCTCCCCGGGCGCTGAATTAGCTGCCCCCTGCTATGTCACATATGGGTTAAATACACAGGATACATTTCGTTGTTGTGCACTGTGTGCTGTGGTGTGTCAACAATAACCACTGATCACTAAATTCTAATTCTAATAAAGGGTGCTACAAAGAGCACTAGGAAGAGTGATATGAAGGGCATTACAAAGTAGGGCTGCATGGCATCACATCGCAATTGTATGGCGCAGGCGCAATAATCATTAAGGCTTTAAACAATGAGTGAAACATTTTTCTGGATGCTGGCTTTTCAGTACTATATAGATGTTTACTTATGTCCACAACTTGGTAAGCAGATTAGTAGTGCGCCCTAGTGATTATTATGCATGTACCATATAATCACACTTATATATAGTGATATCGCACAGGCCTACTCACACAGGGCACTATCAAGGGTGATATGAAGGGCCCATAGAAATTAATGGAGAGTCCCCATAAAGATATGAATACATGGACTGTGAGAACAGAGGGGCCACCTTTGGGTTTCATTTTTATTATACAACCTGGTTAAATAAAATCACAAGCAACAGATAAAAGCATTTCATTCAGATCACATAATGTCATCATACAATAAGACTCCATCCTTTTACAGAGAGTACAGAGCCACCAGCTCCACACTGCTCCCTTCAGCTATCCAGTTCATTTATTTTTTCCCGCCCCCTTCATAGGCTGTTGTGAAAGTGGCTAAACGCGCTCAGTCTGGCAGCCTGGGTTACCCTGAGACGGCTGCAGTTCAAAATAACCTGGTATCTGTGTGCGTGTGTGTGTGCGTGTGTCTGTGTGTGTATAAACATGTGGGAAGGGCAACTTAATTCAACAAGAGACTAAAGACCGAAAACAGAAGTTCCACGCCACAGCATTGTTCATCCTTGTGTGACAGGCGCCATCACCCCCCCCCCCCTCACCCAAAGTCGTTCCCCGAGCTGAAACACCTGTGAATCTGTTCTTTATGTTCAGTACTGTTAAACGCACTCCGT
>JAODJU010000001.1:3695415-3706932 GCA_026776725.1 Gnathonemus echidnorhynchus
TCCCCCTGCCCCCACCCTTGAAGAACCTGCTCCACTCGTCGGTTTCCCTGGTGATTGCTCACACAAAATCTAAATATGATTAACAGCTGAAATGACACAGGGCACTGTCACCTGTCTGTGTGAGACTGAAGGCTCCCAGTGTATGAAGTCAACCGTGAGATTAGATCGGAACTGTGAGCCGTTCGTGAAACACCCTCGTCCTGGGGCCTCTGGGGCCCCTGGACCAATTTGCTGCGTGTGACTGAACTAGTGAAACTGGATTATCTGCTGCAGGGACTCAAAGGGGACAGGTCTTTGTAAATTCTTCAATGTCTGTGGGGAAGATGTCCCAGCTTGTCTAACACAGTCCTTGACATCTCTCATGTTTGTCCAACATAGTCCCTGACATCTCTCCTAATTGTCTGTCCAACATGGTCCCTGACGTCTCTCTCCTGTCCCTGATATCTCTTCTTCTTGTCCAACATGGTCCCTAACATTTCTCCTATTTATCCAACATTGTCCTTGACAGCTCTCCTAATTTTGTCCAACAAGATCCCCAACATATCTCCTATTTGCCCAATGCAGTCCCTGACATCTCTCCTGTGAGAAATAGATAGATTTATGAGTAGACACCATTTCAAAACCACACATGAGATATAAAAAATACACATATGTAGATATTAGTGTTCTTGAAACTTTATGTAACTATTATACATTCAGACATGTCCAGCTAACCTTGTTTACTGCCACTGAGATGCCAGTTGTTAATGTCAGGATGTGACACCTTGTTAATGATGTAAAGAGTTATTGAGAAAAGAATTATTAGAGATGCAATCTGATACAGGAAGTTCATTCATTGGCCAGACTACCCTGATGGCAAGTTTACTACAAGTTTAACAACGTACTCTTTCAGCGTAGGCACATTATTGGTTGATTGAATATTGGGTAGGTATGTATCTACCTAAACTGATCAGTACAACACCACTGCCTAACATCTCTCCTAACTGTCTGTCTAGCATGGTCTCTGACATCTCTCCTGTTTGTCCAACATGGTTCGTAACATCTCTCCTGTTTGTCCAGCATGGTCCCTGACGTCTCTCCTAACTGTCTGTCCAGCACGGTCCCTGACGTCTTTCCTAACTGTCTGTCAAGCGAGGTCCCTGACATCTCTCCTAACTGTCTGTCCAACACAGTCTCTGACATCTCTCTTAACTGTCTGTCCAGCACAGTCCCTGACATCTCTCCTAACTGTCTGTCCAACACGGTCCCTGACGTCTCTCCTAACTGTCTGTCCAACACGGTCCCTGACATCTCTCTTAACTGTCTGTCCAACACGGTCCCTGACATCTCTCCTAACTGTCTGTCCAACACGGTCCCTGACATCTCTCCTAACTGTCTGTCCAACACAGTCTCTGACATCTCTCTTAACTGTCTGTCCAGCACAGTCCCTGACATGTCTCCTAACTGTCTGTCCAACATGGTCTCTGACGTCTCTCCTAACTGTCTGTCCAGCACGGTCCCTGACATCTCTCCTATCTGTCCAGCATGGTCCCTGACATGTCTCCTGTCTGTCCAACATGGTCTCTGACGTCTCTCCTAACTGTCTGTCCAGCACGGTACCTGACATCTCTCCTATCTGTCCAGCATGGTCCCTGACATGTCTTCTAACTGTCTGTCCAGCACAGTCCCTGACATCTCTCCTAACTGTCTGTCCAACATGGTCCCTGACGTCTCTCCTAACTGTCTGTCCAACACGGTCCCTGACATCTCTCTTAACTGTCTGTCCAACATGGTCCCTGACATCTCTCCTAACTGTCTGTCCAACACAGTCTCTGACATCTCTCTTAACTGTCTGTCCAGCACAGTCCCTGACATGTCTCCTAACTGTCTGTCCAACATGGTCTCTGATGTCTCTCCTAACTGTCTGTCCAGCACGGTACCTGACATCTCTCCTATCTGTCCAGCATGGTCCCTGACATGTCTTCTAACTGTCTGTCCAACATGGTCCCTGACGTCTCTCTTAACTGTCTGTCCAGCACGGTCCCTGACATCTCTCCTGTTTGTCCAATATAGTCCCCAATATTGCTCCTACCTGTTTATCCAACACAGTCCCTGTTTATCCAACACGATAATCATAGTCCCCAACATTTCTTGTCCAACACAGTCTCCGCCCTTTCACCTGTCTAACACAGTCTCCACCCCCCATCCAGTCTGTCCTACACAGTCCCCGCCCCCTTTCCAGTCTGTTCTACACAGTCCCCGCCTCTTTCCAGTCTGTCCTACACAGTCCCCGCCCCCTTTCCAGTCTGTCCTACACAGTCCCCGCCCCCTTTCCAGTCTGTCCTACAACGTCCCCAGCCCATCTCCTCACTGCCTTCTGCTGCCCAGCTGTTAGACCCCTCTGCTCGCTGCAGCTTATCGTGCTGCCTGCTCACGTGCTGTCTGAGGGGAAGGCGAGGGGCTGTCTCACATGACCGGCTATAAATAAGTGTGCTGTGGCTCCTGTGCGCTTTGGGAACGGCAGCCTCATGGAGCACTACAAAGGACAGATGATCACGGGGGGGAGGAGTTGGAGAGATCCTCAGTACACATTACACACATACGCTTACATGCGGGGGCAGGGCCTGAAGCGATCTCGCCATAGCCCTTTAACCCCAGGCTCATGTTTACCCGAGCCCGGGGCACATTACCTCTGAAGGGCCACACCCATTCTGCACACATGGTCGTGAAGCAGGCCTTCAGCATCGACGTGACCTTCTTCATCAAAGGAAAGGCGATGGCATCACCATAATAACAAAGGTGTTCTTACAAATGCTGCTCCTGCCAGTATAAAAACCTTGAAAAGATAAAATCAGTGGGGGAGGGAGGGGGCACAAACAAAACCGTGGGGCGGACATGTTGAATTTGAATCTGACAAGAGAGGAGGCGGGTTCTTTGTCAATGGCTGTGCAGTGAGAGGATCAGGCAAATCGGAGATGTTTTAAGGTGTGGGCATAAGAGGGGCCATAATTCATGCAGAGAGGCCAACCTTAGCATTAGCCAATGACATGTATTAAACTGGTGAGTGACAAGAAAGGGTTACTCCAGGAACCAATCAGCTTTCAGCTGGGGCCAGTACCCCTGTGGCTCCGCCCCTGGACATGCTCTTCCTGAAGGGCTTCTGGTAAATACCAACTTCAGGCTGTATTAATAGGATTAATACAGATTCAGTCACATGGGACCGATGGCTGCAGGGCTCACTGTTATGCCCAACTTGATAAGTCTAAATCAGAGGAAAACGTAATTACTAAAAAATGCATGTCTGGATCCATTCCCACCTTCGTCAAATAGGATACTTACCCAATTTGCCTGCTGTGAACTCTACGGATTTCACAGAGGTTATGTCAGCTCGATTCCACCCAAGCTAAAGCTCAGCCAATCCGCAAACAGCCAGGCACTTAAGGACACAAACTCAGCACTTGAAGGCTGGTTTGAATCGTGGGGATGTCCTGCTGTGATGCTTTCACCAGAGAGAAGGTTAGCTAAGGTAACAAGATATGTGTTCAGACTGGAGCGTCGTTCAGTGGACAAGCCAGCCTTGTAGCCCCAGCCGGCTGCCATTTTGGCCGGGACTTTGTCACTGTCACTCTGTCACACCCCAACCAAACAGGTCACCTTGTTGGACTGTCTTCAGCATCCTCCAGAGCCCCAGCCAGCTTCCCAGTTTGGACAAGTCTTCCACCACACCCTGAGCCCTAGTGTGGCAGCAGTCAGAACCAGCAGCCACACTGCACATCCTCCGTACCGCCACACTGCACATCCTCCGTACCGCCACACTGCACATCCTCTGTACGGACACGCAGCACAGCGGTCTGCCGGGCCTGAGGCACCCCTGAAAATGCCCATGATGCTTTCTGAAGCTCACAGTCACAGGCTCCCTAATGCATTTCATTTCATTAGTCTTATTTAAATTAAATTACATTCTTATATAACAACGTCACCTCAAAGCACTTTTTGTTGAGTTCAGGAGCTGTGTGTAGGAGAGTTCTTTGGTCTTTAAGCTTGAGAGTCTTTCTTCTTAATTTCCCATTGGGATCAACAAAATCAATCAATCAGTCAATAACTCGATCTGTCTGTCTGTCTGTCTGGGTCCATGTCGCCTGCCCACTCGTCTCACAGGGCTGACACAGACTCTTGAGAATGCAACTCTGACTCTGCTGGCTGGGGGTGATGTGACCTAGGCTTCCATGACAGCTGCTTGCAGGGTGCAGCTTGCCGTTAAGACTGCCCCCCCTCACCCCCCCGACGTGATCCTCCTTGGCGTGACACAAATGTTTCTCACAAAGCTCTGCGAGCACCTGCTGTTTTCGGTTTCTGCTTCCTGTTCCTGCCGGGCCCCGCGGCCGGGTCCTGCTGCCAGGGACACGTCTCCTGACCTGAAAAGGCGGCGTGCACACGTGCAGATCTCTCCACCAGCCGTCGACCTGCTTTCCAAATACACATCATACCATTATGCTCCAGAAGGCCATCTTGGACATTCTCAGGACGTGTCCTCAAAGTACCGTCCACTGCCCCAAATGCCCGCATGTAACCAGATCTCAGAGTGGCTGACAGACCTGCCAATCTTCCCAAGGCCGGCCAATGACGAACGAGGCCAGGATGAGTGACCGGAATGGAACCTCATGGGAGGTGAGGTTGCGTATGAGGGCGCCCCCTGCTCACCATTAGTGCAGCGGTGATGTCATTTTTTGGCGTGCTTTGGCTAAAAAAAAAAAAAAAACAGGAAGTGTTTAAGGTTTCAGCCTCTGGAAGAAATGCGTGATGGGAGACAGGCTGGGAAAAGTGAATTAGCTTCAGATTAGTGACGGATCGGATATGCTGCTGGCACAGCCCATGTCCTGGAGGGACCCGACCGACCCTGTGCAAGCCCAGTGACGGCAGCCTGCGGGCATTCACAGCCCATCCAACAGCCAGGGTTTGCACAGGGACTGGGCACACTGGGTATCTGCATTGCGTAATGCAGTAGCCATGCATAGCATCAGACTATGGAGTCATCCATTCCTGTAAGGGGGGACATACTTCATTGGTGAAGTCAACCATCTCACTCCTGAGGCTCCACCCCCTCATCTTGTAATTGGTTCCCAGCCCAGGAAGCATCTTGATTGGCTGAAATTATAGATACCAAAGGCAGAGCACAGATGACCAAACCAAACAAATGACTTGGCGTGAGTTTGGGGGTTGGCCACCTGTCGCCAACAGTGCCTCAACAGTGTCACCGCACTCCATCCTAACGCTGTTCAACGGATGCAATTATAAAACATCTGCAGAAGACTGAGAGGAAGGAAGCATGAGGCAAAGAACAGCGGCCCAGTGAAGCGTGAGCAGGGACCTGGGATTTAACTGTAAGCTGTCGGCTGTGTCCATCACCCATAAATCAGCGAGGGTGCCACGGTGTACCCGATGACACACGCACGCGTCCCGTCTTGAAAAATGTGGTCTGAAAAAAATACATGGGCCAAGCACAGCTACAGTATAATTCACCGCAAATGATCAGTCGGGCTGTAAGGACAACGGGTGTTGTAATTAAGGGGGCTTCACACTTTCGCTTACCACTGCCATTCCTATCGAAGCCAAAATCAAATTATAAATACGGCAATTAAAATGATAATGAATCCTCAGGGAGGTGGCTGTCTCACCTCAGAGCCCTTGGGGACGGTTCAGTGACACAGGACTCCACTCTGCTCTGGAGGGGCTCGAAAATGTTTTGCTTGGGACGTTAGTGCTGTTGGTGTCAGCCTCGACAGCCCCACCCCAGGTCCCTAATCCCCCTGTCCGGTCCCCTGTGTCACCGGAGCTCAGCAGGAGGCATAAACCACGCCCAGCTGCATCCCCAGGCAGAAGCTTCCCCGCAATTCATGACATCTCTTCATTAAACGCGACTCGCAAGCAGTCGTTCCGAATCCCTATTTGATCCATAAAAAGATTAAGCGTAGCTTGGCTGCCGTGGCCTTTATGAGTAATATGCAAATTAGGCTGGGAGGGGGGGCTAGATAATTGCTAAACGAATACAGTGTCTCTCTCCCTTTTTCACTTCCCTTCCTCTCCCTTTGTTCCCACGAAGCGCTCGGCCTGGGTCGGCGGGGGAAGTTCTGAAGCAACAGCCGGCAAAAAATTCCTCTGACGACGAAAACAGCTGCTCGTCCCCATTTCCTTTCTGCTTATATCTTCATGTCGCAAAACTAATATGCCTGTGAGCATTTATTGGGGGGCAGGTTGAGTTTTTAGCCAGTTCAAAGATGTAGTCTAATAGGCACAGCTTAACCTCACCCAGCAGTAAAATCTGGGTGATGTCTGAGATTCTCCCCTGTGGCCAGGCGGTGAATTTCCAAAATGTAGGAAAGCAGGGAAGCCTCATTAATACTCATAAAGGAAGCTACCTGGTTGGCCAGTGAAATGCTGTCGCGGCTCTGACGGAAGCTCATTAATATTCATAAAGGAAGCTACCTGGTTGGCCAGTGAAATGCTGTCGCGGCTCTGACGGAAGCTCATTAATATTCATAAAGAAAGCGCTAAATGATTACCCGCTTTCATCTGGACTAACATTACTTTAGTTAGCTACTTAGCTAGCTAGTTAACTACCTCGGAATCTCGATCGTCGATATTATAGCTACTAAAAACAACTTTTCACACTACAAATGAGGGACGTTTCCCAAGAGCAGTGTAGCACAAAGACTCTTAACCATTAGAAAGAACGTTCTGCACCACAAAATACATGCGAGTTTCCTGAAAGCGTTGTAGCGCAAAGACCATCTCTGGCCAATCAGGTAGCGCTTCCTTTATGAATATTAATGAGCCTTCACCTGCCATCCCATGTTTCGGAGATTCGCGGCCAGGCGGCCTGGCACCAGCCAAGTCCTCTCTGACTTCTCTATCTCACAGATGTGACTGGTCTGTTCTGTCTTCTCCATCTGCGTGGCATGATTGGCCCGTTCTGTCTGTTTGCCGGGGGTCGTCCTCGCTGGAGCAGTTGCCGTGGGCTGCGGGACCAATCCGTCTTGCCGGTTAATGTTCAGCGTGGCTTAGCAGACCTGGGACTCTCTCAGATAAGCACAGCTGTTCAGGGGGTTCAGCTGCGCTGCTGTGACATACATCGGTTCAGCGCAAGTGTCAGTAGGTGGTATATCTGACCTGTCGATCTGTCCCACATCTGTGATCCTAATGTCAGGTCTGCAGTGAGTTTGTCTGCATATATGTAGTGGCCATTTTCTATGGCATGTCGAATAGCACAAAGCAAGGCCAGTATCCATAAGCAGAACTACTACAAGGCTTGACCAGTGATGTGTGTGGAGATGCCTTCCTGCACGCCACTGTTGTTCTGAGCTATTATTTTTGCAGTTGTGACCTTCCTGTTAACTTCATAGAGTCCGGCCATTCACCTCTTACTTCTTTGTTTTCAGCCACAGAAATACCATTGAGTGGATGTTTTCTTTTGGCCATTGCATGTTCCCCTGTACACTGTAGTGCGTGAAAATGGCAGGAAGTCAGCCATTTATGAGATGCTGAAAGCATTTCATCCAACACCAACGATCACATTCAACACGGCTTACATCAGCAATGACAAAGCAGCTGCTCCTCTTAACCTTCTCTGTGAGCTACGTGTAATTCAGCTGAAGCCGCCTGATTGGCTGAGCAGGCCTTTTACTCTCCCGGGCAGCTGTACCTAATAAACTGGTCAGCAAACGCACCGCGTCGACAAGATCTCGCACAGGAATGCGGCTTTCGTGGCCCAGTGGGGCACGACGGGCATAACCGCCGGGTATCGCCTCACAGGGGAGTCAGTTGGTGCCGCTCGCGGAGAACCGCGGCTGTGTCTCCAGGCCACTGAGCACAGCAGCAGGTGATGGGTATCTGGCAGGGGAACAATGTAGGCACTGAAGGACAGACACTGGAAGCCCTGCATCTCCAAGCTCCCCACTGCTCCTGGTAATGAAAGAAACCCCCCGCCACCCCAAGTTCGCTGTACACAGGCTCCTAACTGCCGCCCCCCCCGGGTCATGACTGCAGCGTCAGGCTACCCGGTCCACTAAAAATTGCAGTAGTAGCAGAAAGCATCCATTACAGCAGGGCAGAAGGGGAATGAGGATCCCTGGCCTGACCTGAGAGGCTGAGAGGTCCCGATGGAGGACGCTGAGCCCAGGCGTGATGGGTGCTCCGCCAGCGGGGGGGCGTGATGTTTCCCCACTGCAGTCATGCAAACTTGATCAGCCATCTGTGGACGGGGGGTGGGGGGTGGATCTGGACAGTTGGCAGACCCGAGAGACTAAACTGAAGCAAGGGAAGTGAGGGAGGGGAGGACTTCTGTCTCTGTGCACGTTGTTTCATTTGGGGGCAGGCCAGCTACCGCGAAAGCCACGGGTGGTGGGGTGGGGGTGCCAGGCAGGCGGGTGGGGGATGGGGGGGCATGCCGGCGAACCTGTCTGGCGCTTAATTAACTCTGGAGCGGGTTAGGTGCGGGTAGCTGTGACAGCTCGAATAGCAATAAGCGAGCTCGGACAAGACCCCCTTGCAGGGGGGGCAGGTAAGCATTTACCCCACGCTGGGGAGGGGGGGTTTCCCACACACACCTAGCGGCATCTTCAGCCTCCAGGTAAAGTGACTTTGGTTTGTTTTGTTCCGGAAGGTGTCGAGAAAACCCGAAAAGCCACAGAGAGGGGCAGCCTTTGCCCACGGTACCCCCTCATTGCCCCCCACCTATGGCTGCCAGACAGGATCTGCTTGGATCTGTTACGCTTGCAATTCCAGCGAACAAAGCACTCTCGCCGCAGCTCGGCATAGACCCAGTGGCTCCCAGTAATGCTCACTGCCCACTGTTTGCTCTACAGTGACACCTAGTGGTGGATCATCATAAGCCCATACCCCTGCTCGGCTCGCCGCATCAGCGACTCTGACTTTATATCACGCCCTGACCGGTGTGGTTTCCCCACTGTGCTCCTCTACTGTGGTAAGACATGGGAAAAGAAACACAAAGGAATGGGTGTGTGGGGGGTTAGCGGGGCATAAGGGTTACTAGGGCTCACACCTCTCCTGGGACTCTCCTGCCAGGCCAAACCATTGCTATCCAAGACTCTAGTTCAGCAGATCTGAAATCGTGAAGCGGAATTCTTGATATTTCTGAAGCGGAGCTTTACCATGCTGCCTCTGGCCCCTCCTAGCTGCATTTCCTGTCAAACACCCTGCCATTTACAGGCTGCCGTGCAGCAGCTGTAAAATATGAAATGGGGCAACATGAAGGGAAGTGGCACGGAGAGGGGGGGGGAGGAACTAAACACGTTACAGCTGGCGCTCAACACTCTGTCGGGGACTGTGCGTAACTCACTCTTATACACCCTGTCCCCGAGTAGCTATGCATAACACACTCTTATACACCCTGTCCCCGAGTAGCTATGCGTAACTCACTCTTATACACCCTGTCCCCGAGTAGCTATGCGTAACTCACTCTTATACACCCTGTCCCCGAGTAGCTATGCATAACTCACTCTTATACACCCTGTTCCCGAGTAGCTATGCATAACACACTCTTATACACCCTGTCCCCGAGTAGCTATGCGTAACACACTTTTATACACCCTGTCCCCGAGTAGCTATGCGTAACACACTTTTATACACCTTGTCCCCGAGTAGCTATGCGTAACTCACTCTTATACACCCTGTCCCCGGGTAGCTATGCGTAACACACTCTTATACACCCTGTCCCCGGGTAGCTATGCATAACTCACTCTTATACACCCTGTCCCAGTGTAGCTATGCGTAACTCACTCTTATACACCCTGTCCCCGAGTAGCTATGCATAACTCACTCTTATACACCCTGTCCCCGAGTAGCTATGTGTAACACATTCTTATACACCCTGTCCCTGAGTAGCTATGCATAGCACACTCTTATACACCCTGTCCCCGAATAGCTATGCGTAACACACTCTGTCCCTGAGTAGCTGAGCATAACACACTTTGTCCTGGAGTAGCTGTGCATAACACACAATGTCCCTAGGTAGCTGTACATAACATGCTCTTATATACTCTGTTCCCAAGTAGCTATAAGTAACATACTGTGTCCCTGAGTAGCTGAGCATAGCACACTCTGTCCCTGAGTAGCTGTGCATAGCACACTCTGTCCCTGAGTAGCTGTATGTAACACACTCATATACACTCTGTCCCTAAGTAGCTGTGGTAACACATTCTGTCATTGAGCAGCTGTGCGTAACACACTCAGTCCTCATGTAGCTGAGCGTAGCACACTCTGTCCCTGAGTAGCTGAGCGTAGCACACTCTGTCCCTGAGTAGTTGTGCATAACACACTCTGTCATTGAGTAGCTCTGTGTAACACACTCCTATACATTCTGTCCCTAAGTAGCTGTGGTAACACAATCTGTCCCTGAGCAGCTGTGCATAACACACTCGTATACATTCTGTGCCAGAGTAGCAGAGTAACATACTTGGTCCCAGTAAAATAAAGTGAAAAATACACTGTTCTCAAATAACAGTATATGACACACTCCGTCCCCAAATAACAGTACGTGACATACTCTGTCCCTGAGTAACCGTGTGTAACATACTCTGTCCCCAAGTAGTAGTGCGTAACACATTCTATCCCCGAGTAGCTGTGCATAACACACTCTGTCCCTGAGTAGCTGTGCATAACACACTCTGTCCCTGAGTAGCTGTGCATAACACACGCTGTCCCTGTGTAGCTCTGTGTAACACACTCTGTCCCAGACTAGCTGCGTGTAACACACTCTGTCAACGAGTAGCTGTGCGTAACACACTCTGTCCCTGAGTAGCTGTGCATAACATACTCTTATACACTCTGTAATACATTCTGTCCCCTAGTAGCTATACGTAACACACACAGTGACCACAGATGTGGCTTAAATACAGCTGTTCATCAGTGTGTAAATTCAACCCCTTAAATACAGCTGTTCATCAGTGTGTAAATTCAACCCCTTAAATACAGCTGTTCATCAGTGTGTAAATTTAACCCCTTTCAGGCTGTATTTTTTAATAAAATCTCAAAATGGTATTTTGAATATTTCACATGGATTTTTCAGTTTCTCGTATGCATTACAGATCTGGCCTTTTCTCCGATCCTGGGACCATTATAAGGATACCTTCACACAGAGCACACACATTCCTGCCCTCAGTAATACCTCTCTCGCTTGTTTCCATTGCGCCAGTTCAAAGCGACGCCTTGCTGGTAAACATCTCTTCATCTCGCCCTGGTGGACATGGTCGGATACCTCAGCGTCCCTTGACTGATTAGCACATCATTGCACAGTCACAGAGCAACATCTCGCAGTGAAACAGAAGGGGTACATTTGGGACATTCACAACAAATTAAACACAGACTCCGGGTCTATGGCTCCTGAGTCTAAGAGGGTGTCTGTCAGCAGGCAGGACAAAGAGATTCTCTACCGCTGTAAATATGGCCACGGCTGCCGCTGCTGGACACTCCAGGAACCTCCAGGAGAGGAAAGGGTTAATGGTATGTGTCCCACCACCCCCC
>JAODJU010000001.1:3722344-3736288 GCA_026776725.1 Gnathonemus echidnorhynchus
ATTTTAAACCTTAGCACATAAATGTTTGTGCTCATGTGTATATACAGGTCTTCGCTGTTGCTCTTGGACAGACGCATTCAGCTGGAGTCTCATTACTGCAAACTTTCTTCTTCCCGAAAGACAAGACCGAATCGGGAATTTCCCACTCACAGCACCCTAAGTGTAGCTTCACCACCGCGTGTGAGGGGAGCGTCTGGAATATGCGTATCGGTACCTGATTACATAATGATGATTGTACGTCCACACTGACACTGTCACACCACCAAATAACCACGTCCCCGCAGACCGCATGGCCACAACATCGCAGTTTCATCTGACAACGCGATGCACGGCATTATGGGGTGTGACATGCTACTCTCGCTGTAGGGGTTCTACGTGAAGATGCGAAGAGAGCGTCATACAGGGTGGGGCAGGCAGGGATGTTAAGCAGGTGTTTAAGATAGGACGTGTGATGACTTTAGCTCTTTGTGGGACAGCCCACGGTGCGACACGTGTGGGGGACGGGGGGGGGGGCTCGCTTCATGAGATATGTGGCTGAACGGGGTCATGGCCACCCTGTGTGCAGGTGTAACAGCCTGATCATGTCATATTCACTTGCATCTGTGTTGGAGCTATTTTGCACAGTGTTTATCTTGCATGTGACAGGTGAACTGGCCCATCTCTGGGGTGTCGTCTGAGCACAAAAGCAGGCAGGAAGAGGAGGGGCTTACTGTGCATTTGGTCAAGGATCAGGAGGAAAGCAGCGGAAAGGTTGAAGTTTAACTAAATGGCACTAGGAACAGCCGCACCGAGAGTGACCTTGTGTGCCTTTTTCCCACGTGAGGGCAGCTTTACTTTGTGAAGATTTGGTTTTTATTGCCTCTGCTGGTGAACATTGCTATGTCATCTAAACTCAGCCGCTGCCGGGATTCGTACCCTTGCCACACGGTGCATCCATCCCCTGGCCCACAAGTGGGCAGGTCAGCTGTCCCAGCGCGGGCCTGTCGAGCTGCGGTCAGCTTCTGAAATGTGACGACAGCCTCGTTCAGCGGAGGACCCGCCCCTGTGTCGCTGGGTGCGTTGAGAAACATGCTGACACCACCCCGTTCGTGCTGCCCAACCCCCCCCCCCCCCAGCTGGCACAGGGTGGGTAGGACAGGGCCCTCTGATATGCCAGTGGGCTTCTCACCTACTGGTGTGTGATAAAGGGGCATCAGAGCCCCATCCAGCACACTGAGAAGCAAATTATTAGCCAACTAGAAAATGACTTTTCAAATGTTTGGGAGCCATCAATCATCATCCGTCTGCTCCATTCTCATCGACCAGTTTGGAGGGCCTTCAGCTGATTGGGCAATCCACCATCCAAGCCCCGCCTCCAGCATCATTTCTGTAAACAAAGTCCAGGCCTGGTGAGAAACTCCGCCCCGGAAAGCGGGTTAAGGCTAGCAGATGGCGTCTCTCACGAGTCTCACAGTGTCGGAAGCGCACGCCGCTAACGTGTTACTATAAACAGGCCACACGCTCAGCGACGGCTGGTCCCACGCGTGCTCCCTGATGCTCCACGCCAATGGCTGACACATGTAAGGCAACGTGACCCACGTGTGAGAGGCAGGGCACGAAGGTGCGAACAGCTTCCCCCCACCAGGCCGTGTGCATGAGACGTCATTGTCAGAACCAGCACATAATTAAAGGACGATGTAATCCTGATGTAAAAGTCACATGGGTTTAGAATGATTCGTTTACTCTGTTTCCTCTTTACCCTCCACTGAATGCCACCGGGAGACGATGACACCTGAGAGTCATCATGTCTGCAGCGGCAGAACACCCAGATGCACCCCTCGTTTCTGTGTGAACCTCCTCCTTCGCTGCCGGAAACCGTAAACAGTGGTTTCCATGGCAATCCTGCAGCCTGCAGATGACTAGGTAGCAGGTAGAGTGTCTTTTTTTGAGGCATGGATCTCGTATAAGGGGGGGGGGGGCATTTGGCGAGCCCTGAGATTCAGACAGTTACCGCTTTTTCTTCCATTGAGGTTCATAATTAAATGTAATAAGCTCACTGTTAAGATGCAATAAATGTGTCTTTGTACCACACGGGCGGCCTGGCACATTGGGTAATAGTTTTGTTCCGCCGTGGAGTTTTCCCAAAGCTACAGTTCAGCTGTTTTGCTCGCTCAGCCTTTCTGGTCATGCGTGTGTTTTCTTCTCGTTCCACTAGCTGAGCAGATGGCCGGTCCGGCCTGACGGACCAGCGTCGCAGGTGTGGGAGTGTTGCTGAGGGCAGAGGCCCACGCAGAAAAGCTGGGCTCCACGGCCCGGGCAGGCTGAAGAACTGAGCGCCGATGTTACCCTTTAAACGGTCGGCGAGTCCTGGCTCGCCTGGGAACGGCTGGCTTTGCTCAAACGCCCATACGCGACGCTCTCACCAGGCACGGCCGTGGTCAGAGGGTTTCTTGATGACAAATGAGGCGGGGAGAGTCGGCGTGGCATCCATGTGCAGGGTAAATACAAGGTGTGGCGACCCTATGGGGCGGAGTCCCACTACGTCAGGGGGAGGAGCTTGTCGCCACGGACAGGTGCAGAGAAAAAAGGTCCCGTCCACTACCTCTGGCCTTCAGGCCAGCCACCTTCTCTGTTTCCTCCATTATCAGTTTAGTGCTGGTCTACATATTTTTGTTATTTTGGTCTGGCTTCATGCTGGGCCATGATGCGATTTCACAAAGTTATTAGACCAGAAATGTCACGTGTTTCTCCAGGAAGATGAATGCGGTCATCCCTGCCTCCCTCCTACTCCAACACACAATGTACAGAGCTGAGCCACCAATCAGGATCGCCCTCACTCTGAGGTCAGTTTACTCTGACCAATGGCAAGTGTTCAACTTGTGTCGCCCATGGCTACATGTTGGGCACGTCCCATTGGTTAATTCATTCATACCTCTCCTTAACTACATGACATATGAACATTGAAATCAAAGCTTACATCAGCTTTTTGTGGTTTGTAGCAGAATCAGGGATATCAGACTATCCTGCTAAATCATTCCAGGGGATAGAAAAGAAAACAACAGGGAAGCTGTTCCCTTGCTTGACAAGCTGTTGCTACATCTAAAGCTAACTAACCATCCACGACGCCCCTAAACACAAGTTAAGAGGTGTTTCTCTGAGTGGATTTCATACAGCTCCATTTATACACAATATTACAGAAGAGTAAGATTCTGTATTGCTTTTGTACAGAGAAGGCTGTTCCATTCTCTAGGTAGAAGGTATTTCCTACCATGAACTCGTGTCTTCAAGATCAATTTGTGGATTCTCAGCAAATGCCCAGGGGTGCATGTCATTTAATGTGCATAATTGGAATTAAATGTCAACTGAATAGAAAACCCGAAGACATAATCATGCTGCCGTGGATAAACAAAATTATACACTCTAAAGAAAAATGACATGAAGCTGAATTTGCTGCGGCACAACTGGCTTGGGTGGGGGGGTCACGTTTGCAGTTCAGACCAGCCCACCACATGTTATATCACATGACTTTACAGGACCAATACAAAAGGGAAGGTAACCCAGGAGGGATATGCGAGGCAGTGCAACAGTGCTGTCAACGTCCTTAAGTTTTCAGACAGGTGTCTGTCTCTCACTGTTGGCAGCCACAGTGGAGGATCTACATAATGACAGGTCTTGCAGATACTCACCCTGTTTATGTCAGAATTAACCGGCACCTCCCATCTCTAAACAGACACACTCACTATCGTTTCATTGAAAGCGGTAATATTACCCAATTTCCAACACAAATCACTGAAAAGTACCACATTACTCAAAGGTGTTTAATTCTCAGTATTTGCATGGTGAAGCAGTGGGTAACTTGTTAATGAAGCAAGGGGAAAAAAGTGTTTTGCTGCCCTCTGCTGACAAAAAATAAAAGAGACTTCCTCTGCACGTGAGTCCAGCTTGCAAAGCAGCGTGTTTCAGGAAAATCTGAAAGCAGGTTAAATGCCGCTATATTTTGAAAACTGTGCTCTTTATCGTCTCTCCTAAACAGATGCCTTGATGCCTGCTTCTCCAAGTTTTGGAATCCAACAGCCAATGACACAGGAAGCTCCTAGACAGGGATCAACTTGACAATTTAGCGCCAAGAAAGCAAACACTGCAGAACCAGGATTCCGAGGAAGAGTCCGACATTCATCAGCAAGAGAGGTGGAGCCCAGATGGAGCCAACCGCAAATTACTGCCTACTATCCAGGGGTGATCATTTTAGCAATAGCAGGGAGGGCTAATGACCAGTAACTGCCATAAGCAGCACGCGTCATCTCTTTTTAAACCTTCATATGTAATTTCCCCACATAATACAGAAGCTGGTTAAGGCACCATAATACTTTGATACTGTGATGTGGTCTGTGACGCACAGGTCACTTCAAACTGAAATCTTGCTCATTTTGAGTATATCTCTTCGTGTATAAAGGCAATCTTCACTGGAGCTTCGCTATGAAATACCAAAGGCGTTCTGAGATCAGCAATGGCCCGCTCTGCTTCTTCGGACATGACAATCTGCACACAACCAGCGATCACGCCTTACCGCTTCGCCGACTCTCGGGGCTCCAAATGAAATGTCAAGCAAAGGTTAAAGGTTAACAGCGTTCGTCGTGGCTGTCCCTCTATGACGCAGGTTTCTACGGCCCAGCTTCAGCCCAGCATGCATATTTACACACACAACAACGTGCATGTTATATGACCTGTCATTATGTTACATATACTGTATAACTAACCATGGGCGTCGTTATGGTCTGATCACTCGCGGCCCCTAGTATTTTACCGCCGAAGCCAGTTTTCCTTCAAAAGAAAAAAAAACATAAAGCCCCGGGGAAACTTGACTTAGCCCCTGATTTTTTCAGTAGCTAAAAACGCCCCTGCTTCCAACAATAAATAACCTGCAACTGGATTTAAAAAAACAAAAAAACAAGATTCTTCCGGGGGGGGTGGGGGGGGGGCCAGGGTTTACAGGAGCAAAGTATGCGGGTCACAGCGGTGCAAGGTGGCAGGAAATGTCGATCGCCGGAGGAAACCGGTGTGAGGAGAAGCAGCCTTAAGGCTCGGGGGTGGGGTGTCTGCTTGTACAGCCGTGACGTGGGGTGGGGAATGTAAACACGCACATTACAGGAAGGCATTGAGCAAACGACCTTACCGTGCCGTCTCTAAACACCTGCCTCGGAGGAACTTGAATGTACACAGGGGGATGGCATTTCCATTTCACTCAATATAATTATTTTAACCTCCCCCCATTACGGTTAGTGGTACAGCCCGTACGTATAATGACAGAAAAGGACATTCATCAATCAAACAAGAAAATAATCAATAACCACAGCCCGTGGCGGTAACCACACGCCAGTGTTTCCAGCTCTTAAATTTAATCTCTGAAAACACTCTGCTGAACTACCCGAATCAGCCATAAACAGAACATCTGTACCGTACTTTGCATATATATTTAAAAAGGGAGGGGCTAGTTATTTCCTCTTCTTTAAATATCAAAATATTGCAAGTGGCCTCGATTATTTTCATTTAAATAAAGAAAAGCAACACGGCAATGTTACTTGTTTTTGCATCATTAGTCAGCGAGACTCATGAGCAAACGGTTATATTCACATTGTTCAGCAGGGGGCAGCAGTAGGCCCTATTGTACCCCTAAGTGTAGTGCCCTGTATAAAACAGCTGGATAAATGTTTAACACAAAATTCACAAAAAAAAAAAAAAAAAAAACTTTGGTAAAAAGATGTAGGCTATGGCTCTTTTGATTACTGTCATCGAATTACAATATCATCACTAACGATCATTCACAAAACTATATATAAAAATGTGTAGATGTGTTAACCAACATGTATTTGGACACATCACGGCTGCAGCCGCCATTCCGTGTTTTACCAACAGTTATAAAAATCTAACAGGGTAACTCGTCAGGCTGTCCTGAATGATTACGATAAAAGCATCTCTCCAGAGTAAAGCAACATTTACGTAAGTGCATACATGAGACATCACCGCGTCCAGCTGCTTACAAAGTATTGCATAGATTTAAAAATAAAAAACTCGAAAAATACGGATTTGATTTTTTTATTATTATTATTTCCAGAGACTATTATAAAGAAGTCTGCAGCCTACGTGTAATAATAATAGAGAATAAAAACAGCTCTAAAAGACAATATTCCCCTTGGGCATCAGTCATGCATGGACGACCGACAGGACTCTGTGCCAGAACCGAACCCGAAGCGCGCTCCCAGCGCCCGGAAAGCGCATGGCAGAGCGCGCACAGGCAGGCGCCCGCGGCAGTGCGGACGGGAGCGGCGATAATCACTTTACAGCACGATCCGTCCCCATAACAAAGCGTACCCCATCCTGCTATTCCGACGGCCCTCTGCAAACACGTTATGAATACTAGAAGAGCCATCGAGAAACCATAGAGAATCAAATACATCATCAAGCAGAGAGAAAAAAGGTATTTGTTAAAACGTTTAATCATAAACGTCACTTTTAACAGTCTGCTACCTAGTTCATATATTTTTTTATGCAGCCAGTCGTTTACCACACGTACTTCTGGTTAATGTGTGCACTTTAATGGAATTACAACCTGTCACGGTGCCAAGGTTATACTTGGAAATCCAACAAGTAATAGGGGCTAAAAGTAGGGCTGAACAAATAACATAATGCACAATCCATGTAGTCAACAGGCTCAGTTCTGCAACAGTGACACCCTAATTCTAATAACTAACTTCAGCATCTACTTCAAGTACATTTTAATATTCTTCTAAGGTTACACTGATGCTTTTAAACTTTTCTCTGGCTATGATTTGCAGTAATGGTTTGTGTGTGCGGTAAATATCAAGCCACCACAACAGAATGTTCACATGAACAAATTATACTGGCCGTTGAGATGCAGGACACCTGTAAGCCTGATTTTCATGTTTGCTAAAATTTTTTTTTTTTTTAAAAAGACCCACGTATGATGAACAAAATAAAATGAGCCGGGTCTCTCTCCAGCTAGCTGTGTGCTTTGCGGTATGTGAGCTTCCTCCGCAAAAATGTCAGACCCATCAGAACCAGGCAGCAGTAGCTTGGTTCCCCCAGTCAAGCTGTGGAACGTGCATTATGGTTTCAGAGCCTGCCTCTGGGTCGGGAGGGGGGAGTAGGGCTGGCAAGGACTGCCAAAAAGTCAGAAAGTCACTTGACCCAAGAGTGTAGTTTTAGATCAGATGTTCTATCGCGCAATCTTCTCCTCCACCTCGGTGATGGACACGAATCTGGGCCGTCTTCGCACCTTCCGCTTCGTATTGTGCTTGGGGTTCCTCTGGTACATGTCTACAATGGCGGCAGGAGAACGGTCAGACCTGCAGCTCCTTCAGCCCCATCTCAGTCCAAACCATCCTAACATGACTCTCTAGGGTTCCCTGTCTAAGATCAACGAGGACCTGGTGAACAGCACTTGCTCAAAGTGCTTTGGAGGGGACCAAGGGGCTGAAGGTATTCTGAAGTACACCCATTTCTCGTGTGGTGACCGAGTTCCATCCCAACGACCACGTCCTTAAGTAAAAGGGTCGCTAAGTGACAATCACAGTAGACTAGGTGTCACCGCGAGTGTGTTCCATTCAGATGACGTTCTCGTACAGTTACGCCTGCATCACTCTCACTCCAGTGTGCACTGTCGTCAGGCGTACAAAATTTGGTCATAAATGAGCGCATTCGATTTTTTTTTATACTGTCGTATTTGTAAATGGTCACTAAATCAGGTAGCTAAACGAGGGCAGGGTGCAAGTATTTTTTTGCCGTTAGTTCTTTTGAGTATTCATTTCACATCAGTAATGTGTAAACTCAGGTATATAGCAGGTATACAGCAGGTATATAGCCCACTTAACATATATGCTGTGTTGCACTATAATAAGGTTAGCCGACTGAAATAACCAAGCAAACGTGCATTTGTCTTGTAGGCTGTATTCCAGAAGATATACAAGCGTCATTATCAACTAAATTGTCACTTAATTTCATTTTCATTTCATTGAAAAAGCATACTGTATGCTCACATCAACAGCAGGAAGTGACGAGTACAAGACCTGAGATGCAGTCAGCTATGGCAGCGCCTGTATTTCATCATCAGGTTGTGGCTTTGAGGGTTACCTTGGAAACTCAGGTAATACTGCCTGTGGCCTTTCATCACGGTGATTTCGGCGTTGCCGTCGGTCAGATAAGCCACCTCCAGGTCTCTTGACGTCAGCGAGGTCACACGCTGCTTGTCGTCCTGAGAGATAGAGGGTCCACAGTTCACGTTCCGGGGCCAAAAACAGCCGAAACGATGGTTGGACGGCGACGTTCTGAAACTCACGGCTTTTCCATATTCGATCCAGTTCTCGTGGTCGCCTTTGTAGTACCAGAGCCACTGGGTCGTCAGAATGTAGTGTGGCGGCTTGTTGACTGAAGAGGCCGTGGACAGACGGCGGACTGGGTCAGAATCCCGGGTCATGGTAAGGAAGTCCACAGGCCGGGACCCTGGGCTACAGAGAACACGGGAGATGTCCAAAGACCCCAGAATCCCCCTGAATGGGCACGACACCAGTGTGAGACAGGAAGGAAGACACACCTGTGCGTGTTCCGGGGGTCACAGTACGTCCTCTCGATCTCCTCCATGTGCCTCAGGTCTCTCCAACACTCCCCATCAAACACCTCCCACTTGTACGGGAGATTAAAATGGATGCGGATGCACTGATCTGGGGGTCGTTATGATGTCATTATTGAGATTAATTAACATTACGTAAATGCCATCTTCGAGAAGGAAGAAGTGGGGGAGGAACTCACCTTGAAAGCGGCAGTTCCTCCGTAAGAAATGAAGGCAAATCTCGGTCCTCTCCTCGCTCTGAGGGGCAGGCCTGACCATGGGTTCGAGCGCCATGCCCTCTGGAAAGGACACACAAATTGACGCATGTGCACAACCCTTTTTTTTACTTTTTGCTGCACTTGGGTGCCCCCTACAGACCTCGCTCGGGGTACGGCGTGTTCAGGCTGAGCCGGTAGACGTTCTTGTAAATAAACGGCAGGTCGTGGATGATCTCGCCACTGAGGCCGCGCTCCTCCAGCATCCGCCGGCCGTACTCGTCGACCGCATGCAGCCGCTTGCAGCGATGGCCGAACCTACAGTCATCCTGGATGAAGTGCTGACAGATGTGCAGCTTGGTGCAGGTGGCCTTAAAGGTGCAGGCCCCGTAAGGACCCGAGCCCTTGTTGTAATGGGAGCATACCTGTGCGAGGGGGATAGAGAGCAAAGCGGGGTGCCGTCAAACTGGTAAACGGGTGCAAAAATGTGACTGCGTGCCTTTAAGAGGCGGAGCTCTGCGTGAACACACAGAAGAGCAGTTTATAAATGACACCGGCCGTGGTTTAGTGTCCACACGGTGCACACCAAGTCATTTTTACATTACCTCGCATCTTAGGACATCCTGGGCACAAACACTTTCACCAACAGGACCACTGCATGTTTGTTGTTGTTTTTTTTTTCCTTTTTTTTTTTTATTCTTTTTTTTATTATTATTTTTGCTTTGCAATCAGGTCCGGGCATGACATTCCCAACACACTTTTTCTTACACGGGAAACATCCTTCAATTACGGGCAGGTACCAAATCCAGCTTGGAGAATTTCTTCATCCATAATGCAGACCAGGAAAAAGATTATTTGTCTTCACTGGAATTCTTTTTTTTTCCTTTTTGTATTTTTTAAGTTTACTTTGTTCTTGTATTTATGGGGATAGATTCACTTGAATGATAGCTACTATTTAAGAAATATTAGTGCAAGCAAACGTTACAATATTTACTGCAGCTTCTTGATGGTTTCATTTTGTTTTCTTTTTGTTTAGTTTTTTTTTTTTTTTTACTGCACCAAACTGCCAGAAGTTAGTCCCTGTTTTTGAGGTGATTACAGTCAACTGCAGCGTCTGTGTGGTGTTCCAAGCCAATCTGTAACTTGTTCTTTAACATTACTACTCCGATACACGTGGATGACACCATCATCTGTTATCTGCTAAGCAACTGTCCCTTATTCCCGAAAAACGAATCTCCGGGTCAAGTTACTCTTGGTTAACATGCATTTGAGCTTAAAAAAAAAAATAATAATAAAAAATAAAAACAAAAAAAGCCTTTGTGTACAGTCGATGGCAGAAGGAGGAACCTCAATCACACGCATCACTAATATGACCAGATCCGGTACACGACTGGCGATTGGTGGACCTTTGAAAGTACATGGAACACACTTAGATGCCGGTAGTGTCTCAGGGTAGGAATGGCTGTCAAATTGGAAGGTTTGCAAATTAGAGACAAGTTTAGATACTGATTCCATTAATACACAATGCTTTTGACAATTACTAAAATATATCAACTGCACAATTATCTAATTAGACTAATTTAAAAAAATCTATTAGTATTATATAGTGAAAATGTGCATAACATCTAACCCACTTATTCCAATGACGTCAGCAAGCCCCGAAGACTGAATTGACGTAGCCTGTATGTGCGCTCTGGGAGGCGCGCTCTCACCTCGGGGAGGAGAGTGGGATCATTCTGAAGCAGAAGCAGGAAGAGGTCCTCTTCGTGCAGCTCGTGGAGGGTGCACTCTCTCAGGAGAGGATAGTTGTGTTCGGATCGGACGTCGTGCGAGAACTTACACTGCTTCCTAAGGGGGAAGGAGGCCGGAGCTTTAAGAATAATAAGGCGGGATGTGGACCTTCAGTGACCAGGCAGCGCCATTAGATGAAGTGTTCAGGAGATGTGGTTAAAATGAATGGGGATTTATAAACCCGGGATTCTCCACATCAGCAGAAACTGCAGCCAAATATGAACAGGGGACAGCTATAAAAAAGCAGGATAGCACTCAATGGCAGACTACAGTTTACTTCATGCAGAGGCACGATTTAGCATGCATTTGCAATAATTAGATTTTACTGCTATGACTTAAAATATGAATCACGTATGCCGTTTCATTTGAGTAGTTCCAAATGGCTACAGGACATTTTCCAAGGCGGACATATTTGCATAATAATGCGGAAACGAGATAAATAACACCTTTCATTGCAGAAGTGATAACGGCCTGAAAAGACTTTACTGTCCATTTACAGGAGCTGAAACTGAAACGCCGTTTAGCGCACGTCGCTATTGGTTTTCGGTGATTCGCTGCAATGAAGACAACAAGGAACTAACAGTACTGTTACTGTCTCTCATTCTTAAACGACGGGTAAGATCTTGCAAAAAATATTAAAATAACAATAAAACCCAACAATACATTGAACAAACGTGCCAAGCAGTTATTTTGTTCCAAGGCCGATCCGTCCATTCGGCGTTAGCATGACGCTGCAATGACAGAAATTGTTTCTGTAAACAAACACCTTAATAAATGCAACAAGGTAATAACATGTACGTTGACAGACTGGTTTCGGGGCTTGAAAAGGTGACTGCTATGCTAACGGATTAGCTTCACAAATGGCGTGCCTCGCGGGGGTGGGGGGGATACTGCGCTCGCGCGTCTGCCCCCTTTCCGCTCCGTTCCTCACCGTCCTTTGCCGTATCTGCAGTTTCCGTACACGAAATATTTGCAGAGGTGCAGCTCCTGGCAGTCACCGCACTCGTATTTAGTATAGTTCTTGCAGATCCGCAGGGACGTCTTGGCGACCACCGTGCAGTCGGATCCCCAATCCTCCGGCCCCCGCTCGGAGGCGCCGGCGCTCCTCACCACGGCGAAGCGCGGACATTTTCTTACTATGTACCAAAAGTCGTTCTCCGTGATGTCGAAACGGCGGAAAACTTTCCTGTAGAGCTCCACGAGGTCCATGGAGCCCTTGTTGCAGCACAGGATGCTGGTGGCGTAGTGGATCACTCTGGCGTAACTGGCGTAGGACATTTTGCTAGCCGATCGGACAGCGGCGGCTGTCGGCAGCGCGCAGGAACGGACTGGAGCCTCTATGCGATACCAAAGGGAATTTCTCTCTCTCGCTTTCTTTCCTTTCCTCCTAACCTCACCCCTCCCTGTCTCTCTTTCTTTCTCTCTGCGCAGGCTTGAGGATCGGGCTGAATGACGATGCTCTCAGGAAAGCCACCGCCCCATCACCAGCAGCCCGAAAGCGGAGCACTTTCCCCTTTAAGCACAAGTGTTACCGTAATGCATCACCACACCAATAATTCATAGTTTTTAACTGGCACTTAAAATGCCAATTTACTACTCCAGTTTGTGATTTTTGTGATTACATTTATTTCCTTTATTATTTACTTAAGATATTAATAAAGATTATACGGCACTTATTTCTATGTATTTTTAACTGTTATTAATTTCAGTGTTTTGTGGAGTACACACTGCAGTTTGTCGATAATATGTGTAATCGATACTCATTGTGTCTCTTTCGGTATCCAGGTGACGCGGCCATTCCTGCTGGCGTTAAAGCGAACTGGGAGCGTCGAGAACAGAATCCGAAAGTATGAGTCTGTTGATGCTTTCGTTTCTATGTATCTTACACGCACGTCATTAGGGTAATAATTTTGAAAATGTCTTGATGTGTTCTAGCATGTGATACACATCCTTTGTTATATTTTAGATACGTCAGTTTATTTGTATTGTAGCGAGTATGCGGAACATTTTTAAAATAAAAGAGACGATCGCTCGATTAAAAAGGGAGAATTAATCTTTGTCACAACTCACTAAGCTAGTCTGCCTCAGCGCTACAGTCACGGAAGGTACAATATCGAAAACATGCACATTCCAACATAGCACAGTTGAGACAATTACTATTGACAGCATAAATACACGAAAACACATTCATTTACACTATTTACAGATGCGCTTGGAGCAATGCAAGGCGTGCTTTTACAGCGCATAATCGGTCCTTCCGCCCGACCGACATCACATTGCCCCCTCCTAAGAGGTCAGCTATTCATGGCAACCTCCCCCAAATCCACCACAAAGTCCCACGAACACGGTGGAAGCTGGTGGTGTTGCCGTGACCGCTGTACTATAGTCTCTGGGGTCTGGTACGTACCTCCATTTCATGGAGCGTCCGGTCTGGCTAAGCGGCGATGCGGGGCCAGACAATCCACGTGCTGGGCCACAGTCTTTCGTTGCTCGGGCAGCTGCCAGCAATAGATGACGTCAGAGAGGTGCGTGAGGTTCTCCCCCAGTCGTCTCCAGCTGCTGTCCAGCTTGGGTGACTGCCCTTTCCCTATAGATGGAGCAGGATACTCAAACTTGGATCCCTGATGCTGAAGTACTGCCCACAGCTGTGTGCATCCTAGGAGCGCTTCGGCCAGGAGGTCACTGCACCTAGGTGTTGCCGGGTCAGCTAGTCCATGTCCCTCAGATACTTCCAGCAACACCACAGGTACTCCATACCTGACTCCTTCAGTACCTCCAGCTCTAGTGGTGGCCCGAATGCTGAGGTCACTGGTGTGCGCAGTTCCCGCCCGAACGTCAGTGCAACTGACATGCAACAATTGCTCTCCTGTACCGCTGCCCAGTATCCCCAATGGACCAAGGGCAGGTGCTGGTGGCAATCTGTGCAGTGAGAGCAGTGCGCAAACAGTTCTGTGCCCTGGCTGCAGTTGGGCCGTGCACGATCGATGGTCTGTAGTTCCTCACTGCTAGTGTCCTGCTGTACTGCCACCAGCAATGAGAAAGAGTGTCTGTACTGCCTTGGAGCCTGCTCAGCCAGTACTGCACCTCAAAGTCATACCCTTGGAGGACCTTCAGCCAGAACACCAGCTGTCCTTTGGGGTTGTAGAAGTTGAGCAATCAGTTGAGAGAGACATGGTGAGTGTGCAGGAGGAAGTGCTGTCCACAGGGGTACGTGCAGAAATGGCAACAGGCTTGGGTAATTGCGAGGAGTTCATGCCAGGTCGTGCAGTAATTTCTCTCAGGGCAGTTAAGCATCCAGCGGAAGTACGCCACCAGCCCCCCCCCCCTCCATAATTA